>JADANN010000202.1:2475000-3117678 GCA_018806985.1 Angiostrongylus vasorum
GAACAAGATATCACATTTCATTTCATTTCTTTCACAATGAGTAACAATCCACTCTATTCTTTACCTCAATTTTGTCTTCTTTCGTTAGAATTCATTGAACCTATCTTTGAAACCATATCAAACTCCTTGAACCCTCTTACGCCACAAATATTCTCCAAACTCCAGGACTTTTTTTTCATTCCATGCATTTACTCGCATCCTTAGGCCACCAAGATCTTCGGATTTCCATGTAATTTCGGCCGTGTTTTCTTCACGAATCTCTCAAATTCCTGTTGAGTAGATTTCCGTGGAATCCTGGTATTGGCGAGATAAGGCGTTCCCACGTTTCCAGGGGAGGCCGTCAGCATCCTTTGCAGGCAAGTTGCAGATTCTCAAATAGAAATTGAACCAATTTATTGCTCCGGCAAGATGGAAGGGTGGTCCGGGTGGGTTCAAACCAGGGTCTTGTGCGTATTGAACAGCATGTCTATCACTGCTCTACTCGTGATTAATGAACAGCCCGTTTTATTAAATGTAGCTCATAAATTCCAATGTGTGTGGCTAAAATAACAGCATGCCCCTAACATTTAACAGATATGTCTGATTCTTCCTGTGGAAAGTAAGACTTTTGTTTTTCCTCATTGTTCTTCTTCATATGCCCTCATATTTTTGCTGTCCTGCTGTCATTCCTTCTATCGCTAAGATGTTTTCGTGTGCACGACAGCGAATATCGAAAAAATATGGTTTTCTTAAAATACAAGTTGTCTATAGAAGAGCATTTTTTGCTCATTGCTCAGCTAGGAAGAACAATCATGAGAATTAAGAAAGTCTCTCATTTGACTTTGAGTAACAATAACTAGAAGGGCGCGTGTGGCGCAGTGGTTGGAGGTTTCACTGCGACACACACGTGGAATTGATCCCCGCGCCCACGGCCCACTTCCATCCCTCCGGGGTCGGCAAATTGGTACCAGACTTGTCTGGGAGGGTAGCAGCGCTGACTCAATACATTGGCAGGCCACCGCGAGTCATTGTAAAGGCCATATATGCATTCAGTCACCTCCAACGATACTTAATGAAGTCGAATGCGTAGCGCATCCCTCAGGGATTGATCAACGCCGAGAGCTTTATCCTTTATCGTTTTCTTAAAGAATAACTAGGAAACATTTGAATGCTTACAATTTGCACGTGGCTTATTGTAGAATATTCATTTTTTTGTTTTATTCTATATGATCCATCTTCATATCTACTGTGCGGATCCCAGCACTTCTCACATTCGATTCGTTTCCCTCGTACTCACTGTCCACTAAGATCTTCCAACTTTACGTGTGGCTTCGCTTCCTCTTGAGGGTTTTCATTTCATCTTGAATGTCGTGGTATGCTGGTCAGAGCAATTCTTCCTCGAGTCTTGAGATAGCCGAGCTGGAGCGTTCCCAATTGGGTTGCAGAGAGTGACTTGTCTCAAACAAGTCCGGTACCAATTTCCCCGACTGTGATGGAAGGCTTGGTTGGCCTGCAGCGGAATCGAACTAGCACCATTCTCATGATAACGGACGTCACTACCACTGTGCTATCCGGCACCTACAATATTTAGTAGGAAAAAAAATTCAAGACTGGTTTTGGTCTGGATTTTAACTGTGTTTGCAAGATTAACTTGCAAATATTTGGCTAATCCATAGAAATAGTCATAGTGATGTAAGCTAGTGTTCCTGAGTGTGTATTTGCAACGCAAAATAGGACTTCTCCTTGTCCTCCAAGTGCTGTGAAATGATACGATACCGAAAAAATTGAACGCTAGCTAGAAGTGAATCAGCTAGCCTCGACCGCCGATTTCACCTCGACTAAGACGTCCTGTAAATGTTGAAAATCAAGTCTTAACCAATGGAACATTAGATCACTTTTGCGATCTTGGTAGATTGAAGCAGATGACTGAGATGACTGGGTGCGATAATGAAATGTCAATTTTTACAGAAGACTTATGGATCGCTATGTAATCCGAGCATGTAAGATTTTTGAATATGAATCCTCATCAATTGCGCGGGCAATGCCCACTTTAAACTAAACAACTACGTTACTGATAAAGCAGGTTTTTTCTGTTTTAAGGACGTTTCCTTGTATCCACCCAAAAATAGCTGTCGTTTCATTAGCAACGAAAATTTATCACCTTGCGATTAGATATTTCTGAAGTGGGACACCTACGGTAATCGCTGGAGTTTAGGATGGGACCGTTGAACAATTTCTCAGCTCGGGAAAGTAGAGACTTGAACGATGGTTCACAGTTCAACACGCAACAGTGAGATCTCAAATTACATACAATGAAACAACTACTGTTCGGTACATAGCCGATAAGGCGGCGTTGGATAGGACGAGAATGGAAACGTTGGTAATTCTCGGGGCCATTCTGGCCTTCCTAGATCTTGGCGGACTAGGGGTGATAATCAGTACCCATCAAACAATGTGCTATCACTTGCATCTGAGTCCTTGATACAGGGCTTGATCATGCAGACAACAAGGATGAGAACTGAAAACATCGGACTGACTGAGACAAGAAGATGCCACCCATTCAACTGTGTCTGTGACACCGGAGAAGAACTATTCCTCCGAACATGCGAAACTGGAGGGAGTAGGCGGCCGTCCTCGTCATCACGAGGTTGGCCATGAACATTGATATATTCGAACAACTAACAACCCGAATCGGACGTTTACGACTGAGGAAATGTGGATCTATACCGGCTTTGAAAATCTTCATCATTTACATGCCGACATCAAACACATCAAACAACGACGAAAAAAGAGGTCGAAGCGTTCTATACGAGGTTGGAGTAATTCTACAAAGAAGACCAAACATTTTTGTAGGTCATCATTGGAGATTTTAACGCCAAGATCGGACCAAGATGAACGTCTGGAAAACGTCAGATTGGAATTTAAGAATTAGAATGGAACGAGCAGGGTGATCGGCTGTCTGAGTTTATTATGACAACCAAGACAATTCATAGTAACCCGCAATTCCAGAAGCCCCACCCTCAACGCTGGACGTGGGAGTCTCCCAATGGAGAGTACCATAACGATATAGACCACATCATAGTAAATAGAAGGCTTTGCCTAACCGATGTCGCTGTTGTCCCAAAATTCTACACGGGGTCAGACCCCCGTCTTCTTCGTGCAGGATTCTATTTCTCGCGGAAAGGAGAAAAAGCCGTTAAATTCAAAAACCGAAGTCCTAGAACCACCGCAAACTGGGACTTATTCAATTCATTAGTCAGCTGTTGGGAAGATGTCGTTGTCGATAACATCGACGAGGAATACGATCGGCTCATTCAACACCTTCACGTTAGCGCTATGAAAGCTGAGAGTCCTGAAGTCACCAAGAGACGTCTGTCTCCAGAAAATCTCGAGCTGATACGCTAGTGTGAAAACGCAAAAGCTTCAGGCAACCGCGAACTAACGTCCGAACTTGCAAAACAATGCAGACAGACGATAAAGAAGATCTTAAAGAGAGCAGCAGTTATAGTCGAAGCTGCACAGGCTGGGAAAAAGCATTTGTAAAACCCACCGAAATTTCGCCAATCACAAAGCCAAGATGATTGCACTCCGATAGCTCGGACGGAACAGTTACAACGTCCAAAAAGCCAATGGACAAAATCATTCACGATTACTACTCAGATCGCTTCAATAGCCACGTTCTGCTGTCCTCATATGGAAGAAATGATGGGCATATCGTTTCAACTGCTCTCCCTTCCGAAATACGGCGTACTATTTCGTTGGTGAAGAATCGAACAGCAACCGTGCGTAGATGGTAACACACGAGTATCTGAACAACCTTCTCTCAGTCCTCATCCACATACTCTCTCGGATCCTCACACATTACCTGTCAAAAACGCAAAGTTCTTATTTAATGAAAAACCAGCCTGACTGTGTTATTATTCATGAAGAGTGACCTCCACAATATCGGGAACTGTCGCTTAATCTGCTTACGGTTTGTTATTTATAAACTCTTCACTCGAGTTATCGTATACAGGATTGATAGAATACTGGATGAAGGACGGCCATGTGAGCAAGCAGGATTTCGAAAAGGATTCAGTCTGATGGAAAGTAGCCACACGATGACAAGACTTATTGGGATATCGCGAGAATAGAGGCGACCAATCTCCATCTCTCTCCCTCCCTCCCTCTCTCTGTTTCTCTCTGTCCCTCTTTATCCTCACACACAATTTCATCGATTTGAGGAAGGGTTTTAACTCAATATAAAATTTTAGCCATAGTTGTCTCGTAGGATAGCAGCAATGACTTGATACATCAGTATGCCACTGGAAGTCATTGCATAGGCCAGATATGCATTTAATCACCGTTTAATGATGATTAGTAAACCCGAATCCATGGCGCCGCCGTCAGGGGCGTGATCAACGCCGAGGTATTAGTCACTTATCCTTTTAATAAAAAACAGCAATGGGTATTGCATAGTCGTTACATTCTTCACTTTCACGACAACGTTTCAGTAGGGAAACAAGCGTGACCCTGCTAGCTGATGTCAGCTTCAATCACGTTTAAGAACAGCAACCGTGCGTAGTGAACAGCTCGGACAAAGTGGGAAGCGAGTGGTTGGCATTGTACGGGCGAAACTTCACACACCACCGCGGCGAGAAAAGAACTTGATTTGTGAATAGGGTCGTCGCTAGTTCGGCAAGGTCAATGTCAGAGGCGAAAATCGCTCTAGCATCACTCCATTTGTAAGTGCCCCCTCGTTTTCTACCAGTTCGTTTCTTCAAGTTGAAAATCTTCACTGTAGATGATCTGCTATTCAAGCCGAAATATAACAGTATCAAAGGGATAGAAAAAGCAGTGCGCTACTTCCCTAATTCTAAGGCAATTGCCTTTTATGTATACTGCTTGGTTTTCAATCGTTCAAAATAACAAAGTCTACTTTTGCATGCTTAACCCATAACAATTGTGCTTTTCAACTTGAGAGAAGCGATGTCAGCTATTAGTGGACTATATCCGCTAAGGAAACCCTTAAAATCTATTTACCGTTGCTAATACGCAAGTTTTCTTTTCACTCTATACCGACGACAAAAATTTACTTTCTTAAAGCAAAAAATATTATCCAGGACCGGCGATCCATTAACCTTGGCGTTGATCAATAATTCACTGTTCTTTTGATGAGCAAACACGAGGTTGTTAGTACTCAATCTGCTTATTCACAAAAGCCGACGTCTCGCCGGATTATACCTTCTTCAAAGGCTGGAAATGTCAAATTTATCGTATTCAGCCATATACCTCCACAACAGAAGAACCACACACCTAAATTTCAATCGCATTGGAAACAAATTTTTCAGTTACCGTTTTCTACGAGATTTTTTGTTTATAGTTACAGGCCAACCGCACAGTTTATGCAAGGATTGGTAATGTGCCTCTCACATTAAATCCTCATGCGTAGATACTGCGAGATTATGCATGATAACGAGGTATTCCTCGATGAGGTTCATTTGCGAATTCTTCAAACCTTCCCAGAATGGCTCGAAGGGTGTTGCACGCAGAATTTTTTGACTGCTCTGCGAGAATGATGACTTCAAAGTCTTCTCCGTCATGTTTCTGTTTCCTAAGTGCACTTAGCTGAATATCTGGCTCAAATTCGAGTTTACCGACTAGCCGTTCTTCCATTCGGACGCAGAGAAACGCAAAAATCCCAAGAATAATATCTTTTTTTCCCTTGGCTCTCGTTTGGTAACTCCTTGTTCGAAAACTGGGTCAGTTCAATGGCCAGGATTTCGTGGAATTCATTACAGTGCTGCTTTTCAATTTTCATTTTTTTTCAGAAATTCCATCTTTAAACTCATGGAATCAACGGTTTTGTAGGGATTAGCAACATGAGAGAAAAAGCCTCTTCTATTGCTTGCGAAGTCCTCAGATCCTTAAATGCTCTAGTTATCGAAAGATTATCGGCAATTGCTGAAAAACCAGTGTCATCAAGAAAATCTTCAATATCAGCTGCTGGAAACAAATTAGTATTAGAAATAAGGGATCTAGAGAATAGTCTAGCTTAACTATCGTTCATTATTATTCCATATGTTTCATTTTTTTGCTAAATAGATTAAGGATTCCTTTCAAAATTCTAAATTCAAAGTTAGCAGCGGTTTCATTTTCTGAAAAAAGTATGCTTGAGACATCTCGGAGAGTTTTCGAAGTTTATGAAGGGAAAATTGGTTTCTTATGTCGATACAAAGCGTGTAAACAACAACAACATCGTTCCCACTTTTTACGTACAATAAAGGATAAATACGGCCAAAGCTCTCGGCATTGATCAGTCCCTGAGGGATGCGCCATGCATTCAACTTTCGTTAAGCATCGTTGGAAGTGATTGAATGCATATCTGGCGCTTTACAATGACTCGCGGTGCTCTACTGATGTAACGAGCCAGTGCTGCTATCCTCCCAGACAGGTCTGGTACCAATTTGCCTATCCCGGAGGGATGTCAGGCTTGGTGGGCCGCAGGCGCGGGGATCAATCCCATGTGTGTATTGCAGAGCGCTTCCAACCAATGCGCCACACGCGCCTTTTACGTAAAATATTGTCTTTATTCTGCTTTAAACACTTAATTTGATAGTAGTTTTAAAATCAAATATGGCTTAAGTATTGTTGCATTAGCTGTTGTGTATGTGTGAAAAAATCCTCGGAGTTAAGAAATGGGATATTGTATCTGTTAAGGTTAACAACTCATCTTCAAACGATCGTAACTTTTTGTTTTCATGCTGAGATTTCTTCTAGGTTCTTCCATAAGCATCTCGAGTGCTTTGCTTTCTATATGAAATTTCCTAGAAGGCTATGCATAATGTATAGGGACAGGATGATTTATAGATGACCTCGCAAATATTTATGATTGCTTTCTCGTTTCCATGCCTATATAAGCTGCATTTCTATGCCAATGACAAATAACAAAACATCTTAGTCAGATTTGTACAGCCCATCCTTCACCTTGGAGGAAAAAGTCATCGAATCAACATCTTCTCCGTGGATTCTAGCAGAGTGCTTAACTGATGATTATTGTGGTTAACTGTCCACATTTCCTTTCCAATGTAAAAAGTTTTGCTACTGTAATAGAATAGGACTCATGTGCTGAAAGCGTAAAACTTCCAGTGTTATCAATCTCTAAGAGATGAATTATATATTCTACTACAGCAAGCAACGTAGAGGTGAGTGAATGCTTACCTGGCCTATACATTGATTCAAGAAGGCCCTACCCATGTATCTATTCAATAATGCGGTTATCTTTTTGGACAAATCTGGTGCCGATTTGCCGACTATGGAGGGATGGAAAGCTTGACGAACGCAGAGTGCGGGATGGATCCAGAGACCGATCTCGTGTGTGCTGGAGAACAACACTGCTGACCACTGCGCTATAAGTTGCTTCTGTAAAGACGCCTTTTTTTGAAAGACTCTGACAAGTAGTCTATTTCCTTGCAAATGTAATTTCCATTAAATGAATAAGTTAGCAGTTCTTTGAAAGTGAAGGTCCTTCATTTATTCCGATCGCGCATGAGAGGATGAATGAGCTCTGCTTTAAACCTAGGCCATCTCCTTGAACACGCATGAAAAACATGCATAGAAACATATGACGCTCAATACAATAATGAACGCCAAATGTCGATTAGCCCAGGTGTTGTAAAACCTCAGGAAAATGATTTGACGTTCTGCTTTGTTCTCTCCTTGACTGAAGCGTGCTCCTAGAAAACAATCAACTTCCAACTTTGTTCTAATCTACTGAATCTTGTTGAAGAATTTAAATTGAAAACCTAGCGAAAGCAGACATCTTGAAAACATTCAACGATTTCTCCGTAACGGGATTCTCCTCCGCAATCTCTCATTGGGTTACCAAGTAGCGATGGGTTTGAATAAGATTTGATTATTATCAAAAGAGGCATCAGTGAAGCTGACTTTTTAAATTGACCTTAAATCTATAAGTTGCTGAAAGTGTAGAACATTACTCGTTAGTACTCATTTTTTTGTGGTTCTGTTGTCCCACCTGTTTTGAAAGCTGCGCTCCGCATATTCACACCAGTGTTGATTTTGTCATAACTGGCTACAATTCTCCTACGACAAGGGTATTCCCCAGAAGCGAAGCCAGTAGTTGGGAAATTTGCTTATCTATTTGAATATTTAAATTTCTCAACAATTTACTATGATGATGAGTTTACACGAGGTTGTTACAAAGCCTTATTATCGCTAACTCTTCGGCGGTTTCGCTTTCATCAGAGCCACTACGATTCGTATTGAGTGTTCACGGCAGTTGTTGCTTCTTTCGTTTTTCGTATTCATAGCCGTCGCAAACAGCGGAATCGCGTAGAGTGGAGCACTTTACGAACTCTAGCCGCGTTAAATTGACCTTGCCTCACCCGGCAATCCTTCAGGATACAGATAGGGATTGCTAACCGTTACCAAGCTTAATGTACGTAATGTAGAATCACTTTTTTCTCCCAGGGTCCCGAAAATCCATGCCATGCCGTTCTCAGGTTACCAAAGCATTCTCCAGCCGTTGTGTATCATCGGCAAGAGATTTACAGCTAGTAACCAGTTTTCTACCGGATCTCCGGTAATTTCTGGCATTTCACTATCTATTGAGTGTTCCAGTAGAAGTTTCTAGCTAATTCTCACCTTATGTGAACCTACTAGGAGATGAACCACTTCGATTCAATGTAAATCCATGTTTCTTGGCACTCACAGATTATTTTACCTTCACTTTATCTCATAACGGCTCCTCTTTCAAACAGTGAAGCGATTGAAAAAAGCGAGTAATGGTCAAAGCAACGACAGCATATGCATTGCATGGTACCTCAGACGACTGTCGTGATTTTATTTTTGCAGTAGAGAGCGCTGATTCAGCAAAAGTCATGAAAGTATTGCATAAAAATCCAGTCTGCTTTGTAAAAAGGGAGAAAAAAACCAGCTCTATTCATCGATAATATAAGCACTGAATGCTCATTGTTAAGATGTATTCCTTCTTTGATGAGCTTACACGAGGTTGATAAATATGTTTATTTTCGGCTAACGTTTCGACATTTTCGTCTTCATCAGAGCTGATGATTCCACGCTTGTTCTTCGTCTCGATGCGGCAGCATCGCCTTCGTGTCGAGTCAGGTCTTCCTCAGCGGGCCATCTCCTCGAATGAGGCATACTCACTCGGTGATGCCCTTTTATGCAGGATGCTGATGGTGGATATAATGATAGTGTCCTGTGATAACAGCTTGTTTCTCTTCTGGACAATTCATCCTGCAGAATTCGGTGTTTTCAGCTAGCACAAAGCGTAGTAATATTTCGAGACCGACTTTCCTTTAATCTCGGTGTGACTAATCAATATGCATTCTTTCTTTAGTCACACTGAGGTTAAAGGAAAGGCGGTTTTGAAATATTACTACTCTCATTGCCAAGGTTTATAGGAATTCCTTCACTGAAGTTTCCTAAGTAGTTCAGCATCATCAATAGCGTCACCATGCTTTCTACATGGTAGCGTTACGAGATCACTTATGTTGTAGGTTTTTCATATGAAATAACTGCCGTAAACACTCGACTGCAATCACGAAAGTCCTGAAGAAGGCGACGACATCCAAGCACTAGCCACTATTTTTTAGCAATCTCTCATAAGCTTATCAAAAACCACGTTAAGATTAATAAAATTTCGTAAACATTTATGTTATAGTACATTTGAGCGCTTTCGGATCACTGAGATAAGAAATGAAAATTTACACGATTGAACTAAAAAAGAACTTTGTAAATCCATGCACAGTAAATGCAGTCTAAGTGGTAAAACGGCTATTTGTGTTCTTCAGCACGGGGTTCGATTCTCCACAGTCGGATGGTCACCTCGTAGGTAGTCTTATGACTTCTCCATAGGCTTTAATTCCATGTATACCGTTCTAGCTATGAACGTTTTCTTGAAATATTAAGCTTACACGAGGTTGCTACAAATGTAACTTATCTCTTTTCGTCTCCGCCTTCTTCCGAGCCTGATCGATTCGATTCGATGGTCCATAGGTGATTGACCTCACGATGTGGATCCTTGTGTCGCAGGAAATCGAATCTAGTGGAATGATGCAACGCTGCAATGGAGTAGCCTCACTCGGTGTTTTCTATAAGGATGTCTTCCAGCTTAAGTGTCTATGATCTTTGTTTATCCTTATACGAGTGACTTTCATCAAGAACATTATCGTGGTCAGGTGAACTAGTCTTTGTGCGATAAAAAATGGAAGCATAGGAGCATGGGGCATGTGGCGCAGTGGTCGGAGGTGCCCTGCAACACACACGTGGAATCAATCCCCGTTTCCATGGCCTACCAAGCCTTCTATCCCTCCGGGCTCAGCAATTGGTACCAGACTTGTCCAGGAGGATAGCAGCACTGGCTCGATACACGGGAAGGCCGCAATCACCTCCAAACGATGCTCAATGATGTCGAATGCATAGCGCATCCCTCAGGGATTGATCAACGCCGAGAGCTTTATCCTTTTTTTTCTTACTATACTTCCGTCGACGTTACCTTTACCGGACTAAATACAACTACGAAAAGTACCAGCGTAAGTTGATGATCTTTTTTCCTTTCTTGGTTTATCGTTCCCTTTCTTTCGTTTCTTTCCTTACCTCTGTCATCCCTCAATGTCGACATTCCTTGAACACAAACGATCAATGCTTTGTAACCTCGGCCTAGTTCACAGTGGCAGCGGTGTTTTTCACGATAGCAAACAAAGTTCGTAGGCCTGTGCGTGTGTGGTATCCACGTGTATGCGCTCATGTCAACGAGTGACTAGTTTGCTAAGTTCAGGCGTCTCTGGCAATTTGTGTGTTTGCACCTATCCTCTGCCCGATGCCTGTCTCGTTCGAGTACGTGTTGTGCAGCGGTCCCTCTTTCCGTCTATCCAGGACGATGCGGTCGTGGCGGAGTAGGTGGTGGCGACAGTGGCGGCATGGCATCCGCTTCCGTTCCGTCCGCTTTCCGCTCGTCACCGGTCGCGTCAGAGGTTACGCAACCTTCGCTCCGCGCCTGTTGCGATCTCACCGCGGGAAATCAGATATTATTCATTTATCATCATGTTTTTTCTCCTCATGTTTTCATCATTCTTCCCCAACACGACATCAGTTCTGTTTATTTAGAGATAAAGCGTTTAAATGTTTGGTTTTCTGATAAATAGCGGCGACATTTCGGACGTGAACTTTGCTGTCGGTTTTTATCAACATCTCGAGCTGTTGCTTTTATAATGTTGACTTTCTTTTTTTGTTTACTGCCTATTATTATTTTTCACGGCAGGGTGTGATATGGAACACAACCACTACGAAACTAAAATTTGCAAAACTTATTCGTGGGCTCACGCGATGCGGACGGCACTACTGAAGCCTTTGCTTTGTCTTTCTCTCAGCCAGTTTTCTTCCTAACGGTGCCACCACAGCAATCATCCGTCAACAGAAGGATTTTTCTATTTTATACTGTTCCGAGGATCGACTTTCTGTTAATCTCGGCACTGGATTATAAATTCGTCGTTTTTCTCCCAGCTGTCGCGAGGTTGTTAAACAGCATACGTTTACTTCCATACAGTAACACACATACAACACAATCGTAGCTGACGTTTCGGCGGTATTGCCTTCTTCAGAGCCGTTTTTTACGTCCTTCCACTGAGGGAAGAGCCGCTAATCAGAGTCGCATATGGTTCAGGCTGTTTAACAACCTCGCGATTGCTGAGAGAAAAAGCGATGAATTTATTTCATACTTTCAAGCTTCCTCCTGCTTATGAGCAAACGCCGATAACTAAATTTCTTTGGCAAGAAATGATTTATTCCTATATTGTTGTACTGACATTATGCCCACGTTTTCATCTGCTTTTATCACCATCGCAAAGTCATCTTTTTGACTTATTCATTTTTTATGAAATTACAGGTGAAGTACGCGATCATTTATTGAATGGTGGTTTGCCTTCAGTTCTTGAACTTTTCTCCTTTTTTTTCTTTTCGAGGGGCACTTTTCTTGTGTATAAACTCCGCTATAATTGGATACTTGGATGGCCTGTCTTCACTGGTTGTGAGGGCCCCAACATAATTTTCGTTTTTTTCGGAGTTTTTCTGACCTAGCCATTGTGGTTCCCTGGGGTCCCGAGGTCAGCCTGGCCAAAGTCTGTCCCAGGTCTTCATCACCACAGGCAATTGCCGGCCTTTGTGGATCAGAGAGAAATTTGCCACAATGCAACTAGTTTCATACCAGGACGGTGGCTGATCATGGTACTGGTTTGCTCTTAGCTGGGCTTCCTGATGGAAACGCCGTACTCCTTCTCAGCTTGAGAGACCCAGCCAGAGGGATGAATCCCTCCGCTGTACATCGCAGCCGACATCCAGGAACACCTCCCAGACACGATGAGGCGGTAAACCGTTGGGAGGAAACTCCGCTATAGAGTTTTTTTTCTAAGCTTCTTTGCTGCGAATTCCATCTACTTTAGGGTTGAGAGTTAGTCTCCGCACAAGTTTCATGGGAATTTAATTTCCTCGACATTATCTACACATTGAAAGTTCAAGAAGAAAGAAACTTAAGAGAAGGGGGTTGCTATTCTTATTACATGTGAACGCGTTGCAGTATCTCACCACGTGCTTAATTACAACCGTAGAACAATTTTTGATATCCCAACCAAAGCGGTTAGCCAGGAAAGGCATATTTTTCGAATCGCTAATATGAGCTTATTCTGTAATTACTCTCATATCAAGGTTACCATTTCTTTCGCTTTTTTTGGAATTTTTAGGCTGTTTATGTTAATCCAATTTACATACCAGAATTGCAGTGTAATGCTAGAGTTTATCCTCTAGCAGTGTTATCCAAACTGAGATTTTGAGACTGAGAACAATTCCAAGACTTCAGTCTGGAAGTCCAACTAAGCGTAATTCCAAGCAAAAGCAGATCCTTGGAAGTAGTCGATGGTCACGCTCTCGAGCGTGCACAATCCAGACGCACGACAGGAATGAATGGAGACCTACCTTGCTGGTGCCGGCTGGAGGTACTCGATTGCTAACAAGATTACAAATAATGCAAGCAGTGGAGGATTAACTATGGTCATCGCGTCGTGGATAAGCTATCTCGTGAAAAAAACCGGAGTTTTTGCGCTCTACGCACTCAGAGCTCTTTAAAATTTCTACTTGCAACATTCCACAACTATTCTGCCAACAATCCTTACACCTCTTTTTTCTCTTTTTTTTATTCTTTTCATCTTGACTTCGGTCTTCGTAGTCTTCATGTTGGTCGTATTCTATTCGACACCCACATTATGAACTGAAGCCTTTGTTTTCTGTGCAACCTTTTCCACTTTTTGTGCATTTTTCGGTAACGAATAGCTTTCTATTTCTAATCTTGACTTCGGTTTATTGTTTGGCACGAGCAATTCTTGTATAGATGAATTTTTATAAGTGGACGTTATAAATCCCTGACGTGCAGCTGTTTTTGAACGGTGTAGTTGCTACCTTGTATTTGTTAGACCTAAGGAGAAGCTTCCTTTTATAGGATTCATTGGTTTGTACATCATTGAATGGAATTATATTGTAATATTATCACCTTTACTTACATCCTGTTGCAATTTTTTTCTTCTTCAGGCTTCAACTTTCTGTGTTTTTGTAGGGGGAATCTTCGCTGAAGTTCGCATCAGACGGTGTTCTGGATTTTTGAAATCCATTGTGAATCTCTATTAGCCGAGTTTGCATAACGTTTTTCGCCCTACTAACTTTTTTTGCAACTTTTTCCGGGCCATCGATTTTGTTACTTTTGCGATGACACTGCGGCCAGTTTCCCCTCTTCCCCCTTTTAGGAACTTTCAATAATTGCACTTAGTAAATCATTCGTCGCTCTTTTTGTACTCACCCTTCCCGAATCAGTTTGTCTTGAGAGGCTTCATCTTCCATACATACTTGATTCCTTCTTTTAAAGAACAATTACGGAAAGTTTATCTGTTGTTAGTTCTGTTATGTTCAGTCAGTATTCACACGGTGGTTGTTCGTGGGGCGTTGAAGTAAACCCATTATGGTTATAAGTATCTATATAAGAAGAGGATGAAGATTTCTAAGGATGTAACATAGTATAGTCAAATAATTCCAGTTTCAAGTCGAGTTTTTTAAATGTTTTATTTTCCCTGGACGCATGTGGCGCAGTGCTTAGAGGTACTCTAGGGGTAGGGGTACACTGGATCGGTCCCCTACATCGGCCTCACTAGGTCCTCCATCCATTGGCGAATTAACACCAGACTTATCAATTTGTGATATCAACTGATTTGATACAACGGTGCCCAGTGGAAGTCGTTGTATAAATTAGATATCCATTTAGTCACCTCTATGGAAAATCCCAGCGTTTTAACACGTACACACCTCGACCATCGAAAACAAATGATCTTCCCAATGACTCGAAAAGGGTGAGCTTGTTACTGCATGAGCGATGAAGTAGTTATTCTCAGTGAAAGCCTCTGACGTAGCACTGCATTAATTGCGTTCGATCCGTTTTGATTCTTTTGCTTCATCAATACCGTCTGTCATACAGTCCTGGATTTTCAAGCTTGCGATCTTTTATATAAAACTAAAAATTCTCGCTGTTGATTGATTTCTGAGGAGTGTCCAATGCATTTGACTTTGTCAAGAATTGTTAGAGGTGATTTAAAGCACACCTCCCAACGGTTTACCTCCTCATCGGGAGGTGTTCCTGGGTGTCAGACTGCAATGTACAGAGGGGATTCGTCCCCCGGCAGGGTCTCCCAAGCTGAGTCCGGCGTATCCATCAGGAAGCCTAGCTAAGAGTAAGCCAATACCAGGATCCACCACCGTCTTGGTATCAAAGTCGCATGTGGTAAATCTCCCTCTGATCTACAAGGTCTACGACTGCCTGTCGTGGTGACGATCTGGGGCAGACTTTGGCCAAGCTGTCCTCGGAATTCCACGGAACCACAATGGCTTAACCAGCAAATCTCCGAAAAATGGTGACTGTGCTGGCGCCCGCACAACTAGTGATGACGAGCCGTTCAAGCATTCAAGTAAGTAAGATTTAAAGCATATCTGGCCTATATAGTGTGTTACGGTGGCTACCGATGTATCAAATCTGTGCTGCTATACCGGCAGACAGGTCTGGTACCGATTTGCCGACCCTGGAGAGATGGAAGGTTTGCCGTTCCCTTAGGCACGGAATCGAACCTATGACTGCATTTGTATTGATGGGCGCCTATAACTATTGCGCTACACGCACCCCCGTGTGCTTTTATATAGATTTGTTAATCAGTGTGAACAACAAGCTTATTTTTTAACTACCATAGGAACAATGGATGAGGTAGCGCAGTTATTAGAAATGCTCTGCAGACTAAATAGATTTGTTAGTTTAATCCCGATCCCAAGCAAACTAAGCGCTCAAATTTTCTGGTTTTAGGGGCTTGGTACCATAGCAAATGGGAGGGATGGATCGACTGGCATGATACATTTAGAAGTCACTGTAGGTCTACGATGCGATGCTACGAATGGAGTTGAATTCATAGTGAATCCCTAAGGATTTGATTAACTCCTGATGATTTATCCTTTATCTTCTACGTCAACTATGAAGTTTGATTGTAATGTAGTCACATGATCGAAACTCATCGTCGAGGTGAGGTAGCGAACGTCTTCGGCCACTAGTCATAAAATCGGAGCGCCGTCTAACGCTGTACTCCGTACCTTTTCTAAGATCTCATATTCCGTTTTATTGAGCATTTTCTTTGTCTCCGTTGAGATCTATAGTTCTTCGACAAAGTTTCCAACGCACTTCTTAAAATCAGCGACAAAGTGTCACGTTAGCAGAGTCAACAAAGACGTAGACAGGGAGGTTGCTCAAAAAAGAAGACAGGGGTTGACATGCAATTTTATGTTAAATAACTCCCGCAACGAGGCTCTCTTCTCCAGACACAGACTTCATATCTCGTCGAGTATTCACATGACGATGTAGCAGTGATTCTGAGCCTGTAACCAGAAATTTTAACGTAATTTTTTCTTCTTGAGGGTGTTGAAATTTCTACAACGACTTACTAGACGCAACAAATGGATGTTGTAGAGACATTTGTCAAAGATTCTTTTGCCGTCCTCATCATATGACTAAGCTTCTTATTAAAAATAACATATTGGTCACTTATCCCAGAGTTGAATAGAGAACGTTTATCTGGCTCTCAGGCTTTTTTATCTTTGAAAACAAGTCCTATTAAGATTTAGAACGCTAACTATGAAGACTTAGCTTAACCATGTTGTTGATGTAATCTTTAGGTTGTCGTCGAATAGAAATAACTACGAATAGAAATAAGGAATAACCATTCACTGTTCATATGTAAGGGGTAGCCTTCTTCCTATTTGTTCTCGTTCATCTATTACGACGGTCGTTACCAATCCCCTTCTTTCTAATTGAATCGGTTATCTTTTTTAATCCTGAAGTATGTGGACGTATTCTTTTCGAAATTCGTTGCCAGCCACCATCAGTGGTTGGTTATAGTTGTCCTGGTTGAACGGAAACAGACGGAAGATCTACGGCACCTTCACACACTAGTTCATCTGTGCGTTATTAAGATTGACGACACCGCCCACAAGGCTGAAAGAACGGCAGACTGAGACATTGCTCATAACAAATTTTCTTCTCATCCATCCTCGCCAATGTAAGCTTCCTTGAATTTTTCCGCATTCTTCATCCAGAAAAAATAGCATTTGCTACCACACCATTTACGCCCAATCACAGTTGATTTTCTTTAACAAAATTTACTTGGTTCTCATCTCTAGCCTCTTCCAGTCGCTGTAACTGACTTCTTGTGTGGTCTCCTGACGTTTCGTAAGCTTAACACTAACAGGATATAGACGACATTTTGTTTTGTACGACTTATTTCTGTAAAGCAAGCATTTTTGTCTTAAAAATATAGACAGTAGAGATTAGTGGTCTTTGATATTTGTCCATTTTAAACGATGCTAACTAAACCTTCTTGGTCAGGCTTTTTGAATAGGGGGATATGAACTAACACTTTTTAACTAGACCTTTGAGAATCCAGTTTTACTGGGATATCAGTTTCTCGAGCATGACTGTGATAAAAAAGAACTGATCATGAAACTGCTTTATGCCGTTCTTTTGGCACTTGATATGAGTGAAGCTTCTGCCAGCTATTGAAGCCGCTGAGTTTTTAAACTCATAAACCATGGAGAATATCCATGTTTTCTGTTAAATTGTTGTCTTGCCTATTTACTTTAGCAAATAAACAATTTAAAGATTCGTGGAATTCTTGAAGAGTTTTCTAATTCATTATTATTATCATTGTTGTTAATTTATTTTATTAAATCAGATCATTGCTACTATGACGATGAGAGAATGCCAAAGCAAGGGCATCTTTGTGGTGCAGTGAGTAGCACGTGAGCAGCCGGAAAGCTAATCGCGCGAACAAATCTGGCCTTTAATCCAAGTTTTGCAAATATCTCAGCCTCATAGTGGTCGTATTTCACAAACTCCGGACCAGAGGTGTCTGCGGTAGTACTCGAAACCGCTATTGCCCTTTCCGAGGGCTAAGATCTTTATCACTGCACCATGCGAGTCCTTCTTTTCGCCTTTTTTCTCGGCCGAGTTTTAACTAGGTACTATCAGCAGTTATTATCTTTATTATTATTATTGTTCATTATATGGCCCATATGGCGCAGTGATCGGAGGCGCCGTGCAATACACACATGGAATCGATCTGCCCCTCCCATGGCCCATCAAGCCCTCCATCCCTCTGGGATCGGCAAATTGGTACTAGACTTGTCTGGGAGGATAGCAGCACTGGCTCGATACATCGGTATGCAACCGCGAGTGATTGTAAAGGCCAGATATACATTCAGTCACGTCCAACGATACTTTATGAACTTGAATGCATGGCGCATCCTTCAGCGATTATTCAACGCCGAGAGCTTTAGCTTTATTGTTCATTATCATTATTACTATTGTTATTCCTCCCAACGGCTTACCGCCTCATCGTGGCTTGCGAGGTGTCGGCCTGCGAGGTACAGCGGGGAATTCATCCCCCGGCAGGGTCTCCCAAGCTGAGAAGGAGTCCGGCGTTTCCATCAGGAAGCCTAGCTAAGAGTAAACCAATACCAGGATCCACCACCGTCTTGGTATCAAAGTCGCATGGTGGCAAATCTCCCTCTGATCCACAAGGGCTACAACTGCCCGTGGTGGTGAAGACTTGGGGCAGACTTTGGCCAGGCTGACCTCGGGGCTCCACGGAACCACATTTGCTTAACCAGCAAATCTCCGAAAAATTGGTGATAATGCTGGGGCCCGCACAACTAGTGAGGACGTGCTATTCAAGTATCAAGTATTATTATCAGTACTGTTATACAACTGACATCACATGTATCTGTGTGGGGTTCTTAGCACTCTCCGCATTAGGTTCTTTCTCTCGCATCCACCATTTACGAAGGGTTTCGAAATTTTTTTCTGTGTGTCGCTTCAGCTACTGCTTGAGGAATTGTTTATCTTCGTCACGAATGTTGTTGGATGCTGGTCCAGTCCATGCTCCCTATAATGCTGAGGTGGCTTTGTTCGGGCGTCCTGGTGTGGACTGGAGAGAGTCTGCTTGTCCCAGGATAGTGTGCCCCCAGTCCCGTGACCCCCAAACGGGTAGAACGTTTGGTAGACTCGGGAGAGGGGGTCGAACCAGGACCTGGGTGGGCTGGGCTGTTCACGTAATGGACGGGATCACTACTACTGGGTTACCTATTTTAGAATAAACGAGTTAAGTTATTTTAAAACAATGATCGAATGAGAAATCAGTGTACTTGAATATCATTTTTATTTTTTCCCTACATTGAGTGGGTTCTTCAGGGAACTTTCAAACAAATTTCCATGTTGCTTCTTTCACTATTTTTGTCCCCCTTCTTCCCTTGGATTACTTTCCATATTTTATTTCAAAAAATTGGCTTCATGATCCAATAGCTATATTTCCCGTACATTTTGTCAACGTTGGGTGCGTGTGGCGCAATGGTTGGAGGCGCCATTGCGACATACACGCGGAATCGATCGCCGCGCCCATGGCCCACATAAGCCTTCCAGCGCTCCGGGGTCGGCAAATTGGTACCAGACTTGTCTGGGAGGATAGCAGCACTGGCTCGATACATCGGTAAGCCACCGCGAGTCATTGTAAGGGCCAGAGATGCATTCAGTCACCTCCAACGATACTTAATGAAGTCGAATGCATGGCGCATCCCTCATGGATTGATCAAAGCCGAGAGCTTTAACTTTTTACAGCTTTTGTCAGCGTCGAGCTTCTATAGTATGTCTTAGGTCTTCAGCCCATTAATCTTTCCACTGCTTCATATTTTCAACAATAAAATGGCAGCTGAATAGCGCCACAATAATTCGACGTGAAATTTGTTGGAAAAAACTCCGTGGTTTATTTTAACCTTTTTTATTTACTGCTTACTCTTTTTAATGGCAAGGTATATTGCGAAATATAACTTCAATGAAGCTGAGATATTTGCAAAACTCTGGGCCGCAGGTACCTATGGTGAGGAACGAACGCGCTATTGTCCTTTCCCGGGGAGTAACGCGTTCACCACCACACCATGGGGGTCCTTCGTTTAGCCTGTCTGTCAGCTAGTTCCATCGATCTTTTTGCCATCAGCAATCACCCGTCCGTGGTTTATTATTCTTTTGAATTTCAAAAATTTTTTCGAAAAACGGGGCAGTTTAGGCTTGCGTCGTAACTTCCTCCTTTTCTACATCATATCTGGTAGTTTCATTGGGAACTACTCCTGTTTGATTTTTCCCTTAGAACTTTCTTCACTTCTGTTCTTTGTCTGGAACGTTTAGTAAAAGTGACACTTGTTGATTACCATCAGAGCTTCTCCACTTCTGTTCTCTATCTATAGCGTTCTTATCTAATTGTAGTGAACACTCAGCACTAAACAAATATACCTACAATTGTGTGTAGCTGGATAGACCACCTGCGACCAGTGAAAACTTCACCTTACAGTTTGTTAGGCGTGAAATTAAAACTACTCTTTTATTTTTTTTCTTTTTTCTTTTTCATCAGATTATTTCGCTGATTTCGTCCAGAGATTTTTTTGTTAATCTTGCGACCTTTGGTAGTTCAGGAAAGGTTATGTTCGAGGGACCGATTTCGAATGAACACGCGAACTTTCAGCGTCTTAGATAATGCGTTAGTTCTCGGTAGCGAACAGCAAATTCCGAAAGGCCTTAGTGTAGGATTTTCTCATTCTTATAGGAAGCGGAGATTTGAAAAATTGTTCCATAAATGAAGATCTCTCAATCGTCCACCATTTTCAAGCCAATCCCTTTGTTCCGTCATTGTCCTCGAGTTTTGAAGTATCAGCTGTTCTTTCTTTCGTGCGCTTTAAATCGTTGCCACTAAGCTCTAAATTGTCACTATCTCATCTCAATGCGGAGTGAGGGAAAAATGGCATGGAACGAAGAGGGAAGAGGAAGAAAAAAAACAAAAAGACTCTTTCTTGACGAAAAGCTTTTTCGAGACACGTTCAGGAGGATATTCGTATATACTCGTAGTTCGTGTGCTACGCTATTTTTGCGTCTTGATTAAGAAACAGCAATCGATCGCATTTGAAGTTTTTCCCATTTTTTTCTCGCTTCATTACTATTTAATGCAAACTCGGCTTCACCCACACAGACATCTACTCAGTTTTGTCATACTAAGTTGATTTTCACTGAAAAACCTTACTTACCCTGTGCTGGATAGAGCCAGTGACCGTGTGCAGAGCGTCGGAGCTCTAAGTGCTGCAGTACTTTCGTCTCTGATTTAATAACATCGCGTGCAATACAGTATATAAATGAGCAGATGACATGTGATATATATATATATATATATATATATATATACATATACGTGTATATATAAATATATATACATATGTATATATATATATATATAAATATATATATATATAAATATATATATATATATATAAATATATATATATATATATATATATATATATATATATATATATATATATATATATATATATATATATATATAGAAAAATGGAAGATTTACTGGCCCCGTTAATCGTCGAGTGACTCGAACGGGCGCCAATAAATCTTCCATTTTTCCCTGTCGCGTTCAAGAGTAGCCCAGTGAGTTCTGCTCCCTCTAGGGACTCGTTGAGCATTATACCTTCCTTATAGGTATTTCGTGAAAAACGCTGTCCATCGAGTCGGTGGTCTTCCCGCAGTACCTTCTGACATCACCAGGAATCCAATCACTAACGACTCTTTTTTCATCTGTTGTTGTTCATACGCATCACGTCTCCGGTCCACCTTATCTTCGGCAGTTTAGCGTAGAGAATGGCACCTTTGGTTTCCGATCGTTGTCGCAGGTTGGAGCTACGGATCCCTTCGCGTAATTGTGTGAAACGAGATGCTGACAGCATCGCCCTTTCGATTGCGCGTTCAATAACGGTCGGTGATCTCTCATCCTACTTACGCAGCTACCAGGTTTCTGACGCACGCGTTAAAGCTGGAAATATCGTGGAGTCGAAAAAGGTGGGAGCGGTGTCAGATGTTCTTTGTTCTCTTCACTCCGTCCCCGATGCTCTTGAAAGCTCCCCAAGCCGCTTGTTTCTTTCTGCTCAACTCTGGAGCTAAGTCGTTCATCATGTTGATTTACCGACCTAGATAGACATAACTGGAACATTCGGAGATATTCGTTCCGTTGAGCGTGAATGGGGCATACGAAAATAATCCGAAAGTCATGAACATCGTTTTTTGTGAGGTTTAGTTGAATACCAATCTTTTCACAGGCTCTATCAAACTCAGCAAGCATTCGTTCCGCTCGGCTAATGTTTGGTGTTATAAGAACGATGTCAACGCGCAAAAGCAGTATAAAAACTCGTCATAAAGTCTTTAACGAAGGAGGTTTCTTCCTCATGTTAGTGTAATTTCCCTATAGATTGGTTGCATTATCAAACTAGCCTAAATTACAGTTGAAGTGGACGGCACCACAAGTGCTTCCATATTGTCTTGCCCACTTTTGCAACCAAGATTAACAGAGCTGTTTGAAAATCCACTCGCATCATTCAACCACTATGCTTTATGTCATTGAGGTTGAGGCTACTTCCATACGCCGTTGGTCGTCTTTCTAGTGTGCAATGAAAATCACTTATAATCTGTTTCTAACAACTTGTTTCCGAGATTTACTAAAAACGAGACGAGTGTAGCACAGTGATTAGTGATATATCGTCGTGTACACATGGTCGTTGGTTGGATCTCACGCCTGTGGCCACCAACCCTTCCATTCTTCCGGGACCAACAAATCGTTGAAAAACTTTTCTGAGAGTTTAAAAGCGCTGTTTTCATACATAGCTAGATTTCTGCAAGTAATTATATAGGCCACATGTGCATTCATTCACTTCTAACGATGTTGGATGGAGAACGTCTAATACATGGCGCATCCCTCGGAGAAAGATAATCGCTGAAAACATTGCCCTTTATCCTTTATTATAACCCATTGAAAACAGCTATCTATAGAAGCCTTAATTTCTGCTCACTAGTTTGCAAATCCTCGAAAAGATTCTTTTTTCAGTTTGATTGCATTTTTTCCACTCCGATCCATGGTGAGAAATGCCCTCTCATACAATAATGATAGGCAGGCAGTGCTTATTTCTATGCTAACGCCCTTGCGGGGGTAGTGTCCGTCAACTACACGATTCGAGTTGAAAGGCCTATTTTAAGCTCTGACCTTCGGTATCTTTGAATTCCTCGTAAAGAATGAAAAAGTATGAGCTTTTTTAAAAAGTATTGGTTGAAAAAGTCGCTATCTCATCATTTGGACAACCTTCATACAGAGTTGTTTCGCTTCCGAAGTTCCACGCTTGCCGGAATTCAGAGAGATGACGAAGGGTGGATTTTTAGGTGAAAGCTGATAGATTTTCTTTCACTTCTACGCTTTACAAAGTCTACAAAATACATGCTTCTAATCTTTGAGGAGCTAGTTTTCTGACATTCGTTCACTTGCTAACTCGCACTAGGTATAAAAGTTGCTGAGCACAATAAGGGTCGATAAGGTAGAAGGAAATCAAATTCAAAAATTTAAGCGGTCTTTGCACGAGAATTGATCAGTTATAGAAGACTATTTTAAGGGCTGAGCATATGCTCGTAGATAGTCGTAAACTGTTTATATTGCAATACTTTATAGAAGAAGGCGAAATCCGCCGAAATGTCAGCTTTAGCGGAATAAAGAATAAAGTAACACCTCGTGTTTGCTCAGCAAGAATATCGAGAACTATTTGATCAGTGCCGAGGTTAATAGAAAGTTAGTCGTGGGAATTACTGCAATATTTTAGTTGAGTGCCGGGTTTGCAATAAGACTATGTGCCTGATCCATCCTAAGAGGGCTTAGAAAGCTTTCACAGCTTTCACTCATGTCGGGACCGGTCTTTTGTAATCAGATTTGTTACCGACTCTGCGTATTTCGTCTGAGAATCTACAAATTTATTAAAAAAGTTCTAACTATGCCTTTGCTTATTTAACAAGTTGTGACAAAGCTTGCTGGTCAATAGCCCTTCAGCCGGAGATCGCCATTAATTTGCATGTCTGCTAACAGAGCTTATTAATTCAGATTATTTCTAGGTAGTGCTAGCGACAAGCTAAAGTGGTAAGTGCTTAATGTCATTTCTGAGTTTGGTTTGGTTGAAAATGGGAAATCGATCTCACAGAATCCTAGAGTGCTGTCGTAGATAAGTGATGAAACAAACACTATACACTTTTTTAAAGCGTGTGTTGTCTTCATCAATTAGTCTTTCCTGTTTTTTCTGTTTAATTTGCCTTTCATCCTTGTCCATTTATAGAGAAATCAAGATTCAGGTCTTTGCAGATCTAAGGGCACCATGAATTGGGTTTTAGATTGCTTCAGTCTGGCTAGAGTTTCTAGCTCCATGTTTTAGTCAATGACTTTGCGATCGGATGATTTTCAGCACGCTTGAAATCACTTTTCATCTAAGATTTCTTTACTCCTGCTTTCTTCTGTCTTCATCTATGTTCCTTGGAACACTGGATATCGTGAGTTGTCCGAGATTTACTTAATCCGTTTTCTCTACATATTCCAGTTTCAGGCTACAAGCACAAACAGCCCGAATGGTATAACGGAATCGATGAGCTTCCATCGTGGTCGTCGTCGTCGTCGTCGCTGTTTTGTTTCTTCCCTCTTTATTTGTGCAGCGTGAGATTCACCCGCTTTGAATCCGGCTTCAGTCTGATATTCCCATAGAACACATGGCTAATTCGTCCATTCATATGACTTCTTTCCAAGTCGCTTCGACAAGTAGTGTTTTTCTGTGCACCACAGAAATGGAAATGATTAGCGGAGAAATAATTCACGCATTCGTTATGTTTTTCCAATCAGACATGTTTTTTTCTCTATCGAGTAATTCATCCTAGTCATCTGTTAATCTTTCTAAATTTCTACCATGTCTCTTTCGCTGATTGATGAGATGGTTCAAGGTTAAAAAAAACCACTACGAGACTATCGTTGAAAAAGCTTGAAGGTACCCCAGTAGGTGCTCGGGTTATTCTTTTATTTTAACCGACGTTTACTTTTCAGGCATCTTCTTTGCGAATGAAGTATTGGATATTTGTAGATTTATTAAATGAAGTATCAAAATGACACGACCGAGTTCGCCTAGCCCACTTTCTTTTTGGGTTATCATTCAAGACTTTTCATGATTGCATGTTCTATTCCTTTTCATTTCAGGATTCTTTTACAGCCGTACACTCTTCTCACTACTTTAATTAATGGTTCGGTAAAAAAAAGGTGGCTAAGGACATTGGGATGAGACGTATAACATCTATGGATTTTCCTTTCTAACGTACTTGATCGCGCGCCGAAGACGATAAGGTAATGATGCCGTACAGTAAGTAACACCTACAAAAACCCCTGGTTCAATCCTGCACTAAACCAGCCAATCTTTCAGTCCTTCCATGGCTAGAGAGTTGACGACAGATTTCTTTGGGATGCTCCTTCCGATCCATAAGACCTGGGAAAGCTCAAACGGGGTATTCCAAGGTTAGAAGGGAGGATTGACCCTACGAGGACAAAAAATGAAGTGATGAGAGGCGTACAATATTTCATGTCGGGTCACGCAAAGTAAAATCTACTTGAGAGATCTTTAACGAAAAAACTCTTCGTTGTAGGGAAGAACTTCACAATTCATTTTTTGATGATGGTTTTGTAAACGTTAGCCCCGTACTATTGATTGGCTGGATTCACAGCTACTTCTATCTGTGGGCTTCTCGTCGTTTGCGACTGTTGTAGCTTTAATCCTGTGCGTATTTATGCCCTGAATGAGAAACAAAAGGATAAAGGATGAAGCAATGAGCGTTTTTCAATCTCTGGGGGGATACGCCATGCATTCGACTTCATCAAGCATCGCAGGGGTGAACGAGTGCGTATCTGGCCTGTACAATGTGCAGTGGACTATGAATGTATAAACTCAGGGCTGCTATCTTCCAAGACATTGTCTGGTGACAATTTTGGGAACCTGGCGGTATAGAAGGCATGATGAATCTGGCGCGACGCATCGAACCAGTGACCGATCCAGGATCTATTGCACGGAACCGCTAACTGTTGTGCTACACGCCTTCAAATTTTGAGAAATTAGTATTTCTCGACGATTTGTGGTTTTTATAGTATTCGCCACCCCACTCTTTCGCCCCAGCGTTAGCTTACCTGCCAATGATATCTGGTGGATTTTCCTGGAGCTGTAAAACAGTACGATGCAGAACCAGAGTCCCTCTTTTAATAAGATTCTGGAGCTAAGAAGGAGCTGAACGTTTTTTCCATCCGGAAGCTGTGTTTAAAGTAAAAAATATACTGAAGCAGTGTCTTGCATTGCATTATACTGCATAGTTCCCGCCAAAAATCGCAGTGCGAATAATGATGAAAGTATTGTAGTTTTTATGTTCCCTAAAGGGCAGCTCTGGCGCATGACTGGCGCAAATAGGACTCCATTTGAAATGAAGTGAAACAGAACTACCGATATTTACTCAAGTTGCCCGATAATGAGCATTGGTTATGAATGATAGATACATTACTGCTTCCGACTTTCCTTTGCTATTTTTTTCCGAGTGTTAAAGGAAGCCAACTAAAATTCTGGATGATTTTTCCGTATTCTTTCCACCCTTCAACGTTCTCGAATCTGGTGCGCAATAGAGTTGTTCATTGGATGCTTTCAAATGACAGTGATACTGCTGTGATTGTGACGAACGCATAAGGGAACATTCATTATGGCGATGTTGTTACGATTAAGTAGTTCCCTGTCATCGTACTTCATTCCTATAAACCTGCATATTTGTTCTACAAGCCTATTTTCTCTATTTACGAAAGAAATGCAGGATCTTGTTTCTTACCATTGTGCGAGAATCTGATCACGTTCATACCTCCGTTTTCACAAACTGCTCTCTACCGTGTCGTTCCTCGTTAAAGTAAGGAGCTATTAGAGAACTAGTTTTGAGAGACAGGAGAAGCGAGGGAACCGCATGGTGTGGTGGTGAACGCGTTAGCCCTTGCAAAGGGTAATAACGCGTTCGTTCCCCACCGCAGACACCTGCGGTCCGGAGTTTTGCAAATATCTCAGCATCAGTGAGGAGCTATTGGTTACAAATATTGTTTCTGTGCTTTCTGTTACATTAACGACTAAAGTACTTCGTTCCAACATATTTCTCCACTGCTTCAATGAAGTGCGGCTTTAACTACTTTAATAGTATTATCCCGCGCTTAGATGTATAGGATGTGTAGATTCCGTTTTATGGCGACGTCCATTAGATTTAATTGGGACGAGGACTATATTCTTACTCTGTACTTGATTCCTTTTTTCCTCGCCTTTCAAGCGTTCATGCCCACTTATGGAAGGATTGCATTTATATTTCACTCTGAATATACGTAATTTTTTGCACTACGTTTAGGGTTATAGATGATTTCTCCATTGTGCATCCATTTTTTTAGGAGCAGCTTTCATGAATACCTCGATCCCCCCAGATTTTCGAAGAATAGTTGGGGCTCTAAAGACATTGATGATTTAGGTCGAATGATTTTTTTAAAAAGATATCTTTTGCTGGAATCTCGACAAACTTATGGACCCCCTGTAATTGGACCAATCCACCGGAAGCTTCTGATTTTTGGCGAAACGGCTATAGTAAGAAGCTTTCTTACAAAATAGATGAAATATGTCAAAAACAACGTTTAAGCAGAATAGTTGGAAGAAAAGGAACCATCTTTGCCACACGTTCCACAGCTAGGGCTCCACATGCTGCTGGAATTCTGCTATCAAACTTTGTGTTATCTAACATAGTCATCGCGACCCTCGCCAGTCGCCTTCCACTTCTTCAAGCACCTCAAGGACCAGTTCCGAATAAGAATCTTTTACATCTTGCATGGTTCGGTCATTCCAATGCCGTCGAAACTAATCATCATCACAAGTGTTGTCAGATCCTGACCCAGTAGAGTGTGCACTAAGAGTACAGAATACTAGCACAGTTTTTTGTTGGCAAGCACCGTGCCATCGTGGCTTTTAGCACTCACTTTTGATATACCATTTCAATAACTCCTTTTCTCGATCTTCCATTATCGCATTGCAAGCTGGTTAACGTGGTTTATGTCTCAGTCCAAAGAAAGAGAATATTTTAATATGAGTTCTTTTTCCAAGGGACCACATAGGTACTACATACATCATCTCAAAACAACACTCAAATTCCACGACAAAAAGACGCGTTGTGGTAAACGATCGTTCGGAGAACCAACTGACGAAATATAGATTATACTGGTTAGCTCGTAAAGGTTAGCGTAGATTAGGGTCGATTCAACTTCACTTCATTCAATCGACTTCAGAGCACCACAAGCTACCAGGATTTGGGGGCCGATTTGGTTTTAATAAGTGATTAAGAGCCTCATCTCAGTGCATTTTCTGCGTTGAACGTCGTCGACGGTTTAATGGGGTCCAAACTTCACCTCATGTTACAATACCGTCTAGAAATAGGTTTTCTTTGTTGCGTAAATAATGTGCAGAACAGCGTTCCCCGTAACGATCTCTTCGTTTTTCCTTCAATTTATGTAGTTATTTACTTAAGAGGCATTCACATGTTTTCTCTGTTTTTTCAAATGATAACACGTACCTTGCGCTCGGAGGCGCCACCTGGCATCTATTAGTTCTATTTCTTGCTTTTGCAGCGGTATGACCAAGCTTGAACTAAGGAACGAAAGGACACGATTTTTCGCATTACCTGGCAGCCAGTCATGCAAGAACTGGGCCGTAAGCGGAAGTGTAACCAAGAAATGTTGGTTACAAAATGCGTTTGTAAAACTAATAATCGGCAATAATGAATGACGACGATAACACATGGAAAATGGATATCAGCAAGTAGAGAACCGTTACTGATTGTGATGTGAACGAATGAGACGACAATAAGCGTTCAGGATGAAAAGCTCTCGATCACAGTGACAAATGAGCATTTCACTACTTGTAATAGAGAAAAAGGACCATCACGGATTCCCAGGTAGCAGATATCACTTAGAGTCACATCTTTTTTCCTTCAGAAAATTTTTGCATGAGATTATAAATCATTTCACTTGCGGAACATGGAAGTCCACATGGGCGAAAATATTACGATCATTACGTTGGAAATAGGAAACAAAATCGGGAAAGAGGCAGATGAAAGATTGGAAATACCTAGTGGGAAAGTGGACGTTTGTGAGCATGAAACGGAAAGTAATGAAGCCCAACAGTTGGTGGATAGCGCAGTGATAGTGACGCCGATTATCACGAACAAAGTGCTGGTCCGACCACCCTTCTGCCAAGGCTCGACAAGTCCGTCATCTCTGCAGGGTCGAAGATTTGATACTAGATTTATCTGGGAAGGCTCACTTTCTGCAAACCAAGTAGGAACGCTCTAGCCATCTGTATAAAAGCTGCGGGGAAAATCAACCCGACCACCATTCGGTAGCATTCGTGACGAAAGGAAATTTCTGAAGAAGTAGTCAAACGCTCACGCAAGAAGTGGGAAGACCTTCGTGGATGATGAATGCAAGAAAACGAATCGAATGCAAGAACTGATGGGATTAGATTCTTCAGCAGCACTTATCGCCAAATCGGTTACTAGTCTTGTTCCAATGACAAGCTGACACAGCGTTGGTATCAAATATTTCTATTCGGCTAACGTTTTGGCGCCTTCATGTTCTTCAGAGCAAGAATGATTCGAGTTGATTGGCCACAGCCGCCCAATCTTGTTATATGGGTTTTCGTTGTCGTATCGAGTTTTAGCATTAGTAAAGTACGAAACAATGAACAGACACTAATGTTCAGAGCAAAGAAAGTAGTAGCAACGACATTGACTGTGTAAGTTAGATTCCATCAGGAACTACAGTATTACGGACGGCTCAACTACTGATGAAAGGCACATGGAGAAGAAACCTACCTACTCTATGCGTATATTGTGGCGTGACTTGATTTTGCATGAGCGAAACTGATATGGCGATTGTTTAAAAAATGTTATGGCAATCAACAGTATATTAAAAGGTCTGTTCAAGTTTAGTAAGGCTTATTGTACTCACTTATTTTCGACATTTTAGCGGTGGTATGCTTTTGCGCTCAGATATGATTGAAATCTGTTAGAATCCGCGCGTTCCCGATAAGACCTCTTTAAGTTGATCTGAGAGAAGCTATTCGACGCGTGCCAGGTAAGATTAGCTGTACAAAAGATTACGGTAAGCACAAAAAAAGGTATTTGATAGCTGTTCCATTAGCAGAATCATTTGCCTGCTTAATCTCAGCTAGTAACTGCCCAAAACTGAGTAAAAAGTCGATGCAATACGGATTATGTGGAGAAGTAGAATTTTCCTGCACTGCATCTGCTTGATTCAGAGCGCGAATAAGGGAAGATGGCAAAGGTAATTTGTTTTCATCACGAAACAACTACACAGTTTTGCTGCCGAAATCGTTATATTTTTCAAAAAATAGGCGTGAAGCTGAACACATATAAACCCGTGGCTTTCTAATTAAAAAGGGCGATCTGTGATCGTGGTGTTCAATGAGCCTTGATAGCGACGTGAGAGGAAGAAGAACAAGAATGTTAGGAAAGCTTACTTCTCAACGCTATATGAAGCGCTCTGCTTCGCAGCAAAGAAAGTTAGCACTTCCACCACATAAAGAATTCTATCTTATGAGCCGTATATGCTGAGACATACCCAGCACGCACGACATCTGGCACGATTTCGTGATTCTGAGCTCCTAAAATTATCTCGTCTTTGAGGTCAGCAATGTAAGAGGGATAGGTAAATAAGGATAGAGAAGGATAAAGCTCTTTGCGTTGATCAATCCTTGAGGGATGCGCCAAACTTTGTCTTCAATAAACATCGTTTGGAGTGATTGAATGCATATCTGGCCTTTATAATGACTTGCGGTGGCCTACCGATGTATCGAGCCAGTGTTGCTATCCTTCCAGACAAGTCTGGTCCCAATTTGCCAACTCCGGAGGGATGGAAGGCTTGGTGGGCTATGGACGCGGGATCGATTCCACGCTTGTGTTGCATGCGCCTCCGACCACTGCGCCACGCATGCCCTTAAAAGGAAATATAGGCAGAGGAATGTAAGTATAGTTTAAAAAATTTGAGCAACAAAAAATATTACAGTAGTCGTGAAATAAGAACTATCGAAGATAGGTTGACGAGGAGAAGGGCGGAGTGGATTCCAAGAGGTTATATGCGTGACCTCTATAATGGCCATCTACAAGTGTTTTTTCACTAATGTCACCATACTACCTTCTCAGTTGAAAACTTTTAATGAAGCACGGAATGATATTGCTAGACGTCATCATGTTCGAAGCAAACGAATCGCATGGTTCTTGAGAGCAGGCCATCAAAGCAGCGGTGTTGTCTGGCATATTTATCCCTTTCAACATTCTTCTCTGGAATATAAAAGCGTTTTATTTGCCATATCGTTTTGGTATGGTCTAATTGTATCGTTGAATTACAGGAGTATTATTAAAGACAACTCTCCATAACTAATTTAATAATCACAATATTTCACCCGCTTATTTTTCTGTCTACTCTTTTTTTAATGGCACAGTACGATATGAAATGCGACAGAGATACTGAGTTATGGGCAAAACTCGACACGTCAGCTGGGCTTCGAACCTGCAACTATTACCCTTTCCGGGGCTCACGTGCCATCCATCACACCAGCCAAAGCCCTTGCTTGTCCTTTTTCAGTCATTTTTCCAATCCTTCGATGCTGCTAGCAATCACACGTCAGTTTCAGCTTAATTGGGTTCAATGCCGACCTGTGCTATTCCCGTTGACGGGTGATTGCTGGTAGAGTTATAAACTGGCTGATAGAAAGGCAAAGCAATGATCTCTGTTAGTGTGGTGGATAGCACATGAGCCCGTACTAGGGTTTAATGCGGGTGCGAAGTTCAACAGGGCTTGCAGGTCTCGCTTATATCTCAACACCCTTGTAATTCGATAATATTTTCAAATTTCCTGTCACTTTTTCCAGAGCTGTCTTTCTTGCTTCCTCTTGCACCTAATTTTCCCTCTAGAGATGTATCTCCTCTTATTGGACGGTAATGAAAGCTATATGAACTACCGAGCATTGCCATCCGTCCACTTTCTAACACAATCCCTGTCAGTGTATGCGGTTGAAGCATAATAGAATTAATGTCATTAAGGGCTTTTCTCTACTTTATTAAGAGTTTTTATTATCCTAGTGTGAGAAACAAAATTCCGATGTTTTCGGTGGATGTGGTCCACAAGAGAAAAATTGGTATAATGCTAGAACGAAATGGGAGCGGATGCGTATACACTACTTATTTCTTATATTTTGTAATGTCTTATGGTGTTTTTTTAATAGGTTCTCATTGGCACGCCATTCTTCTATGTGTAGGATCACTACTTCTTTTCCTGACTCACTTTCACCACCACGAAACGCATCAGTCCTTTCATATGTTGTTTTTCACTTCAATTTTTTTTGGGACTAAATCTTGAATGGCTGTCCTGGTTTTGCCGTGACAGAGCTTGACCTTAGCTAGGCTCCCGGGTAAACGTGTCGAACTACTTCTTGTATTCCTTGACCTTGCCTCATGATAAGCGCTTTCTTCTTCACTAAGATGCCCAACAAAGATTAAGGAATGTAGCAAGCCATTGCACTATAGAATTCATTTTCCAGGCTAGCGGATTGAAAATGCGCTCCATTGATGTTTATAGATGTTGGTGTTGTTTACAGAAAGTTTATTCGAGTTCTGCTATCTCTATATGGCATTATTTAGGTGACACTTCAAACAAGTATCTATCAATTTTGCTGGTACATCTTGCAGTAACTCCCACGTCCAACTTTCTATTAACCTCAGCATTGATTGAATAATTCTTTCTACTTCTGTTTAGCAAACACGAGCGCCTCGTGTTTGCTAAACAGAAGTAGAAAGAATTATTCTATCAATTTTGTTTTTTGTGGCGCTCGAATCGAAGTATTGTGCGGATCCCAGCCCTCTTTCATTCGTTTCTCTGTTTTGAATCCGTTATCCACGAATGCCTCCGAATTTACCCTTTGATTCGCCTGCTGCTTGAGTGTTTTTGATCTTTAGACAAGTCTGGTACCAATTTTCCGACAGTGGGAGTGTGATATAGCTTGTCTTCAGCCAAAAAATCCGAATACAAATTTTCAACTCCGTCTTGGAGTTAAGTTCTCTTTTGATCCGAGGCGCAATCGAACCATGTTCATGGCTGTTTGGCACACCATCTCACTACTCTTTCGATGCTTTCGTTTTAGGCGGAATCTATAGTTAGTATCGTCGAAACATATTTTGGTGGAGTACTTTTCTTCTTGGCCAAAATCTTGTCTGCGCTTTTATCTAGCCACTGCAATACTTTGATATCATTTGGCATTTTCTAAAATAACCCTCTTGCTTCCGCAATAGCACCTTTCGTAAATCCTGAAAGTCCCGGAAAGTTCATTGAGCAGTGAGTCAAATTTTTGACGTGTCCAAGAATTTCGCTTATTTAGTATGCTAGAAGGGTTTAACTTCTTATTACAATCTCGATCGGTTATCGACTAATATCAGTTATTAACAATGTTCCATGCCGTCACAATCACAATAATCGCTTCTATTCTAGAACAGTTTAAGTCACAACCCATAAAACGACCTTTGGGTATACGTGAGTCTGGTGACTGCCTATAGTGGAAACCTATTAGTGTTCTAATATGGTTATCTCAGGATTCCAGGGAAAATCACGCTTGCCGTTCGATGAAAAGAATGTACGATAGGTACTCAAGATGCAACCGAATCCATACGCAGATATGCAGCTGACAATTGCGAAACCACAAAATGAATAGAAAGAATGCTGGGTTCTGTGACATTTCAAAACAAGTCATCCAAATGTTTGTATGAGCAGAAAGCTACTTGCACGATTTGTACTGTAATACTAAGCACTACGAAAAGGCTAAGATCAGAGTCAATTTTTGGAATTAAAGATGGAAAAACTATGCGTCTAACAACGCTTAAATTTCAATTACTTCTGTCTAGTGGCTTTAGCATTGTGGAATTTTCACATGAGTATCACACAGTTCACGACAAATGGTGTTTCCTTGGTTGTCAAGCGATGCGAACAGACACTAATAAATCCCACGTCCGACTTTCTATTAACCTCGGCATTGATCAAGTAATTCTTCGTATTCTTGTTGAGCAAACACGAGGTGTTATTTTTATTCTTTATTCACGAACAAGCTGACGTTTCGGCGGATTTCGCCTTCCTCAGAGCCTGGAAAGGTCAAGTTGACAGCAATCTATTCGGCCAAACACCTCCATAACCAAACAGAGAAAACGCTGAACCAAGATTTCAATCACATTGAACACAGCTTTGCACACTCACCGCTTTCAATGAGGCTTCCACTGAGTATCGTCGCGTGGAGACAAACCGCACAGAATTCACATGGAAGCGTAATGTACCCCCTCTCATCAGAATAATAACTTATATCCTATATATTGCCCAATACGACGCGTGATAATGAGGCGTTCTTCCCTGCGGTTCATTTTCGGATTTCTGGAATTAATCCGGAATGTCTCGAGAGTTTTGCGCGCTTGTGTTCGCGATTCCTGTGCGAGGATCGTGACCTGTACTTCAAAGTCCTCCGCGTTATGTCTCTGGGTCTTATGCGTGCCTAATGGGGCATTTGGTTTACGTTTACCGACTAGGTGTTCTTTTATGCGGACACAGAGTGGTCTACCCGTTTCGCCAATGTATTCGTCTCCGCACGCCTTACAGGAGATCAGATAGACTGTACCCGAGTTCATGCAATCACCGTCTCTACCATTAGGGCAAATTATGGAATTTTTGCATTGCACATAGACGGTCGTATATGCGGTTACGAACTAGCTGGCGCCTAAGAGTACTCGGTGGTATTTCAACTACGTTTACCGAATTCTCAAGACCCGCCCTTCTTAAGCAGCGTTTTATAGCTGCACTTACATCATTTGAGATGAAGGGTGGGATAAACGGGACCTTTCTATCGCTAGAGTTGTCGTTAAGGGGCCTAGGATTTCTTCTACACCTATCCCGAGCTACAGTTTCGTAGCCATTAGAAATGGCTATTTGCCGTGCCAAGTTCCGGGACTCCTCTCTCTGCTCTCTTCCCGTGCACACGTTGGTTGCTGTTCGAAACATGTTTCTTACAAGCGCCCTTTTCGTGTGAGAGGGATGAGAGCAGAGGTAATGAACGAAGTTGTTTTTACTACTTGGCTTTCGGTACCACTTTGTAATGTAGCCATTTTCTGACAGGCTAATTTAGACGTTCAGGAATGGAAGCCAGTTTTCTTTCGGTTTCTCTCGGGTAAACTTGATATACTCTGACTGTTCGCTCAACAACTCGAAACATTTGTCTATTTCTCTTGTGTTGAGCAAAAGACAAAACTGTCATCTATACATCTACAGTAAAGTAACGGCCCGAGATCGGTCACTGGTACTTCCACCTTAGACATAAACGCAATGGCAAGACTTGGTGCCAGTCGCTGTCCCATTGCCAACCCTCTTATTTGAGCGTAGTAACTTCCGGACCATCTGAAGATTGAGCAGCTCAAGCATTCTTTCAAGAGTGCCATCAACTGCTCTATCTTGAAGCCATACATGTTTATTTCTCCTTCGTTTTTTTATAAGGACTTCGAATATGGCTTGCATTGCGGAGTCATTCGACACATTTGTATAAAGGGCGGTCACGTCGAAGGACTCCATCACGTACGCGCTGTTGGGCTGCGCAGTACGTAGACGGGCCGAATAGATTGCTGTCAACTTGCCTTTCCAGGCTCCGAAGAAGGCGAAATCCGCCGAAACGTCAGCTTGTTCGTGAATAAAGAATAAAAAATAACACCTCGTGTTTGCTCAACGAGAATACCAAGACACTAATAAATTCTTCATTCGTGCCAGAATAGCCCAAAAGGTCCGCCTTTGGGAAATCTGAAAAGCCTATGTGGTCAGAGTGTTATCATTGCGTACCTAACATCCGTGGAACCTGTCGCTAGCTGCTTTTGTTCTCGCGGTTGTTGGGAGTCATTACGAATATCGCCTACCACATTGTACTCATACTGGCATGAGTTGAAGAATTTCCTCGAAGCATTGATAGTGCAAGGAATCCGTAATCAGTATATGGAGACCATGCATTAGTTACGCAGGGACTTCTCAACCAGAATTTCCTAGTTCTACAACGAAATCATTACCAATACGGTGATGTCTAAGAGACGACAACATCTTGACAAAATTGCTCAAAGACGCTTTCGAGAACAGCTTTTGAAATCTAAGGAGGAAATTGGACTAAATGACCAGCAGTTGCACCATATTCGTATTTATGAAGGAAACGGTCGTTGGTTGAGTGTGGTGGATACCGTGTTTATGAAGGTGCGATTTGTTCCAAATGTCTTGTTCGCGCGTAGAGATTCAAATATCTTCGAATACTCAGCTATGTTTGTCCAGGTCGCAAAGTCGAGGTGACTGTTGAGCTGGCTCTAGAGATGACCAGGAGAAAATCAGTTTATTGGGGAACTTATAGTAGTATAAAAACACATAAAAAATATGTTTTTTAACGTGGTAGGGAATATTTAGCTCCTTATTTTCTTCCATGAATCCATGACTCTTCCTGCTTTACTGTACACCTCGCAAACCTAGAAGACTTGTAAGCACATTAAATAGATAATAGCTTTGAGGGATGATACTGCATTTGACTTCATTAAACATCGTTAGAGGTGATTGAATGCATAATTTGCCTTTTTGCCTTTAACTTCTAATAACATAATACATAGCTAATATACACTAACTCTCGATGGCCTGCTGGCGTGTCAAGTCATTGCTTTTATCCTTCCAAAAAAGTCTGTTACTGAATTGGAGAACGCATCGGGATGGAAAGCTTGGTGAGCGCGGAGCGCTGGATCGGACGAGCTACCATCTGTGTATTGTAGGACACCTCTGGCCGCTGCGCCACACACGCTCCTGCAGTAACTATTATTAGTACTAGTATTAGTCTTAACTATTATTAGTCACTTAGTTGCTTCCGTTAGCATATTTTAAGCCTATATTTTCCATACGCCTAAAGGGTTCAGTATTTGGAACCTATAATGCAGTCAAAGACGTTTCTGACTGCCCGGCGACAATTTTCTGACGTGCAGGGTTACCCATGCCTTTAAGAAGAGGTGATCCTTTGGTGATAGATTTGGTGAGCTGAGCGATAGCTGTGTATTCTAATTCAGGCTGGGACTTTATATTCTTGTTCGCTCAGTCTGCCAACCACCATCACGGGTACATGGCATTGAGCGAATGTTGTGCAGTAGAATTAGTCGTTTTTGACTGCTCAGGGAAGCTTGGAGATTATACAGATCTCAGTGCGCTGTGATAATTTTCTGTCATTCTTCTCCCATGGGGATTGTTTCCCCTAATCTGAAATGTTGTGATCGATGATTACATCTTTCGAACACAAGAAATCCTCATATCAAATCTTTCGATTCAAAATCGATATTGGGAGATACATTGGGAGATGTAATGATGTTTCATCTCTTCTAAACCTTGCGTAAAACTTGTCATTTATAGGATGGGCTTCATTAGTCTCATGCGACTAAGACACCATTTTTCCGGTTAATCAAAGACTACTGTTCTTTATTTCCCATGAAAATATGTTGAAACATTAGCGGAGTAAAAAATATTATTATGATCTCATGTAAGCTTAAAAATCTAGAAGTACATTGATCATCCATGTGGACGTTAAGCGGAAATCACTTTTAAAAAAAGTATTGTTCATGTAGTTCTTCGGAATCCCTTGAGTCGTTTTTCATGAATGTGCTTCAGATAATGTAGTCGTCGATAAATTGAGCCGGCTTCAATCTTTTTTGTCTTCATGTTCATCGTCCTATTTAATTACATGGATAGTTAGATTGATCTTCGCGAATCATTTGATAGCCATCACCTCCTCATTCTATTCATCCAATTCCAACCTTCATCCACGTAAGCCTTCAAATATATATGTGTATAGGTTTCTCTACTACTTGAGTAGTTAAAATCTGATTTCCTCATTGGGATTTTGAAAACTGGTCGAATGGATTCCGTCCGTAATCTCTTCCAAAGGGCTCCCAGGCCTTCACAATACGCCGTAGGCCATATGGGTCGAAACGGATTTTACTGACTCGGTTTTTCCAGGAAGGCAGAGACTGGTCTAGCGACCTCTCATGTTCGATGTACCAAGCCGAATCCCAGTGTCACCCTCATCATCGAACTTTTAAGTTTGTACCGTATGATCGTTAACGCTTTCAACCAGATCTAGTGTGTATGTTGGAAACCCTTTTTGTTGCTTTGCGTTCAGTTTGAATTCTATTTTTGGATTCCCATAAAAATGGCTGAAGGCTGTTTTTGCCAGTTTTATTCGTATGACTTAATTGCGCATAGAAAAGTAGACACATCAGTGTAAAAATGGAAAGCGGAATTTGTGTATTAAAAAAATTGTCTAAAACACTTAAAAATAAAATTTACTTGGCTAAAAAAATCTCTAGAAGCTTTCGTGATGTGAATTCGAACATTTCAAGCTGAACAATCTAGGGCTTCATATGCTCATAATTTCTCAAACAGACGGTTAATCGTTGGATTCGGTAGCGTCATAGGAACTACTGCCGTCTTGGAAGGACCGAAATATCAATTCAATAATCGTCTTTCTCCGATCCACAAGGTTCAGCGAGTCCTCTTGGTGAAGCCCTGGTAGTAACCTAGCATGGTTGTCTTAAGATTCCAAGAAAAACCGTGCTCCATCATCATTTACTGTGTTATTAAGCAGAAAAAATTCGACAGATCCATGAGCCAGGACCAATCTCATGCATCAACCTGATCATCTGTGTATATTCAAATCTCTACGGTTTTGAAACAACGGAATGAAGTGAGGAAATGCTAAGGTTCGCAAGCATATGTGGTAGAATTATCTACGTATTTAAAGTATTTAAGTGTCTGCCAGATTATTTAGGACAAAACCTGGAGAAAAAAAGACGTAGTGACAGTTATTGGCGTAAGGGTTCTATTCGCTAAGGGGAATTTTCTAGAATTTCACGAACTTGTTTTCTTCTTCTTCACTTTTGCTTCGACATGAGGAATGAACCGATCCGCGATCGGCAGTTCTCCAATTCCAACTCGGAATCTGCAACCTTGTTTGCTTACTTATAATTTTACTACTAATTTATTTATTTGAGATTACTCATGAAGGAGTGAGGGCCTTCTTTTTGGGCGATATCGAAAGCATCTGCAGTTCACTTTAAAAGTTTTATAATTGTCTTAATTATTTGTATTTTTTTAAAGGACTTTTATTTTTCTTCCTCTCTCGGATAATATCACTACTCGCGGTATCATTGTTATTATTGTTTTAAAATTATTCCATTATTGTTATTATTACGCTATTGTCATTGTTATTAGTGCCATCATGACCATTGTTATAGTTATGTTTAAGTACCATTATTGTTGTTATTATCATCACTACTATTATTATTGACGGGCGCGTGTGGCGCAGTGGTCGGAGGAGCCATGCAATACACATGGGATCGATTCCCACTTCCCCTGGCCCACCAAGCCTTCGAACCCTTCGACGTCGCTAAATTGGTACCAGACTTATCTGGGAGGGTAGCAGCACTGGCTCCATGCATCGTTAGGTCACTGGGAATCATTGTAAAGGCCAGATATGCATTCAATCACCTCCAAGCGATGCTTATTGAAGTCAACTGCATAGCGCATACCTCAGGGGATTAAGCAACGCCGAGAGCTATTATTATTATTATTATTATTATTATTATTATTATTATTATTATACTATTATTATTATTATTATTATTATTGTTACTATTGTTATTATTAGTTATTACCATTTTAACCATTGTTATTTCAATTCGACCATATAAATTATAAAAAATATGCTCTATATACACATATATACATATATAAAGCATACTTATATACAATATAGTATGCATGTAAACGTAATTTGGGTATCTCTTAAGCGTTCGCTAGTAACAAACGATGATTCATAGCGAAGATTCATTACCAGAGCAATGTCACCTAAGCTGTAGAGCAGTAGGCGCAGCTAAGAGTGACCCTGTTTGATGGGGGTTCGGAGCCTGGCAGGCTAACAATAGGCAGTCCTCTTTAAAAACCATGAGAATAATAACCTTCAGAGCATTGCGGTTCTTTTATCTTCCGGGCAATCACAGCCCACTGCGCAGCTGTGATAGGCGAATTGCCCTCGACTGAGTTGCAGAATGCTTACCACTACAACAAATGGTAAGGCACAAAGCGTAAAACCATCGGCGTTGATCAGTCTCCGAGGGGTGCGCATGCATTCGCCGTTATTAAGCATAGCTGAAGTGATTAACTGCATATCTGGGCTATAAAATGACTTGTGCAGCGTCACCGACCTATTAAGCCATTGTTGCTATCCTCCCAGATAAGTCTGATACCAATTTGCGGACTTCGGAAGGATAGAAAGCTTAGTTAGTCCGGAACGCAGGTTTGAACCAGTGACCAATCCAGTATGTGTTTCAGCACATCTCTAACCACTGCGCCACACGCACCTATAAAAATGTTACCACATAGTAATTGGGTTGTTGCTTTTAACCGTCATCAGCATTGTTATTATTTCCTTTTATTGCAAAGTGTGTGACTTTCGCAAATCTTTCATCCGTCGCCTTAATTTATCACGTTTTCTTCTCATCCTGTCCTACTTCTATGCTAGCTTTTTTCCTTCGGCCAAGGTTTCAAAGAATTTCATTATTTCCTGATGCACCAGTACCAGTGAGCTGTCACTCGACATGTTTGAGGTCTGGCTGGAGATCACAAGATTTTCTGCTAAACTGAGTAATCCATGGTGACAAGTAGCTATCAGTAGCTTGTTGTTCCCTGAGGTGCTTGCTATAGTTAAGGATAGTTTACTGAAATGCCAACCTTTCACGCATAATACTTTCCAGTAGCTGGGTTGTAGGCTTTTGGCCAAATCGTTGTGCAAAACGTAATCTGCCTGCACTCAAACACATTCATGTACATGTACATGAGTATGATTCTGTGTATACAGAATGTGTAAGTCCATTTGAACCAACCACAAAATTTGTTTCCTATATTCTTACCCTCCACCTCCAAATATATTTCCGTCTCAGGCCAAGTCCTATTTGGTCCAAGTTCATTTCTTCATTCTTGGCGATGTGGAGACTAATCAGCTTGACGTTACATGGGAAACATTCATAGAGATCGATTCGTAGCATGAAATGATTCTTCAAATGGAAAACACTGTAGTTTTCCTTTGCCACAGTGGTTCTCAGAGGTACAAACATACTTTTTTTCTTCCCAGCGACCCACTCTAGTTCATGTGAAAATATGTGGTTGAACAAAGAATCACCGACATCCGCTGCTTGAGAATAGAGTTTCTTGATTTCTTTCCAAATGAGAAGCTTTTCTTTCAAATTTTTGAAGTACTTCGGCAAATCATTATGGACATAAGTGGGATTTTTCTTCTTTGTAACAGAAACACATGGTGCGTGTGGCGCAGTGGTTGGAGGCGCCACTGTAACACACACATGAAATCGATCCCCTGCGCCCATGGCCCACCAAGCCTTCCATCCCTCCGGGGTCGGCAAATTGCTACCAGACTTGTCTGGGAGTATAGCAGCACTGGCTGGATACATCGGTCGGCCACCGCGAGTCATTGTAAAGGCCAGAAATGCATTCAATCATCTCCAACGATACTTAATGAAGTCGAATGCATGGCGTATCCCTCACGGATTGATCAACGCCGAGAGCTTTATCCTTTTTTTATCCTTTAACAGAAACACATCGCGATAGTGAAGACGACAAAAGCGTGATTGATGTGATGTGGCGCGTGAAGTGATGCCATTAACAAAATAACTTCAAACATACTTTCTTCGTTTTCTTCAGCAGCTAACAAGTCGACTTCAAGAATTTCGAACAGGCAGCCGAGCCAGTAGTTCTCTAGCCATCCAGTTCTGATTTCGTATGGTTTTTTATTTCTCCTAAGAACATGGTATAATTATTGTGTTTTAGATTACCTTGTTAAGCGTGGGATTAAATATGTTATGCATTGCTTCTGTTTGAATTGAATTCTTTCCGCAGCTTTTACATCCAGCTTGAATCTGAGCTGAAATTATTCGTGTTCGTATTAGTCAACCTTTCTGTGTTAGAAAATACGTGTTTTCTTGATATCCTTTTCATCATGTCGGCAATTTATTTGCAGATTCTGCTTGCACTGCAGATCGTTTTCAAGCGTTTCGTTTTTCAGTTTCGTTGAAGTCGTTGGTCCCACCGATACAAACGAGGACAAAGCTTCTTGTAGCCGAAAGGAATCATTCAGCTACTTTATTATTTACAGTGTATGAGTCTGAATGCTCACAGAATGTTTACAGCAATAAGATCGTGTTGTTTTTACCGCAGCGGTTAGAGTTCCTCTACGATGAGTCAGTCTTTGGTTCGATTCCAGGGCGGGTCTGGTACCAATTTGCCGACCTCAGAGGGATGGAATTACTAAGCATCTCTAACCACTGTGCTTCACGTCCCACATTAATTTAATGCTCTCTTGATTTATTATCACTGATGCTGCATGGTTGTTCACGGGGAATAGAATAGTTTAAGCACTATCCTTCCTAAGGATCACAAAAAACTAGATGCTTCCACGTTCAGTTTTTCTCTTAGTCCCTAATTTGTGGCGTTTTACTTATCTTCTCAAACTTTTTTACACTGATAGTACTTTTGGCATAAAAAGTTCGTGGAATAAACTCGATAGCTTGCCAAATTAATTCTTTCTGGAAATGGTGGCCGAAAGAGAGGCACTTCTCTTTCGAGCAGCCAATGTCGCGCCTTTGACGGGGTAACTCTTATTCTCGTGAATCTCCTTTGTTTTTCTCATCGTTAGAAAGATTTTCCTATCGCTGTTAATTTGTATTCAGTACATGTGAATCTCTTTATTTTAAAGATTTTCTTGAAGTTCTTTCAGCAAATAGATTTCTTGTAGCATATGTGGTGTTCATTTTATTTGCTTGTGTACTCGGTGTTTACTTGTTGTGCAGATCCTAGCACTTTTTTCTCTCGGTTCGTTGTCTCACATCGGTTATTAAGTAAGAGCAATATTGGAAATTTGTTTGGATTAAGGTGCTATTTAAAGACTTGCTCTTCTTTGCTAATAACATCCAGTGCTGATTGAGCATAGTTGTCCGTAGAAATACAAAATACCAATGGGAGCACGTCCCATGTATTCACCACTGGTAACCACCTGCCTTTGGGAATTTGAGTGGAGTTTGGTTGACTCTGACAGGGTTGAACTACCATGCGTGCGTTGCACGGTGTCTTTCATCACTATACTTGATACTTGATACTTGAACGGCCCATCCTCACTAGTTGTGTGGGCCCCAGCATAATCACCATTTTTCGGAAATTTGCTGGTTAAGCCATTGGGGTTCCCTGGAATGCCGAGATCAGCTTGGGCAAAGTCTGCCCAGGCCTTCACTACCACAGGCAGTCGCAGTCCTTGTGGATCAGACGGAGATTTGCCACCATGCGACTTTGATACCAGGACGATGGTGGATCCTGGTATTGGTTTACTCCTGGTGGAAAACCCAGGCTCCTTCTCAGCTGGGAGACCTTGCCAGGGAGATGAATCACCCCGCTGTACATCGCAGTCCGACACCCAGGAACACCTCCCAGCCACGATGAGGCGGTAGACCGTTGGGAGGCTTTCATCACTATATTTTCCGCAATAATAGTATGCAATATTAATGTCGATGTACTAGAATAAAGCGTGGCTAATTAAGAGGCCGAGGGAGAAGTAATTTGTTTAGTTTTTTTTCTTGCTTTATTACACTTGAACAACGTCCAGTACTCCATGGAGAAACCCGACTAATTGTTTTTTGACGATGAAGGAATGCTCTGACAAATGAAATATGTGAAGAAAGGTCCGCGATGAAGTACTTGCTAAGTCGACTCATCTTTCTCAGAAACACCGTAAAAGAAAAGGAAGACATACCTGCCGGCATTGATCAATCCCTGAAAGATGGGTCATATCTTCGACATCGTCAAGCTTCGTTGAGATGAATGGGTGCATATCTGGCCTGTGGAATGATTTCCGGTGGCCTATCAATGCATCATGTCGTTTTTATCTTCCCGGGCAAGTCTGGTTTTAAATTTAGTCCTGGACAATGGTTGAACTAACGATCGATACAGTGACTATTGCAGGGCACTCCTAGCCACTGCGCTTCACGCGCACTAGGATTACCATAGGTCGCACATTTGCGAACACTAATCTACTACAGGTTTTGTTGGTTTCATCTGATGATCCTTCGATTTTAGAACATCATTTGAACCAAAATTCTGCGCTCTGCTTAAGTTTATGGCGTTGCTTGTTTTCATTGACCTAGTCCCTAATTTCGAATTAAAAGGGATATTGAGCGGAGCATCAAACTTGTAGATGATAGAATGCTTCCATCTCATTATTGTTGTTAGCAATCGTATGGATCGCAACCCGTTTCTATCACGTCGTTATTTTAGTGCTTGGGTGTTTTTTTATTACCCTGGTACAGTTGTTGGCGTTTTCTGGATCACCACAGCTAGCCTCCAGATCTAAATGTTGGGAGATCTAGCGTCCTATGACTCGGTTTCTGTTACGACCCTGTTAATAGTTCTTTTTTATTTACTCTTAGTGGGCCTTCCACTCTCCAACATCGAATGTCGATCTCGATTTTGACAGGGTTTTTTATTAACCTTTTTTTTGATACTGTTGGGATTAAACTCAGCTGTATATTCTAATTCACGTTAGAATATCTCTTAGCCACAAACCGATAGCGCTCAACCGGCTGTGGCATAAAATATTCATGAACATTCGATTTCTCAGGGGGTGTGTGGGTAATGAGGGATTATTATGTGGGAATTGTGAGAATTCTTTCCTAATTTCCTCCTACTTTATTCATCGTCTCCTACTGTTTGTTTTTATTTAGGACCTTATTTCTTTGTAAAAACTTTACACTTCTGTTTTTCAAAAAACACTACAAAAATGCTGTTTATTGTTTATGTTTTCATCTGCCACATTTTTTTCTTGATACCAGGGTGCTATGTGAACTACAAGCACAAAGGCGCTTAGATATGAGCAGAACTGGGAACATCAATTGGACTTCAGAACCCTCGATTACCTTTATCAAGGGCTGTCCACCACACTAACCGAGAACTTGTTTTTCCTTTCTCTCACTCGTGTTTTGCGGTTTATACTTTTTTTCTCTCCAGTTTCAAATATTTCACTATAGGAACATTATCAACACATCCAAATGGGATCTTGCAACATTGTTAGATTTTCGAGAAAAGGTGAAATCATGGAGATTGTCCGCCCTTATATGATCGGAGCTTCACTTCTAGTATACGATAGCAATTCTTTTTTGCTAGGTCATCCATCACTGTTCCGCTTCAGATTTTCTTAGTTATTCATCTTGTGCTTTCATGTGTTCTAAAAAAAAGATATGTAGTGAGTGCAAGCTTGTGGGACCCAATGGCAGACAGATGAAGAACGGCAGTTTCTACATTAGTGAAACATTCGAGGAGTACAGTAATCTTCCAGCACATTTCTTCTGTAAATGGCATTGGTGGTAAGAGAATCGGAAAGCAATGAGGCGTCTTCATGACGTCAGAAGCAACCAAAAAAGCGGGTAGAATAAGCTCTGAACGAGCGATTAACTTCACATATTCGCCACTGCGCGCTTTCATTCTCTTCAATCTTCTTCCATTGATTGGTCATAGTGATTTGTTCTTGTCTTGAGAAAGAAGCGCCAATATATTCGAAGGAAATTGCAATTTTCTGAAGAATCTTCTTCTCATTTTCATTGGTGATGTGGTTTCTACTAGATATGCAAAATTCCATTAGTTACTGGCTCCTCAGTCCTAAGGTTTCGAGTCTTATGCTTTTTTTCATGACCTAGGTCATCATTCTCTACGAACCTTAATGTTTTCGTTTGTTTCCTTAATTAGTGAGTGATATCATAGAAAAAAAAAGCAGTTTAAAGTAGTACGAGAGTAAAATTTGGAACTACTGAGATGTAGGTGAGGTGATTTCTTTTAGAATTGGCCATATTACGGTTGAGACCGTACGGTTTGCCTCCATCCAAAGATTATCCGTGGTCGAGCTCTTGTCACTCATTCTTCTCAACGCCATCGTCCAGTTAATCGTCAATGAAACAGTAACGTGACAACCAGAACTGAAGTGGTGATGCTATATTGTTTGCGTGTGCCATCGTTTCCCTCGTGTTTACGAAACATTCAATTGTTCCGCGTATAATCAGTCCGTGACGGTTCCTATCCACCTCATTCATTGATTTTGCTTTATGTGTTTTTGCCAACATTTATCAATTTTTTCGCTTTCAGGTGTTTCTTCTCATATGTAGAGGTGTTTGAATTTCTTAGTACAAATACAGGACAAAATAAGCGCCTAGGCATCAAATCGCCAGTCATCAGATTAGGTGTGAGCTCCAGCAATTTCTCCATTGGCTTTGTTCCCTTGCAACCGTCATCTGTGCTGGTGGAATTGGATATGTGGATTCGGCTCCTAAGCTCTGTTATCTTCTCTCACATCGATATGTTGAATGTAGGGCGAACATAATTTTCCATTGGAATCCAAAATGTGCTAGATCATTCCCAAGTCCTCAACGTGGCTTGTTACAGCCCGTTATGAGTTGAAGAGTGATTTACTGCCTCATCTGTGCTGGTGGAATTGGATATGTGGATTCGGCTCCTAAGCTCTGTTATCTTCTCACATCGATATGTTGAATGTAGGGCGAACATAATTTTCCATTGGAATCCAAAATGTGCTAGATCATTCCCAAGTCCTCAACGTGGCTTGTTACAGCCCGTTATGAGTTGAAGAGTGATTTACTGCCGTGCAACTCAGATCCTTTGAGAAGGCAGCGAACACCATCCATGAAGGCGATGTAACCAACCCACTCCTCTTACATTACTTTCTTAAATTTAATGCTCGCTGAAACCATTATTCATGATTCATGGTATTATCAATAGTATCTGATCAAGTGGATGTTTTCTGTTTCCTTACGATACTCATTGGTGATTGCCGAGGTTTTCTAATGCAGTAGGGTTTTCTTAGAAATTCAAAAAATAAAGTCAATGCAGACAAGTAAAACAATTTTTTAACCGGCCGTCATTTAACCCCGGTAGCAAAATAATCAATATGTATTTAAATTGTTGAGCTTATACGAGGTTGATCTACAGATTTATTCGGCTAGCGTACGTCGTGTAAGCTCAACTATTTAAATACATGCAAACAAGCAAGTTGTTCAATTTCGATTGAAAAACATTTCCTATTGAAAGCACTTAGAAAAGGAGAAACCCGGGCATTATTTCCTCGCCATGAGCAATCTCATGCTTTCAACATTAGCTTGGTGGAACAGGAGTATAGCACTTTGGAGCAGGGGTCATTTTTTTCTGAACAACTCATAGACTGTCTAGATTCTGATACGTTGTTGGACATTCTAGAACCTGCCTTCCTTGCGTGACAATAGTTTTTATCCTCGTTTCCAAAGTTTCTTGGAATTAGGATTAGAGAGCTTTACCAGTGATATAATCCAAAGATTAGCATCGTTTTTTAAAATACTTGTTCTTGAATTGTAAATCTCTGATCCATTAAATGCTATGGATCTTCGGAATATGAGCTATGGTAGAAGGCTTTATAAAGTCCAAACATTCCTCAACCGCATCGAGGCTGTTTGTGGTCTCTATGAAGTGGGTTTTATTGCTGACAATCGTGACGCATTCCTTCGTTTATGCGATGAATCAACTCACACTTCAACATGAAAAAGTGTGGTTCAAATCTGCAACATTTGAATTGTCGACTTATGGTCAACGATAACACAATGATTAACCAAAGTTGTTGAACTTAAACGTAGAATTGTAGCATTTCGTCCTTTAAGAACTTCATCTATAGCTGAACTATCCTATTTTTATGCATTAAATAAAGGATAAAGAATGAAGCTGTCGGCGTTGATCGATCCGTGAGGGATGTGCCATGCATTCGACTTTATTAAGCATCGTATGGAGGTGTATGAATGCATATCTGGCCTTTACAATGACTCGCGGTGGCCTACCGATGTATCGAGCCAGTTCTGCTATCTTCCCAGGCATGTCTGGCACCAATTTGTCGATACCGGAGTGATGGAAGGCTTAGTGGGCCATGGGCGCGGGGTGTCGATCTCAGTGTTGCAGAGTGCCTCCGACAACTACCCCACAAGCGCCCTATATTTTTATGCATTATAGTATAACATTTTGCATGTGCTGTTCCCTTATCTAAGAGTACTCTGAGAATATATCGAATGATTCTGTAAAGTAGAAAACAGAGGATAGCTAAAAAGTATTGTTAAGCCGTCAGATAAAGCAAGACTACTGATCACTGAACTCTGTTAGCTACTGCTTCGTTTCAGAAGTCTTCTTCATGTCTTGCATAATCATTCCAATCATTATCTTTTCTGATTGGAAGAAGAGCTCTCCATTCGGTCATTTTCTACGGAGTTCTCGAGGAATAGATTGAAAAAGAGGTTTTTTTCTTCAGCAGAAAACTAGCTTGTTCGCGACGTCGACTTTTCCCTGCTGAGAGTCGTTCTCCGTTTCCCATCAATTCTCGTCCATATTTTAGCTTTGAGATTGCACAATGGGAAAACGTATGCCTTTGGTCTTCTTTTTTTTACAACTTGATGGTTTTTCCAACTTCTCATTATGATGTAGCATGAGATAAAACCCTATTTTACAGGTTTTTTGTTTTTTTTTCAATTTTTGGTTTTTTTCCTGACGTCTTTTCTTCTCACTTATTCATTTTACTTTTTCTTTTTGCTAAATCTTTTCTCCATTTCTATCGAGTCCTAGATATGAGTTCCGCTCATGTACATCATTCGACAGGAAGTTGCGTGCGCCTATTTTTTCACCAAAGTGGCCTAAGTCCAATAAGTCGCAATATGGCTGAGAGTAGCCTTTCATCTTCTATGAGCCGTCTGAGTAAAATGTCTTGTGTTCCGCGTTCGAATGGAAGTAGGGACGTCTCTATCTCTTTTCAAGCAGCAAACCATTCATAGAATAACATCTGTGACCCATTGTGAACGTCTGAAGTGCTCGGCTGGGGAAGACTGTGCGTCTTCACACGTATCATTTTCTGCAGTGTCTTGTGGAAATCTTACAGTCTTCGAGGTTTACACTGCATACCTGCTTGCTACGAATACTAGCTTGGGTCGGTCTAGATATTGATTACAAGTGAAATTGAGTAAAGCAGGATGTAATAAAAAAAAGTTTATCGATGTTTTTTGGAATGTCGTAGAATGCAGGCATTTGAAAACGAAGTCTGAAAAGGATACACTCTCCTCCTTTCTTGTTATCTTTCCAACTCTCTCCCGCGGGAAACAAATAAGCTTCCCCATTTCCACATGATATTACTTTTCCAGTGATGTTACATGAGTTTTATTGTTAATATAGCTAAATAGTGCTTATTTGGACTACATTTGGGCTATTACTTTTTCACGTGGCGTGTATTCATGGTCTACCCAGACTTCGTATTATACCAATGTTTTAGCGTTCTTGTGAAGAAATCTCATATTGGGCAACAAAAGAAATGCTATTTTTAAAATAAGGTGACGCATCAAATATTGAGCTTCATAGAGGAGCTTTCTTTCGTCTGTTCCTCTGAACGCCTTTTTCTTCACCTAAGCCACCACCCACCTTGCTCGATCACCGTAAAGTATTGCATTTCGTTCTCTGCATCGTCAAAATGATGTTTTAGTTCTGGTTTTTTCCCTTCCTGTCAGTATGCCGTGATTGTTTTGTATAGAAGTCTTTTGCGTAGAACGTCAAAATATTAAGCTAACCTTCCTTGGTTTTTTTTTGCACAAAGACTTTTCCTAGTGCCAGAAAATTAGCGAAGAAACGACAGTGTAACATAGAAATTTCCAGCAAATAGTTTCTTTTGTGAAGTTTTGCTGGTTATCCCTCGTTATTCCTGAGTGAGAAATCTTACCATTGACAATGCGTTAATAATAATATAGAAAAATGTTAAGGTATTTCCTAATGTTCTATTTTGCTGGCATTCCCAAACAAATATGTCTGTGAACAGTATAAAAATTGCACGATACGTCTGCATAAGACTTAAAAAAGATCCGAGTTTACTCGGAGTTCTCTGATTGTCAGATTGAAGTCATTACTGTATAGAAAGCCCTGGTCTGAGGCGCCCAGCTACACACACGGGATCGATTTCTGCGCCTCTGGCCCACCAAGCTTTCCATCCCTCCGGGGTCGGCAAATTGGTACCAGACTTGTCTGGGAGGATAGCAGCACTGCTTCGATACATCGGTAGGTCACAGCGAGTTATTGTAAGGGGCCAGATATGCATTCAATCACCTCCATACGATGCTTAATGAAGTCGAATGCATGGCACATCCCTAAGGGATTGATTGGTCAACGCCGAGAGCTTTATCTTTTTTTCTTTGCTGTGTAGAAAAGTATACGTATGTAAACGACATTTGGCTTCGAATTGCAGTGCACTGAACGATTTTGTGAGCAAATCAGTGTGATAATCAACTGGCTGATAAGCTCCTGGTTCGCCTACTTGTATCCAATTGGGCATTTGTTGTTGTGTACATGAAGGTCTGTGGTCTTTAACACATTTTATTTTTTCTTCTCAGTAGAGTTTCTTGTTGCCTTCGATCGAGCAACTAATGCGCTAGCTGCTGGAACGACGATTTGCATCAAGCCGGCGTTTCCCGTGATTCAGGCAATGCGTTCTTATTCCCACGCCTCTAACCACGTCCGGAATTCCCGCAATTTTTGGCTGTCTGTCGTAGATAACAGCTGTACGTCGGCAGAGTGAAGAGTCGTCGTTGTCCGCATCTTTTGCTAACCTCGTGATACTTGTGTCAACGCTTTCCATCATCCAATTACGATGATATTTCGTTTAGAGAACTACTGAAGTTCGATACAACTTCAGCGAAATGGATAATAACTAAAGTACACTACAAACAATTGAACCACTCCGATTGATTGCAACTGAATCCACTCCGGATTATTGCTGTTTGTCATTTCAATTAGGTAGCAACTTCACAGTTTTGTTTCTGATGGAGTTTTTTGAAATTATGACTTTGTTCTATACACGGTCATCGCGTGACTTTTGACTTTTTAAAAGCAAAGTCTTCTTTTTACTGAAGAACTGAAATGGCACCATGGGGTTTTCGAGAGTTCTTTACTTCCCTTCTAAATCCATGTCGCATACACTATTTATATAGCCTATGGATATGTAAACTTGAAATGCCCGTTTTCCATGCATTTTTTTAAACTTATCTGTTATCTGAAGGCATTCTTGTTGGCTCATCGTGTTTTCGATGGACTAAAAAAAGCTCTCGGCTTGATCAATCTCTGAGAGATGCACCATGCATTCGACTTCATTAAGTATCGTTGGAGGTGACTGAATGCATATCAGGTCTTTACAATGACCCGTGGTGGCCCACTGATGTATCGGACCAGTGCTGCTATCCCGCCAGACAAATCTGGTACCAATTTGCCGACCTCGGAGAGATGGAAGGCTTGGTGGCTAGAGGAGCGGGGATCGATTTCACGTGTGTTTTACAGGGCGCCTTAGACCACTGCGCTACACGCGCCCATCTTCGGAGTACATATTCTATTTGCCGTGCAATTGCTTCTCTGTCTTTTTTTTTCCTACTTTTTTCATATGGGTTTGGAATATGTTCAAGAAAAAGTCTCGCTCATTTTTGCTTCTTACTTGTTTATCCAAGTAAAATTTTGTCTTTTTTTTTATCTGGTTATCTTCTTATGTAAACAGTTGTGGCTCTGTAAATGGCTGCACGCCTTCATTTTCTTCACGAGACTTTTTTGACTGGTGATGTGTTGGTAGGAAGTGTCGATGTCATTATTTTCCTCTAGTCATCAAACTGAGCATTTTATGGTACATCACATTGTTCTGATGGTCCTTAGGTCTGGTGAGGTTGTCGCTTCGCAAAATCTAGTTAATATTTCTCAGTGTTGAATTTCGTTGCATAAGAATATCTCATAGATTGGTTAGCGAATGAATGGGTTATCTTTGTTGAGAAGTATCTCAAAACCTTCATGAAATTAAATGTTAGTTCAAAGGGTATCGTCGTTACTAAATTGTTTTGTCATATACTTGAAACAAGCAGGTGATAAGAAGGGGAACGGGAATGCTGTAACCCACGAGAATCTCAGGATCAGAAGGAAAGACGTCTTAAATAGGTGATGATGTACTGGAGATCGTAAAACAGGATTGCTTGAATCATCTGAATAAAACAAATGAAATGTAAAGCATTTGATGTTAATCAATCCTTGAGGGACACGCCATATATTCGAGTTCATCAGGCATCGTTTGAGGTGATTGAGTGCATATCTCACCTATACAATGACTCGGCGGTGGCCTTTTGATGTATCAAGCCAGTGTTTTGTCCTGTCAGATAAGTCTGGTTGAAACTGATTAATCGCGGAAAGATGGACGGCTTTGTAGGCACAGGGGTGTAGGGTCGAGCCAGTGATCGATGCAGTGAGTATTGCAGGGCGAGCTTAACCGTTGCGCTTCACGTGCTCCTTTTGTCTGAGCATTCGAGTGAAAAGTAAGACTCATGCACGTTCCTGATATTCGTGAATAGCATCTTGTACCATCAATTTGTAGTACCAAAGAGCCATTGAATCTGACTGTACTTGGTACAAATTTGTGTTTGTCTCGTTGTTTGTGATCACCACGCTACAGCTTCTTAGAAACTTGTAATTTTCACGGGAGATGGAAGATATAAGGTATTTTGGCATGAAATTTTGGCACGCAAACTGATTAAATGAAAAGTTTTTTGCAACAGCATTTAAGATAACATGTCTTTTTCACTCTGTGCTTATACTGTTGAGCTTACACGAGGTTGATACGACATGTTTGTTCGGCTAACGTTTCGACGTCTTCGTCTTCATTAGAGCCGACGATCCTTGTTGATGGTCCACAGTTGTTCCTCTTCTCGATGTTTTCTTCCACCTATGAATTGAAGTCAATATCTACAACTTTTAATGCTTTTAAGCGAATAGTTATAGTTATAGTTATGTTTTTTACGGAGGTTGAGTGCTGGTTTGAAAGTGTCTCTAATGATCAAGACTCAAAACATCGGCTTTTATTTTAGTGATAGGATTAGTCACCTGTCACATGTAATCTCTTCAAATGCCGACTAACTTGAATAGAGCTGCTTACAAGGCCCCGCTAAGTCAAAGGACGAGAACAGCTATTTTTCTGATATGATCTCTTTTCGTCCGATCTTATCGACCAGTTTGCCACTGCCATATCGTTAGATTTTATGCCATAGATCTACTTTTATCTAACCTTTGCTCTGTTTTAAATCAACCGCTTCACTTTCGCTCTGAATCTCGCAGTTCGACATCCATAAACACTCGCCATCTAGCAAGCCAACATGGGGACGCATTTAGGGAGCGCACAGTTTCAGTTTCTCTACGGCATCGTTACAGTTGGACAGAAGTTGTCTAACCTCTCAAAGAACTTCTTTAAATTGGCTTGCTTTTTCATGCTTCTTTTCTCCTATTTGAAGATCAGCCATTGATTTTTCTAGAAATACGTCTCTTCGTCAAGATTTGTTCTCATCACTTTTTTTCATGTCTTTGTTAAGTAATGAACTCGCTTTGTGGTCCATCAGATTCTGCTCGTGAGAAAAAAAGTCTGGAAACAGTGAATGAAGTATGAAGCGATTTCGAGCCTCACTATTTGTGAACTAGAAGGTTTCAGCGAAAAGGCAGCGATATTCTTCCGAGGCACAAGTGGATTCAGTATGTGGGCCGATGTGCCTTTTTCTAGATTGATTTATAGGTTCCATATACATATAATAAATATGCGGGTATGTTTACTTATGGCACGGTAGTGTTTTTCAACTGAATACAGCCAGAATCTTTTAACAAAATGAATAGATGTGTCGTTCTCTTTCTCAACAATCGCGAGATTGTTAAACAGCATACGTTTACCTCCATACAATAACACACATACAACACAATCGCAGCTGACGTTTCGGCAGAATCGCTTTCTTCAGAGCTGTGTGGGTACAATGATGTGTAATTTACTAGGTCGAACGCTTCAACGGCACAAACAGAAAGATGAAAGCCTGAACGATAATTACACAATCAACGGCTTCCTCGAAAAACCCACCGTTTTTTTTACTGATGACTGAAAATGACAAGGAAGTATATGGGAGCGGTTTGGAATCGTTTGGAGCAAATAAGGTGCATGTCTGTCTTGTCAAGGTCACAGTAGGTTAATATTAAAGGTTATTCGGAATCTACATTAAAGTCCGAGTCTTTGACTACACTTCTGTCATAACTAGTAACCTTAAGGAACTCATAGGAAAACTGTGATGCAGTTCGTGCCCCGTTGGGTAAGTGAAATTCACTGGGCAATGGACAGTCGTGATGAACGAAGGTGACTCATGGTGAGAACTTGGCTGTATTGGCTCGACTCACTCAATTACTAATGTCACTACAGGTAATACAGTGTCGATAAATCAACACAGTTACGTTAAACTTTTTTAGTGAGCAAGATGTTAGTAAGCAATCGAATTGCCTGTTTATGCCTTTTGCCTCATCCTGTATATCTACCGAATGTGTTTTTTATTCGAGGAATCCACATGTCAAGTGCACAGACATTTCCCGAACGTCTCGATTGTTCACCATGTGTTTTGAAGCATTCGCAACCGTTTTTCTGTTTTTTTCGGCAACTAACGACTGTTTCTCGATAACTGGAGCACTTGAAGAATTAAGAACATAGCGGACATATTTCAAAACCGACTTTCCTTTAACCTCAGTACGACTAATCAATTTGTATTGTTTCCTTGATAAGCGGTTGATATACGATCTTTATTCGGCTGTTTTCGACGGTTTCATCTTCATCAGAACCGATGGTCAGAGTCGATGGTCCACAGTTAATTCATGTTCTCGCGGAGGCGTCTTCGTAGCGAATTGAGGTGGTTCTTCCTCAGCGGTACATCTCTCTCGAATGAGCCATACTCACTCGGCGATGTCCTTTTTCATACATATTCAGGTAAGAGACGTCAGTTTATCGCTCTAAGGGTTTGAACCAATGCCTATGTTGTAACTTTCAGTGGAATTTTTTTGCTTCCGAAATCTGAAAAATTATGGGCGAAACTTGAACCTTAAAAAATTTTATCACCAGTAGAAATGTCGATAGTGCCAAGTCTGTGGTCATGATGTCTGCCAGATGCCATAATCCTCTCTTCATCGACGAAATCCGTCTTATTCATTGGCTTTTTTTAAAATTGTCCAAGTCCGAAATTAAAGGCATATAGCTTTCTGATAAACCTTTTAACATGCAAGTATTCTATCAGTCAACTGTTCTTGCACGTGGAAATTCGTTGGGTTCGGTTTCTTTATGTTGTCGCTTAAACAAGGTATATTTAATCCATTACTTGGGCTCTTGTCATCATCTTTTCTACTTTGAGACGTGGAAATTTTGTAAATGAAAAGGAACAAATTCGATTTAAGACTTGAACCAAGTCATTAGGGGAATATTGCTTTTTTCTATGAGTTAATACAATAACATAACAGATACAACTACAATGTTGCTGAGACATTTGCAAAACTCCGGACCGCTGGTGTCTGCGGTGGGGACCGAACATGTTATTACCGTTTCCGGGGGCTAACACGTTCACCACACCATGCGGGTCCCCTTCATTTCAACTGTCTCTCAGCCATGTTATTGACCTATAGGCGCTATCATCAATCATCCGTCAATGGGGTTGATCTAGGGAGCACAAGTCGGCATGAACCCAGTTAAAGTGAAGCTATGGTATAAATGTCCTCAGTTTTTTATTTACTGCACACTATTTTTTTAATAGATACAGTTATTCGAAAATTGTTGATCATTGTGCTTGTTTGGCGCCATAGAGTGGAAAAAAGCTTTTGAATGAAATTGAGAACAAAACAAGCAAATTATTCACTGATCACTTGGACTTATGGCTCCATAAGAAACGTCCGTTTGAATATGATTTTTTTCGAAGTTATATCCAAGTTTTTCTCTCTAAGTCTGCAGCGCGGTGGTTAGAGATTCCGTCCAATTACATAAAGTCTTTAATTTCGATCCCGTGGCCGTAGCTAGTCAAACTCACTTCCTATCCGTCCGCGGTCACCAATTTCTTAGTGTAATAGTCTCTGGGATGAAGAAAAAACATTGCCTTGATACATCATTGCGTCTCCAAAGTCACTGCATAGGCCAGATTTACTTTCGGTGACTTCTACGCTTGATGTAGTCGGTGAAAGACATGTATGATACCAATTTGCCGACCCCGGAAGAGTGGAAATCTTGGCGAGCCTTGGGCGCGGGATCGATCCCATGTGTATTGCAAGACGCCTCTCATCACTGCGCCACAAGCGCTCTATATATATATATATACATACATATATATATATACGTATATATATATATATACACATGTATATATATAGTCCATAAAGCATTCGGATTCGTATTAGCATTCACAGCAAATTCCTTGCTGTGCACAACATCTAGACGAAAATTAAATTCGCCCATTTATTGCCTCATCCATGACCATTGCTCAGTTCCCATCAGCCCCTTTTATGACCATAGTTTGTTCTAAGAGCGCTTTGTTATATTCCATTTCCACTTTAGCAAATGTTTTTCTTTCATGATGGCGAATATTTCTCGTCGTATTTACTTCCTCTTTCGCCGTAGACATCGTGTTTTGCTATCGAATCCTTGAAACGTTTTGGGAATTCAGAAATTCACCTTAAGGCCATTGACTAGAAGTGGGTGACCGTCGTTCGCCGCGAATCCGACTCCTCGGCGACATGGATATTAAGTGGTGACGTTGGGCCATATTCCTACAAAGTTCTATCGTGAGAAGATTTCATGGCTGGTTTTTCGTCCGACGCCATTTCTCTGTGGCAGTAATTCGCTATCTCTGAAATAAGTTTTTGTGTTGTCCAGCAATCTCATTGGCCCTCGGTTTTGTGATTTTGGTGAACTCGCCTATTTCTCGCTTTTCATTTGTCAAAGTAGCATTTAGTCCTGACTGTGGGGCATTAACAAGCATTTGTAGAAGAGTTCCATGTTTCTCTGTGAAGACATCGTGGTTCACTTTTCCTGCGCCCTTTTCTTATCTTAATAAAGTCACCTGTACTATATTTGAAGTTGATTCTGCTGGACGTTAATAACAGGACTGATTTACTTCTACCATTGAACTCTTAACTTTGAACGCTTTTTTCAGACTACACAAATCTGTGCTTTCAACGTGGATTTTCGTCTTCGACGCTCGTTTTATCGGATCTTGAGTCTCGAAGTTATTGCGAAATTCTAGAAGGTTTTACACAAATCATCTCATACTGCCAATAGAATCATTTAGTTTGACGGCCTCTATATTTATCACTCAAAGTGCAAGAACACAAGCGGATTAACAGGAACCGATGAAAACAGGAAGCGATAAACAGAACTGGACATGTCAGCAAGTAGCGAAGTATCGCAGAACTATAGAAGTGCTGACAACATGAACACCTTATCTTTAGGCTAATTTTTGAGTTGTTTTCATAGGCCCCTTGAACAATTTCAGTTCTACAGCAATCTTATCGACATCTTAAAAAGTCCATGAAAATTTGTCCTACAGAAATCAGTAATCTTAGATCATCTTACCCTTCGAGTCCTTAGATCTTATCGTACTTATGTGGAAACAGCTTTCATTGCACCGGTCTTTATGTAACTAATAAAATCGTGATCAGTTCTTCATCAGTTTAACAATTTCTGTCTGCACACGAAAATATCTTGTGCTCATGACTACGTGCGCTTGAAGGTTTTTGTCTCTAGTGAGGACAGTTCTGAAGTAGCGTGATATTCTCTACCAATTAAACTACACATAACTTCGAATGCTATTCGAGTCCGTTCTAAGACCGCGTTTTTAGGTTGACTAGGAATTAAGTTCATGAAGACACAAATGAGAGACTGTTTCCCAATGGGGATATTTTTTAAACAAATACGAATTTCTTGTCGATTATTGCGGTCGTGCAAATCCGCCGTCCTCATCAATGCTGAACACAATCGTCGTCGAACCCATGTGGACCTGCTATGCGTCGGCAGTGGGCCATCCACCACCACTCCACCCCACCATGCTCGCCGTCGTGAATAACTTCCCGTATCGACGACATGCTGCTCTTTATGGCCATGTGGCAAAAGCGAACTCATTGTGTGTCAGATGGTCCTACTGCATAAAGTATTCAAACACTGTTCATTCCGATCACCACGTCATGTTCTTTGGTCATTTTGAATTTATTCATTTCATCTCTTGTCATCATTCTTTTTTTTCTCCGATACAACGAAGAAAAGAGAAAATATGTAGTCTTTGCTCAGAATCCATATCAATCATTTGTTCCACATTTTTTACTGCTTAATTCTTGAGTTTTAAATTGTGTTTAACAACTACCCTCCTAACGGTTTACCGCCTCATCGTGGCTGGGAGGTGTTCCTGGGTGTCGGACTGTGATGTACAGTGGAAGGATTCGTCCCCCCCTGCAGAGTCTTCCAGGCTGAGAAGGAGTCAGGCGTTTCCATCAGGAAGCCTGTCTAGGGAGTAAACCAATCCCAGGATCCACCACCGTCCTGGTGTCAAAGTCGGATGATGGCAAATCTCCCTCTGATCCACAAGAGCTGCGACCGCCTATGGTGGTGAAGACCTGGGGCAGACTTTGGCCAGGCTGACCTCGGGATGTGGTGGTGCCCGGCCCGCACAACCAGTGAGGAAGGGGCGTTCAGGTATCAAGTAAGTAAGTTTAACAACTAGTATTGTAACTTGTTAAGTGAATTTATAGGAGTTTATGCATGTGCCGTACGATTTTCGTTCGAACACTGAGTTTACCAACACAATCGGCACGTACAGTTTTTCAGGTACTTAGTCAAATTTGCCTCGAATGCGAATCAATCAAATTTGAAAACTCAAATCCACTGGATTGTTTGATGGGACCGAGTACGATGGTCAACCGCGAAGCTGTCCTTAGGCAGTCTTTTCTTACAACAATATTCCATCAACGGTGTTTTTGAGCACAGTGAAGATCAGCGGCTTTGGTTTTCCTCTGCAGCGGCCAGAGGCTTCATCTAAGTGCTGACAATGCTTTCCTCTGTACTGAATAAATCTTTTGTACTGACTAGGTGGCATAGCTTTCTCAGGCAAACATTTCTGGTGCGTGGCTGTTTTTATGGCTTCTCTCAGCGCAATGGCGTCATGGTTTTCTACATGAGATTTTTCATGTTTGGAAAACAGTACTCATTCAATGACGACGGATCGAATCACTACTGCGTTTTTTCTTTTAACATCCTTTCGACGCAGCGTTAACTATTTTGTTTCAGGTCAACGGGAAAAAAATTAATATTTTATTAGACCGAACACCTTTCGTTCTAAGGAATCTGAGCGTACGTGTGTGCCTTATCGTTTTCGTTCCTCCGTTGTTAAGCTCCGTTATCTTATCGTCGATGTTTCAGTTCTATGCATTGTTAAGCTTACCTAATAAATTCATTTCTGTCAGTGTAATCCCTTCTATTTTCCTCCATAGAATTCATTCCTTCTTCCGACATATGTTGTAGTCGTGGAATCTGTTAGACTTCCTAGGTTATCATCATTGATTTTATTTGCTTATTCACTTCTGTTTGTGTTTTGCTGGCTCTGCTGGTACACAGAAACTTCAAAATTCTACACTTCCTTAGCTCGATAGCTTCCCAGATCATTCAGGCGTTCAACAGTTTTGATAGTCGACCAGTCTGCTACCCGAATTCCATTATACAGGTTGAAAGAATCCATATTCATTGCCTCAATGGATTCATAATTGAAGCATTAGTCTAAATAGTATAATATGGTCCAATTCATGCAAAGTACTTAATTTGCTTGCACATGTCCTTGTTTCTTCCCATAGAATTGGTCGCTTTGAAGACGAGAAGTAGACTTGGCCAAACATAGGAATGACAAAAGAGAATTAAGCGGTATAAATTTCAAGCATTCTTTTTCCTGTTTGGATTGACTTCCTATATTTTTGGACTTGTTTATCCTTTTCCTCGTTGTTTTGCAGATTTATGTCCAAGTCCAGGATAAGAAGTGAACTACAGTGTGTACTTTCTAGTTTTTATTCTGTCTCGTTGCTTAATACGATTTCTACCAGCGTTCATTACTAAAAACCTTATTAGTCCATCGATTTGCTAGCATTTGAAGCAAACACCTTGACCTTTTATTCTCTTTTTTTCTAAGGAATAGATGGCATGCCTTTCATAAACAATCCATCGAGCAAATTTACGGCGACCACAAGCGTTAGCGATAATTTGGTTATAGGATTGGTCTGTAAGAAGTGGTTTGAAGTGACTTTTTTGTTGAACATTGTACAAATCGTTGATTGATTGGTTTTTTATACTTTGCTGGAAGAAACCTAAATGTTTCTGTTTGCAAGAATTTCGCCAAACACAAGGGTTGGCCAGCCCATTATGACGATCTGCGTATGGTGCATGTTTTCGGAGCTCCTGAGAAGAGAAGCATCACTGCGGTAACGAGATAGTTAGGTGAAAAACGTGTTCGGATCCGCGTGACTCTTCGTAAAGATGGTACGATTCACTCGGTATAATAGCGAATATTCTATATTTTAAACATTGATCTACATAAGAAAAATTATTACTGGTGATTTTTATGGGAAGCGTGAAGAGATAAAGAATCTTAGAAATATATTCCTGAGGAAAACTATACTCTGTGATGTCGATGTTTATTTACGAATACTATAAGTGATAAGTTAATCACTGTTCGATATATTTATTTGTATGTTCTTATGAACTGATCTTGTTAAGCCAAGCGACGTTGGTATAAGGTTTCGTTTTCGTCGTTGTTGTTGTTGCCATGGTTGTTGTTGTAGTTCGATGGTTGACGTCCGACGACTTCTCACTCGAATGAGCACGGCTGTGAGGAAAGTGAAATCGCCGAAACATCAGCCATCGAAATACAACAGCAACGACAACACCTTATACCAACCTCGCATCAGCTCAAAAAGATCAGTTCATAAAAAACATATAAATAAATATATCGATTATTTATACCACAGTTTATAGAAAGTCGGTCTTTCGAGTTATTAATTAGTGTTCCTTAAAACTATCGGAAAAGTAGTTAACACATGCACGACGAAACCGATTTCTCATTAACGACGTCCAGTTCTCGGTGGTTTCCACGGATTTTCAATAATTGTAGTGCTTGAAAGGCTAAGGACTCGATGGATGTGGAGAAAAGATTTCGTTCTCTCTATGCGTTAGTATATGTGTAATTCAGGTTATTTCATATATTAACTTGTTTTAATCAAAATTTCTCAAAAGTCAGGAACGAAATTTAAGCTATCAGATGTTTCAAAACCCATTCGCACGTACTGCGAACATTCGCGATGTCTTCGCGGACACTGATCTGTTCTGTTGGACGAGATCGTCCTTGTTCCATCGTTTCACGAAAAGAAGAACGGTGCATGAGCTCTAGGAGATTAGAGTTTCATTTTGGTTGAATCTTGTACACTGTTAGTATATATCAGCAGATTCCAACGATTTTTATTTCTACTTATAAAGTTTACAAGAAGTACAAGGAGCTGAGATATGTCTGTTTAACACTTTCGCGATGGCGCTTAATTTCAGGTTTGTTGCCGACTGGACGACGTCTAATTTTCAGCTTTTATGGGCTTGGTGGTCTTTTGAAAATAAACAGTAATTTTCCGATAACTAGAGGACTTCGTGGGTTGTGAACGCGAATGGATTGTAAAAGACTTTGTTGCATCTTTCTATTTGCTATGGTCCATCATACAAACCCATTACTAACAACGTTTGGAAGTGTTGCAACTTATGGGTTGCATTCGAGTATTTTTATACCGGCTCTGCCTGTACGATAATATCGTTCACTGTAGCAATTAGAATTGAAAAAGTAGTTGATTAGCGCCCACATTTCCCGTTAGTGAACTCGTTCGGAATACAGTTCCTTGTATATTTCTATGTGCAGAATAGAGCTTTTTCCAACCAAAGCGCAACACAATATCAGTCTTCAACAAGCTATCGACTGGTAACAAAAATTACAGGGAAAGTAGTTCTTTATGTTAAAACAAAACACCGGAAAGAAATGAGACCCACAGGTGTCCTATGTGCTACTCCCACAAAACTATTATGATGCGTATAAGTGTCATGCGTCGCGAGAGTGTTAGCGCCGAGGTACGGCATTATTTTCGGGCAAACGTTCGGTTTTGAATTGAAATCAATTCGTATCGTCCACTGTATCCATTCCTACTGTGAAAGTAATTATTGATGTTTAATTGTCCATCAGATGAACCTGAATATGAACTTTGAAGACAAAAAAATAAACACTTTGACTGATGGGAATTGTTTGACGGGAAGGAAAGACGGGGGAGAAAGAAAGACTGAAAAAGTGTGGCGATAAAGTTCGAAAGTTATCGGAGCTGATGCGAGCCGACCGAATCGAATGGACTTTGTTCCAACATGGCGATGTTTGTCAACAATGGAGGTTATGTGCACTTGGCCAGTACGAAAACACTTCCTTCGTGGCACCTTTGCTTTTTCTCGTTCACTTCCTCCCTGTAAACTCGAAAAAAAATTCACCAAGCTGTTTCGAATCTGTGGAAAGCTTCAGCATTAATTATTCGTTGACATTGAGTTGTCCTCTGTAATGTGGGGTTTAAGGGAGCAGCATTTGTTGTGTTTGCAGTGATGCTGGACCAAATCTACTAAGTCTGTGCTTTTTTAAGCAGATAAATGGGTGAGAAAAGTGGAAAACGAATTACAGAGACTTTTGATTTTCCTCTACTGTTCTCCATATTTGTTTTAAATAGTCAGTCCTTAGCATGTTTTCTTGCTCCAGCAATCTCCTATTCATAAAAAATCACTCAAGTTTTGCTCTTTTAGAAGACAGCAGCATTTCCACAAATTTTCCTTTCTGTTCCTCTACTATAAGGGCGGGTGTGGAGCAATGATCGGAGGCGCCCTGCAACACAAACGTGGAATCGATCCCCGAGCCCATGGCCCACCAAGACTTCCATTACTCCGGGCTCGGCAAATTGGTACCAAACATGTCTGGGAGGAGAGCAGCACTGGCTTGATACATCGGTAGGCCACCGCGAGTCATTGTAAAGGCCAGATATGCATCCAGTCACCTCCAAACGATGCTGAATGAAGTCGAATGCATGACCCATCCCTCAGAGATTGATCAGCACCGAGAGCTTTATCCTTTATCCTCTTTCTATTCCTCTACTACTTCTTTTTTATTTTTTGCTGTTAAATTCTTCCAGAATTTCCAGTGTCTGCCTTGATCACTGATTCAAACTTCCGCCTTCATTTATTTTTTTGGAGATTTCTTTATTGTTGTCCTTATTACATTCATTTACCGACAGCCATATTTTACTATTCTTATTGATGCTTTATGAGTCATTCCAATGGTTCCGATTGGTTGTCCTCCTTCACTGTTCTTTTGATCCAGGGAAGATCAAGAGAACAACAAGAATAAAGGGGAAATCCTTGCTGTTTGTCGGCCAGGTGGCCAGCTTGATTCGTTCCGAAAATAGTTACCGCTTCCATGAGTGGGGGTGTCGTCAGTTTCGACTTGTGCTTTGTCCTCCAGAAAGCCTGTGAAAGGGTCTGGTTGCGTAGCAAGACAGAACAATTATTTCCTCCCCTAATCCAAATAGGGCGAGCTAAAGCGCTGGTGCGACATGATTGTATGCTTCAATCATGAGCTAAATTGTTCCCAATACAATCTTTAATTTTCTAGCAGTCCTCACTTTCTTTTCTGTCATCACTTCACAGTTATCGTTAGCAATCTGTGCAAATTTCTGTCCTTGATTAACGTCTAGTCGTTCCCTTATGTTCGCCTGTTTTTTCTTTTTCGTGTTTTTTTTTGCTTTGCTTCTATTATTTACTGATTCGAGCATCATTTCAGGTTGCTGTGGGTTATCTCTAAAATATGGAGACGCCAATCAACCCCGATGACCTTGACGAATCGTTGTGATTGTAAATGAATATCACGTTTAGTCGAGTTATTCACACGACTTCCGTCACGCTTCGAAGATAGGCGCCACTCAGTTATACTAAAAGCTGGCGCATTTCTAGTGATGTTAGTCTAGCACAATCCTACCTACGACTCAATCTTACCACTCAGTTCTGGCTACAGGTCAACTGTTTTTTTCTGTCTATTTTTTACGGTTACATTAGTTTCTCAGTGAGTATTTTCATTCATTTATGATATTGTTGTTGTTGCCGTTGTTCGATATGGGGCCACACGCAGGAGCATCGCTCTAAGGAAGGCGTATTCGCCGAAACGTCGGGCATCGAAAAACAGCAACAGCAACAGCAACGGCAACTTATGGGAACCTCGCATCAGATTAACATTTACGACTTAGTTGAATCTTCTTTGACTTTCTTGAATGACACGAAATGCGTTAGTATCCTTTCTAGCTTGTCTACTTGTCTGATCCCTCTTCTTTTTCAAGATAAGATTTTCATCGACGCTACTGCACAATACGTGCCATGAACAGTCCGGCTTTCAAGGTCTGTTCATCCTAACTTTAAACCTCATTATCGTTCTAATATTAATCGTCTAACTCCACTGACGTCAACAATGCACGATTTATAACATGCCGTTGATAGTGTCATAAATTATCCATTAGCAGAGGACTTTTTCGTCTCGTTAAAGTTTGCGAAGCAATTTCTTTGTAACATCATCCGGTTTACTACCTGTCGAATACACTGTGGTTCTAACAACGACACATTTCGCGTCGTTTATGATCGAGAGAAGTGGCGGTTTCATGTGAATCTCGTCCGAGGTTCTTGTGATTGCTTTGGTCGAGTGTTCTTATCATTCGTTTTTTGTCCATATTTTTCCCTCCTGAAGGAGTCTGTCGTATAGTATACCCATCTTTTCATCTCTGTTCCTCTTTTTATATTGTTTCCAACATAGTAATTGTATGTCAACGGTTTTCTTACAGTAATTCCCAAGACTGACTTCCTATTAACCTCGGTATTGATCAAATAATTTACTATGTTTTCAATATAATATAGTGAATTAGTCGTTCTCTTAGTTAGAAACTAATTAACTGGTAAACTTTGGCTTTTTTGAGCGATGAGTTTTTCCTGAAGGTGTTGATTTAGTCCACGAATCTTCCTTACATGGTGACCTCGAGCCTTATTGCTGCAAGGCTATGTGGCGCGAGTTGATAGAGAGGGTTGAGAGAGGGGAGAGGTGTATCGACCTCAAATCTACAGCAACAAATGGAGTTCTAGCTTCCGTATACTCGGTATTATCGTATTCATAAATGGAGATTTGAGTTTGCTTATTATGTGCGAATTATCTGTTCGATTTAATGAAAAGGCTAACATTACATGAACGAAAACTACGTGAACCAGTCTGGGGTCACCTTCATCAGATCTGCTTCCCTTGTACTATAAAAGAACCAGAATTCTGTGAGCGTTAATTTGTGGTAATAAGCCACAAAAACAGTGAAATTACTAGCCTCATACCTAGCTATGTAATGTTCTTGGCGTTCCTTATGAAGCCAACTGAACAGTTTTGGCATGCGTTAGGGGCAAAAGGAAGGTTTGGTCGTGAACGCTGGGGTCACTCAACGATTAAATAGATGGCATATAACATAGTTGATTGGTTTTTTTTGGAGAAATGTCCTATTAACTCCAAATAACCACCTGATTTTTACATTGTCTGTAATACTGCAGTGTTCATGAGTGCTTATTGTTTGCTAAAATTGCAGCCGAGCCAGTGACCCAACCCGACTACTAGATAAAACCCATCATACAAGTCATTGATGTTGTTCTGTCATTTGTTATTATTGCTTTTTTTTAGACGTCTAACTTGATTATGGATTTCATGACAGGTTAGAGGAATTGTCCCTCGCAATCAGAGGCACATTGTTGCGTTGTCATCAATCGGTTATTTAACTAATTGTTGGAGTTGCTGTCTCATCGAAAAAGTCCTACTCCGAAGATAGCAATTCTCCTTCTGATCCAAAACGGGCATCAGCGGACTGTGGTGAGGAAATGAAAACGCTCTTCTCTGGCTTTTTCACGATCGCAACGAAAGCAAAGGTCAACCAGCATTCGACATGAAAATGAGAAGGAAGACAAAGGATCGCGAATTCGCTCCAAGCCTATAGAGGGCAGTTCGAGAGATCGGTTGGAGAAGCGCCGTGGTGCGCGCGAGATCTAAAAATTGGCCATCTAAATAGCTAAGTTAGTAATAAGTTTCTAGGATACTGGACAATCAACTTATCGTGTACAAATGCGCTGTATACCTATATTGTCTTAAACAACAGCTGTTCAAAATTCACCAGAATCAACCACAGATTGCATTCTTTGGGTTCATACTGCTTACCTTTAGTATATATGTTCGAGCTATTACAATGGTGTTTTGAGTGTTGATAGTTTCACCCAAGCGAACTAATGGAACGAACCCATTATCGAGTTATTTTAGTACTGAGTCAATGTCGCAACAGAAAATGGATGTTTGCCTAGCTGGTGGTGGCCAGCGAGGGTGGCGCAGCGCTGATAGGCGCTGATAGGGAATAAGGGGAAAATTTAGAAGTTTCGGCAGTCCATTATCTAGTACTCTCAGAAATGTTGCCACCAACTTCTCTCACAAAGTTCCACGACCCTGTATAATCTACTGTCCTAGAGAACCAATTGGTTTCGTACTTTTACAAACTTAAGATTCTATTCTATTTCTGGGTTACCTTTCATATACCGTCATTATATAGTTCGGTGATTAAAATTTCTCTAATTGTCTAGCAAAATGTCGACGGTTTGTGCTGATGTTCATAAGTTAGCGAAGATATGAAAACAACCACTATGGTGCTGTGATATTTACAAAACTTGAACCTCATGCCAGATTAGAACTCGCGGTTACCCTTTCAACGGCTCACGTGCTATCTAGCGCACCAATGACGCCCTTGCTTTGCCTTCTCTCAGCTACTTTTATACCAAACGGTGCCATCACAGTCACCCGTCAAAAGGGAATGATCTGGAGAGCACAAATTAGCATTGAACCCAGTTATGCTGAAGCCGTTTTCGAAATCGCAATGTTTGCTTCTTATTTACTGTCTATTATTATTTTTTTTCAAGGCAAGTTATGGTGTGAAAAAGGAAGTGATGGGATGTGATATGATAACATGCGTAATACGGCTGGAGGCGTCGACGCTGATTGGTGACTTCGACAGTCGACGAGTGGAATTGCTTTTTCTGTCGTGTTCGCTAACGGAACAGTCGTATTCACGTTACACACTGTGAAATATAAGTTAACTTTTTCAACTTTGAACAGACATCTGAACTCTTCGTGAACTATCTGCATATGACACAGAAACTATTGTAGTGTGCGGATTTTTGCTAGTACGATGCATTTTTTTTTCTACCATAGCGTGGATCCGACCTTCTACAGTTCATAAATTGCTTTTTTTGTTTCTATCGTTGAGAATAAGGGCGCGTGTGGCGCAGTGGCCGGAAGCGCCCTGCAACACACACGTGGAATCGATCCTCGCGCCCATGGCCCACCGAGCCTTCCATCCTTCCGGGCTCGGCAAATTGGTACCAGACTTATCTGGGAGGATAGCAGCACTGGCTCGATACATCACTAGGCCACCGCGAGTCATTATAAAGGCCAGGTATGCATTCAACCGCCTCGAAACGATGCTTAATGAAGTCGAATGCATGGCGCATGCCTCGGGGATTGATCAACACCGGGGGCTCTATTTTTTTAAATATTTTTTTAATCATTGAGACTCGTATTTCGAGGAGCGAAGCTAAGGGGAGTCGTCGAGGCGGTTCAGGTATCTTAGTGTCACCTCATCAGAGTGAACGTTTTCAGTACTCGTCTTAGGACTTTTAGGTGTCCTTTACAAGTGGAGGTATTGTTTCGCAGAAATTACATAAATACCCTTGAAGTGGTAGAGTTTTCCGTACGAGCGTATTAAATCCTGAACTCTTCAAATACTCATGTTATAGGTATCTAATAAGTATCACTAGTTATAAGAAAAGACCCGCATGATCGTAAATGTGTTAACTGATTTTTTTAGTTGACTCTGATATTACTTAACTTGGTTCGAGTAAAGACTAACAGAAGCGGCTTTCAAAATGCATTAATCTGTAGTGTGATGGGCTTAATAGATTCTTGAATGTACACGTTTTATTTTTTACAGAATAGTGTTCTTGTGAGCTTTAGAGAGCTCATTACCTTTATCAGACACTGGATTCGACTTATCCATGGTCCAACTTATTCTGGCGTTTTTTTTTCATACGAGAACAAGTTCAAAATGAAAAACTCATTATATCGCATTGTGGACTGTTTACTTGCAAATTGTCAAGTGTATGACGTATTGATACCGCCGTTTTATCATAGAATTGCAAAATCTCACTTACCGTTGTGTAATATGAGGATTGGTAGTGAATCGCCGAGCAACGTTTCAAGTGCAGTTTTCTCTTCAGATTCAATAGTCGCTTCAGTTATGTCACGGAATAACTGCCTTCCTTAGGCCCAGCGTATAGCGTTGAATTGATGGTTGTTTTTCGAGAGAATTCCAGTTGATTCGGCTTACGAGTATTGACACATTGATTCTTCGAATGTGCGACGAGCGAGCCTGGCAGTGAAGTCAGTCAGTCAGTCACGCGGCGACGACAACACGTCGTCCTCGAGCCGTTCAGGGCACTACTACCCGCGATCCGGGAAGCAGAAGAGTCCCGAGTCGTCGTCGACACTACTGACCCACGTCCGTCGACTCGTTCTTCTCCCGTTCTACTCCCTTTCCGTTTTTTCCTCACAAACGTTGGCCTCCATAAATCATCCGATTCTTACCGGAAACATCTTTGCCTCGAAAAACCGCACATTTATTATCGGTAATTCGGGTGTTCAATTCTTAATGAAGTGTCGACCAGGGCCGGCGATGTGTGAAGATGTATTACCACAACTTTCTTTTTTGTTTATAAAGAGCTAAATTTTTTGTTGTTGAGAAAACACGAAGCATCAGGAAAAAAGAACTTTGCTTATCTCATGGATTTGAACCTTATGTATCCCAATATTTTACACGTGTTATCAACCTTGGTCTATCGTTCGTGGAATATTTGAGTTGATATGGTTTTATCAGCTTCCAATCACGATTTCTATATGTTGTACAGTTCCAAATAGAATACCATGTTATGTAACAAAATGTTTTCGTATTGCTTGTCTCAATAGTCATTAATCATCCTTTTCATCAGCTTTGTTTTGAATCCGTTCTTGTTTGGGTGAAATTATTGGAGAACCTTCTAGTATTCAATTATTTTTGTCCCTGACGTCATCTCTTCCTTAATACGACAATTATCCCAAGTCCTGTTATGGGTGTCTGTTCTGTAAATGAAAAACTAAGTGAGGCTTTTCGCCGAATCGTTTACCTTTCTGAAATAATCACATTATCAAATCGCTACGCTGATCTGTCTCCCTTTAACTCAGTGCTGAAGTCATTAATTTGTCTTTGTGTTCGTCTTGGGAATATAGAAGATCAAATTTTATCACCGAGTCGTATACAATATTATAGAGAGTTAAGCACAGCGAAAAAAAAGCCCCTCAGGGGATTTCCTTCATGCTCACTTAGCGGAATAGCACGATCAGTGTTGGTCAGTATGAATTTGCTGAGCTGATCGCAGCACCTCAGTACTGTCTTTTCAGATTTTCCCGTTTTTAGGCTCGTCTCTCTCCTAAAACATCGCATATTTTCTCGCTTCCTATTTTCTCAATGTGAATGTGCGGCCGACGACAGTTCGATTCCTCGCCACTCGGCGGCACCGACTCTAGACGTCACCATTCTTAACCTTTTTCTCGGGCAATATCAGAGTAAAAATCGCGACCATTGGTCAATTGTTCGTTTTGTTTATCGATTTTCACTTCTTAGTAACAGTTATTTAACGGTAAATGGACGCTGATACTATTGTATTACGACAAATATTCATGTCCACCTAGTTTTCGTCTCAAAGAATTTTCCTTTAAGGTCGCAAGTTATCCTTATTAGAAGCGGAGGTTGTTCTTGGTTATTTTAGTCGAATTTAACCATTCTGAAGAGTAAATTTGTTGTGACGCGGATAAAGCGAAAGATTGCAAAGGCAGTAGTGAAGCTACTGTTTGTAATCACAATGTTTTACTTTTTATTTTCTTCCTACTACAATTTTCACGGCAGGTTCCTAAGCGAAATACAACCACAATGTTGCTGAGATATTGGCAAAACTCTGGACCACAGTTGTCAAAGGTGGGGAACGAACGCGCTGTTGTCCTTTCCGGGGAGTAACGCGTTCACCACCACACCATGCGGATCCTTTTGTTTGTCCTTTCCTATTCTACCTCTATGCATCTGAATCGTCGTCTTCTTTACATTCTTCAAATGAGACTTCACGTTGGTCATTACTTCATAAATGAAACTGTGCTCACAGTACTGTTCGTTACATCGTAATCCTTCGCGTGTTGGCCGTCAAATGAGGGCAGAGAACAAATCGTATTGCTGTTCAGAACAGAATGTTTAATGTCTGTCCTCTATTGGTCATCGATTCAATTATCACTGAGTTAATCCAGATTGTAGTGGATATCGTGGATCCATTAGGACTCGTAGATGTTAATCTGACTCTCAATGCTTCAGCAGATATTCTGTGGCTTCGTTTGTCCTTTTTCTACTCAGTTGTGGCTCACGTTCTCTACAACTGTTCACTCTGTCGTCTCCATACTAATCGCATCTAGTTATTTCCGAAAATTGTTATTAAGTACAGTAAAACTTTGAAGAAGAAACTTATTTAAAACTTTAAATAATCTCTGTAGTCGTCTTAATCATCACTTATGTAAAGGTTTAAGCAGTCAGTCAAAAAAATCTGGTATCTCTTAGAGAGGATCGCAAAATAAATATTGGAAAAGCTAGGAAAACCATTTTTTGTGCAAAGTACTGGGAGTTTTATGGAAATCCCGTTAAAAGACCGAAAGGTGTTCATATGCAAGAAAACGCCTTCGTTAGGAATATGCATGTCTGAGCCCGTCGCTCAGTTTCTAACTTTTATTTTGAGGCACAGATTGAAGTGAGGACATCAGTTAAACGCACTAGGGAGCTGTGTTTCTCTCGTCAGAGACTGCCGTTAATGGCGTTTTTTTTAAAAATCCATTCTAAACTGTGCTTTATTCATTCGTTGTCATTGATGCTCGTAGTCCACTGTCCATGACTAGTTCACTGTCCATGGGCGCTTCATTTCCAATATCTGCTTTTTCTCGACTGCCCATGCCAGGGGTTCTGTCGAGATCGAAACTTTGAAACCCGACTCTTTTTGTATGGATCAGTTAATCAGCACCATATTGTTTATCAAAGTTATTTAATTTTCCATATTGTCTTTCTCGTGCACGCTTCATTAGCTCACCATCATTATTACGACATATCAAACACATATTCTATAACACTTGTTAACATAACCTTTGCAACTGTTTATTTCTGGAAATGCAACATATAGCACCTGTACTCTTGTTGATCGTTGAGTAACTGCAGTGAGTGCCTGGAAATCTACAATTGTCCTTGTCGCGTGCAAGGACAACCCAGTGCCCTCTGTTCAATCCAGGCACTCGCTGAGTATCATATTTTTCGTCCAAGTTCTCTAAGAAGAATTTCGACCATGGAGTTGGTGATTTTATTTCTGTGCACTTGACATCCCCTTTAACCGAATCGCTAACGGCTGTCGTCCTCTGGTTGTCCTCAAGACGTATCGAGTGAACACTGCGCTAGACATGCACTATTACGATTCTTAGAAAATCCAGGGATAAGCATGGATTGGACAGGGGTAATGTGTGGCCTTTTAAAAACCCAGAATTTTCATAACGGATTTCTGTTGTATGAGTGAACCCAGGTTTCGAGCTAGTTACATCATACATCACGTATTTAAAAAATTCTGTTTAGGAAATTGAATCCACATCTGTAGATTCAAGAAGTGGTAATTCTGCATCTATTGTACAGGCTTTGCTTCACATTTGTACCTGTGCTTTCGATATGGCTTCCAAGCAAAAGTCGTGCGTCTACTTTAGAAGAGGCAAATTTTTGTCCTTCTTCCTGTGGTCCAAGCCTGCGAGCTACCTTGTAGGTGCTTTTGCCAGAAATGGTAAGAACGAGAAGGTCTGTGTAAGAATTGCGATAGTTTTCATGCTTTTTTAAAAGAAATAGTGGGAGAGAGGGAGAGTGGTAGTGATGGGATAGAGACAGAAGGAGAGAGAGAGAGAGAAGGAAAGAGGAGTTTTTTTGAGTTAGCTATGGGACGAAAACGTATCGACAATGCTATCATGTTACCAATGGCTAGGAAATGCTGAATCGAAGACGAAGCCAATTGGTTCGCCAATTAACCACTGGGTTTTTTTTTGAGAATTCGCCTTCTGTTTCATTCGTCGATTCCTTTCTGCGATATTATCATTGGAAAATTTGGAAAATGGGTACTTTCAGATAACTGGCTTCCTGATCACCGTATGTTTTCCAACGTTCTTCACATTTCCCTCCTCAAAACTAACATTAACCCGAAAATCTTGCTAGTGCTGTCATCGTCAGCATCGAAGTTTATGCGATGTTGGTGGTTGTATGTCCAGTTTACTCCTAAGGCTTGGAGTGTTTCGAATAGCCCAAAAATTGGTCGCACTTTTCATAGGCGATCAAGTTGATACGCCGTAAAGGAAACTTGAAATGCAGAATTTCTGGAGAGCAAAAAGCTTCTCATTTCGAACGATTCATCATCTTCTGTTTCCTTTTTTTGTTTTGTAGAACATGTTTTCAGTACTGGTTAGTACTGTGGGTCTTTCTTTTTTCTGATTGACGTGGTACTGAAGTGGCTTGTGTTTGTTTGTCTCTATAGGTCCTACATCACGTGTAAATGTTGTCATGAACGCTGTTCTTCTGTTTTCGTATACTTTATCTATTTTTCTGCACTTTTCCACTATCGTTAATGTCTATCTCCAATGTCTTCTGTTGTTTGGCAGTCTGAGTTTCCTTCACTGCATTTTTACCGATACTCGCTTCATTTGTTAGTGAAACTGGTTTTCGATATCGTGTCGTCGCACCCACACAATAATTCTTCTTAAAGACTTGTTACTTATTGTTACTTACCTTTTTTATTAGAGAATTCACCTGAGAACTTTCAGAAGTAACACATGTTCGAATACGATAGATTGGCACTAGACGTGCTGAGCCTGTCGCCAAAGCAGGATCAGGTGAGAAACACACAATCTTTCGCTCAGCATTTTTTATTTCTTTCGTTGTTTTCCCCGTACTTTGTCGTTTTTCATCGTTCCGGTTTTACTATGGTGTGTTTTGCTTGTCTCAGTAGGAAGCCGTTATTTTCGAGCACACCCCTCCAGGTTGGGGAGGTTCCCAGGCCACTGAGCATTTTCGTCTTTTCGATTTTGATTGAATAACGGGCACTGTCTTGAATAAAATGAATTTTCAGTGACAGTTCCACTGCACATTCACCTTTTCAGCGAATTTCCGACTGGGAGATGATTTCTGCGGAGCGTTGATTTGATTAGTATGGTGGAATCATCTCTCTATTCTTTATTCTTGTTTCTTCCCCACTCAAGTTCTTTTGGCTTTCATTCTGTCCCTAACGTGAAAGTTTTCTTTAAAGTACGGGTTTTAAATGAACTCTTTTGACTTTGAATCGATTCCAAAATAAATTCCCTGCGATGACGACTTGGGCTATATGTGGCATAGCTGGTATATTATATATTTCCAGGAAACTGTGGCCAAGGAACTGCTTTTTTCTCTTGAGAAAGACTTAAAATTCATCAGTTCCAAGAGCATCCCAACGAATTTAGATGTTTAATTTAAAGCCCCTATCACTACTTACCAAAATTTAAATCCATTCCAAGATTGTCGTCGAAATTTTTCTATTTTTCGTTGAAAACTAGTTTATTCTTCATAAAAAGGTAGAATATAGATAAGGATTGTTTAGATTCTGTCAACTATTATTACTTTCACAACGATGCTGAGATATTTGCACAACCCGGACCGCAGGTGTCTGCGGCGGGGTACGAGCGCGGTCTTACCCTTTCCGGGGGCTAACACGTTCACCACCGCACCGTGCAGGTCCTTCGTTTCGCCTATCTCTCAACTAGCTTTCTTATTACTTTGCTTCTCAATTCGTTGCTATAAAAAATTGTAATATTGTTCGAACGGGAATTCAGTAAGCAGTGTAGACAATTTGGCTTTATGAATTTTTTTTCCTTTTCACAATTTCGCGTTACTTTTACAGATATGACAATTCTATTTAGTCTTCACAATGGTATATTGATTTTCGGTTTTTTTTTCGTGAAGCGAACATGAAATATTTCCACTATCACAAGTCCAAGTAATGGGAATAAAGACGGGAAGGGTTAATAGGTTAATAAACCTCAAAAAAAGTGTGCCGCTTAAGTTTTTTTCCATTTTCGTATTCGCTGAGATAGTTTGTGCGGATTTAATCTTGGCCGAGTTTCTCAATGAATTCTAGGCTTGGTTAGCCCAGGTTGGGAAGCGAACCTTCGGCCTTGCGCATACGAATGGCCTCTGGTTGTGTTCTACCTTGCCATTACAGTTGTTGAAATAAAATCCGTGCGTTGAAATAAGGATATGCCCATCGTATTCACAATCACTAGCCAATGTATGCGAATGATTTTTAAAACACTGGTGATAACAATTTTCTTATATCGAAATCTTTAAATGGTTTAAGGCACGTCAATGGGTTTCATCCTCAGCACAGCTGATACCATCGGATGATTGTGGTTCGTCATCCGGGTATGGATCCCCAGGTCGCACTCCACTTGCCAGTCCACAATGTGCAGAACCGTTCGGAGGTGTGCTTTTCAACTTGTTCTTTTATTTAGTTTGTTTGACTCTTTTTTAAAATCCTTTTATTTGCTTACGATTCTGCCTTGGCACCTTTGTTTGTTAACTGATTAGGCACTTCAAAAATTGTTTGCCCGTCTGGCAAAATTTGAATGGGACGTTGATCGATCTCGTTTTCTGTCCAGCATTCAGGAGATGTGCAGTTTAGTGTGAACATTTATCTTAGGAATTGGTCATCAAGTGATTAGAAGAACTCATCTATTATCAATGTATTTATTACTAACTGTATGTGGCGCAGTGGTCGGAGGCGCCACTGCGACACACAGGTGGAATCGATTCCCGTGCCCATGGCCCACCAAGCCTTCCATCCATCCGGGGTCAGAAAATTGGTACCAGACTTGTTTGGGAGGATAGCAGCACTGGCTCGATACATCGGTAGGCCATCACGAGTCATTGTAAAGGCCAGGTATGCATTCAATCACCTGCAAACAACTTAGTGAAGTCGAGTGCATGGCGCATACCTCAGGGATTGATCAACGCCAGAGCTTTATCTTCATCCTTTTACTATCCATGTACATATTTAATTAGGCGGTCTGTGTTTAAATCACTAAACTATAGTAGTACGAATCTTTTCCATTCTTTGGTCTTCATATCTTTTTACACTTACATTGAATTTCAACTTATTCAGGACTTTCATTGCCATCGCATATTCAACGAGTGTTTTCGGACGGGATTGTCAGCATTGACGAACCGACGGCACAATTTGGGATCGGGCTTGCATCATCAGACCCAAAGAGGCCTAAACTTACGGTTTGTTTCTGCTTAGATAACGGTTGAGAAAGGATGGTATCGTTCTCGTGCTATTGCTAAGTTTTGTCATCGTTTTGATTTCGTGATTAACAAATGAGTCACTACTGTTTGAAAACTGGCTGCATTGTCGCAAGTAAATCTATGAAGGTTTCTTTTGTGGGAAAATCAATCGGAATGTTGTCTGACAATTCCTACTGATCAATCAAAACATTACGGCGAATATTTCCAATTAGTCACTTTGAAACCTACAACTAGCCACTTCTGTTTTCTTCGTTGTCATAGGTTCGTTTCCGGTAGAATCGATCTACACCTTTGTAGTCGCTAGTGTCGTCGTGTGTATATTGTTCTGTATTTTGTTGTATTTTAAACTGTATCAATCCTGTGACATCTATTGAATACGACAGATAATAATAGGCACATGTGCTCCTATACAAATCTATTAAGTGTACGACTATCTCAATATCAATAGATGATGGGGAGGGGCTATTCGTAGTAACTGCTGTCCTTGTACTTCACTGCAGAGGCGTTGAAATTAGAAACGAGATGTGATACCAACCTTAGGAGAGCCTTTTGTGATACAATGTCGTAAGTGACCAGATTTCATTTCTATCTCGATTTGCCATTTCTAAAGTACGAAGGACTTCGTCCGATAATGAATAGGAGTTGCTCTAGATGTTGAGAGTTTTCACAAATGTGGTGAGAGACATTCAATTAGAATAGACACCATTGAATTGATTTGTTCCCTTTTCTGTTCAAAAGCTCTCCAATGGATTCTGCTCGCTCGAGGAATACGAAAAATATTGTGTTATCGTGCAAAAACTTCGTGACAGAACTGAACTCAACACTGAGCAACTCAGTGGTAGTAGACATACTTCCTAGTCATAGATGATTTATATTTTTCAGAGAGGTTCCTTTTTCAAAGTTTAAGCCACTGAAATGCATTTCTCATATTTAGTGAGTGTTCACAAAATTCGATAACGCAGATGGTAGTTTTTTTAATGCTTGCGTTTGCGATTAGAGTTAAAGGATCGTCAGTTTTCGTCATAACTGTGGACTCATCTCAAATTAGAGGATGTGATGATTTTGTAGCTGCTGCAAACAGCGGGTGTTCATTAAGACACTAGGAATAACGTTAATCTGGTTATTTTCGGGGTAGAGAGTCGAAAATTATATGTAAAACGGTATTTGGTCCTAATATCTTTTGAAATCTTCTCAGCAGTTTACTGACGAATTGGGTGCTTTTGGGTACGAATTGCGGCTAAGTATATGAAGAGGATTCATCTTCTGGCGTGGTTTTTCTGAGCTAGAAAGGACTTCGAAATTTCAGTTCTGCACCTTGCTAGGTGGGAACCAAGTCACCACCTTTATCCAAAAGAGTTAGTGATTGGTGGTTACTTTCTGTCGTAGCTACCTTCTAAGCTCATGAAAAAGCTTAGTCATACCAAAATAATCACTTAAAAGGATTTATGCGACGTAAATGACTCATGAAGACGGGTCATTGAAGTCTACATTTGTTTTGTTAGTAGAGCTTGTTTGAAAAGTTTCCAATGACTTATTGCTGGTGCTGCAATAGAAAGAAGATAGAGTTGCTAGCAGGAAAGCAAAGTTCAGAGCTGCACGTTGAAGTGTTTATATATTCCGATGTGTATTTTAACACAATGTCTGGCGCTGGGTTTTTTTGTAACTGTCGATAATTTCTTGATCGCTGGGATAGTTGAGACCTTCACAATTTGTAGGGTCCTCAGCTCTCCATTAGAGCATATGATAAGTTTTTAAAAACATCCTTTCAACTTTGAATTTGTTCGGCATTTAAGTTCTCAAAGAAGTGAGAACGAAATTTAAACGTTCGAAAATCTCGACGCAAGTGCGAAAGTGTCTCGACACACACCGTCGATATAGTGGGGAACGCCACCGTCTCTTCATGAGCCAAATACCTATTCAATCGCTCGATTATTTAAAATACGGGAATCAACGTAGGACAAATGAAGGGATACATATAGTAGGGTGCTAACATAGTTCACTATGAGCAAAGCTATTCATATTCGTCAAAATTTAAAAGCGGCCATCATTTTTCGCATAAGTGCATTGTACTCAATGCATCTTCAGGTGATATGTGTTAAAGTAAACAGCATCGTATTATACTTGGACTATCAGTGCCTATTATCAGCAAGCGCCTGGTTATGCGTGAAGTCAGTTTCGTCCTTGATCTTATCGTAAATTTCCGAGCCGTTTCGTCTCCTCCTGTGCTAAAGTTTCTTGTTGTACATTATATTGTACTGCGTAGTGGGAAGTGATCCAGTCCATCAGGAAGCAACATTATCCATTGACCACCTCCCCTAACGCTTTGCTTCAATCCCAGCTAGCTTAAAGGTTTCAAGGAGAATCAAGTCGACCAGCACTCGACTGCATTCATAAGGAAGACAAAATTCTCAAGCAGCAATAGAAACAACACGCCAGATGTTCGAAAATCTTTGTGGACGTGCCTCTTGCCCTTGAGGGATATATATCGCATGTTGTCTCTGTTCATACCTCCGTATTCAACAATCTAACGATGTATCCCCTAGCTTCCCGACTAACCGGCTCGTTATTGCACGTAAGGAAAATATTTGGATAAACACTGATTATACTGGACACTCAATTTATCACGCGTTGGGTATGTCTACACCACAATTTCCATTTGTCTTATATTTCACTGAATGAGTAGCTATGCTGTCGGATCCTTGAGACCATCGATGGAAGACGTTCCCAATTTATCATCAATTATATTATTTATATTTGCTCACCTTTATCGACGGAATGTTGTTGTCTTACGGCAGCGTTTTTTACAGCACGATGACGACATTGAGACTTTACACTTTACTCTTAGCCGGACGTCCCGATAAAATTGTTACAAAACATTTCTTATTTTGGGTAACTCTGAATGGAGGCTAATATCATGCTCACACTACAATTTGGCACTACTGAAACCAATTCACTACCTTAAACAGGTTCTAGTTCTGGAAACTGTATTTGTTTCTGAATCACCATATCTTTGCGACTCACAGATGCAACTTTTTAAGTTGCGCTCCAATTTCTGCAGTTTGGAAGATTTTATGGGTTTCATGTTGTTGTTTCCAAGCAATGTCTAAGTGTATTATACTATAACTATGTCATTAATGTGCAGAGGAATTGATGAACTTTGTGTTCATGTGATATTAGTGCAGAGAGTGAACGAGCCATTAGAATGGTCCGTATATCTCGTTAGCCTTAGGAAAGAAAAGTCGAATAAATTTTTGCTTTTCAGGAAAGTGCGTCTGTTCCTTTAGCACTTGAGGACGGTTTCAGTAAGGACGAGATCGCTGGTTTCGAAGAGCTGTTGTGTTCACCAAAAAAAGCCCCTCCCGTCAAGTATCAATGCCATATCTGTTATCGAACCGGTCACTATATTTCCGACTGTCCAATGGTAGGTTTTAGTAAATTGTTCATTATACTCGTTTTATTCGCAGAAAGGATGCAACCATCATATGACCAACTAAGAAAATAAGAGGAATCTAGTAGATTCTAAGACGTGCTGCATACCATAGCGTAGCAAAAAGAGCGTAGAAATGTGGTTCTTTAGCGAAGTATGTAGAATTAACTGTGACTTGGTAGATGAATGTGGTTAAGTTCTGGATTCAGTCTGGAGACAAGCACGGTGGTAAGTGAAAAGTAAATTTCTGTTTTCATACCATTCTCAATTAGTCCAAAGTGAACTAAGTTGATAAGTTAACTTGGTTGTTTTATGATGAGCATACATAAGGAGGTTGTTGCAATATGATTGTTGTTTATTTAAACTTGGCGTACTTCTTGACAAACGACATTTTTAAAATTCTCCAGAGCGATTCGTCATTTCATGGAGAGTGAATCGTAAGGAATTGCCAATTTTGGATGCCTTGTTAATCAAAATATGAACCTCACGAACGACAAATTTTTGCAAACAATCCATAAGATCGTTGATTCGAATAGTTTAATATTCTGGAGTTCTGGAAGCTATGAATTCTAGGGCGTTTTTGGCAACGTTTTGCCGTAATATTTTTAACACGTATTCTGTCTTTGATAAGCTTACAAGAGGTTGGTAAACAATTTTTTATTCGGCTAACGTTTCGACGTGTTCGTCGTCGATAGTCCACGGTTCTTCGCTATCTTGATGCGGGATCTTCGCTTTCGCATGCAGTTGTGTCTTCCTCAACGGACCATCTCTCGAATGAGGCATACTCACGCGGTGATACCCCTTCTTGCAAGATGTTGATGGTTGATAGTAGTGGTTGTCCGGTGATAGTAACTTTTTTCTTGGACAATCGATCATCGGCTCTGATGAAAATGAAGACGTCGGAACGTTAGCCGAATAAAAATTGTTTATCAACCTCGTGTAAGCTTATGAACGAAAGGACAAATGTTGATTAGTAATACCTAGGTTGAAAGAAAGTCAGTTTTGAAATGTTGTAACATCTTATCCTAAAAGTAGTTCTCGGAGTGCTTAGAAAGACGATGCTTCATCCACGGAAGATCTTACGAATATGTTTGACGAGGCATTTTTACGTGGCTCAATTGCTCAACTTCGGCAGCCTTGGTTGAGGGAATCTGTGGTCGAAAGTTGCTGTGCAGGAAAGCCCTTTTTAACACATCGCTGCCGAAGCTGGATTTTCTATGACACCAGTTTCTCGACTATGAGAGTATTTGAGGAGTTTAGAACTGCGTAGATTTATGAGAAAGGCTTTTCTCTGTCATCGTCGTGGTAAATGTAGTTTTTTACAAAATATTGTTTAAGCATTCTTGAACATGTTTGGAATTGGGATCCCCTAAAAACTAGAGAAAAAATCTAATTTTAAAGCTTTCTACCCAAGTGCCGCAGCCACAAACACCAATGGTACACTGAAGACAATATCGCATCTTGTCCAGCGGAATTCCTACTGCTCAATTGTTAGGATCTTCGAAATACGAGCTTTGACAAAGAAAGGTGGAGAACTATGTTCTATGGAGTCCAGATACTCAGAGTTTTGACATTTTACAACGAGAAGAACTGGTATCATCTTGGAAAAGATCTGTGCAGTCTTACTGTTTTCATTTCAATCGACAATGTTCAGAATGAGCTAGGACATGATAGTTTAAAATTGGATGTGGTCATTACATTTGCATGGCGCGTTGTACTCAGTGCATGTCGAGCTTTATGTGTCAACCATTGTTGAATGCATATTCTGCAAGTTTCGATGCACTTCATCGATTTTATCAGAGTCATTTACTCCTTTGATCATTCCACCAACTTTCAAAAATTAGTGGCAGATTACTCAGACTCATGGCCGTGGAACAGTTGCTACAACTGTCTTTTGGTTTCAGTAGGTTTTTTAGGATGTTTAGAGGCCTCATTTCGGTTCAAACATTGTGATGAAAGTCGTAAGTTGTTTTGTAGGGTAATCTATCATTCTACCTCATAACCCAATAGATAAACAGATCTTTTTTGCGTGGGCGACACTTCTCTGCACCTAGGGTAATATATCACACATAGCACAATCGAGAAACGGATCATTTTTGCGTGGGCGACATTTCTCTGCACCTCATTCAACTTGTGTGGCACCCATGTTCATCGAACTATTTCACCATCCGGTGTCTACTAAATGATGAACAATTATTGGTTTAGCTTAGAGAAAGGCGAAACCTGTGGTGGTGAACGCGTTAACCCCTGGAAAGGGTAATAGCGCGTTCGATCCTCACCGCAGACACATACGTTCTGGAGTTTTGTGAATATTTCAGGATCTTTGTGGTTGTATTTCACATAATACCCTGTCGTAAAAACTGTAGTAGGCAGTAAATAAAAGGTTGACATTGTGTTTATTGACTTCATTACATTGAGTGGCCCTTCTTCAATTTCTTAAGTGGCTTTTCGACAGTCAGCTTTGATTGTCATCTTCAGACGATCGTTGATTCAAATATCGACTGAATGCCACCCACGAACTTTTTTTCTCATTGAGATTTGTTTCTTCAGTGTGAAACATTGGGAACCATCATCACACTATGCATTCTGAAGCGCTTCTGTGCCCTATGCTTTGATGATGTTCTGAGAGAGTGGCGATGTTCGAACTCATGAAATAAAAACGATATTACAACCACAATGATGCAGAGATATTTGCAAAACCCTGGACCGCAGGTGTCGGCGGTGGGGATCGAACACGCCATTACCGTTTTCGGAGGCTACCGCGTTCACCACCACACTATGTGGGTCCTTCATTTCGCATTTCTCTCAGCTAGTTAAAACGATTTTAATTTGTTATCTTGAAAATGCTATTTCACCCAGCTGCATATCACTGTGATTTAAATTCTGTTGGAAGTTTGGCGAGGCAAACTTTTCGTTAAAAGTTAAGCTCAAAATTATATACAGGATGAATTTTCGCAGCTGTTTATTACTCACAACTTCACCGAGTATACACTATATTGTTCGTCCTTTTCACGCTTTGTTAACACATTCCGCTCCGGCTACCGTATTGCGTGGCCAGCCCGACGGACTACGCGCAACTTTTTCGTCGGCTGTGGACTCCCTGCTGGTTTTTTGACAATAAACGATCTATTCGCAATAAATAGAGGATTCGAAGCATTTTGAACATGACAGGGTTGTCGGAGAGACATTGCGCTATCGTTCTATGAGTATGTATGGTATGTATGCCGCTATTTACTATTTACTGTACTGCTGAATGAATATTTATTTGCTATTTACTATGCTATTGAAGTGAAGACTATTTTTATTGTTTTATTTACATGACCCGTCATCACATCCTATTTTGCGGATCCCAGCACTCCTTGCATTCGTTTCGTTTTCCTCGCATTCATCATTCACATTGGGCTTCCAGCATTTCGCATGTTGTTTCGGCTGCTGCTTGAGGATTTTGTCTTCTTTACAAGTCTGCTGGTCGAGTCGATTCTCCTTGGAGTCGTACAGATAGCCGTGCTAAAGCGTCTTGACGTGGATTGGATAAGAGCGTTAGGGCGGTAATCGAACTAGCGCCTTTGCTTCCTGATCGACGGCATCGCTAACCACTACGCTATGCCCTCCTCGAAATGAAGTCTATAATGCTTAGTATGCTACTAAATGGTAATTTTTTAACCGTCTTAAACCAAAATATGGTTTATGTGTAGGCGAAATTTATGCGTGGTTGTCAGACTTCTTCCACAGTTACGCTATAGTGGCTGTGTGAATTCTTGGGGGGGGACAGATTTAGTTCGTGAGATTGGTGATGTTGGATCATGGAACAACTACAGTGTATACAGGTCCTAGAGACATCATTCGTGTGTGCCACAGTGAAATCAGTATTCTGTACAAAGAAAAAAACGTTGGAAGGCTCGGATCTACTTATTAGAAAAGTAACAAAGGTGTGTGAAACTCGTAATTTGATTGTGCTCATTTGCGAGCATCGAGGATAAGGGAGGATAAGAGGCTGAAGCAGCGAGGTGCATTGAACGAGGTATGCCGAGTATTATAACAGTAATTGTTGTTTAGCGAAATATTTCGATTATGATGGACATGGGTATATTTTATGTAAACGTGTGTTAGTTTAACGTCTCAGAACTCATATAATAATTTTCAAATTTGCTCTTGACGTGAAAGAAGTTATCTTGTGGATTCCATATCGGTATAATCATTGCTAGAGAAATGGTTGTGCTCGATATGAAAGGAAATATTGTGTATTTCAGCGTTTCAGTACCCCATACGATGAGCTGACACCATATCAAGGACGGAAGAAATGCTATGGGGAGTTCCAGGTAGGTTGACGGAAACGGAGTTTTAAAAAATGATGTCATGAACCATTGTTATTGAGTACATAACGCATACGGTTATACATTGTTTAGATTTATTACTTGATACTTGATACTTGAACGGCCCGTCCTCACTGGTTATGCGGACCCCAGCATAGTCTCTGTTTTTCGGAGATTTGCTGGCTATTGTGGTTCCCTGAAATCCCGAGGTCAGCCTGGCCAAAGTCTGCCTCAGGTCTTCACCACCACAAGCAGTCGCAGCCTTTGTGGATCAGAGGGAGATTTGCCACCATGCGACTTTGATACCAGGACGGCGGTGGATCCTGGTATTGGTTTACTCTTAGCTAGGCTTTCTGATGGAAACGCCGGGGTTTTTTTCCAGCTTGGGAGACCCTGCCAAAAGATGAATCCCCCGCTTCACATCGCAGTCCGACACATAGGAACACCGCCCAGCCATGAGGATGAGGTGGTAAACCGTTGACAGGATTAAGATTTATTAGCTTAAATAGTAGGAGTACTATGCATTTGATCAGTGACTATTGTTATGGCTTTAAAAATAATACAAATTTCTCTAAGGAGTTGATTTTTTCAGTGTCAACAATGCAAACGTAAATGGACCAGTCAGAACTCGGTAGCCAACGAAGCACAATCATGTATCAAATGTCATGTTGCCGTTTTCCCACATAAACAACTTCCCGTTGAAAAAGCGGTCGCATTGGGCCTAATTAAAGCACAACATGCTATCCCATCAAAAATCGCCCCTATTGGACATGGCCGCCCTCCGGCGAAGTGCTGAGGTCGTCCGCCAATTTGATAACTGATGCAGATGATTATCTTAGTATGTAGCAGATTTTTCTTCTGAAATATGGTGTTACCGTGTTCGTCAATTTATTCACGTTTTGAAACGCCAATTTCTATCTGTATAATGGTGTCCTTCCTCGTCAAACCGTTTTTGTACACAAAGTATATTTTCGATGTATTTCCCTAGATGTCTAGTCCTTTAGAGTACCTTACATTTTACGAGTTTGTTTTGCTTTGAGAGCTCTTATTCTTTTGTATTTTTCGTTCTTAGACTACAGTAGTACGCGTTTTGTTAGTAATAGCTCTACAATTTTTTGTTGATGTGGTTGCGTCGTGGTTCGAACAATTCCTGTGCCTCGGGTCGCACAAGTTTAACCTTGTCGAATAATTTGAACAAAGTCTCTTGTTAGATGTAAGCGCCACAAACTATCTGGTATCCTAAAAGCTCGACCGAACGAGCATAAACGCTATTTCCGTTTTTCATTTTTCTCAACACATAACGTCCGAGGATAGTTTTTCGTTATCGGACGATGATTTCTCCCTCACTGTAGTAATGGATGAGTTGAGAACTGTTCAGATTTATGAAAAAAGACTTTGCTCTGTCGTCTCAACAATACTCTCTCAACCTGAAACATGTTTAGAATTGATGTTTTCGGGAAAGAAAACTGTACATCTAGTTTAAAGTTTTAGAGCTTCCATCGTAAGAGCTGTATGTACAAAATCGTGCCCTTCTTGACGAAATCTTGCTTGCTCATTTGCTTTCATGTTCAAAATAAGAGCCCTGAGGCAAAAAATTTTAAGAAACGTGTGTTGTGGCCTCGAGAGACTCAGAATTTCGAATTGATGGAATGAGATAACCTGTCTGTTAGGCAAAGATCTGCAGATTATAAAGCTTTCTACTCCAGCTAATAAGGTTTATTTAATATGAGTAGATATGTTGGCTTAAGGTTGACAGCCGCCATTATTTTTGTATCAAGTGGTTTTCATTCCATACACCTCGAGCGTTATGTGTTCATTCATCAACGTTTAACTAGATGGAGTTTTGATTGGGAGTGCAGTTTAAGAGCTGCGTGATAACCATCTGTGGGACCAGTAAAAACACAAATCCTCATATTCCTTATTATTAATTCCATCAGCTCCTAATGAAATTTTAATTCATTTCTGACTAGTGGTGCCAACAGTGTCGCATGGTGTTTTAGCCAATGTTCCTGTACTGTTCCACACTACCCGATAAGCTTCCACAACCGGTCCGTTCTTTCACTCGTTCGAAATTGCAGGGCTGATTTCATATGCTGTAGATGTTTGTCTGGTATGTGTGTTTAGGTTTGTGTATGTCTGTGCGCGTCTGTGTGTATTTGTGCGTGTGTGTGTGTGTGTGTGTGTGTGTGTGTGTGTGTGTGTGTGTGTGTGTGTGTGTGTGGTGTGTTTGTGTGTATATGTATATGTGTGTCTGTGTGTATGGTTGTGGATGTATTTGAATTCGGATGAATTTGGATGTATGGATGTGCATGTGGGTGTGTGTGTGCGTGTGTGCGTGCGTGTGTCGGCTCCCCATCTCTATACGTTGAGACATCTGATAAACTTTGTAAGTCAACCATACGTTTTGAGTGATGCCGACAATAACATTGTATTCTTGCTGGCTGATGATACACATATTGTATAGTGGGGGTGTCGCCAAATGTCCACGGTGCACCATCCTGTGTTTGTTTGTGCTTGTATAATTTGTTTTCTTTGCAACATTTTTGATATGGAAGTTGTTTAGTGATTGATCTACGGTTTTGTAAGTATTGTGTGCTGCGATTAAGAGTCACGTATTGATATATTTTGTTGCAATAAAATTCTTCTGTTGTAGCATTGACACATGGCAATAGTCTTCAGTACTACAATATGATTATGATGCGTGCATATCTTATTTTATTTTTATTTCATTTTATATGACCCGTCTTCACCTCTTCCATGCAGATCCCAGCACTCCCCACATTCGATTCGTTTCCTCGCATCCATTGTCCACGAAAATCTTCCCACTTTGCGTATGGCTTCGGTTGCTGCTTGAGGAAGAGTGGGTTTTTTTTCCCAGACAGGTCCAGTAGCAAGTTCCCGACCCCGGAGGTTTGAGAGGCTTGGGTGGCTGGGAGCGGAATCGAATTAGCACCGTGCTCGTGATGACGGACATCGCTACAACTGTGCAATCCGCCCCTTGCGTAGATATTAGTCTGCTCAAAGATATTTGGTTTGTTATGGTAGGAATCCACTCTTCAAAACGTCAGTGCCATAAGCAGTTCCATTCTGTTATCCAAAAAATTTAATCTCTTCATCTTGAGCAAGAGACCTTTATCCTTATCTCGTTGTTATCGATAAAACCGGCCAATAAGCATCTGCTAGTAACGCTCAGTTTGTGTTAAGATCGTCTTTCATATAGATTCACTCAATGGCGAACAATTAACGAATCATTAAGTGACCTGTCAGCCTGTTCCTTCCCTGTGTCCTATCGATCTTCCACTTGGCCATAATGTGTTTTAGCAAGTGATGCGTGACATCTCTCTTTCCCTTGTATTAAGTAGGCATTTCTTTCCTTTTTTTTTAGCGAAGCTTGCTCTTTGTGGCATCTTTGCACATCGCTGCCGTTGTTGCTTAAAGTTTTCTCACCTACATTTGTCAATATCACCATATCTTTGCATATTGCTTATAAAAAGCCTACTTACCCAAGTTTGAGAGCTAGCTGCACTGCGAGAGCAATAACAAACTCACTTGGCAATCTTCAACCAGATCATTCTTTGCTTAAGTTGTTGTCTGTGATCTCTTCCACAAGGTCTACTCAGACGGCTCAAGAAGAAGACTGTAATCATGTTCGAAGTAAGCTGTTTGAGAAGAAGGTTCTTCATGGTTGTTTTGATGATCCATAGTGTGACTAAACAACAAAAAACTTTGATATTGATTAGATTCAGAAGTATTCTACTATGAACTTCCGCCAACCGGAGACAGATATCGTCTGTGCAGCTCATCACCATCCTAGCTTCAGGCAAGTTCCTCGTTTTCGTGATATCGTTCACATACCTGTTGAAAAAGACGACTATTATGAGAATTTTAAAGAATGGCTGATTAGTTCTATCTACTTGATATACTATAATGGGGTTACTCATTCTGTCGTCGGTTCTAAACTGTACCAGAAGTCTAGAGCCTTTTAAAATCAGGCGCAACTGAAAAACATCCATACATTATTTGTTTTAAAATTGCAAATTTTCGGTAAAAGGACAATTATGGCTACTGGTGCATTGAGAACAAGGAATGCATAACCATGGTGATTTTTTGTAGATCAAATTTTGTGTTTTAACCATGGTACAATATCTAATTTTTATTTGCTGCCCATTAGTTTTTCATAGCAAGGGATGCTCTGAAATGCAACCACATATATGCTGAGATAGGAGAAACTCGAAGCCTCTGGTGCTTTTCGAAACCGCTATTACCCTTCTTTGAGGAAATAATAGGTAGCAAACAGAAGGTAAACACTGTGATTTTGACTGCAGGTTTAGGCATGACTAGGTGAAATGTCGACTTGGACTCCTCCCAGATCATTCTGTTGAGGCTGATTTTTTCTGGTTGCTGATAGCATCGTTATTATAAAAGCGAAGACTAAACAAGGGCCTCGATGGCGCAGTGTCATAGTATTTTAAGAGATCTGCACAGCGTCGAACAGTTTTCTTCCCTACCTGTTATTGGTTTGCGCATGGAAAGTTTTGTGAGAAAAACTCGTCAAAAAATTGGCCTCTGTTAAACATCTTCATTTGTGATGTTTAGGACTAATTCCTCTACCATTCAACTTGATGAATACAAAATATGTGCATCACCACGGAAAGTATGTTACATCGTTCTATATTGTTCCTGGTGTCATCAATAATTTTCGAATTGCTCATACTAAGCGATTGGATATTAACAGTGTGAGAACCGATAACTATCCTCGCAGAGGATGCCAAAATACCAGCGCGCGAACTTCTTGGAGATTTTTTGGATAAATGCTAAGAACCATGCAATGAATAGCAAGGAGGAATACCCAGAGGTCATACGCGATCTGGCCTCCTATCTTCGCATCAACTTTTGGTGTGGTATGGTGCAGTCATCAACCATATGCGAATACAATCAGCTGTTCTTTTCTTTCTCACTGGAGGACACATAAAAAAGCGGTGAATTTTTAGAGAAGCTGTTGATAGTGTGATTGCCATACAGATTTTCATCTTTTCGTATGTGTTATTGAAGCGTTTGGCGTAGCTGTCAATACACCCCTCCAAGCTCGGAAGAAGGTGATATTACGGAAATGTCAGCTTTGACGGAACAAAGAACAAAATAACTCCTCGTGTTTGCTCAACGAGAACATCGAGAACTATAGCTTCTTTCATGGATTTTGGAATTCTCATAGCGGATATTTATACAGCATATACATATACAGTTGTTACATACATTTTGGGGTGGTGCAGTCATCAACCGTATGCGACTATAATCAACCGTCTTTTCCTCAGTGGAAGACACTTTAAAAAACGACTCTGAGGAAGGCGATACTGCCCAAACGTCGGCTACTGTTATGTTGTGTGCTTTTCGCATGGAAGTAAACGTTTGCTGTATTACAACCTCACGATTGCTGAACAAAAGAAAATTGAAGCATTTTTTAACCCAATGGCCAGGTTGACAGAAAGTCGGTCTTGCGAACTTACCATTCGTTGATAATAGTTTGCTTTCCAACGAATAATCCAACGGATATAACTTCAGTGATGCTGAGATATTTGCAAAACTCCGGACCGCAGGTGTCTGCGGGTGGGAACAGAACGCGCTATTGTCTTTTCCGGGAAGTAACGCGTTCACCACCACACCAGTAAAGGTGACACCTGCGGTCCGGAGTTTTGCAAATATCTCAGCACCACTGAAGTTATATTTCGCAATATACCCTCCCGTTAAAAAGAGTAGGCAGTAAATAATAAGTTAAAAATTGTGATCCAATGGGTAGTGGCATCAACAACAACCGTCCTCTACAACAGAGCGTTGCAGGGTGAGGTTGCGTCATTCGAGCGGTGCTTCACTGAGGAAGATCCGTCTCGCAGCGACGACGAAGACGTCACATCAAGAAGACGACTAGCTATAGACCATCGCTCGGATCGTCGATACTGAAGAAGACGAAGACGTTGAAAAGTCAGCCGAATAAATTTGTTTGCTGTTTGCCAACCTCGTGTTAGCTTATCAGTGGAAGAGTACATGTTTACCAGTCATACCCAGATTAAAGGAGAATCGGTTTTTGAATAGATATTTTGTATGATCGTTTTCAAGTCCAGGTGGACCCAAAAAATCTGTCCGTGTTATGTATAACTCGTCCTTCTGTAGTGGAAAGAGCTCACTTAGTACCTTTTGCGTTAGAGAAGGCGAAGGGAGGCTTTGCTTGTGCCCATTGAGTTGGTCAATTATTAACGGGATTAAAGGTGATACAGGTGAGACATAGAGCGTGTGGCGCACTGGTTAGAGGCGCCCTGCAGTACATATGGATTCGATCCCACACCCCAGGCTCCACCAAGTCTTCCATACCTCCGAGGTCGGTAGATTGGTACCAGATCTGACTGGAGACAGGGGGCAGCACTGACGCGATACATCGGTTGGCAAAAACTCGATATGGGTTGGATAATTTTATTGACAAGATATGCATTCAATCATCTGTAACTATGCTCAATGAAGTCGATTGCGAGACACATCCATCGTTGATTGGATCACCGCCGAGATCTTTATCCTCTTATTTTTGCAGGTGTTTTTTTGAAGAGGCATTTAGTGTAGTGATTAGAGGTGTGCTGCAATTCATAATCGTCGATTCGGTTCTGTATCCAGGCCACCCCAAAGCTTCAATCCCTCTGGAGTCGGGAAATCGATGCCAGAGTAATTTGGGAGGATAAGAATACTGAAGTGCTGCTCTAGTAAATCACCGTAACCTATTAGGCCAAATATGCATGAAATCACCTCTACAATATTTCATGGAGTGGAATGCATTGTGTATCCTATAAGAAATTGTCAACGGTGAACAGTGATTGGGTTAGGCTCGGTTAAGCCGTGAAGTATTTAGTATTGTAGATATTCGATGAAGTCACTATCGGAGTATTGCAGTAGTTTTCAGTTGTACCCGTATTTGCATTCCAATGTTGTAATATTCTGTGAAAACTCACTACTCCGGTTTATACTTATATCCTGGTTAATGTTCTGTACTGCTCTAAGGGCATCATAGCCTAACATTCTTAGTTCTCTTTGTTTATAAACAGCTCTCTTGTAAGGAAACTTTCAAAACTAGTTACAATTGCTAGTCCTGGTGTGCATATTCTGCGGAGAACTCCTTAAATGGAACTTCCGGCTTTTTCTCATCAGCTTTGTTTTTTGTTCGGTACCTGAAAAATCTATCGCTCTTTTGGCAAAAGAATGGAAGGCCACTATGAATAACGTTTTCAATTCTTAAGATGCTGAATGCCGTCTATATTGAAAGCCTAAATCTCCGTGAATTTGCTTGGATTTGTGGACAAAAAACATCATAGCGTGGTCTTAAACTTGAAAAAAAGTTCTTTAGAGAACTAGCAGAAAAAATCCTATAAGTTGGAAGATAGTATTAAATTCTTTGAGGATTAGAACACGAAGTGGGCTTAGTACTTAAAGCATATGTGAACGATTCCAGAAACATGAGGAGGAAACGATGAAATCAAAAAACCATTTGAACTCAAATAAGTTTAGTTCATGATTGTTTGGCGTACAGATCTACAATTTCAGAAAAATAAACTAATTTGGAAAAGAAATCGAAGCGCTCCTAATCCATCCTAGTTGCCTCATCCTGCAGCCATAGCAGAGCAGCCTTCGGCCGTCGTGATACATTGTCCAAGACTGCGATAACAGCACTCAAGAATTGTATTCGAATCGTGGGCAGCTTAGAACTATAAACTCTAAATGGTTAATAAAATGGCACCAATTAGAGAATGTGGGGAACAGAGTAGATTCGTGAATAAAACATTATTAATGGTACTACTGAAATTTTTTACTTATCAAGATTAAACTACTCCTCCGACTCTGAAGAAGGCCAGAGCGCTGAAACTTGAGCCACGTAAATATTTTATGACATCATCACGTTATTATCACGTTTAACAATTTAAGAAAGCACGGCCTAGAACGTTGAACTTCTGAATTCTCATTTTTCCTTCATTCTGAGCTTATCAGCCCCTCCACACCATCACTATCAGTTGCTAGTAAGGAAGGCTTCCAATAGATCAACTCCTCACTGAAATAATTCGGAAAAAAAGTTTGTCCTGCTTGCTCCATTAAGTGAAACTGTTACACCACGGAGAACATCGTTACAATGCCCCGAACATATCATCACAAGTAACCAGTAGTATACGAAGCAAGCTTCCTTTGCTGATTCAGGAGATTTTTGACCAGCTCTCGAGCTGGAAAACTTAGCTAGCCGACGCAACATCGATAAAGGATAAAGGAAGAAGGATAAAGGATAAAGATCTCGGCGTTGATCAATCCCTGAGTTATGCGCCATGCATTCGACTTCATTAAGCATCGTTGGAGGTGATTGAATGCATATCTGGCCTTTACAATGACTCGCAGTGGCCTATCAATTTATCGAGTTAGTGCTGATATCTCCTCAGACAAGTCTGGTACCGATTTGCCAACCCCAGAGAGATGGAGGGCCTGGCGAGCCATTGGCGAGGGGGTCGATCGCCTGTGTGCTGCAGGGGCCTCCGACCACTGCTCCACATGTGCCCTATGCAACATCTATAGCATAAAATAATGAACTAGGATTTTAGAAGCTTTGCTACCATCTCATTTGTTTAGAAGGTGCGTCGTCACATATTCTACGGACTCCAACACCTTTTTAAATCGATTTTTTGTCTTAGAACTGTCATCCATGTGTTTGGCAGCTACTTCGTGATCCGTTGCCCGTACGATTAGTCGACCGGCTGACTAAAGAAAATGAACTGAATTGATTTCAAAGGATAATTTCTCCATTTTTCCACACCGATAAACGGTCTGGTGATTTTGATAAGTTTGTTAGCTCGGCCTTTATAACAGTGAGCGGAAAGCTTTTGTGAATATTGTGGCATTGTTATAAAAAAGGGTTCTAAAGATGCAGAAATTGTGATGGTTTCGAGGAAACAAAAACTGCATTAAATCAATCAGCTGCTCATATGCTGCACAACTGGCTTCGTAAACTCGAATGACGCGTGGAAAACTGGACTTCTTCCTAAAAAAAAACGAGGAAATCTACACTTTTGACGTTTCTGGTTCTTCTCTTGAGAAGACACGAAATTGCTAACTGAGTATTTACTCAACAAGTTTACCTATACTGTATGTTGTAGTCTTGCTTAGCTATACCATGCTATAACACCCTTTAGTGACGAAGGAAGACCAATAAACCAGAGTGGAATCTACCACCAGTCAAGCTAGTGCTTGTCTAAAGCTCTTGTTGTACACCGAGACGTCGATTCTTCCAAATACTTATGTTCGTGTGCATGTATACGTGTATGTATGCGTGTCTGTTAGGAACACCTTTTTGAAGCTCATTTTTAACCTATAATCCCTCTTCAGGGCACGTGTGGCGCAGTAGTCGAAGGCACCGTGCAATACACATGGAATCGATTGCGGCGCCCATGTCCTATTAAGCCTTCCATGACTCCGGCGTCGGCAGTTTGGTGCCGAACTTGTCTGGAAGGATAGCAAAACTGGCTCGATACATCGGTACGCCACCGCTAGTCATTCTGAAGGCCAGATATGCATTCAGTCACCTCCAAACGATGCTTCATGAAGTCGAATGCATGGCGCATCCCTAAAGGATTGATCAGTGCTTAGAGCTTTAGAGCTTTTAATCTCTTTCCAAACTATGGACGATGTTAATGCGAGGGGATGAGTTGCATAACAACAAGAGCACTTAAGTGGGAAATTTGGACCAGAAATGGAGACCGCCTTTGGGACAACCATCTGCAGTTCCCCTCGTCCGAGAAAACGGCTTTTTCAGCAAGGAAAGGATATTAGCACTAAAATGGAGCAAAAAAAAAGAAAAAAACCCTTTACAACGATTGCGTTTTGAATGATGACCTATTCAATGGTAAGTGGCCAGATTTTATTAAAAAGCCGTCGAGCCCGTGGCGTGCATGCTTTTTTTAGTTCGGAAATAATTCACGAAGCCTTGTAAAACAAGAATGAAGAGCTTTGAAAAGTACAGTAGATTGACGGCACCAGACTACTACTGAACACATCAGATGAATGGTTATCAATGTCATTTGATGAAACACACTACAAGTACATCACCAGTAACGGATGCGTAGGGTTTCAATGGAAGCACAAAAAACAGTACAAGAAAAGTCGAGGAAACCACGGTGCTGAAATATTCCACACTGGTCTCTAATCAATGAAAATATGGAGTTGCATTCCGTGTTAGATGGAGCCAGTAATGTAAATTCTGTAGAATTATCATTGTATCGACAACGCCTATAATGACGTCATACACAACACTCTACTCACTGATAAAACACCACAAGATATTATTTTCCCCTAATGGTCCACGCTGCATTTAGAAGCTTGAAGGCCGCAACAGTTTCTCCACCAGATAATATTTTCGTTGGTTTCTTAAGAGCTGACGGCGACCACTTGTGCGTTGTAATTGCAATGCACATGACGTTGTATCTGCAAATGAAATGAATACTCAACTATTGAATGACGTTGTGCAATGTCCCTTTACGCAAAAACATCATTTTTCAAAGATCACTCCTGTGTGCAAAGCGGAAAACCTGGATGAAACTCAATTTTTTGTAAAAGATGAATTTCGCAGATGTGTCGACATGGAGCGCATCCAGACACCATTGTAGAGGTCCGCAGAGAACATTATCATCCGTCGTGGACTAAAAAGAAACATACAATCAAAGCCATCCTACTCGCCTTAATTTGGCAAATCATAAACGTATGCTACACATTAATTCTTATCGACTGCAGTAATCACTGTACAACGTTATAACACATACTTTTTAACCTACCACTTGTTATACCAATTGGTAAAGACGTACTGTAGAACAAGACAACATCTCCAGAATTGTTCACTGCCACGGTATGTATTAGGTTCGGTTAATAATAGTTCATATAACCCTTCTCACATTCGACTGGTTTCCTCGCATCCATTGTCCACGAAGGTCTTCCAACTTTTTTACCTGTGGCTTCATTTGCTGCTTGAGGATTTCCATTTCATCTTGAATGTCGTAGAATGCTGGTCGAGCAATTCTCCTTAGATTCCTGAGATTGACGAGCTAGAGCGTTCTCAGTCGGATTGTAGAGAGTGCTTTTTTTCAGAAAAAGTCCGGTACCAATTTAGCGATCCCGGTGAGATGAGAGGCTTGGTTGGCGCGGAGCAGAATCGAACTGGCACCATGCTCGTGATGACTGATATCACTACCAGTGTGCTATCCGCCCCCTCAGTTCATATAATGCGTTCATTTATGCGCTTGATTTAGACAACATAGAATTACCTGCTGATGGACAACTCATCTTTACTTTCGTCTTTCGTATGACGACTTCCTCCTTTCAAACAAATACTACATTAGAAATAGAGGCAATTTCCACTGATATAACAAGACAAAGAAGTTCGAACTAAGAACCAGTTAGGACATAACATAATTCATGAAGTATACAATATACTGGATGGATTCTCAATTGAAGAGACCACGGCGTTAGTTTTAGCAAGGCATTCAACATCGAAGACTAAAACCAGCACAATATGTTCACTTTTTTTACTTACTGCCTGTTCTTTTTTTCATGGCAGATTGTGATGTGAAATAGAACTACAATGACGCTGAGATATTTGCAAGGACAAATTAGCAAATGACTAAGATCATCGTTCACCAGTTTTTCGCTTCTAGCAGCATGATTTTCGGATTACGAGCTACGAGATGGGTTATTTGACACCACATTACTTGTGTCTGTGTGTTATGCAGCAGAAACCTAGGCCTGCAATTATGTACGTCTACGAAAAGAGCACAAGAAACAGCACACTCAAATAATGTTCTCTGAAGATGAACAAACTTGTTCAATGCAAAGCAAGCGTCCTCAGCCTGGTTTGTCGAGGAATATCTGCGAATCAAGATTCAGAAGAATGCGTCTCAGAATCGATGGACCTATCATATAATGAGAAGAGACGACGACAGATGGACGAGAAGATTATTAGAGTGAATGCCGGGAAAACCAAAACGTCATCGAGGATGACCCCACAAAAGAAAGGTCGACGTGATCGCTTCACTTACGTTTTGCACGATATGCATTTCCGAACTTTTCTTCTTCAGATTTCTTCGTACAGCTTCGTTAACGAAACCGTCTTTGATCGTTGTCAGGAGTACATGCCGAAGCCTAATGCTATTGATTTAAAAAATGTGTAGATATTAAATCAACATGCTCCGAAAATTTGATGGAATTGTATTTGAAGCTTAGTAAACCTAAGCTGACATAGGGAAGAGAGAGCAAAGTTCCGAAGATTTAGCCCATATTCAAAATATCTGTGGGAAAGTTGCACTGGCCAAAACAGACGATTATCTGTCACTAGTGGATTTTACGAATTTTAAAGTATATGAAATTTTGGGTAGCAAAACATCTAAAACCTGTAGGGATGAATGGTGAAATCGAGCACACGGCACATCTCTGAGGAATTGATCAACGATGAGTGCTTTATCTTAATGGATTCCGATAAAGGTACAGCTTGGAAAACCAGCTACTTTCGCATTGTTTTCCAGGTTAAAATTACTAGAATACCTATGAAGTGCGAACACAAGGATGCTGAGATATGAGCAAAAGCAGTTTCGCTCATATCTCGGTTGTGGTTGCATTTCACATTATGCCCTGCCATGAAAAAAAACAACAAGGCGTAAATAAAATTCAAAACTTATAAGAAGGAAATCGCTTTCAGTCGGATTTTCCTGCGTTCTCCTCCATGTTGCTGTTGCTCTTCGCACTCCGTCAGCGCTGTCGTCGAATGTTAATCACATTGCTTTGAGAGTATCGCCTTGTTCAAATCTTCCTTCAGGCGAACTTTCTTCTCTCAGGTGCTTCTCTTTTGATACTGTACGTAAGCGTTTGTGGGCTTGCTGCCTACTTCCAAAAATCAAACTTTCTATTCTCTCGGAGTCCTTCCATTTTGACACGACTTCAGTGAATTTGTATAAACACTCACTATTATGAGTTCTCTATTACCGACGTGATCCAACAATTGTGTGTTCTTCTGGCAATACGTGTTCGAGCTCTTCATTTTCTCCTTGTTCCCATTTTTCTCATGAATTTATTATCTACAGTCATTTTTGCTAAATTACCGCTGCCAATGTTAGTAAGGTGTCAATTGGAATGCGAGTTTTCTGACAAAGCATCGTAACATAATCAGTAGAAGAGGATTGAAATTCTGAGTTTTTTCAAACCGATTGTCATTTAACCTCGGTAGTAAAATAATCAACATATATTTATCTGTTACATTTGTTGAGCTTACACGAAGCTGATAAATATGCTTATTTCGGCTAATGTTTCGACAGCTTCATCTTCATCAGAGCCGATGATCCGTGTCGGTGGTCCACAATTGTTCGTAATCTCGATGTGGCGTCTTCGTTGTCGTACTGAGATGGGATCTTCTTCAGTGAACACCACACGAATGAGCCATGTTCACCCGACAGCGGTTTGTTTCTGAGTTTTTTGCTTGTTTTGTTCCCATGAACTCTGTCAGTGCATCATAAACTATCCTTATTTGCTGCCGATCAGCATAGAAAGTAAAAATGGGTGGGATCGGTCAAAATGTTATGAACTTCAAGATCCTCAACACCTACTAACGAAGCCCACTTTTTATAGAAGATTTGACGTGTTCATTAAGTTCCAAATCTAGTATGTCCTGTTTTAAACAATGACTGTATGGCGTAGAGTTAGGGACTAATTATTCAAGGATCATTTCAGGATCTTAACATTGCATTAGGATTTCATCCTCTGCTCCACCTTACAATAACCTTTCAAAGTTGGTTTTCTGGTTTTTTTTAATCCCAGATGTAGCATGGTGGGTTTTTTCCGACAAATTCTCGACCAGTCTGGGAATCAAGGACGTATAGTCGTGAAAGTTTTCTGAAAAGGTTTCTTCGAAAACGATTGATTCGAAAAGTTTTGAAGCTGTATTGATATGATGCATAGTCTATAGCCTCGATGATGAAGGTGGGAGTAAGTATGGAGCAATTTTGTCTTGACATCCTGGAGCTCCCACTTCGTTGTCACATTAGCTTCAATTCAGAAGACATCCACTGCCAACCAATTTGACGACACTGAATCGGATCAATTCGAAACTTTATAATTCCAGCACTATGGTACGGTGCACAGAACCTCTAGTGGTATAAAAATCACTTCAGAGTTTTCATTCACAGGTGAAAAAGCAAAAACTTAGCAACAAATACACTAGAAGATCATTAAGTGAAAAAAGAATGCTCCGTTCTACATTTTCTACTAATTATAGTACTTTTATGTTGACTTGCTTTAAACTTGGACAATTGTGATGACAACGATTGGGGAATCTAGCGCTTTTTTTAGCACAAATTCGGCTTAAACCCGTGGGATCATTGTTTAAACGTTGCATTGACTACATGTCAGCTAACGACGTTAACGAGCCGTAGATCGCTGATTCACCACCACACCATGCGGGTCCTTCGTTTCGCTTGTCTCTCAGCTCAGGTGAACGCGTTACTCCCCGGAAAGGACAATAGCGCGTTCGTTCTCCTCCATAGGCACTTGCGGTCCAGAGTTTTGCAAATATCTCAGCTTCGTTGAAGTTAGATTTTGCCTTTCACTCAGCAAGCTTTTTGCCATAGCGGCGTTATCAGCAATAATCCTAAAACGGGTATGATTTGGGGAGCATAAATCGGCAGTGAACAAATTTACGTTGGTCTATTATTTCTCTATTACGGCTGGCTAAAACAGGATGACAGAAATGCAAAGAAAAGGGTCACGATGGTGCAGTGGATAAAACCTGAGCCCCCCAGAAGAGTAATTGCGGGTTCGAAGCTCACCTGACATTCCGAGTTTTGCTGATATCCCAGTGTCATTGTGGTTGTATTTCATGTAATACCCTGTCATGAAAAAAATAGTAGGGTATAATAAAAAGCTTAAACATTGCGGCTCCATGACTTAATAAATTGTGGACCGCTTATCAGTCTTAATTCCAGCAGTGCGATTACTTTCGATTTCCTTCGGGCGCGAAAAAAACAATGTAGAGTTACAACGTCACCCTTTTACTTTCTGCCTGCTATAATTTTTCACAGCAGAGTATGATGTGAATTACAATCGCAATGATGCAATGATGTTGAGATATTAGCAGAACTTGAACTCCGAGCCAGATTGAACCACGATCCAAGTTTTGCGAATATCTCAGCATCATTGTGAATGCAGGGTTATTTATGTAGCGAACCCCTACGGACTGCGTATATAATCTGGTGGACAGTATGCAAGGTATATCGTCGATGCTTGTGTTTTCGTTGTCAACTCATCATTTTTGAGTGGTGCATAGCTTTATTCCGCTTGAGCGGAACGTGGATCATTACACGGATGTTTTGAATGGTGTATGTTCATGAGACACCAAGAACCTTGCAGACAGAGAAGTTGTAGAGATCGAGGTTGAAAACCAAGTAGTTATTAACGAAGTTAAATTTACTAGATTAGACATTTTTTATTAGACTCCGATACTAAACCATATGCTTTCTGTTATCCTGCATAAATGTCTTTCTGAACAATTTCAACCGAAGTCTTCTTTATGAATTTTTCAACTTTCCTTGGAAGTTTGTCTTATGGTGTTTCCAAGCCAATGCGTTAAACACTAGGACAAAAAATTCCCTTGCAAGCAATGCGAAAAGAACAGCGGATAATCTGCATCCTTCCGAAGGAGACAGATTAAATAATAGTTAAAATTGACAGGGGGAACTGGAAGGGATCGGATTTATTATGCGATTACAAATAGCAGATTCATTTTCAGTGTAAGGAACAAGGTAAAGAACAAGGAATGTCGTTGCACTACGTACGAACCACTTCTCCCTAGAGAAAATAGTTATAACCACCAACTTAACTCAGCACTTTACGTAGTCCTCGGATTAGTGAACAAAGCATCTGCAAGTAATAATGGGAGTGTATGAATGAAAGCTTCCACGGAGGAAGACCTACAAATATTGTAAATGGCCGTCGTCCTTCTACAAGGAATGTTCTGTTAGAAGTTAGTAATGATTGTAAGACTAGGACTTAACTAAACGATTTCCCCCTTCACTGTTTGGAGAATTCTTCTCTAGGCTGTGTAAAGATTAGAAAAAGCGACGAAAGAACAGAATCTGCAAGAGCAAACTCAATAGACTTATCGAAAGTACTGTAAATTTCAGATTTGAGGAGAGAAAGATGAGAGATAACGCTGAATAGTGTTGATAGAATCATGAGCACCGATTAAATGCAAAGCTGAAACAAGAGCAGAACCATTTAACTTTAAACTAACAAGTCACTTACTCAGAAAGGAAATAGATAGTTCGGCCTAGCGAGAAAGGATTCAACTTAACACTTTGAGGATATTGGTGTGCGTTGAATGCACCTTTGGTAATTAGGGAAAACTTATAGCGCTGATTTTTTTCCCAACAATAGAAGTGTGGTGCTTAATTGCAACATATCCACTTTTTCCTCTCATAGACTAGAATCTTTAGAAAAACAAGTGCAAAATATTGCACCGTTTTATGAAAAAGTTGCAATGAAGAGAAATTTGTGCTTGAAACCACTGCAGAATCCTTCCAGGAGGAGAAACCAGCGAATACCGTAGCTAGAGCGTTTTTGATGGTGTCTTTGTATCTCCTTTGTTCATTTCACCATATTTGTTTATACATAGGAAGACCTTCACGTGGATGTCCACAATGTAGGTGAACACATGGTATCTGAGCTGAAGGTGTAGGTGAACTTCCTGTGAACAGTGAGCACGCCGTGAATTCATGCAGCCAATAGAAAATGCATGCTTTTAAATTCTTTTTTTCTTGTTCCTTTCTTTGGGTGGAGAAGAAAGAGAAGAAAGAGACGGATAACACGGTGGTAGTGATGTCCACCATCACGAGCATGGTGCTGGTTCGATTCCGCTCCGGGCAAACCGAGCCTCTCATCCCTCCGGAGTCGAGAAATTGGTGCCGGACTTGTCCTGGAAAAAAATCGCTCTCTGCAATCCATTTGGGAACGTTCCAGAACAGCAATCTCACGACTTCAGGGAGAATCGACTGGACCAGCATTCCACGACATTCAAAAATAAAATGAAAATCCTCAAACAGCAACCGAAGCTACACGTAAAAGTTGAAAGACTTTAGTGGACAATGGATGTGAGGAAACGAATCGAATGTGAGAAGTGCTGGGATCCGCACACTAGACGTGAAGAAGGGTCGTATAAAATAAAGACGAAAAAAAATTCCCTTTTTTGACAAAACAAACCCCCTTCTTACTTCCTGTCACGGTTCGTATTTTTCCACTGACTTTTTTGAAATATTAGGTCATTTTTGCAAATGTCATGCGCAGAGAAATTCACTTTGATGGAAGTTGCACTTAGCAAAAGTCCTCAAGACGATAACAACTTCTGTTCTCTTAAAATGTTTTGTTCCATGCCATGTCGTTTTGAATGGCAATTAGAAAGGGCGTAGATCTTGAGAGAAGGAAAATTTTCTAGCGAAGAATGATCAGCTCAAAGGCGGTGCCAAATGCCTAACCCATACCAAACGATGAAAACCTTTCAATGAATTATGAAGGAAGAATGGACAGTCAAGGAAAGAAACAAACGAAATTAAACCAATATTAATAGAGTGGGACAGTAACAATGTAATGCTGATCTCTGGCGAGATGCACTGTCAGCAGACGTTCGAATGTCCCAGATCTGCAGTGAAAACATATACAAATTTGCGAAACATCAATTCTGATGTGATTTATCGATTTGGGAGCGTATGAGAGCTCTCCTTTCATCGTAAAGTTTGCTTCGAGTTCTCAGTATTTCTGCAGAGAATGGTTCTCGTGAAATATCCTTTATCTTTTAACATCTGTTGGATTAATCATATATTTGCCTTTATTATTTTTTGCCATCTAACCTACTGTATCACGAATTACTTGGAACAACGTTCGCGTGCTCGCCTTACATTAATACTCCTTCTGAATCAACGGGCACGATATCGGGCACGGCAACATTGCTTGGAGAGCTGACACGGCGACCTTCGCCATTCGCTTGGGTGTAGTCACGCCTCCTATCGGTGCCACTTGCCTTCTGACGACGCGTGCGGATCGCTGTCGCTTTGCTTCACTCTTCGCTTCGTCATCACTAAGTTCTTCCGCTTTATATTCTCCTTTCACAACCTATTCAATTTCCTTAGTTCGGAACAATGTCAGATAAAGCCTGTTGTTCTTGCATCATAATCATATTAAAGTTATCTCAACTGTAATCACTACGTGTTGCTAATGTAGCGATTGTCTCAAATAATTAATTGTTCATGAGTACTCTACCCTGTCCAATCCTCTTTATCATTCCTAAAACAACGCCTTCATCGCTCTCACATTCATTCACTGTGAACGCATGATTAATTACAATGATGCAATTCTACTAATACTATTACATGAACAGTATTCTCTCATTATATCCTATGCATTCATAAACCTGCTACGTAATGTTCTACACCATTGTGAGTGCAATTTGTCAGCTGTATTAGTACTGCTCACTGAACTACTTTACTTGCAATTTGCTGTACGTACATGTCTAATCCCACTGCACTGGCGTGTAAATATTATGTGTATGGACGGTTTAATTACCAAACTTTCGGCCTTAGCAAATCGATACAAATCGAGAGGGTCTGCTTCTTCTTCATTAAAATTTCTGCTTATCGAAACGTTCTGCCTTCACTGGAAGGTGATCAATCTGATTTTAGTCTATTTAAGACCTTAATTTTCCATAGGTTTCAATTTTATTTATATCACCTGAGTACACTGATTGTGCGGCTCACAGCAGCACTTCCTTCACTTGTTTTGTTGTTTGGCATCCGTAACTGTTGTTTGCAAACCTTTATGAATCCTCGTTTGCGACCGCTAGATACTAGAGGACTGTCATCTTTGTGAATGTCGTTGAATACTGACCGAATTAACTCTTCTTAGAATCCTAGTAGCTGTGCTACAGCGTTTCCAGGTCGCCCACGCGGGTGGTGGCCGACCGTTTTGGGTCTTAGAGCCCTTTGTACAGACGGTCCTGGTACAAATTTGCCGAACCGGTAGACACAGCTGCGTGAGTGGCTTGGTAGAGTCCCAGCATAAGATTACTCACAGGGTCTCTAAAAGATTCGTTTCCTGAGCCAGGGTGTTTATGATCAAGACGAGAGATCGACAGCGCTCTTCTATCCGTTGTGGGCTATATACCCATTTATTGAGGTGACGGTGACATGACAGCTGCTTCCGTTCACCAGAATATCAACGATAACGCACGAAAAACTGGAAATGCTCTCATGAGCGCGTATTGGTGTAATCGGCAAGAATCCATGTAGGGGACAAGGCTTTTTTTCAGCACAAGAGCTTCTTTTGATTGTAACTCCTGAACAGCTATGAATAATGGTGGAGAAGACTCTGTTCATTTCAAGACTGCAGTAGTTTTGACCTCAGTCTCTTGATTATGAGGCGATATTTTTCAGAGTTCTCGAAACCAGACTGTGTTGCGTCTAGATAGCTTCGCTTTTATGAGTCGACTTTTCCATACGTTTTATGGTAATTGTGAAACAATCTTGAGAGAGCAGTTACTTGTAACAAAGTGAATGTTTTTTTACACGGGTACCCAGATACCCAAGTTTTACTGAAAAACTTATGAGCAAAGGTGTTATTGTCCAAACACACTAGTCTGAAATTCAGCTCAGCCAACTCGTCCAACTGCGCATAGTTTTCCTCATCACTAGGTGTTCATTCCATTTCATTCCATTCATTCATTGCTCATATGCTTTATTCTTTTTTCTTTATTTCTACTCTATTCTTTACTTTTTTGCTATTTTAATGTCTTTTATTTCGTTCCTCATAGTATATGAGTAATCTGTTTCTCTTTCCTTACTGGCTGTTGCTAATTTCATTCCAGATATTGAGGACCTTGGGAGTTCTATTTTTTGATATATAAGTGTAAGAGATTTAGAAACCTTGCTTACTGGTCGCTGAACTATGTAGTAGTCTATATGAGATTTAAACGAATCAGTCAGTGGGAAGGAGGGAGTGCATGGCTGTGGGCGTGGGGAGGCTTCGTTCTTCCCTACTGATATCGTCCATCTACGTGCCCTTCGATTCATTTACAAGTTTCCCAGAATTTTTTTTTCCTTTTCAGTGTTTCTCCTTGCTTAATGCTATAATGTTTAAGGGATTCACTTCCGTTTTTCTTTGAACTTAAATTTGATTTACTTTAAAACAAAAACCGTGGTCGTAAAGGTTTCGTTTTGTTTTTTTTTATGTGGGGTGATCTTAGGTTATCTTTATGTTGAGCTTTGGATGCTTTAAAAAAGGTCTATGTTTTTTTGATAATGAATATTTAAGTATGCATAGTTTTGTTTCATTCATTGACGTTACGTAAATACGACTATGCGTTTCAATATTAGGAAGAATTTTTCAATGAAAATCTAGCACGTAATCCATTCTTTCTGATGTAGATTAAAGGGTTTCTGAAAAAAAACCACAGGTGACAAAGTAAAGAGATCCTTCGGATTGGTTTTTGTAAGCGGAAATTGTTTGTGTCATATCTGAGCGATCACAGCTTTTCCAGAGTTGTTGTAGTCGAATATCGACATAGAAGATTTTTCAGAAAAAGAAGAAGGAACTGCCGTCCAGCATACATACAACCGATAGTCCCGGTTCCACTAAAACTGATAGAATTTGTTCCTCTCCACGGTTGCACGATTTTCAAGCCTTCCAAAACAACTCAACAGATGCCATCAATCTCAAGAGATTCTTCGTGCACTGTTCTAGTACACTCGATTCGACTCGGTACCACTAAGAAGATTCCGCAGACTAAAAGAAATAAAGGATAAAGCTCTCGGCGTTGGTCAAACCCTCGGGGGATGTGCCATGTATTCGACTTCATTAAGCATAGTTTGGAAATGATTGGATGCATATCTGGCCATTTATAGCGACTCGCGGTGACCTGCCGATGTATCCATCCAGTTCTACCTTCCTCCCAGACAATTCTGGTACCAATTTGCCTAGCCCGGAGAGATGGAAGTCTTGGTGGGCCATAGGCGCGAGGATCGATTCCACGTTTGTGTTGCAGGCCGCCTCCGACCACTGCACCACACTACCCTTTTCTGCATACTAGATTATAGCATAAGTACTGTGGACACTCGATTCGAATCAGTTCTGCATTAAAGGAAGCAATGGCAACGAAACTTTATCATCTGTGATGTTCTAAAAACAACATCATGTGGGCCGCTCAGTAAGTCCGAATATTTCATCAAAGTGTAAATTGTTGGGAAAGCGGTTATCTACCGAATAATGACAGAAAACCCAAACTCAGTGTATTACTAATAACGGTCTAACTACACTTCTGGAAGAAGACATGGATTGAGCAAGTCGCCTTTGTACTGACAACAGATACCATTACATATCATTGGCTGTCATCACATAACAGCGACCCCGTCCGTGGTTACGTTTTGCTAAAACATACTTCATCGTTTATGTGGCTTTTCTTAGAAATATCGCTCATTTCAATGTTAATGTGCTTTCCTTTCTTTAACCTATAAAGGCGATTAAAATGCATAAGAGTGCTATCACCAATGCATACGAATAGAATAAACAAAATAGTGTGTGTGAAGTAGAGTTTAGAATAATTTTCATTAACCATGTTTTAATAGGCCACCGTATCCCTTATAAAAGTAGGTTCACGTGAGCTTTCATAGAGGTTTCTGTCAATGCATTTTTTACAACACTATTTTTTACACGAAACACGAATTCTCCCGCCCCTCGAATATCGAAGCGATACACCTTTTCTTATAGAGCAAACGGTTGCAAAGATTGCACCAGCAGGAGGATGATGATTTTGTAAATCCTCATAGCAAACGATCAAACGAGGGATCATCTGCACGATAAAGACACCTTGTTCTTTAAGCACCATAAAGCACCCATTTATGCTTATGTTATTCTGCTAATTGTTAGTAACTAGCCATAGAGGTTCTGATGAAAAGCCATCGTTAAGCAACAGACTGGTTCTTTTTTTATTTCCATGGTATTTCTTTTCATATGTGTTAGTCTAATGAAGGCGATAAAAAGAAGAGATGCAGGTAAAAATGGCGGAAGGGGTGTTTTCCTCTAACGGCATTTATTATTCGCGTTAAAACTCTATACGTCTCCTGAATACAATGGTTACTGAATGGTTTCTCAATACTGGGAAAATGTTGTAATTTATAATATTGATATAACCACAATGATGTTGAGGTTTTTGCAAAGCTTCCCACAGCAGGTGTGTGCTGTGGAGAACGAATGCGCTATTACCCGTTCCGTGGGCAAACGCGTTCAACACCACACCATGCCGGTCCTTCGCTTCGCCTATCTCTCAGCTAATTCTATCGGTCAATGCCATCAACAATGAAAAGTGATATAGCTCCTAAGGGTTTGCCACCTCATTGTGTCTGGGAGATGTTCATGGGTGTCAGGCTGCCATCTACAACAGGGGATTCGTCCACCGGGCAGGGTCTCCCAACCTGAGAAGGAGTTCGACGTTTCCATTTGGAAGCCCACCTAAGAGTATACCAATACCAGGGATCAGTCACCGTCCTGGTACCAAACTAGTCGCATGGTGGCAAATTTCTGTCTGATCCACAAGGACTGCGACTGCCTGTGGTAGTGAAGACCTGGAGCAGACTTTGGCCTGGCCGGGAGCCCAGGGAGCCACAATGGCTTAAGCAGCAAGTCTCCGAAAAGTAGTGATTATGCTGGGGCCCGTGCAACCAGTGAAAACGGGTCATCCAAGTATCCACGATAATATTGACAACATCGTAACGGTTTCGAAAGAGATGCTAATGCTGTCTAGATTACGACCTGTTCATCCGAGCTCTTTTGATACATAGGTGTAGGTACCGGGATATCTCTTCAGTGCCTTCTGTTGTCTTCGAGAAGGTGATAACCGCACTGATCAAATATACTGTTTTCCGACTTCACATTTGATGTAACCAACTTAGTGATAGTCTTCAGAAGATGTTTTCCTACACCTTACAAGTATGTTTCGAGTGCCTATGTCACTCTGCACAATTATGCCACTCTTCTACTTCTGGGAGTTTTGCTAAGGTAGCTATCAGTTTTTTCAAGCGCATCTCGTTTAGTAGATCACTGCTGCAATTTGAGAGTTCAGTTCGTTCTGCTTCGGTTTTTTAAAGGGTTTTTTTTAAAGTAGCTCATTCTGTGCTAGCGCTAATCCACACCGTCATACCGTTTCGAGCGCAGGTTTGTCAAAATTCATCTTGTTATGGCGTATTCCAGTGAGCAGCTGAAGAGCTTCACCGAATTAGCATTCTTTTGTCGTGGTGCTTGTTTCGCTCTGGCTGATGATAATCGTTATATAGAATGTGTATGAGAGAGGAGAATAGCCGTCAATGTGCAGAGTGCAATTTGATTTTTATTTCATAGGCGGCGTTGCCATAAACGCCAGTGTTTCTAAGAATTGTTAGCGCAAAGCTCTATTTTCTATCATCGTAAGTGCCGTGATATTCTCTCAACAAGTCCAGTAACTTTTCATATTACAGTTTGTGTAAAATCTTTTAGTAGAGTTGTCTTGCACAGTTTTTCTTGGATCTGATAGAATATGTAATTTAGAAGAATTAAATAGCTGAAAGTGTTATGCAACGGCAGTCCGGTGAAAAGAGGGATGTTGTCTCGCAGGCGTAGATGCCATTAAATTCATTCAGAACCAAGGATTCCATCTGTCATTTGATTCCGGACCGTTCAGTCAACTAGCGGAAGTCTCCTAGTGGGTTCTGTTTATAACGCTCGATAGTTGGGTTTGTGTGAATGCCGCATCGACGACAATTCACTTCTTGGACGATCAACAAGTGAGAAAACTCGGTAGCAATTAAGACACTGCGAATTACAAAGAGTTCTGGCTTCCTGAAAATTGACGACAGTTGTTTTCTTTTCCTTTCATCTCTTCTTTTCAGGTGTAACCATTCAATTTCGTTTCATCATAAAAGCGGATAACACTAGAATGCTTCCTTAGAAAAAAGAAACCAACGAAATTTCACATTCTCGTCTCAAAGAAATTCGAATATGACCAGAAAAAGAAAAAGTGAACATAAGGAAATGCAGGAAAGATTGCACTTTACTTATGCAAAGCTTTGGATAGCAGTGCGCGAATTTTTGAATCTGTGACTGTTTTTCAACATTTGGGCTATGTTTCGGCTCTCCTTGTTAAAAGAGCTTGATTCTGGTGGAGGTCAACGTGGTGGGAGTAATCGAGTGGCACTTCTGTCCTTGAAGTTTTTGAATTAATAGGAAGTTCCTCGTATGCTGGAAAAGGCTCAACTTTGAAATGAACACGGGTGAGGGAAGGCTTTCAGTGATAACCACTTAAGAAAACCAGGGTAATCTTGAACGACATAGATATGGCAATGCATTGTTTCAACAAACATGATCTGTTAACAACACGTCTTTTGTCAATAAAATTGTCATGAAATTTGAAGTTATCCTACCTGGATAGCTCTTCAAATTGAGGTTCGAGACCAGACCAATGTATATATATATATATATATATATATATATATATATATATATATATATATATATATATATATATATATATATATATATATATATATATATATATATATATATATATATATAGTGGCCATAATAATGACAATAACAATAATAATAAGCGAATATGAGGTGATACAGTAGACGGACATCCACCTTGTCACCTGTAATGAAGAAAATGGTTTGCATCCTACACCACCCGACTGACTTCAACGGCCACCCAGTAAAGTATCCTTTCATTTCATCGCCAGTCGGAACTGATTTTGTGGAGGTCCGTTCGCTCGAATTACACGAGTAGCAGAACACCTTTCGTGCTGGATCTCCTGTTTATGTTGTTCTCGATGCAGCAGCAAACATTTGGCTAGTAAGCCTTTGTTATAGAATATGTTAAATTTTGTCGAGATATCTGAAGGAAATTTCAAACTTGCTCTTACCTTGAGGTAAGCCTGCACTGTATTGCACGTCGTGCATGAAAGAACATCCCCTTTATCACGATGAGGTGATGACCATTGAAGGGGAAAAACCACGAATTACCCGGAACGATTTTCGACGTGTACAGACTACGCAGGAATTGAAAGCACTTATAAAGTCAAAAGTCTATTGCTCATTTATTTTGCTTCCACTTTTGTATTCGGCCATTTTTTTTCCTGTAAACTTATTTGTTGGAGATTATAACCACTTCTATAAGTAAGAAAGACGATAGTCATGAATGCATGTGAAACCTTCGAAAACATCGCTGCCACTGTTATCACTGTTACATCTGAATACTGCTGGGCTCCTAAGGTCTAGCAGAGCTCTAGTGAGTCTTCCAAATATATTTTTTTCTTTAATATTTCTCTAGTTCCACGTTTATAATAACAACCTTTTTTATGTCTATCTTCTTCTCTCCATTTTCTTCCTTTGCTCTTAATTTTTACAGATTCCACCAGTATAATAAAGAAACTGTTGTTATACGGTAAAAAATTTGAAAGCCCAGATTCAATTCGAGACTAATGCCTGTTTGTCTTTGTCTGTGAAGTATAACACAGCTCAGTCCTTGCTTTGTTGTCAAGGAAAAGCTTTTTTTCTGGTATGGGAAACAAAACGACTCCTACCAGAAAGACTTCTTTTGTGTATGACAGATGACCATGTCGTAATTGACAGGCCACTCGCGAAAATTCCTTAGTGAGATGATTGGCGCTGCCTCGAAACCATCGCTGTCCTGATGTCTGCTGCAGAATATTGCATTAACCGAAAGCTGACACCCAAGGCGCTATCAAATCCTGCCCGTCATACGGTCCTTACTCCTTATTCGGTGGTACTAATATTCGCTAAAGCAAAAAAAAAGTATTTCTGCTCGGTTTCTTATTAAAGAAGTCGCAGCTCTACAGGAAGAGCTAACGCCTTGGAGAAATACTGGTCGCAAGGGAGCAAGTCTGTCTCCAATCCATATAAGATAGAGATTGCCCGTGAATTTTCTCGAGATTTCGGGAAAAAATCACTCACAAACATTACAACGCGTCAGTGGAGGAAGAAGTTGGCAGATTTTCAGTGCGTAACTCAACATGTCGATGACCCTAATTCCATATTTTTTTTTGTTCTTCTTTCGACGTCAAAGTTTCACTTGAGTTCAACTTATTTCTTATAAAATAGGGGTGGATGTCCCTAACCAACGAGAGCTAGACAATGAACTTGATTGTTTCCAGTGCATTGGAAGAAACCAAAAGCAGTACTGACGAGAACCAGTCATTCTAATGAAGTGCTGTGAAATCCCATATCAGTTTCTATGTCAGGTACTTTTCCCACGTACCTTAAAAAGTTCTTTCCTCTTTTTTCTTCTTTACTTCTTTCTCCATTTTCCTCCTAATATTTCAAGCACGTTCAAGCGATGATACCAAGAGACCATCAAATGGTCTGTGCAGAACATAAATCAAGCTTATTCGCTCTAGATTATGAGTTTCAGGTTTATTCTTTCTGGTCTCTATATGTGTCTAAGTTTCTTGTAAGTCGAAACAGTGATGCAAGAAGACTTTTAGGGGGACGTTCAACCTCAAATTGAAAAGAATCTCAACATTTAAGTGCAGAGCCTGGCGTAAATCAAAGTCGGAAACTACCGTATTCCTACAAGGAAACCAGTCGCAATATAATAAATTTTCTTCTGCTTGGTCACCAAACACTAACAACGGCGTATAGTGACAATTTGAGAGTGCCCTTGAGAGCTAGGGGAATTCCAGCGCTTCACAAGAAAAAACATGTATGAACAGCCAAATGTCAATGTGAGTAGAATACAAGGTTATCCTAGCTACTGAAGGCGAGAACTGTCAAGAACAATGCTCCATATCCTTTGACAATAATGCATTACTCATAGACACCAATTTCCGTTCTCTTTTCACAAAGCCAGTTGTTATAAAGTATTATAATTACGGTTATTCTGCAACGAAAAAGATCAGGAAGTGACGTATACCAAACTTCTGCCTCTTCTCTTGTTATCTGGCGAAGCGAGAAAGCACTTCATCATCTTTGATTTTTAACTTTGCCGTCAAGCGAAGATCGACAGTAATCATTCCCTGTAAATATTTTCTTACGAACTGCCCTTTTAGCGGACGCGAGGTTGGTATAGATGTTCCTATCGTTGTTGTTGTAACAATGGCTGACGTTTCGGTGACTTGGCCTTCGTCAGAGCCTTACCTTTGGACCACCCATGTGTGGTTCACGTGGACATTAATCATATTTCAACAGTATTCGCAGCAGTAGAGCTAAAGTAGCTTGCTAATGTTTTGTCGAATGAAACGGTTCTTCAGGAAAATGTTTTCTTAAAAAAATGTTCAGGGCCGGTTGGGAGAAATGCGGGGACAATAAAAGAGCAGAAAATGTGTTTGAGAAAAAACAGAAATGAGAACGAGAATCTTTTCGCTGATCCAAAATTTTTCCCAAATTCTTATATACAGCAATCATTTTTCATGTGGCATATTCGAAGGAATATTTGTGCTGTTCACCTCTCAATGTAGTACATGTAACATACGGTTTACTATGTTTTGTTTTTTGTAGTCAAATGATGGATCATATGGAGGCTTCTCTTGTGCCAAAATTCTATTCGGCGGCAATTAGAAGAGAAGCTTCTGCCCTCATGCGATTAGGAAAAGCAAGTCGCGTATGAAAACAACATTCTGCTGGCTATCTCCTCTCGGCATTACTGTCTGTTTGTCAAAGGACGTTGAAACTTTGTCAATTGTCTTGAAAATTTCGTTGTTGTGTTAAGATTCTGTCAAGCAGCCTTTCAGGATTCGGAGCAATAATACGCAAACTCTTTTGATACTGGAATCAAGCAGTTTAAAACCATAATATTAGCAGGATAGTCAGGAAATGAAGTTAAAATTGTACATACAGAAAACTACAAAGTAAATTGCTTCAGTGGGTAGAAGCGATATACACAGAAATTTGCACTAATAGTGATGTAGGTCATCATACAAGTAGTGTATGAGGGCATGAAAATAGAAATAGAGATATTATAACATGTAACAATAAAGGATAAAGGATAAAGCTCTCGGCGTTGATAATCCCTGAGGGATGTGCCATGCATTCGGCTTCATTAAGTATCTTTGGAAGTGATTGAATGCATAACTGGCCTTTACAATGATTCGCGGTGGACTGCCGATCTATCGAGCCAGTGCTGCTATCCTTCCAGACAAGTCTGGTATCAATTTTGCCGATCCGGGAGGGATGGAAGGCTTGGTGGGCCATGGGCGCGGCAATCGATTCTGCGTGTGCGTGTCGCAGCGGCGCTGCTCCAACCACTGCGCCACACACGCCCTACCTGCAACAATATTAATATAGTGCGACTGCACTAGCTTTACGAGTTTAACACATGTACAAACGGCGTAAGTATTGACGTCATCAGTGTGCACGACTGATACAGTCTGATAGCCTGATAGCATTAACGAGGAAGAAGATTCTACGGAGTGACAAGGAGTTGAACAGGATAATTCACATACCGAGTCGGCTCCCAGAGACAGTGACACCGAAGAAGAATTTATTGGAAATAACTCAAAAGATATCTCTGTGAAGAAGCAAATCTTGGAATGTTTACAATCACAGCGTTCTCTTTTCAATTCGGCTAAAAAACCTAAGAGCTGAAAGGCCCTAGAAATGTTTTTATGTTAGAAATTGTATAGGTCTACATAAGTGTTCTGCTACCGTTCTAGTACAAGTTCTTTCTAGCTGACAGTTCATCTTACCTATTGCATTTTCACTTACAGTTCATCTGTTATTTATTCGAATACCATGATAAGCAACAGTGAGCATTGCAGCATATGAAGAAAGTGAGGTCTCAGGCAGACAATGTGCTACACAATTCGAAGAACCAACTTCCGATTAAACTCGGTATTAACTTCTGCTCTCTTACGAGCTTTCCATTCTTCAGGTTATACGAGGCTGTTAATATCCACTTCTACTTTTCGTGGTTAACTTCAGGACGAATTTGCCTTTTTCAAAGCCAATAGATATTGGTGTGTAGCCGCAAAAAGAATAACACTAGGGTAAAGCGCTTGGCACTCCCTCAGGGGATGCGCCACGTATTCGATTCCACCAAGCGTCGCTAAAAGTGATTGAATCCGTAGTTGGCCTGTATAATGACATAAGATTGCCTGCCGATGTATTAAGGCAGCATTTTTTTACCCTCCCAGATAAGTCTGGTCTCAATTTATCGACTCTAAGGGATGGAAGAATTGGTGAGCCCACGGCGTGGGATCGAAAGATGGATCAATCGTGTACTTTAGAAAGCCCTTAACCACTGCGCTACACGTCCCCTTAATATATAGCTATATCTTCTTTACTCAGTGAATATTCTTTAGTGTTCTGTTGTTCGTACGAGGGTAGGTAACAAACGGATGGTTTCAGCATTTAAAGACGAAAATAGTGAGTAACCCTTAACAGATATTTGGTTTGTTTTATAAATTGGGTTTTTATCAGAACTGCAGAATAAAAAGTTCGTCAAAACTTTAATTGCTCACAAAGCAGAGTTTTCAACTCTTAAAGAATTTTCCAAAGAAATCTTTCCTGTTTTTGCGAGCTTTGCGCTTTCGTTTATGAATAGCTCCACTGATAGAATGCTCAGAAGTTAATGGACCTCTGTAAGAAATTGACCAGCACATTGTTATGAGTGAACAATAATTTATGTAGTCGTCAGCCGTCACCTGTCACCTGTAGTCCAGTTGATCGTCGAGTGACTCGAGCGGGCGCCAGTAAATCTACCATTTTTTCCTTCCTGTCGCGTGCAAGAGTAGCGGTTCCGCACGCTTTAGAGACTCATCGAGCATAACATCTTTTTTCTAGGCTCTTCGTGAAGAACTTTGACCATCGGATCGGTGGTCTTCTTGCAGTACGTTTGACATCCCGAGGAATCCAGTCACCAGCGGCTCTCGTCCATCGGTTGTTATTCATACGCATTACGTATCCGGCCCACCTTATCTTCGACTGTTTGGCATACAGAACGGCATCTTTGACTGTTGATCGTTGACGCAAGTCGGAGCTTTGGATCCCCTTCCCTTATTTGTGTGAAACGGTATACTTCTAGCGTCGTCCTTTCAACTGCGCGTTCGATAACGCTGAGTGATCTTTCATCTTGCTTACGCAGCGACCAGATTTCAGACGCATACGTTAGGGCAGGAAGTACCGTTGAGTCGAAAAGGTGGGCACGGAGTCGAGGTGTTCTTTGTCCTCTTCACTATATCCTCGATGCTCTTGAAAGCTTCCCAAGCCGCTCGTTTCCCTCTGTTCAACTCTGGAGCTAAGTCGTTCATCATATTGATTTCCCGACCTAGAAAGACATAACTGGAGTAGTCCTAGAAAAAAAAGGATGAATTGAACTTTCTGAATTCGCCCTCACTATCCACAATTAGTCTTTCTTTGCTAGCCAAGATTCAGTGGAATTTTGCTTTTTTTCCTCCTCAGTTTTTAGCTTGATACATAAAAAAAATTTTTGTAACACATTCCATTTTTCCTTACGAATCCACCCTCCTTGAGGACTCTCTATCAGATTAGTCGCGAGACTAGGTGGCGTTTCCGCAGTTTGTGTTAAATGTAGCCGTTTGCTTGCTGATAAAAGATGATGATTTTTAAAGAATAGAGTTCTTTTCATAGTTGAGTATCGGCTCATACCTTCCACACATACCCGACCAAATCCACGCATTCGTTCCTGGATTTTGTATTACCCTTTGCGTCTAAAAAAAGCTTGTGGAATGTTCGTTAGAAGCGCTGTTAGATAGCTTCCAACAAACACGTTCAACACTATTTTTAGGAGTGGTTGACGAATTAACTGCAACCCTACATAACAACAATGCCCCATTATCCATAAGTATCATTCTTCAAAGACTACATAAACACGAAACATTATCCCTTTGGTTCACAAACAGATCTTGAAGGGTTGAGTAGGCACATTCCGAGAGATTTCGCGACTCCCAGAACAATTTCAGTCTGACAGGATCTACAAAGACTACGCTGGCATTGTCATCTGTCCTTAACACGCCAACGCTTTGACATAGTGAGCTGCTGGTGAGGGACTTATGATGCAACCAGTATAAGATTAAGTACGCCCATATCGGAAATACCTGAAAGAAAAGAAGTCACCTATTAAATGAAACTTGCGCGTGTAACGGCTCTCCTGGAAATCTATAAAAAAGTATTTTAGTTGACCATGCCAATTGAACCTGCAAAGGCAAAGAAAAGAATACGCAGTGCCTAGTGGACTCAGTCGAAGATAAAAGTAAGGTGATCGCTTTCGGATGTCAAGACCTAACATCCACTGTGAAAACCAAAGGGATGAAAGGCAGTTTATTAATTCTAATGATGAGGAAAATACAGTACGTCTGTAAAAATCCGCGTAGCATACCGGCCTTACATGATCAGACCTGGGCGACTAAAGAACACATCCGCAATCTTCATAAGTATACTGGACAGCCTTTCAGTTGTCACTTGTCGGAATGGAACGTGCCTTGGAAATACGAAATAAACAGAACCGTGATGTTGAAGCAGAAGCAAGTAGCAACCTCATACTGTTAAATCGGCTTGTTGTTTGTAACCATTCTTAAGAAGAAGAATAATAAGAACAATAAAAACGGCCATGTGAGCGAGCACAGTTTCGACAAGAATTCGTAACAGTAGATCGCACCCACGCGGTTACGAGACTCAGTGAGATATCAAGAAACCGAAAGATGTTACTACTTCTCAATATATACCTTAACTTTCTCAACGATATCACTCACTTCACTACAGCGTACTTCGAACTAGTAAAATGACGGTTTGGCGAGTAATGTATAACAATTGGCACTTGGTTCCACTTAAAGAAGACAATGTTCATTAGAAATTCTGCTCCTGGTGCTCCATTAAAGCTCAAAAAAAACAAAACATTCCGAACGTTCTAGCTATAGAAAGTGTGAAAAATGTCAGCATAATAAACGACTTTGACGGAAGCTGAGAAATATACGACAAGCCACCGTATCACGTGCCTTTCGCACATCACTTCCACTCCATAGTAATTTGTATCTTAACGTATGCCTTGGAGACTTTAATTCATATAAATGTGCATATAAATGTGGCTGCTATTATCAAAAGCTTTATCGGATGTGATTCTAGGAGTATACAGTTTCATACAAGTAGGAGTAGGAACGTGAAACTACGCCCTACTTCGACGACTGACCTGATTTCTTTCGTATACGCGGAAATGCCGAAAATCAGAAAAAGTCAAACATATCATGCATCTGAATGACTCCCATGAGTTTGGATAGGGATACAAAGTATATGAAGCGTTTATTCTCGGACAAGTAGAAGACAGGTGGTAGCTGGTAGGCAAGTGAATTTATCAACTTTTAGCTTTTTCCCCTCCGTATTAAAAAATAACCTTTTTCTACACTGATTCGGGAGCAATGTTCCTGAAAACCAAATCTCAACGAGGCAATTTTTTTTCTCCTTCTATTTAGTAATGCTTTTTTTCTCCTCCAATCATTGAGAGCTGTTCATCGTAGATATAATCGAATCATGCCTCTTTCTGACTGCCTTCGCGTTTTCACTGTCCGGCTTCCGCACATTGATTTTTGATAAAAGCTGCTCGTTACCATTCACATCGGCTGGGAAATGTATACGACGCAGCCTCGACATATCCGAAAAGCTTTTTGCCATTAATCGAACATCTTTTTCGGAATTTTTTGTCCTCCTATTTCTACGAATTCGTTCTGAATGCGTGGGTGTCAGAGAATTGTCGCTTTCTGAAGCGCATCGTCCTGTAATTAGCTGTAGCTCGAAAAATTACTCCCATTTCAACAAATATGCATCGCTTGTGTGCTGTAAAAAAGGAGTCCAAAGAGAACTAGAAACTAGATATAAATTGTTTTTGAATCTATGGGAAGCTACTCGCTCTGAACTTCAGTGCAGTCAAAAAATCCACTTCGGAAGCGCCAAATAATCATCGCAGCCAATCGAGGGGTTTTTTTGAATGATTCCCTTGAGATTCAAGAGACATTTAGCATAGAAAAAGTGGCTTCTTAAGTTTGCATTGGTATGATAATATGAAGTATTAGATTCGCTTGATGAACTTACAGTACAAGCTCCTTAATAGTCCCAGTAGAGAGATGGGTCATAACAACATGTCCACATCAGAGTTGCTTCTCACCACAGTTCATTTAGATAACAAGGTCTCCATTAGAGCAAAACATTCATATTACCGTTGATGGGTTCATAATATCTATGTTTTACTAAGTTTACATTTCCAGAAGTTTTTCTCATCGTGAAATTCACTAGAGAGAGAAGCCAGATCACGACGCGTTTAGGTTCTTAACCATGAGTAGCATTCCCTTATGTTTGTGTCTATACCGTTCAGTGGTTTTAAGCATAAAATGCATAACTATGCATAAAATTAGAGATAGTCATCGATTCGGCAGTTTTCACGATGTCGTCTATTGTGCAGCTCGCAAGTGGGCACTCAACTCAACCATGGCGACGTTTATGTACATCAACCACTAAGCTGTAGTACTATATGTTCAAAGGTACAAGCACGCACACATCCTTATAAACTAAGTTTTCTATTTGGAGATGTACTCGCCTTCCTCTTGATCCACACGAGCGCAGTTTTTAGATCGAAGCACAGATTAGACTGCCAAGCACTTCATATGAAAAGTTTTTTGATGACGCGAATATTATTCCAAGTTATGTGCATCAACGTACCATAAGCTGAACAATTCAGAGAAATTTACTGTCCATTCACTCCGAGGTTAAATGACGGTCGCTTTGAAAATTTTTCCAGCTATTCTATAGTGTTATAATTCGTCAGTGCTTTGGAACTTGTAGTTCTATGTTTAAAATATGTGTCTGAGGTAACGATAGGGAAGTCTTGTAAAGAATGTGGGCCGAACGTCACATTTGGAGCTATGAGAACACTTTTAACTGTTTATCATTCTACAGTTCTGAATTCATTTCCTTAATCTATGAAAATGAAGAATAGTCAGCAATCCCAGATAATCTCTACTTCCGTGGCAGTTCAGACGTTGTCTGAACTGACAGTAGCAACTGAGCTACTAAGAGAATCCGAGTTCTCCCAGCGATAACTCTTTATCTACAGACGTTAATACGAATATGTATTTGATCTCGAGCCCGTAAAATAAGTTCATCAAGCAGGTTTGTTGGTAGTTTCTAAGTTGTTCGCATTACTACTCTCCTCCAAAAGATGGAACTAAGTTGTGCATTGAATAAAAGTTTGTTGCTTAAGAGGAAGTAGAATTATGCGTGTTGGAAGCTGTGTGTACAGAAGCTGATCGCCCAAAGGTTAGACCTCTGAGGAGAGACACCTCGTCACCGCATGACGACAAGCTGATAGCAATATCCCATCCGATCCCAATAATCTCCGCTTCCACTTTTTATCCTGGCTGTACTAATCGGAATAATTTGTCCCTAGAATTATTTCAAATTGGGAAGAATTGTTTCTGGTGGTTTAATTAGTTGTCTAAAATTGACGCAAAATAATTGAAGAGAGAAATAAAAACTTGTTCCGACTAGACTTCAAGGTTGTAATTACACAGCATATTATTCCACTCCTACCGCCATTTCTACTACATCTTTTTTGCTTTGCTTTGGTGAAGCTTGCAGGTTTAATACACTTCTATCTTTCAGGCAACAATGATATACCTAGTAGTTTTACGCGTTCAATTTTAAGGATGCTTAGTATACGGTATAGTTATATATAATAGTCTAGTACTGGAATTATTGGAATCGTAGTGAATCGCTGATACACTTGTAATTATGACATCGATAGCAATCAATTAATTGAAGAAAAAAGACGGCAAATGTTAAAATATAGGTCAAGAAGCAAAAAATTCGGCCGAAAAATGTCAACTTCGGCCAGTTTTCAGTGTGTGCAGTTTCGCGTCGAGGTTTGACGTGACCAAATCAGTTACGATGCGGTAGCTGCTCGAACCCGAGTGCATGCGGACCGTGACGACTTAATGGTCCGTAGGATGAATGCAGCTGAATGAGCCTTCTCGACCTCCTCAACTGCTTCATGCTTCGGCTGCGTATCGATTTTCGGGCCGCTGCTGCTGCTGCTGCTGCCGCAGCCGATGAGACTAAGCATCTAATTTAGCGCACTCTTGCTTCGAGGACGACGCCGACGACGATGACGACGTCGTCCCGTCGTCGTCATAATCATCGACGTTGTAGTCGTAGTTGTCGTCGTCGAAACAACTTTATGACAATATTGCAGTGATGCTGTTGTCTGGAAATTGATGTTGCAAGCGATTTGAGTACCGCCGTCATCGCTCGCCACCCACGACATCTCCGTTCGTTGTTTGTGCACGTTATACGAGTCATAACGACCTTTATGCGACATCTAATACTGGCGCAAATAATCAGTTGTTTTCAACTAACGGTTGGTCTTTAGAGCTAATCATCTGCATTAATGATGCAAATTTAGCCTTATTTATAGAGTTCTTGCCGTTTGTTTTTCGATTTGTATGCGTTATTTTGTCTTCGTAGTTGAATTATTCGTAGGCCGATAGATAACGACGAATCGTTTATTCACTGCGTAGACTTCTTTTATTCAATGCTTCGTCAGAAGTGGAGACAAGAATAATCATGTTTCGGATTTTTTTTCCCGAAGAACACTTGAACCTCCTAACGGTTTACCGCCTCATCGTGGCTGGGAGGTGTTCTTAGGGTATCGGACTGCGATTCACAGCGGGAGGATTCGTCCCCTCGGCAGGCCTCCCAAGCTGAGAAGGAGTCCGGCGTTTCCATCAAGAAGCCTAGCTAAGAGTAAACCAATATCAGGATCCACCACCGTCCTGGTGTCAAAGTCACAGGGTGGTATCCCTCTGATCCACAAGAGCTGCGACTGCCTGTCGTGGTGACGACCTGGGGCAGACTTTGGCCAGGCTGTCCTCGAGATTCCAGGGAACCACAATGGCTTAGCCAGCAAATCTCCGAAAAATGGAGATTATGCTGGGGCCCGCACAACCAGTGAGGACGGGCCATTCAAGTACCAAGTATCTAGTAAAAAATTATTTTACAGAGAACATCTCTATCCCTTTGAAAACCTATCAGGCTTGGTAGTGAATGTATTTTTTTCTGCAACTAATCACTAGGGTAGCTTTTTCTACTTGCATTTCCTGGCACCTGGCACAAATCAGAACTTGACTTTCTTATGCTGCCGGAACTTCTTCTTCAGGAATTCTTCTTCAGCGAGAAATTTCTATATTCATTGTCACAATGGGCAACGTTTGTACGTTTTCCAGCAGCAAGTGGTTCTTCCCTTCAGTTTTTGTGGGTCCTTACCGTATGTGTGTTCCTCTACATGAGCTTCAGAATAAAAGCATTGCTTTGTTTTCAGGCATTCAAATCGTATTCTCTTTGAATTGTTGTTGAGTGCTTCTCGCCAGTTTGAAGCTTCAGTGGCTCTCCGCATTAATTTTTCTTCTATTTTAATTACATTTTTACGTTACATTCTAATGATATTTTCGATCTTATTGCATGTTCAGTTGTTTTCAATCATCTTTGGCCTCAATTAACGCTTTCATTTTAAATTAATCTCTTCTGAACATCGTTATTAGTTTTCTAGTTTTCCTTAACAAAAACTTGTAATAGCGTGAAACTGAACATTTCGCTCAAATGTCGAGCTTTTTCCTGATCATTTTTGATGCTCGGATGTGTTTTGACTGTAGATTACAGTTTAGCTGTTTTTCTTTCCCGTTTTCGCTTCAGTCAGGCATTCACAGTTCAACTTCTCGAGACTGTCCTTTCTAGGAGGTACTCCACAATAGAAACAAATGCTTGAGGACCTTGATGCTTTCTCATAAATGTTTTAACTTTTTAGCCCTTTTTTTTCTATAGGAGCAACGTTTTTTTCTTGCGCTGATCGTCAATTCGAAATCATGTAATCAATTTTGCAACGATGAAAAAAAAAGACTAATGATTACAGATGAGCGACTGTAGCGCAGTGGTTAGAAGTTCTATAATTTGCTCATGGGGTCGCTGGTTCGATCATATGCTTTCTTCCAACCAAACCCACCGGGACTATAAAATACTGGCCGAATAGTGGTGAATACATGACGTGTCCCAGAAGGATTGGTGAACGTTGGGCGTTTTATCTCCTATTTTAATCGTGAAAAATTTTCAATTATTTATCAAAGGTTCTCTACCATGTTTCCACTTTTTGTTTGTCCAATTCATCTTTCCTTCGAGTGAAGATACTAATTCTGTTCTCTCGTGGGCGCTAACCACTATCCATAATTAAATTCGAACCTCATATTCATTTTGTTTTTTCGCTTCTATTCAGATGTTTCTAGCGTTCGTCTTCTTTTTTCTCTTGAAAATAGCGCGTGATTTGAATTTGAACTGCAAATGCCAGCCGTTTTGCTCCCGAGTGAATTATTCATTTTGCCCAGATAATTGTCCTTGAACGTCGAGAATTCCTAACAAGGAGAATTCTTTCACATAAAGGCAATGTCAGCCGAAACGTTTAACTACGCAACTATCACTCTTGCTGTACTCTTCATAAATTCGAGTACCCTTGAGGAAACATTCTGCCGAAATATCTTAGGAGAAACCTACTAGAATACAGTAAAAATCTGATTCTCAGTGGCAAGCAACATAACTTGCTGGCATCCTTTCTTTTTCACACAACGAATTTGGCGCATCTTGTGTTTCGCTTCAGGATTCCAGTAATTCAACAACCATTTCGACTTCATCGACACTTTCTTTGTTTGCGCCTTTTTAAGCACCATGACAAGGAACCTAAATGACGGAGCGCTAACTGCAATAGTTCACTTCTTTCGTTTTACTAGGTGATGGATGGCTAAAATTGAAATCTCACCTGTCATCTTTAATCCCATTAGATGTCAAGTGACAGGAACGGAGGCTAACCGTAAATTCCCCTGGGCAAGCATCAAAGCGAACCAAATGGTCTTCACTCTCTTGGGAGACACTTTTATATCTACGATTCTTTGCGATCAACTGGACATTCGGTGACAGCTAGACATAGTTTCCTAAGCAGACGCTGCGATGAAGCTGATGGACTCCCGTGTGCTTCGCCGTCACGTGGATACTAGCTTTTTGCTAATTTTTTTCAAGAAAGTTACAGTTTGAATTGACGCGAACACATTCATGTAGTATGCATGATTATAAGGGCGTGTAGACTGAAGGTATAAGTTAATCGGCACAGCTACAATCATCCAGTTGTCATAAATATTCTATGCCGAGTACGCTATGCTTCATAGATTTCGAACAGCACGCAAAAAAGCACTGATTATGTTGCTGACGATCAGTTCTCACAGGTCTAGTTTTCCCTGTAATTTTATTCTCACTAATATCATTCCTCCTCCCATCGGTTTACCGCCTCATCTTGCCTGGGTGTTCTTGGGTGTCGGACTGTGATGTACAGCGGGGGATTCATCCCCTGGCAGAGCCTCCCCAAGCTGAGAAGGAGCCCGGCTTTTCCATCAGAAGCCCAGCTAAGAGTAAGCCAATATCAGGATCCACCACCGTCCTGGTATCAAAGTCACAGTGTGGCAAATCTCCCTCTGATCCACAACGGCTGCAACTCCCTGTGGTGGTGAAGAACTGGGGCAGACTTTGGCCAGGCTGACCTCGGGACTCCAGGGAATCATAATGGCTTAACCAGCAAATCTCCGAAAAATGGAGATTATGCTGGGGCCTACACAACCAGTGAGGACGGGCCATTCAAGTATCAAGTATCAAGTAAAATTATCTCTAGTCGCTCTAGGTGGTTATTCGAGCTCTAGTATTCTTTTGTTGCGCACGTCAGTCCAGCTGGCATTGATCGGTTTAAATAAAAGAGACGGAGTAGAGCTCTCACAGTTGATCAATCCCCTGAGGAATGTGTCTTGCATTCGACTTCATGAAACATTGTTTGAGGTGATTGAATGCATATCTGGCTTACACAATGACTCGCGGTGGCCTACCGATGTATCGAGTCACTGTTGCAAGCCTCCAACGGTCTGATATCAATTTGTCGACCCCGGAGGGATAGAAGCCTTGGTGATCCCCTGGGCGCTTAACGGAATCCATATGTATTGTAGGATGTATTGAGGTGATATATTTCACCTCTATCACTTGTAGTCCCGTTGATTATCGAGTGACACGAGCGGGCGCCAGTAAAGCTTCCACTTTTCCCTGTGGCGTGCAAGAGTAGTCCAGTGGGTTCTGCTCGCTTTAGCGATTCGTCGAGCATCATATCTTCCTTATAGGGTTCTTCGTGAAGAACTCTGAGCATCAGGTCGGTGGTCTTCCGGAAGTACGTTTGACATTCCGAGGAATCCAGTCACCAACGGCTCTCGTCCATCGGTTGCCATTCATACGCCTTACGTGTCCGCCACACCTTATCTTGGACTGTTTGGCGTACAGAACGGCATCTTTGATTTTTGATCGTTGACGCAGGTCAGAGCTTTGGATCCTATCCCTTACTTGTATGAAAAGAGATACTCCTAGCATCGTCCTTTCCACTGCGATTCGTTCATCATATTGATTTCCCGACCTAGATAGACATAACTGGAGCATTCGGAGATATTCGTTCCGTTGAGTATGAATGAGGCATATGAAAACAATCCGTTCTTCATGAACATCGTTTTTTGTGAGATTTAGTCGAAGAACAATCTCTCCACAGGCTTTGTCAGCGTCGGCCAGCACTCGTTCCGCTTGGCTAATATTCGTTATTATAAGGACGACGTCATCAGCAAAGCGAAGATGATGTAACTGCCGACCATCGATTTTCACTTCCATATTATCCCATTCCAATGTTCGCATGACGTTCTGGAGGGTGGCGGTAAATAATTTTGGCGAGATGGTATCGCCTTGCCTAAGCGCTCTTTTAACGTCAATGTTAATATCGTTGTAGAATGGTGATATCTCGGTTGTGAAATTTTTGTACGGCTCACGAAGATCTTTATGTACTGAGTAGGGACTCCTTGACTGCCAAGAGCTTCCATGACTGCTTCTATCTCAGTTGAGTCAAAGGCCTTCCCTAAAGCGATGAGAGTGAGACAGAGCGGTCTTTTTGTACTCTCGCGATACTTCAATAAGCCTTGCTATCGTGTGGATGTGGTCCATCGTACTAAACCCTTTCCGAAACCCTGCTTGCTCGCATGGCCGTCCTTCGTCCAGTGTTCTGTCAATCCTGTTTAGGATGACTCGAGTGAGAAGTTTGTAGACGACAGGCAGCAAGCAGATTAGACGATAGTTACCTATATTGTGTAGGTCACCCTTATTAAAAAGCAGTAACACCTTCTTGCTGGCCTTCCACTGAGTAGGGACCTTGCATTCAGACAAGTGACATGTGAAGAGCCGAGCCAGTGTGTTGGCGAGCACTGGCGGAAGGTTCTTCAGGTGTTCTGGTCTTATCCTGTCCGGGCCTGGTGCTTTTCGGTTTTTCACCGCCGAAATGGTATGTCGGATTTCGGAAGGGAGAACCAGTCATATAACATATCCATCCTCCTCTATTTCATGTGACGGAAGGTGGACGTGGCTATCGAAGAGATCTGAGTAGTATTCGTGAATGTTTTCTCCATTGCTTTTTTGGATGCTGTTACTGTTCCGTCTGGGCGTCGGAGTGCAATCATGTTGGTCCTGTAATTGGCGAAGCTTCGGTGGGCCTTGCGAATGCTTCTCCCAGCCTCTGCTGCTTCAACCATTACTGCTGATCTTCTCTCTTTAAGATCTTTTATGGCCTGTCCGCTTTGTTTTGCAAGTTCGGACGTTAGTTCGCGGTTGCCTGCAGCTTTGCGATTCCACGCTGACATATCATCTAGAGTGTTTCTGGTGACAGACGTCTCTTGGTGGCTTTCGAATTCTCAGCTTTCATAGCGCTGACGTGAAGATGTTGAATGAGCCGATCGTATTCTTCGTCGATGATATTGACAACGGCATTTTCCCAACAGCCGACTAATGAATTGAATAAATCCCAGTTTACGGTGGTTCTGGGACTTCGGTTCTTGAATTTAGCGGCTTTTTTCTCCTTTCCGCGTGAAATAGGATCTTGCACGAAGAAGGCGGTGGTCTGACCCCGTGTAGAATTTTGGGGCGACAGCGACATCGGTTAGGCGAAACATTCTATTTACTATGATGTGGTATATTTCGTTATGGTACTCTCCATTGTGAGAATCCCACGACCAGCCTTGAGGATGGGGCTTCTGGAATTGCGAGTTACCAAGGAAGGATGGTCTTGGTCGCCATGATAAACTCAGATAGCCGCTCACTCTTTTCGTTCCGTTCTAATCAATGGGTCTCAATGTGACGTTCTTCAGACGTTCTTTTTGGTCCAATCTTGGCGTTGAAATCTCCAATGATGACCTTGAAGAATGCATGGTCTTCTCCGTAGAACTTCTCCAAGTCCATATAGAACGCTCCGACTTCTTCTTTGTCATAGTTTGATGTAGGCACGTAAACGACGAAGATTGTCAAAGCCGGTATTGATCCACATCTTTTTAATCGTAAACGTCCCATTTGGGTTGTAAGCTGTTTGAATGAATCGATGTTCATGGACAAACTCCTGTTGACGAAAAACGCCGACGCCTCCGACTCCTCTACTGTCGCATGTTCCGAGGAACAGTTCTTCTCCGGTGTCATAGACGGCGTTGAATGGGTGGCGTCGTCTCGGCTCGGCCAGGGCGATGACGTCGTACGTTATCCTTCTTGCTTGCATGAGCACGTCCTCTGTCGAGGGACTCGGATGCAAGTGCACGTGCATTGTAGGTACAGATCGTCACCATAGTTCTTTGTAATCCAGGCAACTTCCATTGGCCCTGAGATTTTAGCAGCCTCTCCGTGCTCGTCCTACCCAACGCTGCGAAATTGGGGGGCTGTTTCGGGGTTGTGGGAATGAGTCCCGTTTCTTTTAGTGTTTTTAACTTTTGATACCCACGTATAGCTTGATGGGCTCTGAACGTGAGAGCTGAGTATACTCATGGGTAACTTGCTAGGCTCTCCTAGTATGGACATGGAGCTTATTTGTTGGAGACGACTCCTAACCGCCTCCCATATACTTCCGTCACTTGATTGCAGGCTTTTGGCCAAATTGACTCGCTGAACGCAATCTGCATAAGAGAGAACGAGCCCACACACGCAAGCATGAATACGCCTAGCAAATACAGAAAGTATGTGCCAAATCGGCGCAGCAGAAACAGGGGAGTCCATCCCGTGGATCCACCTGCGTCTCAGGGAAGCAAAGGTCGCTTTTGGTCCGCGATTAACCCCCTCTCCGCCACCTGGGGACACTCCACGTAGCCTCGCGACTAACCGGCTCGAAAATCCCTCTTATGAGGGGAGATCCGTGGTGTACCGTCGTCTTTATTAGTTTGAATAGGCTATTTTAAAATGGTAATAAATGCTAAAAGTTTGATAGATATAATGGATTCCTTGCTTTCTCGTTCAATATCGACTATCTTTTGACCTCATTATGGATAATGAGTGCCTTGCCCTATTGATAAGCTTGCACGAGGTTGTTACAAATCTTTATTGTGTAAAGCATCTCAGCAGTACAACCTTCTTCAGAGCCGCAATAATTCGAGGTGAATGTCCGAAGTATCCATCGATACCGGTGGAGCGCTAGCCACACCAGTATTTTTGTTACAACTTTGTGTCCTTTCCTTCTTCTTCGTGTTCTTCTTTATAGAGATCTGATTTGCAATGCGACTTTTTATCAGTTCATTTTTGCTTAGCAAATTTTTTTTTCCTCGGTAAAAGAGCAGACTTGTCATTAAATAAATAACTCTCTCTAGACCTTGATAGACTTCTTGGCGTTGATCAATCCTTTAGGGATGCGTCATGTATTCGACTTCATTAAGCATCGTCTAGAGATGATTGGATGCACATATGGCCTTTACAGTGACTCTCGGTGGCCTACCGATGTATCGAGCCGGTGCTGCTATCCTCCCATACAAGTCTAGTGCCAATCTGGCGACTCCACCCCGAAAGGATGGAAGACTTGGTGGGTCAGGGGCGCAGGATCGATTCCATGTGGACTGCACGGCGCCTCCGAGCACTACGCCACACTTTCCCATTCACTTGTCATCAGAGAATTATGTTATGAATGTTCCATAATTACTTATCAGCGCAACCTTAGGCACTATTTAAGAACAGCACAATTTGCCTGCGGCGGCGTCGTTAGAGGTATTCTGCAATACATACACTGTTCGCCGTGATGGTTCGATTCCGACCTCAGGGTTCAACTGTGCTCGCTATCCCTCGGACGCTGGCGAATTGTTAGCGGACATGTTTGAGAGATAGCAGCACTGATCTTATACATCAGTATTTCACCTCGAGTCAATGTGTTGGCCAGATATGCATTCAATTACCTCTATGATGTTGGATGAAGTCGAATGCGTAGCTCATCCTTAAAGGATTGATCAACGCCTAGAGTTTGATCCTATATCCTTTTTATAGTCAAAGGACTCAAACATTTCAGTAAAGCTTTACTATATTAATCCTGCTTAGATACACGGTCTGTTCTCAGATATCGTGTGACTTCCGTGAATTTCTCAGTGCACATTGTTTTGTTGCAACTGTGATCACTAGAAAGGACCCAATTCCTGTATTGTGGGTTTCGATGGTGTTTCAGGATCTATCATGTTCTTTCCCCATTTGTGAGCTAGTTGCTAGTTGAGCATGATTTTCTTTTTCCGAGAGCTGTGACAGAGGGCTCTCATATCTTCAACACAAGCATTCATCGGCTCCGTTGGAGAGGAAAGTAGTTTACTACTTTACGACCAGTACCCTCCTCTTACGGCAGCGATTACTGTGACGACATGGATTCCTGCGATTTCTGGATCGCCGGATCGAATATGGTCTTACAGACCCTCTCCCTACACCATTTTTTTGTTTTACTTTATATCTAAACACCTTAATGTTCTGTGTTATTTTTTCTGAAGAAAACTTGTTTTTGGAGAGATTTTTGTTCGCGCACTTCGTGTAAATGCCTGGAATTACTAGTCCTAGGTAAGCGAATTACATCGCCTAACAAAAGTAGTCATTTTATTCTGCCCCAAAAGTACCGCATTTTGGCCAACTTACCAAATTCCTCATTCAAAACCTGACAACAGTTGCTTCAACCAAAGCTGGTCAGATTTTGAATTCTTCAAGGATTTTGCAAGCCGTTACCATATTGATTTTTTTGTTGGACGGCCATTTAATGGTAAAGCTGTGCGCTAGCGCTTCTATGCGTTCAATCATCCTTCAGAACATTACTGACGCAAAAAGTTGGAGAACAGAAAATGCATTTCTTTGAAGTTTCCCGATTTAGAAACTTCTTCCGATCTCTTCACATTTCCTTCCTCATCCTTTCCTTAAGCATTTCTTCTAATTTCTTTCATACCTCCCATCTCTAAACCCTAGGGACTTCTGTGTATAAATTTTAGAAGCTTTTTTAAAATGTTTTTTTACTGAATTATCGTTGAGACAGTGGTAGCTGAGGTTGGCGCCATGTTTTGAATTATTTCTGTATCCTTCGTTTTTGTTTATTAATTTATTTCCCATTTGTTTTCTACTTGTTGTGGATATGGTTTCCATTTTAATTACTTGTATTTCCTCCCACTTCTACGTCAATGTATTTCAAGGGCCTCCGCGCTGCAGTGTGTAATGCGTGAGCCCCGGAAAGGGAAATCGTGGTTCGATCTGGCCCGGGGCCCAGTTTTGCGAAAATCTCAGCATCGCTGTACTTGCATTTCTTAGCAGTTTAGTAGACGCTGCCCAATAGAGTATCAAAATGGTTTTTCAAAAATCCAAATCTACTGTTTTCGAAAACAACGACAATTTTTTTTGACAAAGTCGTCGTTACTTTTTTATACCTGACGACTCTTTTTATGTTTCAGCCTTTCGAATAGTTTCATTTTTTCTTGTTATTCATCTTTTTGAGAACTGTTCAAGAATTTTCAGCGCTATCAAGTATTTGCTTGGCGATTCATACACTCATCTCTGAGTCTCCGCCGTCGCCGTCAACTCGCAGCTCATTTTAATATTCATGCCTTCATGAGGGAAACTACCTAGATAGCAGCTCCCAAGACAGGCTTTCTATTAACATCGACATTGATGAATAACTCGCTGTTTTCTTGACTAGCACACACGAGGTTCCTAGCATATGTTATCTTTTCGCATCAGCTGATGTTTTGGCAGGTTTTGCCTTCTTCAATGTCTGCAAAGGTGAAGCTAACTGTGATCATGTCACTCATGTCATCCAAACACCTTCATAACCTCGGCAAGAAAACCACAATAGCTAATTTTCAGTGGTAATATATATATAAAACAGCTTCACCAGACAACGCTCAATGCTCTCTATGAGTCTTCCACTAAGTATTTCATGTATACCATCCGCTCAGAGTTCACGTGGATGGGTAATGGGTCAGTCTCTCGTTAAAATATCAGTCGCAGATGTTGTCTAAGGTCTCGTATGATGATGAGGCATTTCTCCTTGAGGTCATTTTTGATTCCGGTAATTTATCCTGAATGCTTTGAGGGTTCCACTCGCTGAAGTTTTTGATTTCTTTGCGAAGACAATGAATTCCACTTCAAAATCTTCTCTTTTGCGTCTCTACGTCTTATGCACCCCTAGTGGGGTATTTGGTTTGACGTTAAATTTACCGACGAGGTGTTTTTTTTAAATGGCTGCGGTGACTTAATGAAGGAAATAGCCAGTTATTCTTCAGATGGATTTGCTAGCTCCACATAATGATCTGATGCCGATTTGAATCGCTTCACGCTTGAAACATAAAATCTGCTAGGCAGACGGTTGATGGTAAGGTAACCTTGGCTGTTAAACGTCGATATAAATGCTTCGAATCAACTTTCATTGTTTCTTTCTTCATTTTGATGACACTTTTAGTTTTTCTTCAGTCGGGAAACCGTCACTCTTCTGTTTTCCATGACTTCTTCTTCAATTGGCCGCTTTCAATATTAGATGCTGTGCTGATTAAAATTATAAAGATGTCGTTTTTGCTGTATTTTTACCGCTTGCTCTCATGTTGTCAAGATGAAAACGAAGACCTCTAGGTCCTCTAAAGTATAAGCATGCGAAGTCTTCATCGAGTAGTTCTCCCATCCTTGTTTTTCTCCCAGTTTTTTTCCTTGTAGCTATTTTTTTTATCCCTCAAGCCCACTAACGCGTCATGTATCATTTTTTTCTCCTAAGTGCTCACCGTTCTCTTTGAAGGCAGTTTACATGGCGCATCTACGCTTACTAAGGACCTTGTTGAGAGTCAGTTCTTCATAGGGATATTTTTTGTGTTAAAGTGTAAGATAAAGCGTGCCGCAATGATTACCTAAGTAGGGATACGTATGCCTCCAACTCCATTCGTGTCATCTCGGAGCGTGGTTGGTTGGCTTGTGAAATGACTTCCGATAACCTATCGACGTTAAAAGTTGCTTTTTATATATTCGCACAGAAGCCTACTTCTAATTTACCGACTCCAGAGGTATGGAGGGCTTCCTAGCTGCTTAGTGCACGGAATTGAACTAAGGACCACAAGTATACTTTAGAGCGCCCCCTAACCGTTGTGCTTCACGGTTTTGTGTTAGTCACCTAAAATTTCTCAACAGTATTGAAGAAAGTGTCCTCTTTGAAACTTGTCCTTAAATTTCAGACTGAACCAGGAAATCTGACGTGGAGAACCGTCGTCATTGGTTGTTTGAAGCCTCCTTATTGGAGAGCAAAAATAATCGAAGCGCCCGCCCAAATGAGGGGGGAGAATGGAATGTTTCACAAACACCTCAACTCTTATTGATTTCTGGCAGTATTATGCTTTATTCTCCTGCGAGCAGATTCCTGGTTGAGCTTTTAGTTTGCGAAAAGGACTTTTTAAAGTCGAAATCCGAAGTTCTTTGTTTGATGCACTGCTTCCCACTTTTATCCAGTCCTATCGACATGTGTAATGAAGTATCCAGGGTATTCTTACCGCTTTTGTTCTTTTCTGTTTTCATTCTATCGTCCTTTGCTAGTTTCTGGAATAAATTACGATTACAGACTTTCTTCTTTTCCTTTATTCCCTTTTCATTAGTGCATTTTGCTCGACGTCGTACTCAATGGGCTTTAATATTTTGCCAGATTTCCGTTGGAAAAGTGCAAAGAACCTCGTTACTCTGGATGGCTTTTTTTGCTATGTCCCGGAATTTTGCGAATATGTTAGAACACTGGAGAGTATTCCATACAAGAAAAAAGGGTTGCATTGTCTTCCTATCTTCAGCCACTTCTATCGAGTCTTTGAGACTTCCTTTCTCTAATGATTAATTACATATTTACTTCACCTACAAAATATTATTTGATTTCTAACGATACCATAGACTTATCAATCATATCAATATTCGTCTAGAATTGTGATGTCCTTAAGAGGTTCCGTTGGTGCTTATGTAAATTTCATTCCATTCTTTTCAGTTCCGTATCGCTTAGTACAGGAGTTCATGTCTACAGGCTTAATAAAACAATAGTCCCTATGATTTGAGGAGTTTGGCGATACTTAATATTATTACTTATTTACTCCTCTACTTGACTGCTTGGACAGCACGTTTTCACGAAGAATCCTTTAAGTGGTTGTGGTCCAGCTTTATGTAAGGAACAAGGTGTCGTGCTTCGTTCGTTAATGAAGGAAATAGTCGTGTAGAGTAAATTTAGCGGAATAAACAAAATGGAATATGATGAGAGGAGCTACTCATGCCCAACCCCATGCTATGACAGTGCATGTTCTTTTATCTTATTCATCACAATTGCATTGGTATCACTGCCATATGGAAGCATCCAGTGTACAACTGTGGTGCATCAGATTCGGTAACGTCGAAGGTTGGAACTACTAGCGAAAAACTCGCGAGAGTTCCGGACGTCTTCTTCCAACACTTAGGAATGAAAATCACTCACAAAGTAAAGTCAGAAGTGAGAATGACGAAAATTTTCTATTGTCTCTATCATCCATACTACTATTTGTCATCAAGTGGCTTGAGGGGACCATTCCACCAGTAAACTCCATTCGTCGCACCAGAACTCCTCAGCGCGCCCTGCTTGCTCAACTGTAACGAGGGGTACCATAATTTACTAAGATGCACGTCCGTTTTTCATTTACCACCATTTCTTTTTCGGGAGAAAGTAGATGTGCGTAGCCCGACGGGTATTAAACGTTGCCATGGTGTGTATTTATCCCTAGCTGGACTTTTTAAATGGATAAATTAAAACTCTCATCTTGAGAATCCCTACAACAGAGGATGAACCTGGCGCCGTCCTACCTGGCGACTATACGGACGGGAGCTCTTTGTTGACTTTTATTCATCATGTCTGAATTGTTTTTTTTTCGCCTAATAAAAAATCTTTCTGCGAAAAACTTCTATGTTGCAAGGAATACAGTGATTAAGAGTATTAGCTCATCTTCAGTAGGTTGGTCGACTAATCGCTCGAGTCGAAGTTGTCGAAGAAATTGCTGCGCTCCTTGGAGAATCCTGGTTGCGAGGCAGTCACCTTTCCTCTTCCTCCGTGATTGAAGGAGGAGAAAGCGAATGGAATCGGACGAGTCATATCAAGATGGGAGATCTAACTGTTATTATACTTTACTGCTACCCAGTTTGTTTTCTTTTTCCATGTACCGTAGCCAGATATTTTAGATTTAGTTTCGCAAATTTCAACTGCCCATCTTCACGTAGTGTGGTGATCTGATCATTTCCTTTATTCGTTTCGTTACTTTCTAGCTGTATTCCATAGAAGTGTTAGAATTCATATCTGAACGCGGTTGTGGGGATGAGAATGTATTGAGTGGAGAATCAGAATACATGTTGATTGACCATATCGATGTTAAAGGAAAGTCGGTTTTAAAATAACGTGTTGATTGCTGATCGAGCTTTTTTTCGGGAAACGCCTAGTAGCCGGACGAGGGCGTTCCGATGTTTTTACCATATGCACTTGTCACTCTTTTTAGATCAGATTGCTGTTTTATGCGGTGGCAACAGCTTTCTTCAAAGACGAGGTTTTTTTTGGTTGGCGTTCGTGGACTATATTACAATCTGAATCTCTTTACAAGCCGAGTGCCTAATCAAAGTCTTCCAGTCATTTGATCCTGTTCTCAGTTCGTTCCGAGCTGTGCTTTGAAGTCAAGAGTAAGAAATTTATAAAAAGAAAACAGTTCTTGTCACGGCTCAACTTTAAGAATGCAAAATGATGAGTTCTTAATGGTTATGTTTTTAATAGATGACACTCGTTTACGTTCTTCTTTCGTGACGAAATACGCGATCTCCAAAAGGACATTTTGGTAACGTCACCTTTCTTTCTGAGCCAGAAATCTTTGTTGTACTCTATTTCTCCACATTAACGACGTCGTCCTGAGGGAGTCCAACGTTTCCATCACGAAGCCTAGCTAAGCAACTAGTCGCATGGTGGCCAATCTCCGTCTGATCCACAAAGGTCGGTGACTGCATGTGGTGGTGACGACCTGAGACAAACATTGGCCAAGCTGACCTCGGGAACTTCAAGGAACCGCACTGGGTAGATCGGCAAAACTCCGAAAAAAACGGGAGATATGCTGGGACCTGCACAACCAGTGAGAACGGACCATACAAGTATCCAAGTAAGTATTAAATTCGTTCAACATCCTACATGCTTGTTGACATCTTGGTTGTGTTCCATAGATCATTTGAAGAACCTTACCACTTTTTGATGGCATCGTTTTTCAATTTTTTTTCTATTTTTTTAGCGGTTATTTTTTTCTTAGTTTCTTTGCTAATCTTCATATCGTTCTTCAATCACTCGAATCCTTCACAATTCTAATGTTCCATGTTGGTTTCGCATAGTTATTCAGTCACTTTCGCAAAATTTCATGTTCTGGGGGTTTGTTGACGTTTGAAAGTAGAATGAACGAAAGTTGGCTTTCTCTTGCTGTATTCGAGTGAGTTTTTTCTTTGCGAGAAAAACGCTTCTCTTTGAATTTCTAAACAGGAGTTTCGTCTACTGACTAAGAAGAACGACAAAGTAGTAGTGTGGTAGTGTGCTCTAGCGTTTTTAATCTTCAACCATTCAGATATATGGAAACAACTTTGCACTACACTGATAGCCGTAGTTGTTCTCATATTCGATTCGTATAGTTGAGGGGTTGCCGACATTCCTCGCACGGCTTCCATTTGCTGACCGGCGATGACTGCGAGTGAAATCCAATGTCCTGCCGTGGCTGCGGCGTGCCATCGGTAACCAGCACTCCCCATTTCCGCTGCTCATATCTTGCCAATTCTTTCTATTATTAGTTAGCTATGAGACCCCGTTCCACACCGTTAAAATATCTTAGAGAGGGTTTTTTTTTCTTTCGAGAACTTTCGTAGAAAGTAATCCAATTGAAATATAGTCCTATATTTTCTCCTTAGTTACCGACAAAAGGAAAATTTATTAGTAGGAAAACGTTGCGCCACCTTTACCTTCTTAAGAGCCGCGTTGAGCCGAGTCAATGGTACACAGCTGCTCGTTGTCTCCTGATGTGAGTGTCGCAACCAGTCGAGTCCAGTGAACTTTCAAATATTTTTTTCTGTTGATATATAAGAAATATGATACAGTACATCGCGTTTGTGTCGGCAACAAAACCGACGAATTTCTTTGATAATTTACCCCGAAAGAAAACACTTAAATATTCGCAATGTCAACAATTTCGAGACCGTAACATGGGAAAAAGCAAACAAAGATCTTTCGAACAACGTATGTACGCAGAAGAATATAAATAACTTCAATGAAGCTGAGATATTTGCAAAACTCTGGACCGCAGGTGCCTATGGTGGGGAACGAACGCGCTATTGTCCTTTGCGGGGAGTAACGCGTTCACCACCACACCATGCGGGTCCTTCGTTTCGCCTGTCTCTTAGCTAGTTCTATCGATCTTTTTGCCAGCAGCAATCACCCGTCAACGGGATTGATCTGGGGAGCCCAAATCGGCATTGAACCCAGTTAAGCTGAGGCTGTAGTTATAATCACAATTTTAACCTTTTTACTTACTGCCTACTCTTTTTTGATGGCAGGGTATATTGCGAAATATAACTCCAACGAAGCTGAGATATTTGCAAAACTCTGGACCGCAGGTGCCTATGGTGGGGAACGAACGCGCTATTGTCCTTTGCGGGGAGTAACGCGTTCACCACCACACCATGCGGGTACTTCGTTTCGCTCGTCTCTTAGCTAGTTCTATATATAAATAACATTCTCCTTCTACCCATTTTCTCTCAAAAAGTCGCAATATCTATTTTTTTATGGCTACGAAATCTGTAGAATAGGATTTCACCAAGGTTCACTCTTCTACAGTTTTGCTTAAGCGCGTGCGTCGTACAAGAGAAGCCGCGAAGTTTTTTGCTCGTTTTTGAAATGTCATGTTCGTCTTATGCGTGTTCGTAGTTAGCCGTACTCGTATGACTACTATATTTTGTTGTTGTGCGAGTGTCAGAGATGCTTCTTGTTGTCTTGCTTCGCAATAAAACCTTACAAGAGAGATGACCGATGCTGGGATTTTAAAATTTTCTTCATCTTTCCTTTCTTCGTCGCCTAGAATTTTAACACTTTCCATTAGTGTTGCAATCCTTGCGATACTTGAAGAGTAAGCACTCAGGAAAATGTGGTTAACTAAAATTACCAGCATAAGAGCATTCATTCGCTCAGCTTTCGAAAAACTTTTCATACCACAAGCCTCCTCAAATAGATGAGATTGGTCCATTCTCTCCATACTTGTTATCTGACACCTGATTAATCACTTTTACTTCAATATCACCAATCAGTAGTTAGCAAAAAAGCCGTATGGAGCGACGAGGCGTTGTTTTATCCATTTGTCGTCTTACCCTTGTACATCTGCTCTACTGCTCTTAGGCATCTTCCTTTGTTTCTATACATTTGGAAACACTAAGAGCTAAACTTGGTCACGATGTCTTTGCTAAGTTAAGTTTTATCTCTTATTTTTTTCTCTTTATTATTTTTTTAATTTCTTATTTCTTATTTCTCTCGTTACTTTAATTCTTGTCGAAATCATTAGCTGAACGGAAACGATTCAGTTAACCTTTCTATTGTCGCATTTCGGATTGAGACTCGTTAAAATCCAGATTTTCATACCTAATTTTCAATTTTTGCTTCGCTTCTAGCACAGTGATTTGAACCATCCTGCAAGAGGCTCGTCTTCGCTGGTTCTATCCCTTGTCTAGTTAGCCACGCCTTTCATCTCTTCGGTGTCAGAAAGTTGATACCATGAAATCTATCAAGACAAGGGAATCTTATTACTTCGCCATACGCTGACAAGTTATTGTGGTGGCGAAATATGCATTCGGTCACCTTCAGGCTTTATCTTTACTCCCTTCTTATCCTATTTTTTGCAGCAGCTTCTCGATTTTGTTTTCTTGTTTTCCGTTCAGAGTTAGGCGCTTCCGATCTTCTCCTAACTCACTTCTCTCTTCGACTTTGAATAGACCATTATACCACAGTTTGCTAGTCAGCATTGCTGTCTATTTTACTAGTCAGTATCCTCATTGTGATCTTGTCTATTGCAATTTGATCTACTAAGTCGTAGTTCATTCATTCATTTATTCATTCATTCATTTCATTCTTTTTGTTCCAGATGCTAGGCGCCAGTAGCAGTGAGGACGACGACGATGACTTTGCAGTTGAAGAGCCTGAGGTGAGCGAAATTGACTGTCATAGGTTTTATCATAATACTTACTTGATACTTGAACGGCTCGTCATCACTAGTTGTGCGGGCCCCAGCATAATCACTACTTTTCGGAGATTTGCTGGTTAAGCCATTGTGGTTCCCTGGAATCCGGAGGACGGCGTGGCCAAAATCTGTCCCAGGTCGTCACCACGACAGGCAGTCGCACCTTTTGTGGATCAGAGGGAGATTTACCACCAAGCGACTTTGATACCAAGACGGTGGTGGATCCTGGTATGGTTTACTCTTAGCTAGGCTTCATGATGGAAACGCCGGACGCCTTCTCAGCTTGGGAGACCCTGCCAGGGGAGATAAATCCCTCACTGTACATCGCAGCTCGACACCCAGGAACACCTCCCAGCCACGATGAGGCGGTAAACCATTGGGAGGTTCATTATGATAAGTTACAGATAGTCATTCTTATTAGCCTTTTCCTGATCAAATAAACTCTTGATCTTTATTCCGAATCCTTTTTATTTGTTCATTAAGATATCCATTTGCTTGTTAGATACAGGGCTTTTAACCAAGGTACCTCAACCGATTGCAAAAACCATTCTTATATTGCAAAAAAAGAATGCTAAGAAAAAAAATTTCGTTCGTTTTCTTACTCTGCTTTTCTCTCCAACGTTTGTTTTTTTCTCTTAGATGGAATTGTCATGTGTAACATATGGGTGCAAGCTGTGAAAGAAGCATCTGAACTAAACAGAGTAAGGATAAGAGGAAATAACGAAATACGCTTTCAGGGGGAACGGTGTTCTCCTGCTTTGACCTTTTAAAGTAGGGAATTCGGAAGCAGTGGTCCTCATCTTTATGAGATTTTTTCTGAGCATTTGAATTAAATATTTATGTAGATAAGTGTATAAGACAGCGAAATGATTCCCAAGTAATGTGAATTTCTATTTAAAGAAACACGTGGAACCGATCCCGTGCCCGTGGCTCACCAAGCCTTTCATCCCTCCGGGGTCGGCGAATTGGTACCAGACTTGTCTGGGAGGGTAGGAGCGCTGGCTCAATACATTGGTAGGCCACCGCGAGTCATTGTAAAGGCCACATATGCATTCATTCACCGCCAGACGATGCTTAATGAAGTCGATTGCATGGCGCATCCATAAGCGATTGATCAACGCCGAGAGCTTTATCCTTTATCCTTTATCCTGTTTAAGAAATAGCCAGAATTCTTACAAAGATGATTTAAAAGAAAGCTAAAAGATTAGGTGTAAATTATAAATGGAGGTAAGTAGGTATATGGAGCTTCTTTACAGTAACCGAGTTTTTGTTCCTAAAAAGCGCTAGCTTTGAAATTGGCTAGTAATAATTGCTGCAAAACTATAACTGCTTTTGCATCCATTTCTTTCCTGAGACTTATTATATGCTCGAATTTTGCAGTGTCTAAGCTTTGAACGTCTTTTGTAGTTGAGGAAAATCACTTTGGTAAGAGTCCTTCATGAGAAGTGTTTTCATTTCTAAGAAGGCGAACTACAGCGAAGATTTTCTAGTCAGACACCAGTGGCCTTTTTTTGTTCGTTGATTTGCAGTTTAATAGTCGCTCTCCATTAGAACAACGTTCTTTCTATTCGGGCCATGTCCTTATTAGGTCATAGAAAAAGTTATAAATGAAGTTACTCGGGAGGAAGCGTTCTTGACAATGTTATTTTTCGTATTCGATATATTTTGTCACTTAAATCCTCGAGTTTGCCTCCGTCGCACTCACATTTGGAACGTTTGTTGTTGAGGTGGAGGGTAATAGAAAGAAGAAAAAAAAAGAAAAAAAAAGAAGAATTAGAATGAGAAATTACCTGCTGTTTTCTTGATGAGCAAACACGAGGTTGTTACTACAGCGTTTATTCATTCACATTCCTTTAGGGCCTGAGAGAGTCATACTGTTACGACATCCACTCAGTTAAACATTTTCGTTACCTGAACAGATCAAGCTTAATACATAAATATTTATTCGTATAGTGAACAGCCTTAACAGAATAGAATATTATTTTAGCAGAAATTTTCGACCTTTTTGGGTTTTTATCAGCTTTTTTTCACAAGCGACTGCCGTCACCGGTGTCTTTAAGAAGACACGATGTGCTCATGGGGATTTCTGTCGCCGAGGAGAGATTGTATGAAACGACGATGTTCCGTCAAATCACGCTGCCCTTAGTTACTGGCATTGCATCCATCTTGTCTCTTAACGATATCGGAGGGGGTGTTATCGATGAGAAAGATATATATGAGGCAATCGACAGCGGCCATATCATCTCACAGAGAGGAGTGCAGGTAAACAACCGTCATCTAGCATCGACACGAATTCAAAGCGTTTTTTTACGTTTTCTTCAACTGACAACAAGATTCAGTGGTCCACTTTTCACCGAGGGGGGCACTCCACGTCCGTGTCACCTAGTTGGAATTTACAGAGAAGACTTTAGGAAAACTCCGATACACCATCCACAAGAACTCAAAACATCTTTCCGTCTACCGACGACAGAAGTCATTGCTAAAAATTTTCCAAAATTTTCAATAGAACTTAAATGGTTTTTTCTTTATCATCAAGTATGGAATATCACGTAACACTGCAAACAACATACAAAAAAAGTAGCACCACCCATTTCGAGTTTCTTCCAAAGCAAAGGAAAGTGCTCGGCGCAATTTTATTACTTAGTTGTAAAGACAAAAGAGGAGTGGCTGAATAAATTCATAGAGATATCGATCAATAGGAATTTCTTCTTCTTGTTAGTGAGAAACAAATTTTCGTCCGCTGAAACTATTTGGACTTTTTTCACTACATAAATTATTTCCTCCATGATTTATCAGGCTGGGAAGTGATACATGATATCATATGTTCTTCTATTAATCCCATTATTCATCGGATGACCGAACCAGCACCACTAAATTTCTATTCTTCCTGCGCACACAGGACTTCCGTGAGCTTCTGTCGCCACAGAATTATGAAGAACATCACACTTTTTGATACTAGACCTCATTCGCCTACTGAGCTCCGTCGAAGTAGACTCGAGCTTATTTTTTTGACACAGGTTATGCGTGAATATAGCAATAAATGAATAGAACTCAATAAAGTACAACAGAGAAGAGATGTTATTTCATGAATAACTTACTCTCCAGGGAAACTGAATAGCTTTACCCGTATGGTCCGAGTTCAGCACTTAAATTCGTGATCTGGCAAGACGTATAGCATTGAAGCTGCAACAACGTCCGCTTATGAAAAAATCCGTGCAAATATAAGTGCTTAAATAAATTTTTTGCGGCCGGAAGTGGGCTCTTAAAGTGCCTTAGGTACAGTATGAGACAGTTTAAAGTACTTTAATTAAAATATTCTAACATCACTAAGTTTCTATCTAGTGCTCACATAGATCAAAATTGTCGGTGGTTGTTCTCGGTGCTGCCTTCCTACGTAGGAGCAGAGGCCACCCCATTGTCCTTGTCGATCACCTAGTCATCCATTTTTCGGAGTAGTGAAGCTGCACTTTATGTGCTTATTCAGCCGTGTTACGAAGATGTGACATCTCTCAAACGTCTGATTATCGAGGCACATCTTGAAATTGAGAGCCCTCATTAGATGCTTTTTCCTCGCATGGATCTCAGATATGCGTAGAGATTTAAATTGAAGCTACCTTAAGCATCACGTGAAAATGAGAGAATGAACGAAAAAAACATGGAAAAGGTGGGGAGGGGTAGGAGGAAAAATTGTGCAAAAAAATACGTGAGCGTGAAGACCTTGTCTTGGCATTGAAAAAAGTAGATCCCTTTTTACATACTTAAAAGTGATGAATTTTACTATTCGTCTATCTTCCCCCTTTAGATTCTCCTCAACTAAAGTTTACAGTAGCTCTTCTGCGTAATCTGAGCAATTTTTTTTTACACAACTCTACTCTTTTTCCTGCTCATCAGTTTTACGCAGTGTTGTTTCTGCTTCAGTAAGGTTCTTGAAAAACGAGATGATGTCGTCGACTAATCAAATGTTAGGGAGAACCCTCTTGTTTACAGTGGTCCTCTTCAATTGCTTGCCATTATCTACTATTATGCGGCTGTCAGTAAGTCAGAGTAGATGTGTTACTTTGCTGGATCCACTTTAAATTATGGATGGGCCGCTGGAAAACCTGCGTAGTCGTGTCGTAGCAACGTCGGCAGTCGATAGTGAGCTTAGCTCTAGGCTCTCATTGGAATGCTGATGAATGGTTCTCGTTTGTCTTGTCATAATCAATTCCAGATTGGCTAAATATGGTGAAAAGGTCTTTGGAAGCTTTGAATTCGTTGTTTTTTTTACAAATAAACTAATTATAAGCTGTCAACTTAGCCGTGAATGATTCAAAACTCTTCGAAGGATCGCAGGCCCGATCCACAGCATAAAGTACATACCAGGAAGCGCACTGTCGTCAATTAGCAGAATTCTGCTTTTAACTGACAAAAATCACTGACACAGGTTCGATATCCTATGAGAACATTATCGAGGTTTTAGAAGACCATGCCATTTTTTTCAAAAATTTCTCGTCATCGTCCCTAAGGACTTCATGGCTATGCACGAAAATATTCAGTGCAAAAAGAAGGTCGGTGTATACATCATCTCGACTTTGCTTGCGAATTGCTTTTATAATATCAAGCATTGAGAGCACTAATATTTGTCGAGTAGCGCAGTAGCTAGTGATTCAGTCCATTAGGAAGCGAGGTTTTGGTTCGACCCCCCTCTTCAACTCTCTCCTGCAATCCACGTGGCAACGCATTAGCTCGGCTATCTCCAAAATTTTTAGGAGAATCGACTTGGGCATCATTCTCTGACATTCATAAAAACATGAAGAAATCCTCAAGCCGCAGCGGAAAGAACATGCGAATTGTTCAAAGTACTTCGTGGACGATGAATACGAGGAAAACGAATCGAATGGATGAAGTGCTTGGATCAGTACAGGAGATATGATGACGTGTCATACAAGAAAAATAAATGATGATATGATGTATTCTTTCATTAATAGCTAACACGAGGTTGATGAAGAAGTCTAGTCTATTCGGCTAATGTTTCAACGTCTTCGTCTTCTTCGAAACCGATGATGCGAGTGATGGTCCACAATTGTTTGTCTTCTCGATATGTTATCTTCGTCGTCGTGTGGAGTCGGATCATTTTCAGTGGAACATAACCGGAATGAGGCAACCCATTTGGCAGCACTCTTTTATACAAGTCAATCATTGTTAATAATGACTATCCGTTGTTCATAATTTGTTTTTTAACAGATAATCCAGCCTGCATTAGGGTATTAGCTGTGCCTGCATACAGTGAGGTAGTAAAATTGTAAACCCATTTTTTATTTAACCTCGGTATGAATGGTTAACGTATCTTATTTCATTTGTAGGTTAACACGAGATTGATAAAGAGGTTCCATTGATGTCGAAGCATTAGGCGAATAAAACCCCTTATCAACCTTATGTTAGCTTGCCAATGATAGAATATATATTGATTAATCATGTCGAGGTTAAAGTAAAATCGGTTTCGAAATATAAATAGTGTTATATCGAGCAACAACTAGACAAGACCAAAGATGGCCATTTTCCGCGGTGAATGCACCAGATTACCATAAAGCAAAAAAAGGTTGCATCCCATTCCTAGTCACACTTGACTTAACAAACAGCCTAAATCTTCCAGCGATCAACGAGTGAATTGGCTGCTAAGCAGGAGGAGATATGTGACTTGAACATGATCGTGCAAGAGCATTAGGGTGTAGTCAAGAAAACACCACGGCGCGTTAATCTTTTCGGCTCCACGGTTTCTTCTGCATTAACGCCCACTTCAGAAATCCGATTATAGAGTAACTGGACGCTACTTGTGTTTCTAAGAATGTGGAGAGGCTAGTGCCTGGAGAATCACATTTCGCGTCAGTGGATGGGAGATTCAAAGTTCAGATGACTGTCGACAATCGAAAACCGTGAATAACGATGCATACGTAAAGCTGCACTAAAACCAGATCTGCTAGTTACACCAGGTGTCTGGCTGGTTAATGAATTAATGTGATTGAATTTTCATCTACAGGACCACATTGATTTGGTTCGATTGTCTACAGACAACAAATGTTTTTTGCGATACGCGAGTCTTCTCTATCGCACCGGGTCGGATTGAGCGTTTGAAAATTGAGTACTCTGCGCAAATAAGGTAAACTCATCCAGCATTGCCTTGTGACACTAGGTATTTCTTGTTTAACAGCTCATCTAAGGCTTCTGGTTCTTAGAAACAGAATCGATTCCATATAGTCGAGGCTATAATAGTTTGCATGTCTTAAAGTAGTATTTTCAAAAGCGACTTCCAAGCCAACACATTAAGTTATGCACCCTTGCGGATTTCCACTCCGTTCGATTCGACTCGATGAGTGTATGAAGATCCAAATCGCCAAAATGAAAGGGTATAAACCATCGACTCGAATTACGACGGCTCTGAAGGAAGCGATGGCTCTAAAATGTTGGTGATAATAAACTTATATAACAACCTCGCGTCAACTTATCAATGACAAAGGAAGATATTTGCACGTTAATCGTTCATCATGAGATTAAATGACAGTCGGTTCCAGAAATTTCTTAGCGTTAATTGTGGACTACATTTTAGAGTATAGTCAAGTCATAAATGTTTGTATTATTTATAAACAAAGTCTTCCAAGGCTATGTAGGTTACTCATGAAAAGTTTCGAAGGAAATATGAATGGATTTCTGCATCAAGGCATGCTGAATTCCCAAGTCTATCGCTTGACTGAGTGTCAAGAGCCTTTCATTAGTGGAATCACATTCATTGCTCCAAATAAGTGCATCAATACATCAGCATCTTTTACAGTAATCGAAATTTTGTCTATCTTAACTATTCTTTGTCAAAGCCTTCTGCCAGAGTCGCCACGGTTAATACTTGTTCGGAATTGATGACACATCTTGAAGAAAAAAATGTGAAGTGCTACTATTCAACCAAAAAACACAACTTTAATAATCACAGTGGGAATCATTGACATCTTCACACTTTTTGTCAAAGGGATGAGTGTTTGCTTATCCTGTTCGTATCCTGCCAGCGCCAGATTCTTCGCCAGCGTTCGAAATAGCGATTGAGCTTCTTGTGGTATCCCCCAACTGGTGATTATCGAGGTGCTCGAGATGTGGCTGCGCTTTGTCATGCAAAAGAACTGAGTATTTTCTGCGGTCAAATCCTCCATGCGTATATCTCCTTTCCTACACGCTTCATCAATTTCGTGACAGTCAGCCTTTGCTGTTATCGTTTCTACGAAACTCAGAATGTTTTTTATGGGTTAGTCCATCAGTAGACCAGCGTAGTCTCCCCTTGGTGCAAATTCGGGATTTGGAAGTGTTTGTGAGCTCTATCTTGATCCCAACACTGCACTGAACCTAATCTGTTCTATTTTTATGCTCACGGTTCAAAATGTTGTGTTATTATCCAATTTATCCAATTTCTTCGCTTGAAACCGTGATTTCAAGCTGTCTAAAACTGCTACGAAGTGACTTTTCAGGAAGACGATTATAGATGGAATGGTTCAGTGAAAAATAATCTCTTAACTGTATACAAGAACAATTTATGCACCACATATTTATCATCAAATGTGTGTGAATTCACCACCACCTAAAATCTGTCGTCATGTTATCATTCACCTAAAACAGAATGTGCAGTGTATTCCTAAGACGACTTTCCATTAAGCTCGACATCGGTCAAGTAATTCACGGCTTTTTTTTCATGAGCGAACACGAGGTTGTTACTAACATGGTTTATTCATTGCAATACTGGCTGACGTTTTAGCTGATTTCAACTTCTTCAAAGCCTAGAAAGGTCAAATTGACCTGCAGTCTACTCATAAAAACACTTTTACAACCCCAGCAGAAAAAACTTTGTACATAATTTTTTTATTTCCGTAGTGGGCAGCTCGTCAGAGGCGAGTGGAGCTCAGTGGTTAGAGGTACCTTACAATACAGAAAGACTGATCCCACAGCTCTGGCACATCAAACCTTTCATCCGACCAGGGTAGGCAAATTGTTGCTAGACCTGTCTACGAGTATAGAACCAATGACTCGAGACATGAGTAGGCTACCACGAGTCACTGTATAGGCCATATGTGGGTTCAGTCACCTCTAATGATGCCTAATGAAGTCGAGTGCATAGCCTGTTTCTCAGGGATTGATCAACGCAGAGAGCTTTATCCTCTATCCTTTATGTATATATATATATATATATATATATATATATATATATATATATATATATAATAGGTTGTAATCGTTCAAATTTCGTCTGAACAAATTTTGAACATAGTGAATTTTACAAAACTATTTACGTGTCAGCAGTTTATTTCTTATTCTGAGAATAACGATGTGACATATGAAGATATTTCGTGGTGATCTCGTGCTTAAATAACAATAGAAATATATTTTAGCTGACCTACGCGATCAAGAAACGCTCGGTGTTCGGGCAGCTTTCTCCACGCTCAGCATCACCGGCTCCTTCTGATTCAGTGAGTCAGACGAATTCACTGAAGAGGAATAACAGTACCAGCACATATCGCCGGAAAGATTCATGTCATAGTCAAACACCTGTCAGATCGGTGAGTATATTGAATAATGCAGAAGTCCGTGTTCGATAATATTTAATATTACATGGATTGGTGAAGGGACAAATTGTTGTCATGGTAGCACGAAAAAGAATTATCAAGAGTTAAGAATTTATTTTTGTTTCTTATTTTACACAACCCGACTACAAATAAACTGCGGTCTCCACGACTTTCTGATTTCAATTCTCTTTCTCTATTTTATATTCCGCAAAGGTTTTCGGGTTTCTCTTCGCGTTCCATTTTTTGCCTGGGATTTTACCCTTTTCCTGAATGTCGCTAAGGGTTAATCGAGTAGATTCTCCCAGAAACGGCAGTCACCAATGGACTGGGCAGGCTATAAGTGAATACGTCGGTGTGGTGTAGCGTAATCATTTTTTAAATCATTTTTTGTCATTTCCTACAACTCAGATTGGTATAGCTCGTGGTAGTTTCTCGGATAGTTGCATACTTGGACGGCCCGTCCTCACTGGTTGTGCGGGCGTCACCATAATCTCCATTTTTCGGAGTTTTGCTGGCTTACCAATTGTGGTTCCCCGGAGTTCCGAGATCAGCCTGGCCAAAGTCTGCCCTGGGTCGTCACCACCACAGGCAGTTGCCACCCTTGTGGATCAGAGAAAGACTTGCCACCATGCGACAAGTTTAATATCAGGATGCTGGTGGATCCTCTTATTGGTTTACTCCTAGATAGGCTTCCTGATGGAAACGCCGGACTCGTTCTCAGCTTGGAAAACCTTGCCGGGGGAATGAATCCATCCGCTGTACATCGCAGTCCAACACCCAGGAACACCTCCCAGGCTCGATGAGGCGGTAAACCGTTGGGAGGCGTGGTACTTCCCTATGTGAAAAATATTCACATTCCATTCATTTAACCACTGAGGCATACTGTTACTCGACGAAATGCTGTTTTTTCATGCTTTTAAGTGATTCGTCAAAGTCAATGATTTTATTCTGAAGCCTAATGGAAAAAGACATTGTCATAAGGATTGCGGTGATTTTGGTTGATGTTGGTTTCTTGCGTTGGGTCTGGACTCCGCACCTCTTTAGTTTCCCATGTGCCAGAGGGAGTACAAATTTTCTATTCGATGATGTACTTTATAATAACACCGCTGACAATTACACAACTTTTTTTAAAATACTTGCCAGAGTTTCGGGTTATTTCTAAATATGTTGACGTGATTTTAATCTGAAAAGGTTTCCTAAGAATTACTTTTCTCCCAAAATTCAAGTTCCTTGGGGAAGTGTCGTCTGTCTTTTTATCTTTGTGATCCTCCCAAACTCACATCGCTCTTATTACTATTGTCTTCGGAAGACAAGTTCTTTTTCTTCAACGGGATATCTTCAAAAAGCTTAGCGTATTAGAAGTAAATAAATTTCAAGCAATCGATAATAGTGTGTTGCTGATTGCTTCACAGAATTCTATTCTAAATCTTCCATAACGTCTTCACCGCTCTTTCTCAATTTTTAGTGCTCTGCCATTTCATGGGGCTGGACGATTTCAGTAGAGTGTTATTATCCTAAATTCAGTTGAATACCTAGATGGATAATGCTCTTACGACGTGCAGACATGCGAGTTCCACCATTCCTTCCATTCATTTCATTCTCTTGAAAACGTCGACCATAGAAAACGTCGATTTCTTTTCCATTTTCGCCTTGTGCTTAATGATCAGTCACATTCTTTTTCGAAGGGCATAATCAGTATTGTGCAAACCTGGTTTTACCTCTTCATTGCTGTGCATTAGAGTGCTGAGATCTTCCCCATATCTTTCCCATATACTTATTTATTTGCTGTTCTTTGTCAGCCTGATCGAAGCTTACTGCTTTACGACTAGTGTTCTTTGAGGGCAGTATCTATCTTTGTGCTGAGAAAGATTAAAGAGTCGTCCATCCAATCGAATACACTGCTCCTTTCGGACGTTTAGTTCGCCGGTACTCACAATACACCGAGAAAAAAGCTGTTTTCTAATATACTGAGCGCAGATCTGCTTAACCAATCCGTCCCAGTTCAAAGGTGTCCTTTCTTATTTAACAGTGTTCATTACACACCTCATTCTCGCCATTGACTCTGCCTGACCTATTTTTTACTTCGTTTTAGATATGAATAATCGAAAAGATAGGCATTCCAGAACCATGTACGATCTATCAATGTGTTTGAAGAAAAATGATCCTTTGGTATATATTCGATATATTTCTGCATCCCTTTGATATATATCACCCATGTCACCTGTCCTTTAAATAATCGTTAAGGGATTCAAATGGGCAGGAATAAATTGTTTACTCGTCCATGTGGGTGTTACCCACTCAAGGAACAAGGGGAACATCTAGATATTCTTCAAGAATCGTTATAAAGACCATCCTATTTAACCGTCTTCCACGGATCTCCCTCATATGAGGGATCTCGAGTCGGTTAGTCGTGAGGCTACGTGGCGCATCCCCAGGTGGCGGATAGGGGGTTAATCGCGGACCAAAAGCGACATTTGCTTCCCTGAGACGCAGATGGATTCAGGGGATGGACTCTCTGTTTCTGCTGCGCCGATATGGCACAAGCTTTCCGTATTTGCCAGGCGTATTCATGCATGCGTGTGTGGCGCTTTGTCGCTTATGCGGATTGTGTTCTACGAGTCAATTTGGCCAAAAAGCCTGCAATCAAGTGACAGGCAAGTATATGGGAGGCGGTTAGGGAGTCGCCTCCAACAAATAAGTTCCATGACCATACTGGGAGAGCCTGGCAAGCTACCCGTGAGTATACCCAGCCCCCACTTTCAGAGCCCAGCAAGCTATACGGGGGGTATCAAAATGTTAAACAAAAATGCTAAACACAGTAAAAAAAACAGGCCTCATTCCCCTGACCCGAAAGAACCCACAGTTTCGCATCGTTGGATAGGAGGAGTACGGAGAGGCTACTAAAATCTTAGGGCCAATGGAAGCTGCCTGGATCATGGTGACGATCTGTACCTTCAATGTAACCTACAATGCACGTACACTTGCATCCGAGTCCTCGATAGAGGACTTGCTCATGCAAGCAAAAAGGATAAGGTAGGACGTCATCGGCCTGACCGAGACGAGACGACGCCACCCATTCAACGCCGTCTATGACACCGGAGAAGAACTGTTCCTCGGAACATGCGTCAGTAGAAAGTCGGTGATGTCGGCGTTCTCGTCAACACGAGTTTGTCCATGTCCATGAACATCGATTCATTCGAACAGCTAACAACTCGAATCGGACGTTTGCGATTAAAGTGATGTGGATCAATACCAATACCGACTTTGACAATCTTCGTCGTTTATGCGCCGACATCAAACTTTGACGAAGAAGAAGTCGAAGAATTCTATACGGACTTGGAGAAGTTCTACAGAGCAAGACCATACATTCTTCAAGGCCATCATTGGAGATTTCAACGCCAAGATTGGACCAAGAAGAACGTCTGAAGAACGTTACATTGGGACCCATGGATTAGAAGGGAACGAACAGGGTGAGCGGCTCTCTGAGTTTATCATGACGAGCAAGACCATCCATGGTAACTCGCAATTCAAAAAGCCCCACCCTAAACGCTGGACGTGGGAGTCTCCCAATGGAGGGTACTATAACGAAATAGACCACATCATAGTAAGTAGAAAGTTTTTGCTTAACCAATGTCGCTGTTGTCCCAAAAATTCTACACGGGATGAGACCACTGTCTCCTTCGTGCAATATTCTATTTCTCGCGGAAAAGAGAAGAAGCCGCTAAATTCAAAAACCGAAGTCCCAGAACCACCACTAACTGGGACTTATTCAATTCATTAGTCCGCTATTGGGAAGATGCCGTTGTCGATAACATCGGCGAGAAATGCCATCGGCTCATTCAACAACTTCACTTTAGCACTACGAAAGCTGAGAGTTCGAAACTCACCAAGAGACGTCTGTCCCCAGAAACACTCGAGCTGATACGCCAGCGTGGAATCGCCCGAGCTGCAAGCAACCGCGAACTAACGTCGGAACTTGCTAGCCTCTGGGGCGCCCAGTATTCTTTTATAAAGCTTATCAGTCATTAAATTGTTCAGACTGCCTAAGAATAAACAGACCGTTATCGGTTGCTTATTTATTTATCTTGTTATGAATTGAATGCCACTCGACTAAAGGGCAGAACTTATTCGTATCGTCTCGGATCAATGTGTTCATGTTTGAAGGCACGCACGATTTCCACCGTGTCACGGCCGATGTTACAATCTTCTCAAGAAATTTCCGACAACGACTATGAAAATGACGTCCCAACCCACATGGTCAGCGATGAGCCGAGCCTTAGTAAAGAGGAGCAGGAACGGATACGGTAAGTGGATCATCTATCACTATTTCGTTTCATAATACTTCAGTACAAGTAGTGTAAAGTCGTTTTTTTTATTTGTTAGGTTTAATACAAATATGTATTACTTTTACAGTGGGCTTCGTATAATGCCATACTTTAATTGTACTCATTTTTTTCACAGTTCTGTTTATGAAGATCTCTATGGTCTTATTTTTTTTATTTTATTTGATCCGTCTTCACGTCTGCTGTGCGGATCCCAGCACTTCTCACATCCGAATGCTTTCCTCGCATCCATCGTCCATGAAGGTCTTCCAAGTTTTTTACGTGTGGCTTCGGTTGCTGCTTGAGGATTTTCATTTCATCTTGAATGTCGTAGAATGCTGGTCGAGCAATTCTCCCTGGAGCCCTGAGATAGCCGGGCTGGAGCGCTCCCAGTTGGATTACAGAGTTTTTTTTCTAGACAATTTCGGTACCACTTTCCTGACCGCAGAGCAGTGGGAGGCTTGGTTGACCCGGAGCGGAATCGAACTAGCACTGTGCTGGTGATGACGGCCACCATTACCGCTGTGCTATCTGCCCCATAGTATGGTCTTATAGAAATACATAACCATAAACGAAGTTCCTAAATGAATCATCTTTTTGATAATGTCGTTTTATCGCAAGCTTTTCAGTAAGGAATTTTTTCCTGCATTTTGTTATCTGGTCTTCCCTGTTTTTATTCTTTATCTAAGCAACAGGTGCAAACAGACACAAAAATTTCGTTACTTTGCCTTTTCCTAAAGTACTACAAATTTTCTTCCGAAGTAGTTCCATTCAATGTTCTCGATGAGACATCACATAGTTTAAGTAATGAGAAGTGGTTAATTGGCGTTTTACTAACAAAAGACTTCTGTTTCAAGGATTTCTTACGTTTTTGGTTCATACAGAGCCGAACGAGAAGAAGAAGAACACAAGAAGAACTTGCAAATGTACGTGTTTGTTGCACGATGCATTGCATATCATTTCAACGCGAAGCAACCGACTGACATGGCCCGCCGGCAGGTGAAGGTCACCAAAAGTGACCTATCCAGGATTAAGGAGAGGTACTGCTCATGGACTACTTCACTCTCACCTTTAGCGAAGGTTAAACATTATTTTAAAAGAGACCTACGACATTCGTGAGCAAAATTCCGCTTCGAGAAGTTGGACTATAAAACTTTTAATATACTATGAAGTAAAGTAACATTACCTAGCATGAAGGTGTAGCAAATTCAAAGAAGGCAGATTAATGTGGAACCAAGGTGATGGAGGAAACGATCTCAGAATAAGCTCTGATTATTGTGACAGGTTTTTCTTGCAATATTATAGCTTATGTCGTGTCATCATATGAAGCACTGCAAAGGCAAAACTTGTTAAAAGCCCAGAGAAACAGGTTTCCTTCTTTCTAATTTACTAAGTCAGCATGTTTTTCAGATTTCAAGCGTTTCTCAAAGGCGAGACGAATATCGTGACAGACGAAGCTTTCGCTAAAGCTATGCACAGCTACTTCGAGGTTTGTGGTTTCACGGTAGCACTGTGAATTCCACTCTCAGTTTAGTCAAAGCAAATTCTGTAGTTCAGCAAATTTCTGTGCTACATTCTACAAAAACTCTTTTTTTCGAAAAACATTTAAAACTCACAGCACCAGTAGAAAAAAATCTGGTTAGCTGTGTAGTGATGAACACCGTATTGTTTGTGAAATTTTCCGACTTCTAAATATAATTATCCTATCTTCACGGTCACATTTCTCTTATTATGTTTCCTACCAAGAAGCATTTTTATTTATTTTATCATTTGTTTATTTTATTTTATTATTATTTTCTACTCTTTTTTGTATGACGCGTCTTCACGTCTACTGTGCGGATCTCAGCATTCGACTCGTTTCCTTGCATCCGTTTACCACGAAGATCTTCCAACTTTTACGTGTGGTTTCGGTTGCTGTTTGAGAGCGTTCCCAGTTCGATTGCAGAGAGCGATTTTTTCTCCCAGACAAGTCCGGTACCGATTTCCCGACCCCGGAGGAATGAAAGGCTTGGTTGGGCTAGAGCGGAATCGAACTAGCACCATGTTCGTGGTGACGGACATTACTACCTCTGTTTTTTAATTATTATTATTAATTACTTATTACATGTTATCTGTGTTGCATGTTATATGTTATGCTGTGTTATATTTGTTGTTTATTATTACATTAACTATTTATTTTATCTATTTATTCCTATTTTATTTTCATTGCTTGTTTTATTATCATCATTTTATTAGTTTATTATTTATTTATTTATTTACTTACTTTTAATGTTTTTTGTCCTTTTTTTGCTGTCACTGATATAATGCACAGGAAATATTTGTTAACTCCACTGGGAATTTCTAACTGCAATGTTCAGGTTTTCCTCAAATCAGAGCGGGTCCAAAAAGTTGTAGCTGCTGGCGGCTTCTCAATGCATGATTTTCGAGAAGTGAGGGTTTCTCATTCCATTTTTTCGAACTTCGCACTTTCAACGATACTTCTATATTTTTCAGCACTTTCTGATGATTTCTCCTGTTTTTAACTAACTCCTCAAATTCGCATTCTTTTCTCACATTATCTTGTCGATATTCCACCATATCGATGCAAAAATAACTGTGTCTTTTGACTGGAGACATCGCAATGTTGCAGCTTAGAGCATGCAACACTAACATGATAGGAATTATATTAGTTCTTCGATAACTCTCCGTGATTTTTCTATAACTGGAGTGCTTGAGGACTTGAGGTCACTTTCGACCTACAGAATGAACTTCGTCCTATCGTTCTAAGAGTGTGCATAGTCACTCTATATTTTTAAAGAATTCCATTATCATTAAAAATGGAGATGTTGACGATAACTTTAAGGCAGGTACTTAGCGATAGTGATACTCGTTCTGTGCGAGTAATGCTATGCTTCGACTCCGCACCGACTCACAAAGCCTCCACTCTATCCGAAGTCGGTTGAGAAATTGGCACAAGAGTCGTCTGGGATCAGCTGGCTACTTCTAACGCAAAGAATGGGGGCTCGTCCATGATTGACGATATGGGGGACGGCCTATCACAGCTATCGGCTTATTACAGGATTTCAGCTAGAAATGAGTCGCACAGCATTCAGCGGTATTCTTGAAGAAAACAGAAAATCCTGAAGCAGAAACCGAATCCTTACGCAAAAAATCCGAATGCTTTCAGGAAACGAATCGAACGCAAAAAGTACTTGGACCCGCACATTATGTGATGTCGGATCTGTGAAATAAAAAACTAAGAAAGAATTATGTCAATGGACAACAACGCACTTGGGAGAGACTATCGTTTTCTGTTAGGTGATAGCCGCGGACAAAGTTGTTCTTCCTCTCTAGAAAATCACAGTTTCCCTTCGTGAGAATAAGAAATCTTGCATCTTCTTGGCAAGGTTTTATAGATGCTTACAGTTTTATTTCGATTTATAAACATCAGTAAGAAGGGAGTCATGGTGAATTATTTGGGCCGATTTTTTTACCTAACAATGACCTGCTATATCCATAGGCAGCTTTCTATAGTACATGCTTATAAGTAACCTGTATTCCTTTCCCTTAGACGACATGCCTATGAGTATTTATTGGTGGCGAATACGGATAGTACTCCTAACATTTTCCTTGTCACTCGATTGCAGGTTTTTAATCTGATCAACTTTCAAAGTACAATAGTTTTCAAAACGACTGTCATTGAACCTCGGTAGTAATAATCAATATCTTCTTGAATTGCTTCAAAGTACAGTCTGCCTGCAAGCAAGATGCACACTCACGCATGCGTGACTGCGTCCACGTATATACCAAAGAGTATAACCGGGAAGTATAAGCAGTCCGGAACACCAAAGACAGGTATTCGCAAATCACATTCACAAAACCAACTTCGTTTCAAGGCAACTACATGGTAGCTTCTAGTGCGCGTCACTGGCACGGCTAACTGCCCCGAGACCGCTTACTGATCTGGTAGAACTAGAGATATGAACTGTTTGAAAACGCTTAAAGAGAGAATATGTTGGAAAAGACAAGGAATACCCAAATCAGCCTTCAAATTTTCCATTTCGTTTTTTTCCTGGCTTGTTTTGCGTTCCATATACTAGGACAATGTGTTACCAGGATGTAATCAGCATTGTAACCAAAACTCCGAGTTATGTAGAGAGTCAATTCTCAGATATCCCGCTTTAAAGGTAGACCGAGAATCAGTCAGGTCGGGCACGTGTTTCAACTTTTAAGAAGAACTAATAGGAACTGGGTGGCATGCCTAGTGGGAAATAGGGAAACGACTAACCATGCGGTGAGACTTCTTTACGGGAATTGTGGAACAAAATATGATGCTCTTCAGGAGCTCAGAGCAAGCAGAACTCACTTTGGAAATCTGGTTTGTCACAGGGACGAATGGATAATTTGTTAAAATAGATATGAGTTCGATTAAAGGGGGTGCAGCTGATACTGTCTACACAGTTGACCACTTCTCTAAAATGACATATAGTTTTCTTTTGATCCAATTACGTTACGTGGGCCATCTTCAGAGAATGTCTGTTCAGACTCATATTAATGCTTAAAATTTTTCATTTATCCAATACATGACTTCATTTGCTCATGACATGAATGTTCGTTGCATCATCGAACTAGGAAACGGATTTCTCCGAAGAAGCTTGTTCAACGTGAAAAATTTATCGCTTACTCCTAGTTTTTATTCATTTTATTTGACCCGTCTTCACGTCTACTGTGCCGATCCCGGCACTTCTCACATTCACTCTGTTTCCATGTGTCCATTGTCCACGAACATTTTCTAACTTTAAGTGTGGCTTCGACTACTGCTTGAGGATTTTCATTTCATCTTGAATGGCCTAGAATGCTGGTTGAGTCGATTCTCCCTGGACTCCTGAGATAGCAGGGCTGGAATGGAACGCTTCCACTTGGATTGCAGAGAGTGATTTTTTTTCCCGGAATAAATAAGTCCGGTACCAATCTCCCGACCTCGGAGGGATGACAGGCTTGGTGAGCCTCGGACGGGATTGAAACAGTACCGTGCTCGTGATGACGGGCATCACTACCACTGTGCTATCCGTCCTCTTAATCGTAGTTATCTACTAGTTTTCTGACATTACTTCTGACTGATATGCTGACAATACTTCTCCTCTTGTAAAATCTCTATGGTTATTGTGATACAGAAATGATATGCAAATTCAGTGGATCAGTTCCTCATGCATCTCCAGCTTCACTGTGTTACAGGTATTTCGATGTAACGTCGAAAAGCGAATTCGATCGCTTCCAGAGATCGAAGGTCTTTCCAAGGAAACGGTTTTAAATTCGTGGATGACTAAATTTGACACTATCACAAAAGGTGACGACGACAGTCAGGGAAGGAGTACAAGGTAGGTGCTTCCATAATGTTCTACATCCTTTCTAAATTAATCATCTGTAACATTATATGTTCACCTATTTTTTCTATGTGTTCTGCTATGGGTTTAAGCATTTAATCAATAGGTAACTTCTGTTGCCGATTGAGCTAAATTGACCACTTCATTGTTTGGATTCGCAGTGGAATCGTTCTTCTAACACTAATGGAAGCACCGAGGGATTTTATAGTTTATTGCTTGCATTTTTAAGTAAATATGAGGACGACTAGTCAAGAAGAGTTCAACGATGTACAGATAACTCAAAAGACCGACTTTCTATAAACATCGGCATAAATAATCGTTATATTTATTCATATGTTCTTATGAATCGATCTTGCTGAGCCGATGCGAGGTTTTTTACAAGTTGTCGTTGTTGTCGTCGTCATTGTTATAGTTGTCGTTGTTGTTGCTGTTGTCGTTGTTGTTGCTGTTGTTGTTGTTGTTGTTGTTGTTGTTGCTGCTGCTGCTATTGTTGTTGTTGCTGTTGTCATAGCTGTTGTTGTTGTTTGTCTATGGCCGACGTTTCAGCGACTTCGCTTTGCGCAGAGATGTGCTGTTACGAGTGGGCCTCAGGTGATTTACAGATATGTTTATCGTCGAGTATGCGATGATTTCAACAGTTCTTCTACCTTTCACCTGTCATTTGGCTGTCTTTTTCAAGCGTGGATCAATCTTGGATTCAAATCAAATGTACAGTAACCTTGTTGAAATATCTTGATATCTTTTCTAGTATTCGAGATTAAACAGTCATTATAAAAATGGTCCATTTAATCCATACATTAGAGCACTGAACATAACCGAAAAAAAACAAGTAGTCGTGCAAATACAATCACAAGGATGTTGATGTACGAGAAAAACTCGAAGCCTCGATTGGGCTTCGAACCAGCGATTGCCCTTACCTCAACTCAATTACTTCGAACTCACGAGCTATCCACCACACCAACAGAGGCCCTTGCTTTCCATTTCCTTTCCTTTCTAGAGGAAGAAAAAAGCCATGGCCTTGGTTGGTGTGATGGATGCAGATAAGGGTGATCGCGGGTTCGAAGGTCAACTGAGTTTCTGAGTTCTGCTCATGTCACAGCGTTTATACATTACAGTCGAACTAATTTATAAGCAAGCAAAAGTGTTCTGTCCTCAGTTTTCGTTGGATTCTTCCAGAGGTCGAAATCGAAACGCGCCCAGCCAACCGAACGCTGACCTCATCTTAGGTAAAGACCAACTCTACGATATGTTTCAACAAGTGCTTTCCGTTAAGAAATTTGAACATCAGATCATCTTCAACGCACTGCAGGTGAGGTATTCGTTTATGTTCTATTTTTCCTCCCTCTCTCTCCCCTCCTTCCCGCTCTTTCCCTCTCTCTTTTTTCCTATCTGTTTCTCTCTTCTTCTCCCATCCCTGAGATTCCATTCATCTTATAGTTATTGTTGTAGTTTTATACAGGTCATTACTTTCATTTCGTGAAGTTTTCCATCTTATTCTTCTAGTATTAACTTACTTGAACACACATTTGCATTGATTTATAGGAGTACCGAAAAAATCCTATTCTCCTCAAGCCAAAAGGCCGTTGGTTTTCTTTCGCTCTTCTTCCTCACCAAATCTGTCGTATCTTAAACAGCGATGTGTCAAATCACCCAAAACTTTGCGATTTTGTGAGCTCGTTTTTAAATTTTTTGGGGATTGCGGATTTCAAACTATTTCAAGATGGGGAGGCACTACTTTTTCCCTAACTGGTAATAACTTCTCACTAACCATAGGAGTTGTGATGTTGTAAGCTTAAAAGACTCGTGGAAGAGGCTTTACTTCACCTTGCCGAAAGCACATAAATAACCAAAACTTTGTAGAACATAATTTTTCCTTTTCAATGTTTCTTCAAATTTAAATGCCAAAAAGTTGCTAATGCAATAAGTATTTTGTAAAATGTTTAATTTCTATTTACTGCCTATAACAATTTTTCACGGCGGGGGTATTATGCGTGATACAACCACAGCCGTGCTGCGATATTTGCAAAACTCCGGACCGCATGTGTCTGCGGTGGGGGTACGAATGCGTTATTACGCTTTCCGGCGCCTAACGCGTTCACCACCACACCATGCAGGTGCTTCGTTTAGCCTGTCTCTCAGCTAGTTCTCTATCGATCAGTGCCATCAGCAATCACCCGTCAATGGGATTGATCTGGAGAGCTGAAATCGGCAATGAACCCAGTTAAGCTGAGGCTAAAGTCGAAATCGCAGTGTAAGCTTTTGATTTACTACCTGTTACATATCTCAGGACCATTGTGGCTGTATCACACATTTTGTAAATTTTTCAACACACGCGGCCACCATTCTTATTGACTATGTATTCGCGGATTCAATCGTGACTTGCTGGACAAAGCCATGCTTCTTCAATTGCTTCGCTGCTTGAAAAGTTGGGCTTGACCAAAAGAAGATTTTTTGTGATCTAGAAAGTCAGAATCTAATTGTAATAGGATAATGATGCTTGTAGCTTGTTCGCAAACATTGTTAGATTCTAATAGCTTGTAATTTCTTCAGCGAAGTTCACTCTGAGCCGAGGTATGCTTGTCTTGCTTTGGAAGCCTCGATTTTTTTAGCCACATATACACTGAAATCAATAGAGTGTACACTTTTGAGAAAATATACCAACTCCCCACGCTATCAAGCTCCTGTATGGTTGAGTAGTCGAGATATTATGCAAGTTATCGGAAAACCCGGTCTGTTGAGATTGCCTTAGCTACTTTTTTAAATGCCTGGGTGTTGTGCTTTAATTAACGAATATGTCCGTTATTTCACTGACAAGCTAATACGAGGTTGTCACAAAGCATTTACTCGGCTAAGGTTTCGACGTCTTCGTCTTACTCAGAGTAAATAATCCAAGTCGATGGTCCACAGTCATTCATCTTCTCGATGTGGTGTCTTCATCTTCGTATCGACTAGAATCTTCTTCAGTGGAGCACTGCTCGAATGAGCCATCGTCACTCGGCAACGTTCTTCATGCATGATGGTTGTTGTTGACAGTTGACGTTGTCCGTTGATAAGAATTTGTTTTTTAAATGGGACGAATAGAGAATGAATATGTTTTTAAACCAATCGGCATTTAACTGCGGCATGAATGATCAATGTATGTCATTTCAGTGATCAACACCGGATTGCTATCAAGCGTTTATTATGTTACGAAGATATTACAGAGCATAAAATGCATTATTTTAGCATGTGTTATGTTATTCTTAAGCACATTTCGTTCCAAAGGTTATTGGGGGATAGGTAAGGGCAAGGTCATCTGGAAGCAGAATGGTGGTAGAACGGGAGAAAAAAATGAATGAAAGCCAGTAGAAAGTAGAGCAAATGTCACTTGAACATTGAAACGTTTTCTTTTTTCTAAGTACTTGTTACTTACGAATTCGTTGCAGCTGGACAATCCAGACGAACAAGCGGCTGCAATTCGACGTGAGGTGACAACGCGGGAGGAAGCTTGCAGGGACATTCAAAAGGTTGTCAAGCGACCATGTTGTATCAGCGAAAGCTAAACTTGTCCATTTTAGTGTTTCTCAGTATTTGCATAGAAATTTCTGGCGGCTAAAATGCAATAAAGGTCTCTTTTCAACATTCCAATGTTTGATTTCGAGGTGATCAAGTGCTTCAATGTTGAATCAATGCATTTTGGAAGGAATGAAACCTTCTGCTGATCAAATAAGCTGTTTATTATACAATACATTAGTTGGGTATTGAAAGAGTTAATTTCTCAGATGCGAAAGATCATGCCCAAGTTTGTGGTGAAAGACATGGAGACGTTGTTCATGGATGAAGTTCGACAGTCGATCAATCTGTTGATTTCAAATCTGGAATCGGTGCCGGTCACACCACGAGGGCAAGCAGTTGGCAAACGAAAAGAAAAGTCACGGTGAGAATCTTTTAGGATGCCATGAACAATTTTAGTCCTGCCCAGTTATTTGAGAACACTATTTTGCAAGCCACTGATTCAGTGACTAAATCGGTCTGAAAATAGATGATGAATTGTCTGCCACGTCTGGGTCTTTTGAACACAACATTCACCATTTCGGTTTGCTTGTGATAAATTTTCGCTACCGCCAAAGAAATGTTCGAACTGCAAAATAAGCTTTATCTCATCCATTATTCTGGAGAATTCAAAACAATTTGTGGAAGTTGTTAAACGATTTTTCCATTTGATGTTTTCATGGTTTTATAAACTTTTTTGTATCTCTTTCGGATTCTCCACTTTTATTTCATTGCACATTTTTTTTTGCTTAACGATTCCATCGTATTGTTATGCGACATTTAGTTCCACATATTTCAGCAGTGCTTCCAAATCCAAACGGTAGGTTGAAAAATGACTTTTCTGAGAAATTTGGGCCGATCACACTTCTCACCCTATCCTTCTCTATATGTGTCTGTCATATTTTTGCTCTCGGCACTTAATCTTCCATTTCGCTGTCGTTGCGTCGGACGCCCATTTCAGTTCATCTATCAATTGCCTTCGAGCGATGAGGTGAAAGCAACTGCTTCTCCATATTAAATAAAACTTAGGGAAGATCAAGTGTTCGAAGACAAGTTTCTCTGAAGTGAATCAGTTTTTTAGATAAGAACTTTTGAACCAAATTGAATGTTCCAGTACTGCTCCATGACAATACATAGAAGTACACGCATATGCATATACATACAAGATCCCTGCTAACGCACGGCAGTGTGGCTAATTAATTAACAAACAGCCATCTTGGTGATCCTGTTACCTTAGGGTAAACAAGCTATGTGTCTATCAATGACGATTAGTTGCTTTATTGGAATATGAAAAAAGCCGATGCAGCAGCGAATGTATTAGTTAGTTCAATATAGAATATTCGAATTATAACAATATAACGAAGTGCCAAGTAGGATCTTTTGATGGATACCACAGAGTGAACCTCAAACTTGGGTACTTATACCTTTGTATAAAATATTAGAACGATTATAAAAACAACGAGAATAACAAATTACGGTGTATATGAGGATTTAAGAGTAACTTCAATTTCATCGATGATGCAAGACCAGTATGACCATAATTGTTAAAAAGAGATGAGCGGAAAAGATCAGGAGGAAGAAATATTATCACCAGCTTATAAGAGTAGTAAATGAATAGTGACTGAAGGGTGATGTCGCTGAAGTGATCATTCTTATTACGGTTGTGCAGATGTGGACATGCAGAGACATTACAAACACTTTCCAACGAACTTTGAGGCAAAAAACATGAGCCAGCTGTTAGGACGAAGTCTACAAATGGCCTTTGTGGAACATTGTACAAGTAACTTAGAAAACATGCGCTGGTACATAAAAATAGAGCATTCCCAACGAGGTGGCATAATCTGTATCAAAGAAATGTTGTGAAAATTGGAAAGAAACTTAGATGACTACGGAAGATACGCAGAACAAAACAAACCGCAGAAGAGTTACAAATTATGCAGGAAAACGGAATTGCAGAGAAAAAACACAAAATGCGATATAGTCATTTTTGGTGGACAGAGTGGACGATATGAATCAGATGTAGTTAGTAGGGATCACTGCCACGAATTGCGAATGTATTAGGGAATCTACCACTTAATAAATTATTGAAGACCTGACCACCTTGGAGAAAATTGATAACCATTTTCATTCTCGCTAGATGGTTATCGTTGAATGAACGTCCAACGATTTCTCATTTTTTTTTCGTGTTTCTTTGTTTTCACCGATTTATTCACCCTTTCACACACTTAAATATGTATATGCACGACGTCGAATTTCACGTGCACATACGCACATTTGCACACATTTTCAGCACCAAACTATCGCACTTACCACTCACTAACCCATCATATCACTCACCGTTCGATCGTATACGAATAGTCGAATGCATTCGAATATTCGAATGCGATGGGCACGAAATCGCATCACTAAGCTGATTACGTGATTCTTTTACATTTTTAGATCGCGAAGCATAGAGGATCTCTCACTATTCAACAGGTTTGCTCGGTTTTATATTTTGCTTTATCATCATCGTTTTTTCATTTTTCGGTGTTCCTTCACGCTTTGATCACTGCTCGGCTTTACGCGTAATGAAAGAAATGAGCAGCTATTGTTTGAGCTTTTCTTGCGGTTTTTCTTGAAGCATGTTGAATGCAGATGCTTTGGTTAGCAAATCTAATAAAACCGAGAGTTGCTCCTCGTCATTTATGGTGTTCGCTGCTTTTTTTAATTCTATTTTTAGTTTTTTCACTTTTTTTCTTCGATTTTACGTGACCCAATATCACACGTTTTGCACATAACACAAATTCGATTCGTTTACTCGCATCCAGTGTCCACAATGAATTCAATTGGGCCCGGCAGGTGCTTGGTGACATTTGGAGTTCTTCATGAGCGTTTTGAATCTTACATACTTTCTTGGAACCGTTGGGAGGCAACGAATTCTAGTCGAGTCAGTAATCCCTTGAGTCCTTGGATGGCCGTGGTATGGATTCTCTGCAGACGCTCTCTACCCTTTGTCGATTGACTGAAGCTTTTCCAAGGTAGGACAAGTCTGGTAAAATTATTCTAACCTGAGATTGTTGGGAGGTTTAGGTGGCCTAGGTCGGGGTCAGGTCAAACTAGAGCCTTGCGCGCATTGAATGGCATGGTTGCTGTTAGCAACTTATGTATATAAGGGTAAACCTCTCGGCGTTGATCATTCCCTCAGGGATGCGCCATGAAATCGACTCATTAAGCATCGTTGGAGGTGATTGAGTGCATATCTGGCCTTTACAATGACTCGCGGCGGCCTACCGATGTATCGAGCCAGTGCTGTTATCCTCCTAGACAAGTCCGGTACCAATCTTCCGACCCCCGGAGGGGATGGAATGGTTGCTGAGCCACGCGCGCGGGGATTGATCCCATGTGTTTATTGCAGGGCGCCTCCGACCACTGCGCCCACACGCGCACGGTATATATATGCGTATACATACACATATATACATGTACATGTACATATGTTTGTTTCTTTATACATTTACTTATATATTAATGTCTGGATCTTATATGAGAAAATGTCGTAATCGCGGGTTTTAAAGAAAATAGCATTGATTGTGTTCATTTTTCCTTATCTGTATATTTTACAGTATGATGAAGTCAAAGGTTTTCCGATTTATTGCAACCATAGCAAGGAAGTGTCCTGTGCGGTTTACTGACGACTCATCCATACATTTATTTGTACTCTTTGGCACTTTTTTCCCGTAAACGCAAAGTTTTTTTTCTAAAAGTCAACTAATGCCACATCAAGGATAAATTTTAAGGAAAGGTTTTTATCCGATCGCTTGGTTCTTCAAAGCATAATGGAAAAACACTGAAGACCTATAGAGAACATCCGAAAATTTCATAATTCTATGTAATCGTTATGGATCGAGCTTCTTGAATTCCTTTCCGCATCGCTCACGTTTGGTTTCTGCAAGTTTTTGACCGACATCGAGATTTTACCCATCAATTCTTGAATTGTCTTTTTTGAAGATCAGTTAAATTTGATGATGTCGATCCATTGCTTTTCCCACGTCAAGGAGTTTCCTTTTTTGTGTGGTTGTACCGTTGCGATTTTGCATTCTGTGGTTTCTCTAATGATGGCTGCCTGAGTTAGAATGGGCGTATGAGCCAGCAAGCGATGTTCGTAAGGTGATGGTGACAGCTGTTTGGCCGCCATACTTAGAAAGTGCCATGGCTTCCTGACTGGATTAGATCTTCGGCTTTTATAACACAGTGGTGTAAATCATAATGTAGATGAACTACTGAAAATGATGTAAGGGGATAAATGCTTTAGCCTAAAACGACGAAGCAGTTCGGGTTCGCTGAACAAGAACGACAGTGATGAAGCTGAAGTCACACTTACCAAAAGTGATGTTGTACTCACCTTCAACATGGAGGTACAAGTGATTTCTCTTCCTCTTTTCTGTCTCACACTTAAAAAACAGTAACATGGGCGATGAGAGATTTTCTGTAGAGTGATTTCTGCATAAAGTTTAGCGCACAATGATCAGAACTGAACGCCGATCGATATGCATCCTTATTCACATTTAATTAAAAAGCCTACTTTTACTAAGCATTATGTGTATTTCTCTGGACGAAGTGTTAAGGTCGTTGTGATGGAAGTACAAGGTCTAAAAGCAATTGCTCCTAATCGTATTGTGTATTGTACGATGGAGGTGGACGGACACAAATTACAAACCGATCATGCCGAAGCTCAACGACCGTCGTAAGTTTTCGATCGCTAACTTTCGGATATTAATTTCTTCTGAATAGATCTCCTTTTAGGTGGGACACTCAGGGTGATTTTTCGACTAAAAATCCTTTGCCAGTGGTGAAAGTGAAATTGTATTCGGAGGTGAAAAGTATCGTCTCCTTCGAAGACAAAGAACTTGGAAAGGTGAGGTTGAAAACGAGGTGTAGAAACGAACACTATTCATTTTTAGTCTTTTATGTTTTCGACTAAAGTCGGGAATTTTATTTTTTTATTTCAAACTTTTTTATCTTAATTTCATACCTTTAATATATTTGTTCATTTCAAGGTTATAATCCAGCCGACGCCGAACTGCTCTCGATCGCCGGAATGGTACCCTATGACAGTACCGAAGAACAACTCCGATCAAAACTTGAAGATTCGTATCGCTATTCGGGTTGAGAAGCCTCCAAATCTCAAATATTGTGGCTACTGCTATTGTATTGGAAAACAGGCGTGGAAAAAATGGAAGAGGCGATTTTTTTGCCTTGTGCAGGTAGAAGTTTTTCGATTATTTTCTTTTCGTTCTCTGTTTCTTTAGAATAGGCAACCAACTCTAGGGCGTTTTCATCATATTACTAACTTGGATACTTGGATGGCTCGTCCCCACTGGTTGTGCGGGTCCCAGCATAATCTCCACTTTTTAGAAGATTTGTTGGCTTAACCATTGTAGTTCCCTGGAATCCCGAAGTGAGCCTGGCCAAAGTCTGACCCAGGTCTTTGCCACTCCAAGCAGTTGCAGCCCTCGTGGATCAGAGGGAGATTTGCCATCATTCGACTAGTTTGGTACCAGGACGGTGGTGGATCCTGGTATTGTTTGCTCTTAGCTAGGCTTCCTGATGGAAACGCCGGACTTTTTCAAAGCTTGGGAGACTCTGCTATAGGGATAAATCCCCCCTCTGTACATTGCATCCCGACACCCAGGATCAGCTCCCAGCCACAACGAGGCGGTTAATCGTTGGCAGGTTCATCTTGTTGAGTAATTAAAAATTTACTTTGATGATTTAAAAAACTGTCAATTGAGATAGATTTATACAGAGAACAACTGATGAAAGTAGTATTTCCTCTGGAATTTGCTGATATTCCTGCTAAATCTCTTTGTCATCTCCAGCGCCTCTCTTGCAGGTTTCGCAGTACGCATTTGCAGTGTGCAGTTTTCGCCAGAAGAAGTCTGATCCCACAGAGTTCGTTCAACTTGACGGCTTCACTATCGACTATATGCCTGAGCCCGACCAAGGTGTTTTTTTCGTTGTGCCAGCTTTATGTAGTGCGTTTTCACTTAGTGATGGGTGAAATCGAAAAATATTTCTGCAAAAAGAGATGATTGACTCTAACTAACTAACTTTATACGGTTGGGGATTGTGGCCTTTAGTGGGAAATAGGAATGAAAAGACGGAAACTCTTTTACAAAGTTTGTTACACCTTCTTTTATTGGGACATCTTCGAAGCAGGCGTCATGTCAACGCTGAAGCTTTCTAGAAATTGGTTGAGGAAATACCAACATTTAAGACAGAGAAATAGTGCTCCATACTGAATTTTTTCCCTTTCCTGCCTTTTACAATTGCTGATGACTTTTGGAAAACGAATCTAACTTTCATCTATCGTCCTTATCGTTGTTTGCACGACCCATCTTTGGCATTTACTGTGCGAATCCAAAATACTTCTCACATTCGATTTGTTTCTTTTGCTTGTAAGGTTCAGCTGCCGTTTGAGGATTTTCCGTCTGATACTCTCGAGTCCTGAGATAGCCGGGCTAGAGCATTACCAGTTGGATTGCAGATAGCGAACATTCCCCACACAAGTACGGTACCACCAATTTCCCGACCCCGAAAGGATAAGATGCTTCGTGAGGTCGGTGCGGGGTAGAATCAACACTATGCCTATGGTGGTTGGCATCATTATCACTGCGCTACCCACCCCATATGCTTCTTATCTGGGAGTGAAAACATGCAACAGTAGGAGGGAAACCGTTTATTATAAAATCCAACCGTTAGAAATTGCTCACTGCAATCCATAGCTATTTCCAAATCACGATGAAGCATATAGTAAGTACCTTGTATATGCACTGCTTGAAGGTTTAATGGACACACTTTCAACGACACGCGTTTCAATGCATGCACAGCCCAATGTTATTTACTCTTTAACATAAAAAAACGTACCTCAGCACCTGTCATTTGATACTTTCGATTATTTTCTTTTTGTTCTCTGTTTCTTTAGAATAGGCAATCAAGTCTAGGGCGCTTTCATCGTATTACTAACTTGGTTACTTGAATAACCGGTCCTCTCTGGTTGTGGGGGCCCCAGCACAATCTCCATTTTTCGGAGATTTGTTACCATCGAAGCTTCAAATCTGTGTCAGTAAGATCCGCATGTTTTTTCCTTACTTTCGATATTTTTGGCATAAGGTGATTCTGATTTTCTGGAATCCACTTGTTTTTTTTCGTCGAGATTCTTATCGTCAGGAGCGAAGTGGATTTGTCACATGCCCTGTACTCCTCAAAATGCTGTAGTGCTTGTGCTATCGGGAAATCAGCACTGTACGAATGTTTGAAAAAGATGACTTAGAAAAACCACGACGTGCAAAATTCTATGCGATAGTGATTTCTCAGTGAAGTATACCCAAAGATTAGGAAACTTTTCCTCTATTTCAACTGTTTAGTATTGAGCTATATGGTAGTGATGACTTAAACATTTTTTTTAATCTTCAATCTCTTTCTTTGCTCTCTCTTATCGAACTCCACCCACTAATTTTTTTCTTAAGGTCGGTGCAATCTTACTACGACCTCTAATAGTTACTTCCTACGCAAATCTTCTGATTTAGAACTCGTAGCACAAGGTGGCAAACACTTTTTCACAGCGATCAAAGAAGGTGACGAGTTGAAGTTCGCCACTGATGACGAAAACGAACGACATTTATGGGTACAGGTGCGCATCATCTGTATTAATCACTCTAAATTTTCACGATTATCGATTCATCCGTCATGAATCAAATGGAATGATGACGATTTTGGGCTCTGTATCGTGCTACTGGACAAGCGTACAAACCAGTGCCACCAAAGCAGTCCACAGTGACTCCGAAGGCGCAAGGATTCCAGGACAAAGCTAGCAAGCACGGAATGGATGAAATTATTTTAGTAAGTGCACAGAGTATAAAGATACAGAAAGACATTTCTCCATTTCAGACCTTACGGTGGTAGTCTAGATTCCTCTTCATGAATTTGTGTTTATATTTCGTATTGGTAATGGTTTCAAAATGGGCGCATGTAGCGCAGTAGTCCCTGGCAGTATCAGTGTATGCATGCTCAATGGTTCAATTCTACGCCTGGAAAAATCCGTGTTTCTCTTCTACCCAGAGTCCGCGAATTGGTACCTGACATGTCTCTGAGGAGAGAAGACGCTGAGTTCATGCATCAGCAGGCCATGCAAGCTATTGTATAAACGAGATATGAATTCAAGCACCTCTTCGATGCTTGTTGAAGTTGGCGCCTGGCTTGATGTTCTCAGTGATTGATCCACACCGAATGGGTTTACACTTTCATTGGTTTCAATATCAGAACAACTTTTTGAGTTTTGTTCTTTACTAGACACGTAAACTGGATCTCTAAAATAATCTTAATCTTTGTCTGTTATGATATTAAGACCAATCTTATTTTGCAGGCAGATCCCATCAGTTTCAATCACGACCACTTGTTTGCAGAGATTCAACGACACACATTGAATTTCAGGATGAATGAACCGATTTGTTCTTTGGTAGGATCCTGCTGTAAAACCGAAACTATTATTTGTTGCTCTTGTGAACTGATCTCGTTGGGCTGACGCGCGATTGGTGCAAGTTACGAGTGCTGATGAGTCCCACTCGCAACAGCATGGCTCTAAGGAGGGCGAAATCGCCGGAGCGTCAGCCATTGACGAACGACGACAACAACAACAACGACAACTTATACCGACCTCGAAGCAGCTCAACAAGATCAGTTCACAACAACATATAAATGAATACATCAATTATTTATGCCAAGGTTTATAGAAACTCGGTCTTATAAGTTACCATTTGTTGTGTTAGTTAAAAACATTCATTGAAATTTGCGAACTGCTTTTTCTGTCTTATTCAACTGTGCATTATTTTTCTTGTTATTAGAAATAATGTGTTCTTGCGCAACAAATTTTAGATGAAGCACGTCCTTTATCTCAGGGATGGTTTTCTCCCGGCCAAGTGTTCGTGCTGGACGAGTACTGTGCTCGGTATATGGTTCGTGGATGTTACCGTCACGTGACGTTGCTGTCGGATCTGCTTGACAAAGCTGACCACGGTCAACTCATTGACCCAACGCTTATTCACTACTCGTTCGCCTTTTGCGCCAGCCATGTGCACGGAAACAGGTAGGTTATGAGATATAAATAATTTGATCTTTATTGTTTAATTTGATATTTGAAAGCAAGAAGCTTATTGTGTGTAGGAAATTCCTTTCAATTTGTACAATTGCCATATCCACACCATGTGTAGCCATTTGGTGATTTGAGTTAATGGTGTTCTCAGTTTTGCAAACAGTTCCTCCTACATAGTGTTTCATGTTCATCGAACGCCATGACTTTATCTATATTGTAGTTTCTGCAATAATTTAATCGGTCTATTTCTCCATCTCAGCACTACTTTTTTACCTGTACCAACTGCATCACCTGTAGTCCCGTTGATCGTTGAGTGACTCGATCGGGCGCCAGTAAATCTTCCATTTTTCCCTGTGGCGTGCAAGACTAACCCAGTGGGTTCTGCCCCCTCTAGGGACTCGTCAAGCATCGTATTTTTCTTCTAAGCTCTTGCGAAGAACTCTGACCATCGGGTACGTTTGACATCCCGAGGAATCCAGTTGCTAAGGGCTCTTGTCCATCGATTGTCATTCATACGCATTACGTCTCCGGCCCACCATATCTTCGACTGTTTGGCGTATAGAACGGCATCTTTGATTGTTGGTCGTTGACGCAGGTCGGAGCTTCGGGTCCCTTCCCCTTACTTGTGTGAAACGGGATACTCCTAGCATCGTCCTTTCGACTGCCGGTTCAATAACTCTGAGTGATCTTTCATCCTGCATACATAGCGACCAGGTTTCTGACGCATACGGCATGAAGTACCGATGAGTCGAAAAGGTGGACACGGAATCGGGAGTTCTTTGTTCTCTTCACTACATCCTCGATGCTCTTGAAAGCTCTTCAAGCCGCTGGCTCGTTTCTTTCCGCTCAACTTTAAAGCTAATTCGTTCAACATGTTGATTTCCCGACCAAGATAGACATAAATGGAGCATTCGGAAATATTCGTTCCGTTGAGCTTGAATGGAGCATACGAAACCAATCCGTTCTTCATGAACATCGTTTTTGCGAGATTTAGTCGAAGACCAATCTTTCAACAGGTTTTATCAAAGTCGGCAAGCATACGTTCCGCTTGGCTAAGGTTCGATGTTATAAGGACGATCTCATCAGCAAAGCGAAGATGGTGTAACAGCCGATCATCGATTTTCACTCCCATATTATCCCATTCCAATGTTCGCATGACGTTCTGGAGGGTGGCGGTAAATAATTTTGGCGAGATGGTGTCACCTTGCCTAACCCCTCTTTTGGCGTCAATGTTAATATCGTTGTAGAATGGTAAAATGTTGGTTGTGAAGTTTTTGTACAGCTCACGAAGAATCTTTATTTACTGAGTAGGGACATCTTGACTATTAAGGCCTTCCATGACTGCTTCTATCTCGACTGAGTCAAAGGCCTTCTCTAAACCGATGAAAGTGAGACAGAGCGGTCTTTTGTACTCTCGAGATACATCAATGAGTCTTGTTATCGTGTGGATGTGGTCCATCGTACTAAATCCTTTTCTAAACCCTGCTTGCTCACATAGCTGTCCTTCGTCCACTGTTCTATCAATCCTGTTTAGGAGGACTCGAGTGAAAAGTTTGTAGACGACAGACAGCAGGCAGATTGGGCGATAGTTGCCGATATCGCGTAGGTCACCCTTCTTGAACAATAACACAGTCTTGCTGGTCTTCCACTGAGTAGGGACCTTGCATTCAGACACGCAACGTGTGAAGAGCCTAGCCAGTGTGTTTAGCAGGACTGGCGGAAGGTCCTTCAGGTGTTCTGGTCTTATCCTGTCCGGGACCTGGTGCTGTTTCGATTTTCTCACCGACGAAATGGCATGTCGGATTTCGGAAGGGAGAACCAGTGGTACAACATATCCATCCTCCTTTATTTCATATGACGGAAGGTGGACGTGGCTATCGAAGAGATCTGAGTAGTATTCGTGAATGATTTTCTCCATTGCCTTCCTGGACGCCGTTACTGTTCCGTCTGGGCGTCGGACTGCAATCATCTTGATCTTGTAACTGGCGAAGCTTCGGTGGGCTTTGCGAATGCTTTTCCCAGCCCCTGCAGATTCAACGATTACTGCTGGTCCTCTCTTTAAGATCTTCTTTTATGGCCTGTCTGCTTTGTTTTGCAAGTTCGGACGTTAGTACGTGGTTGCCTGCAGCTCGTGCGATTCCATGCTGGGGGCATCACCTCGAGTTTTTCTGGACACAGACGTCTCCTGATGACTTTCGAACTCTCAGCTTTCATAGCGCTAACGTGAAGATGTTGAATGAGCCGATCGCATTCCTCGTCGATGTTATCGACAACGACATCTTCCCAAATAGCGGACGAATGAACTGAATAAGTCGCAGTTTGTGGTGGTTTGGTGGTTCTGGGACCTCGGTCTTTGAATTTAGCGGCTTTTTTCTCCTTTCAGCGAGGAATAGAATCTTGCACGAAGGAGGCGATGGTCTGATCCCCTGTAGAATTTTCGGGACAAAAGTGACATCGGTTAAGCAAAGCCTTCTATTTACTATGATGTGGTCTATTTCGTTATGGTACTCTCCATTGGGAGGCTCCCACGTCCAACGTTGAGGGGTGGGTCTTTTGGAATTGCGAGTTACCCTGGATTGTCTTGCTCGTCATGATAAACTCAGGGAGCCGCTCACCCTGCTCGTTCCATTCTAATCCGTGGATCCCAGTGTGACATCTTCAGACGTTCTTCTTGGTCCAATCTTGGCGTTAAAATATCCAATGATAACCTAGATGAATGTATGGTCCTCTCTGTCGAACTTCTCCAAGTCCATATGGAATGCTTCGACTTCTTCTTTGTCATGGTTTGGTGTCGGCGCGTAAACGACGAAGATTGTCAAAGCCGGTATTGATCCAGATCTTTTTTAATCGTAAACGTCCCATTTGGGTTGTAAGCTGTTCGAATGAATCGATGTTCATGGACATGGACAAACTCGTGTTGACGAGAACGCCGACGCCTCCGACTCCTCTACTGTCGCATGTTTCGAGGAACAGTTCTTCTCCGGTGTCATAGACGGCGTTGAATGGGTGGCGTCGTCTCGTCTCGGCCAAGCCGATGACATCGTACCTTATCTTTCTCGCTTGCATGATCAAGTCTTCTATCGAACACTCGGGCAAGTGTACGTGCATTGTAGGTACAGATCGTCACCTTAGTTCTTCGTGATCCATGCAGCTTCCATTGTCCCTGCGATTTTAGCAGCCTCTCCGTATTCGTTCTACCCAATGCTGCCAAATTGAGGGGCTCTTTCGAGGTCAGGGGAATGAGGCCCGTTTCTTTTACTGTTTTTTAGCTTTTTGATACCCAATTATACGTTCCTGGGCTCTGAACGTGAGAGCTGAGTATACTCACGGATGGTTTGCCATGCTCTCCCACATTGGACATGGATCTTATTTCTTGGAGGCGACTCTAACCGCCTTCCATATACTTCCCTGTCACTTGATTGCAGGCTTTTGGCGGAATTGACTCGTAGAATACAATCCGAATAAACTTGAACGCACCCACACACGCATGCATGAATACGCCTAGCAAATACAGAAAGTATGTGCCAGATCAGCGCAGTAGAAACAGGAGATCCATGCCCTGGATCCACCTGCGTCTCAAGAAAGCAAAGGTCGCCATTGGTCCGCGATTAACCCTCTATTCGCCACCTGGGGACGCGCCACGTAGCCCCGCGACTAACCGGCTATCGTGATACCTCATATGAGGGAGATCCGTGAACAACTTTTTCATGTGTAGAATTTTCTTTCGACTTACGTGGAAGTCCTATCCGTTTTTCCTTTTCGATTAGCCTCCTGGGGCATTGTTTTTGTTGGTACTTACGGTTTGTTAAGAACTAGCCTTCAATCCTATGCCTTTTTTGTGCCAATCTGTCAGCTCTGCGGTAGTGGTGACTAGCTTGGATGTGGTGATACCACTCTATTGAGGCCAAGTGGCGAAGATCTCTTCGGTCGTCCTTTTTTCAAGGTGGTCGCAGTACCCCACTAATCTGTAATCATTTTCTTTTGGAAATATATTGTCGTATATGTTGCAAGATATGCTTCTAATTTGTAGAAGTCATCTCGAATAATATCGGCTGTAATATGATCTAGTTAAGGCTGTATCTTCATGATTTTGTTTGCAAATCAGTCTTCAGGGAAAATTCTTCTATGAGTTTTCCCAAGATTACAGCATCTGGAATGGGTATTTTGGGAAACTAAAGGTTGAAACGGAACGTTTCCGTTATATTTTTCTTTTTATGGTGGAAGGTAATAATCAATAATTCATCAGTCATCAAGGCTGGTAGTGGAATGTTCTATCAGCGTAAGATGTGACAACCGCATCTTCATTCTGCTACCTTTTTGAGCTTTTGTCGACAGTTTCTTTTGCATACACGATTCTAACTTCCTTTCCAATAGTCTTTTCAAACTTTTATTGCGAATTGTCTGAGGTTCTTTAGAGTCAGATCTACAACTAGCCTTCTTTCTCTAGCGATGCTTTAATAGTGGGGAAATACTGTAGAAAATTCTTGAATGAAGGGCAGTGTTATTCCGGCATACTGTTGCCACCGCCTATTGTCATCTTCAATTTGTCCTTCGTTCCCTTCATCAAAGAAAGTTTTCTGTTGAGAATTTTCTTACCATAAAAGACTTGCTTTTCCTTTCTAGGAGATCACCGTTTTTTCGCGACTGATTTTTCGCTGCTGATTTGAGTCTTCGCATGTGGAGGGCGATAATCATATTCAATGCAAAACAGCTGCATTAGGTAGACGTCAACGAGAAGAAACGGGCTCTGTGGATGTGCTACGGTCCAGTTTTAACGACATCCTGTGCATCTTAGGATTTTTTTCGCTTGGTACCAGTTGTCGTATCGCCAGACATTATAGAGAGGAGCATCTATTATGAGGGGATAGTAGTGCTGGATAATTGGTAGTGGAAGTATTTGGCTTCCATAGAAAGCAGAGGTAGCCTAACGTAGAGAGTCTTTAGGTTGTCGTGAGAAGCAATCGTCAACACTTTGGATGAAAGGGTTACATCCCTCCTTGCGAGTAAATCTTTGCCAGGATGGTGGTAATTCCTGGTCTTTATTTACTCGTTGCTGGATTTTGTGATAGAAATGTCGAACTTCTTCTCAGTTTGGCAAACTCTTATGGAGAAATGAAACCTCCGTTGATACCGCCACTCGACAATCAGGAGCATTTCCCAACCACGATGACATTTTAGACGTCAATTTGAAGTTCATCAACTACAAGATTGGTATATCAAGTGGGCTTTATTTTCGTACGAAACTAAACAATATGCTATTATTTGTTTATTGATCTAATTGCCTTTTAAACACCTTTTTATCACTGTTAACAAGTATTTAAGACCTGACGGTGTTGGAACGGTGACATTGGAGGAGAAGGAAAAATTTCAAGAGATCAAAGAACGATTGCGGGTGCTACTAGAGAAGCAGATTACAAATTTTCGGTCGGTAATTTCCCGTTTTTGTCCTAAATCTTTCGAGAAATGTCGTATGTTTTAATTTCCCACAAGCATTACTCAGTCTAGTTTATATTCATGTCAAGATTCTCATTACAATGTGTCTTTAGATATTGTTTCCCCTTTGGTCGTCCTGAAGGTGCTTTGAAAGGAACACTATCACTTTTAGAAAGGGTACGCTCAATATTCTCTCGTAGCCTTTTTTTTCTGGAACATTCTATATCACAGCTTTATTATTTCTGGCGGCTATCACCCTATACTCCTTTCCTTTTTTTCCTCCTTCTCTGTTTTTTTCTCACTTTCCACGATCGTAAAATTTTCGCTTATTCCTTAGGTGCTTATGAAAGACGTTGTCTCACCAGTTCCTCCAGAAGAGGTACGTGCCGTTATACGAAAGTGCCTTGAAGATGCTGCTTTAGTCAACTATACAAGAATATGCAACGAAGCGAAAATTGAACGTGAGTTCTATCCATGAAGTACTGTAAAATCTAACCAGGTTTCGAAGGAAAGAGTTTAAAAGTTAATGAAATTAAACAAGCCATTAGCCTTACTACATTCTAGAAATAGGCGATTATTTCCTTCCATACCCTATAAGGCCCCAGGGATCTCTCTCATAGAAGGATCTCATGCCGGTTAGTGGCGAAGCATGATGCCGCGCCCGAGGTGGGCGCAAAGAGGTCAATCCCGGACTAGAAGCAACCTCTGCTCCCGCTGACGCAGGTGGATCCAGGGCATGGATTCCATGCTTCTGCTGCATCGATTTGGCACACAACTTCTGGAATTACGACGACGTATTCACGGACGCGTGCGTAGGACTGTTCTCGTTTATGCGGATTCTACTCTAAGAGTCAATACGGCCAAAAATCTGCAGTCTAGTGACGTAGAGGCATATGGGAGGCGACTAAGAGTCACATACAACAAATAAGCTCCCCCTTCTACTGTGGAAGAGACTGGCAAGTTGCGTTTGAATATACCCATCCCCATGTTCAGAATTCAGCACGCTATACGTGAATATCAATAGCTAACACTGTGAAATATATGAGCCTCATTTCTCTGACCCGAGTGATGCCCGATACGGCAGCGTTGGCTAGGACGAATACGTAGAGGGTGCTAAAATCTCGGTGTCATTCTAGGCTGCTTAAATCGTAATGGACTACCGTGATGATCCATGCCTACAATGCACGTACACCTGTATCTGAGTCTTCGATAGACCTTTTAATCATGCAGGCAAGAAGGACAAGGCACAACATCATCGTATTGACCGAGATGAGAAGATTCCACTAATTTAACGATGTCTATGACACCGGAGGACTGCTCCTCACAACTTGCGACAGTAGAGAAGTTGGCGTCTTCGGTGTTCTCCTCAACACGAGTTTGCCCATGAACATTGGTTCATTCGAACAACTAAGAAACCGAATTGCACGTCTGCGGTTGAAGAGATGTGGATCAATACCGGTCTTGATAATCCTCGTCGTCTAAGCACCGACTTCAAGCCATGACGTAGGTGAAATTCTACAGAGAAGCAAGTACATTTTTTGATGTCATCATTGGAGATTTTAGCGTTAAGATTAGACAAAGAAGAACGTACGAAGAACGTCACATTGGCGCCCACGGATTAGAATGGAACGAGCAGGGTGAGCGGCTGTCTGAGTTTATCATGACGACCAAGACCATCCATAGTAGCTCGCATTTCCAGAAGCCCCACCCTCAACGCTTAACATTGAAGTCGTCCAATGGAAAGTTCGATAACCAAATAGACCACATCATAGCAAGTCGATGGCTTTGCCTCACCGATGTCTCTGTTGTCCGAAAAGTTTACACGGAATTTGGCCATCGCCTTCTCCATGCAAGATTTAATTTCTCATGGAAAGGAGACAAAGCCGCTAAATTAAAAAAAACGGTGTTCCAAAACCACCATGAACTGGGATTTATTCAGTTCATTGGTCAGCTGTTGGGAAGATGACGTTCTTAATAACATCAATGAGGAATACTATCGCCCCATCCAACATTTTCACGTTAGCGTTGTGAAAGCTGGGAGTTCGAAAGTCACTGAGAGACGTCCGTCCACAGAAACACTTCAGCTGATATGCCAGTGTTAGAATCGCGCGAGCTGCAAGCAGTTACCAACTCATGTCCGAACTTGCAAAAGATTGTAGACAGGTGACAAAAAGGATCTCAAGGAGAGAAGAGCAACAGTTATAGTCGAAGCCGCAGAGTCTGGGAAAAAGCGTTCGTAAAGCCCACCGAAGATTTGCCAATTAGAAAAACAAGACGATTGCATTCCGATTCGCAGACGGAAGAGTTACAGCTTCCAGAAAGGCAGTGGAGAAAACCATTCACGAAAACTACTCAGATCTTTTCAACTGCCACGTACTCCTTCCCTCATTCGAAATAAACGAGGATGGATATGTTGTACCACCGGTTCTCCCTTCTGGAATCCGACATTCTGTTTCGTCGGTGAAAAATCGAACAGCACCAGATGCGGGCAGGATAAGATCAGAACACCTGAGGAGCCTTCCGCCACTCTTCATGAACACACTGGCTCGGCTCTTCACACGTTACCTGTCTGAATGGAATGTTCCTATTCAGTGAAAACCAGTCTGACTGTGCTATTGTTCAAGAAGGATGACCGCTACAATATCGGCTCGAGTCGTCCCAAACAGTATTGACAGAACACTACACGAATGGCAGCTATATGAACAAGCAGGTTTTTCGAGGGGAGGGTGCAGTAGGATGGACCACATCTATACCACAACAAAACTTGTTGAAGTATCACGAATGGACAAGAGACCGCTCTATCTCATTTTAAGCTTTGACTCACTTGAGAGAGAAAGAGTCATGGAAGCCTTGACAGCCAGGTCGCCCCTTCTCAATATCGGGAAATTCTTCGTGAGCTGTATGAAAATGTCACAACCAGGATATCATTATTCCACGTTGATATTAACATCGATGTCAGAAGAGGATTTAGGCAAGGCGATACCATCTCGCCAAAATTATTTAGCGCCAACCTGGAGAGCATCATGCGAGCATTAGAATGAGACAACATGGGAGTGGAAATCGATGATCGGCTGTTACACCATCTTCGCTTTGCTGATGACATCGTGCTTATAACACCAAACATCAGCCAAGCGGAACGGATGCTTGCTGACTTTGATAAAACCTGTGGAAAGATTGGTCTCCGACTAAATCTCACAAAAACGATGTTCATGGGGAAGTCTATATAGGTCGGGAAATTAAGATGGTGAGCGACTTAGCTGCAGAGTTGATCAGGAGAAACAAGCAGCGTGGGAAGCTTTCAAAAGCATTGAGGATACGGAGAAAAGAACAAAGAACGCACGTTCTATATTCTCTGCGTCAGAAACGTGGTCGTTGCGTAAGCAGGATGAAAGACCAATCAGTATTATGGCACAAGCATCGGAAGGACGAGATTAGAAGTATCTCATGTCACACAAGTGAGAGAGGGGATCAGAAATTGCGATCTACGTCAACGATCAAAAAGCGAAAAATGCCGTTCTCTACGTCAAACAGTTGAAGATAACGTGGGCCGTACATATACTGCGTATGAACGACAACCGACGGACATGACCTGTTAGTGTGTAACTTCCTCAGGATGTCAAACGTACTGCAGGAATACCACCGACCCGATGGTCAGGGGTGTTCACGAAAACCATAGAAGAAGATATTATGCTCAACATGTTTCTAGAGCAAGCAGAATCTACTATGTTACTCTTTCATAGGACAGGAGAGATGGAAGGTTTACTAGCGCTCACTCGAATCATTTGACCATCTACCGAACGGCAGATGATAAAGCTGATAGGTCGTGAATCTAGAAGTTGTGTAGTTCGTAAACCGACAAAATGAGTAGTAGTCGCAGCGGTAAATGACAAGGAATAAGCGTCTGGCATTAATCTCTCTCTCTTATGGATCTGCCATGAACTGGACTTCATTGAGCAGTGTAGAAGTGGTTGGGGGTTTGTACATTAACTTGTGGTGGTCTACCGATGTACCAAATTATTATTTATATTCTCTTAGAAATGTGTTGTACCAATTCGCCGATCTCGGAAAGACTAGCGGGCTTTAAGTAAGCTGGCACGCAAAATCGAGCAGTAGACCATTTTTGTGTATTGTAGGGTCACCTCTTACCCTTTGCGCTATGAATTGACTTGAGATTCATTGCCGTGACGGTGTTAGTTCTAATCACAATTTTAACCTTTTTTACTTACTGCCTACTCTTTTTAATGGCAGAGTATATTGCGAAATATAACTTCAACGAAGCTGAGATATTTTGCAAAGCTCTGGACCGCAGGTGCCTATGGTGGGGAACGAACGCGCTATTGTCCTTTTCGGGGAGTAACGTGTTCACCACCACACCATGCGGTGTCCTTCGTTTCGCCTGTCTCTCAGCTAGTTCTACCGATCTTTCTTGCCATCAGCAATCACCCAAGCAATAAAATTGTGATTATAACTATAGCCTCACCTTAACTGTGTTCAAGATTTGGGCTCCCCAGATCAATCCCTTTGACAGGGTGATTGCTGATGGCAAAAAAGATCGATAGAACTAGCTGAGAGACAGGCGAAACGAAGGACCCGCATGGTGTGGTGGTGAACGCGTTACTCCCCGGAAAGGACAACAGCGCGTTCGTTCCCCACCATAGGCACCTGCGGTCAGAGTTTTGCAAAATATCTCAGCTTCGTTGAAAAGGTGTTAGTTCTGTTTAAAGCAACCTATAGAACTTTAAAATTTATAGGGTTTTCAAGCACTTGATTTTCATGTATTGTAGAGGTGCAAACATTTTTGTGCACATTTATGTATTGTTTCAAATAGTTCCACGACGTTTGAAACTTTTCCTTCCCACAGTGTTGGTTAACGAATGTTTTGCAGAACGTATGGGAGTCGATGTGAGCCCTCAGCAGCGTATTGAGGACATGATGCGAGTGACCGAGTACTGTATCGACTTGCTCAAAGAAAACGAGGAACATCATGGCGAGGTGAGCAATATAACTTTTCAAAGGCATCAATCGAAACGAGTTGATTTCACATAACTTTCTTTCCTGTGGTTCGTCTCTTTCTGTATTCGTCCTATTTTTAGAAAATGTTTTTTGCTTTACTTTAGCAACTACGAGGGGTATGTTGTCCGTCATTTTCGATGCCGGTAACTGTGATTTGTGAGAACAACCACAGTGGTTTTCTATTTTTTAAAATAGTTCCTAATCTGTCACAAAAATTTTCTGCTTCTCACTATTCACTGTGTGTTTAACGTTTGCTGTTCGTTACACATTTTAGTCCTTTACGCGTGCACGGAATGGGCAGTCTGGTTGTACCATAGTAGATAGAATTGCCTGGCTTTATCGCTAGAATAATGTCAATGGACACTTGTGTTATATTGCTATGCTCTATTCCGGTATAGACAGTGAGCATACTGTATTTAAATGAAATGGCTGGAACCCATATTATACTCCTCATGAGGCTAAGCTGTATTCCTCAATAGTATAATAAAAATATCCCGAGACAATCAGCGAATAACACTTGAAACCCACTCATTACCTTGCGTTGTCGTAGGAGCTATATATAGGGAATTAAAAAGTGAAGGGATAGAGCGTTTGGCGTTAATCAATCCGTGAGAGATGTGCCATGCTTTCAACTTGATTAACCATTGTAGAAGTTTTTAACTTATTATTTACTGCCTACTCTTTTTAACGGCAGGGTATACATTGCGAAATATAACTTCAATGATGCTGAGATATTTGCAAAACTCCGGAGCGCAGGTATCTACGGTGGGGGAACGAACGCGCTATTGTCCTTTCCGGGGAGTAGCGCGCTCACTACCACACCATGCAGGTCCTTCGTTTCGCCTGTCTCTCAGCTAGTTCTATTGATCTTTTGCCATCAGCAATCACCGGTCAGCGGGATTGATCTGGGGGGCCCAAATCGGCAACGAACCCAGTTAAGCTGAGGCTGCAGTTATAATCACATTTTTCAATCCCGCTGACGGGTGATTGCTGATGGCAAAAGATCAATAGAACTAACTGAAAGACAGGCGAGACGAAGGACCCGCATGGTGTGGTGGTGGCGCGCTACTCCCCGGAAAGGACAATAGCGTGTTCGTTCCCCACCGAAGCACCTGCGGTCCCGAGTTTTGCAAATATCTCAGCATCATTAAAGATTATACATCGTAAAAGTGATTGAATGTTTTTTTGGCTCACAAGATGTATTGGTGCCTAACCCTCACATCAAGAAATTGTTTCCCTTGTTCCACACAATCTTGGTGCCAATTTCAGACATGATGGTGGAGAGGGACTTGGTTTAAACCAACGAATGTACTTCTATTTGTGTTGTTTTGAAATCCACCTCTGAATTCAACATCACATATTATGCAGATTCCAACGCTGCTTTCATTCCATCTGTCTCCTTACACACATCATCCACGAATGTCTTCCGTTTTGCATTTGTGTTCGGATGGTGTTCGAAGCTCTTGGTTTTTTCATTAATATCGTTAAATGGTGGTCGAATTGTTTTTCACAGGAATCCTAAGGACATCTATGGTAAAGCGTTCGCTGGTCTTGTCCACAGGCAATCTGTGTGAATCGAAGGAAGCTTTCCAGACAAGCCTTTCAAGAATCTCCTGATCGAGGAAGGATGAGAAGCTTACGTAGTTCAAGGCAACTTCGAAGCAGGGCTTTGAGAGTATTGGTCGTTATACAGAGCTCCACGCACTACATGCTCTTTGGAATTCTACAACTGAATGGTGGTAGAAAATAAATCCTCGTTAATCAACGTCACTGAAATGTTTCACCTATGAATTAATCCTTGAATTATACATGAATTCATCTTATATTCGACTTTTTGAGACGAAGCTCATAAAAGTTTGTGTTTTGCTGTTTATCAACGAGTCAGCGACCAAACGACCAAAGGAAGTTTGTGAAGAAATTTGACTTTTAGACAAAGAACGTGGACTAAACGTTACGTTAATACAACCAGATTGTATTGTAGATTACCACATTTTTAGTTAAGGGGGTTATTTTCGGGAGTGTCTTTTTTTGTTCTCGTGTACAATTTGTCTCATACGCAGTATTCAACGGGTTCAAAAAGCCTATATGCTTCATAGAAATTATACCTCTATTGTAATACATTCAAACTCTGTGTAATTGAGATACTTAATGGCCATATAAGGAGCCGTAGATGTCGCTTTAAGGCGAACTGTTTCTAGTGTGCTTTTTTGTCCCACGCTTCTTTAACCACATCACTCTTTGTAATATTTGCAGTGTTCTAATGAAAAAGGTGGCATTCTGGAAAAATATCTAAAATCATCTAGGCCTTCGCATGGTTTTCCGATTTATTAGCTGATCATTCTGAAATCTTCTGGTCACTGTATTCCGTGGATTTGGATTCGGCCATGGAGGTGCAACCGCCCGACTCTTGGGATTCTTTTCCGCTCTTTCAAACGCTCAACGATTTTTTGCTCAGTGAGAGTAAGTGATGTTTAATTTGCTGTTTTTATAGTGAGTCGCAATAGGGTTGTTGCAATATTTATTTCCTAGTAGCCCCTTTTAGCGAATTTCATATTTTTCATATTTTGTAAAAGTCGAATTGATGTGCAATCTTGCTGGCCAAATACTTTCGTAACCCCAAAGAAAAAACAAGAAATCTGGATTCGAATCACATTAGAAGCAGCTTATTTAGACCTTAGGCAATAGAAAGTTGGTTATGCGAGTTATTAGGTGATCTTTTTTACGTTTGCCAAAATAGCTGCTCTCTAACAAACAGCCAAGTTCCAAAGGTTTCATTCACTTCTTGATCTGCTTGAGGATTCCATTATGAAGAAGATGCTTACTGATTTAGTTCTTAAACGTCGCTTGTATGATTTCTTCATGCATCTTAAGATCTCTGTAATTTCACTTCCTACATCGTTATCACGGAAGGGTTATGAGAAAATCAGTTTGAAAAAAAGGAGATTTCCAACTGTAGTTCTTCTCTGCGAGAGACTAAAGATGCTGCATTTCAGTCAAATTTTGTGCTAAACAACTTCATTCTCTTCAGAATCCTTGAATGGTGGGATTTTTCACAAAAAAATAACCACCCAATTCCAACCTCTCGTAGTACGCTACACTGATCTCATGGAACATTCGATATCACAATCAATTGACAAGGGGTTCTCAAAAGAGAAGTGGGAACCGAGAAAGTAAGTTTTTCGCTTTTTTATTATGATTAACACTCTAGCCAAGAAAAACGAGAGGACTGCATAACATATTAAGCAGTTTATCAAGTGCAAAAAAAATGTCGTCAACGGAAAAGGCCCGAGGCTTGTCTCTCCACAGCTGATGATTTCTCGACAGCTGTGGTATTTGACCAGTTGAAATCTTACAGACTCACAGAAAAGGAGTTTCTTTTTTCATGTTAGTCGTTTCTATAAGACTTGTAAAGTGTTCTATCAGTTATAAACATTTTTGAAATTCAAATCCTCAAAAAATTGGAAAAGAAGCGCATATTTTTGAAATTTCCAATGCAGCATTGAGAGCTGCAGAGATAGAGACGATACCGTAGGGAACACCATTCTACTCTGCAATCTCATTGTTCAACGGAAATGTAAGGAAATTTCGCAAAACGTGGACCCCGGGCCAGATCTAACCACGATTTAGTCCCCGGAAAGGGCAATCGTTGTTCGATCTAGCCAGGGGATCCAAGTTTTGCGAATATCTCAGGGTCGTTGTGATTGTAATTCGCATCATATCCTGCCGTGAAAAATTGTAGTAGGCAGAAAACAAAAGGTTAATATTATAAAGAATATGTATCATCGTTTGTGAAAATCAGAACCTACTCTTGGTAGGGTTAATCCTGGTAGGGTAGAAAAGAAAACATATCCTGTGGGCATTGCTCTGCAGATTCCGTAAATACTTTTTGTTGCGACTAAAAATTTAATGTCAACTGAAATATTTTGTTTTATTCATAGATCAGTACAAGCCCATACGAAAGAACAGTACTGAACTGAGAAATGATGATTTAAAGTTCGAAGCGGCCATTAATTTCACACCACTGCATTGTAGCCAATGCATGTTTGTCGTTATGTGTAAACGATGGTGTAGAAGTAGTCTTCAAATAACAATGACCTATTGAACTAGTGGTTGCAGTACTACATAGATCTTTTGATTTGGAACTCCATCAAGCTTTCTCCACACTTCTGATTTTTTTGCAGAGAGGGTTGTGCAACATCAGAAGACATCTATTGGAAATTAGATGCTCTACATATGTTTATTGTTGACTTGAATTGGCCCGAAGAGGAGTTCCGCAAGTATCTGAATGTACGAATGAAGAGTCTGACTTCTGACATGATATTGAAAGTTGCTAGCAGGTGGGAATGTACGAAAAAAGTGCTGCTTCTTTAGCTATATTTCCGAAGAATAATGTATTCCTTGCAGTTGACTTATGAGAATCAGTTAATTGTCTGCAAATTCTTTAGTACTTACCAACAATTCGATTTGTGGATGCAAAGAGCACGGAGATCCACGGATTACATCCTACCGTCAGAGGTGTGCGTCATGATCAACGTGTTGTTTAGTTCGAAAACAAGAGCATCGAAAGTATCCGTAGACGCTGGAGAGGTTGTTATTTTAATTAATTTCCGAAAAGTTACAAAAAATCAGTTAAGTTGTACTTCCTGAATGATGGAACTTCGTTGTTCTTCCTACGTGCAAAGCATAGTCTCATTCGTTGATATCCTCTACACGAATCACGAAGGACCGTATGTGGTTTAAAGCAATTTCCATCTGAATAGTACTATTTTGGACCAACATGATTTACTTTACCTGGAATCTTGTAAGCAGTGCTATGGCTTTCCCTAATCTTCGACCTCAAATTTTCAGTACGGTAGTAATTTCTGGCACCATCTTACTCTTAGCTAAGCTGCCGTGATGGAAATATCGAACTCGTTCCCAGTTTGTGAGACTGCTGTGGGCATGAACCTCTGTTATACATCGTAGTTGAACACATAGTCATACAGCTTCTCCTAAGGTGCAGTGAAGCAGCATGCCACTATGGAGGGAGAGACGAGGGTGGGGTGGTTTCCTTGGCAATGTGAACCTTTTTCCGTGTGCATCGTGACATATCGCTTGTTACTGGGCTCGAGTAATGTCTTTAAGCGAAAGGTAATGCAGAAACTTCATATTTAGTTAGTGTTGCTGCAGATCGTCTGATTTGACAAGATGAAAAGTTTATCGCCAGTCTTCGCGATATCGCTGTTGTTATAGTTCAAATATCAATCGAAGCTGGACGAAACACTCGATACCATGCTCTCAGACATGGAGACCTGTATCCAGGACCGATTGATAGGCGTGTTGGAATTCGTTCTCAGCAGACTTGCCCGATATGATGAAGGCAACCCTATCGGAGCCCTACTCAGCATGGCGGTTCGAGTTTTTTTCTTCTCTGCATTTGTACATTTTTGAAAAAAGGAGCAGAATTTCTTGATGTTGTCCTTACGGATTACGGTTTTCTTTTTCCAGCCTAAGCCGGCATCGCTGTTCAACAAAATGAAAACAATGGTAGGCGAACAAGGCATCAGTATCAGCGGAACAAGTACTCCGACACCATCGACGCCTCAAAATACGGTAATAACGCAGTAATATAAGCGAAATAAGTTTAACTAGGTGCTATAGCGAGTATATTTAGTGAACTAATTAATATCTAATGGTTGGTTACTGGTCACCTCTCACAGTTTTTCTTACACAAGATGGGATGGGTTAACTCGTACTCAGATGTCATTTTATGATATTTTTTAAAAAATTTGTGATTTTCTACAAATATAGTCAATAGACGATATGGTTTTGCTTATTAATACATGCAAGCTCAATTCTTCTTCTTTTTCAGAAAACGCCACTTTTACAACAGCGGTCAACTGGACACATGGGTAACTCGTACGTGACCTTCATGCGAGGATGTACTGAACAACTACGACAAATCGTTACTGATGAAGTTTGGGTGAACACATTGTTTGAAGTAAGCATATTTCCGAAATGCCAGACGCGTCAACTTTTTTTCGTTTCTACTTTTTTCATTAAACTAGAAACTTTCTTGAGCTTGTTCCTTGACGAAATAATCTTGGATGCTCAGAATTGGTATGCAAATCAAATGAAGATGATCAATGAGTGGTTGACGGAGCGGCTACAACAATCCATCAGCGCTTATCAGTTCACTTGTCTCAGCTTTATTGTTAAGGTCTGTGCATTTTATTTCAGTTACAAACTCGTTTAGATGTTTTAAGACAGTCCTGTTCCATTGGTTTGACCATGTTGTTATAATGTGAGATACTTAAAATTCTGTTGTTACCATCTGAATCGCTTTCGTTAAAAGCATAGCGCTGTCTAAAACGCAAAGTTCAAAATCAGAATTGACGTTCGTTCACACAATCATCCACTGAAGATGTTCCCGCGGGTTCCCGACTCATTAGGGAAATCGACGGAATTTTGGAGTTACGCAGTGAGAACCGACATTTTCCGTCTTCGGCATTCGAAATTATTCCTTCAGATTCCTTCAGGCATTCAAGACATTTTTCCCCGTTGTTTTATCTCTTTTTATAACTATACCTCATTCTTCCTAATTGTCTATTGCCTTTTTTCGCCTATCCAGTTATAACTGGCACGAAAGCAAGATCTGGTCGAGGCCTACGAGGTGCTACACTCCGAAACTTTTGTGGGTCAATCTCTTCTAAGTTTGGAAACAAGCTTCAAGCGCTTATCAGGCAAGGGCAAAGAGCTATTTTCTGAAAGAAACTACGGCATAGTATTCATCGACTTGTTCAAGAGAGTATTCTGGAGTCAGCACTAGGAAGAAAAATAGGGTAGTAATATCCTCAACATGGAAACCTTCTGTTTCTTGTTCTGCTCAAACACCGACCAATTGAATTTTGCTGTCGAAAGATGAGTTCAATAAGGAAGAGATTCCATACAGTCCTTTATCAATTCAGAACGCCTGGATGAAATTCCCCATTCCTAATAAAACTACACCAGCAACGAGCCGTAGATGTTCGAGCTACAGTCAGAAATTTGAGGCATAAAACAGTTCTTCGACCAGACAGTATTCGAATAAGCCCTACTTGCAGCTGTTATTACGTCATATCTACAAATCGAAAGGGATACACTAAGTAGAGAAATTTTAACAACGACCTTTTTCACAAAAAAAGCAACCGCAGTGACCTTCATGGCCACCTACCGCCACTGAAGATCGTCGTATAGAATAAACTTGATTTTGAAAAGAATATAGCTGCATGTGCCAGATCCAAGCACGTTCGAGAGTCATTAAGATCTACTGGGGAATACCTACACTAGCTGTTCTGACTTTCGTTGATTACAAGGAGGCATCCCACAATGCATGGATCAACACCATACAGTTTGTCTCCAATTGACCAAAGCATAAACACGTTCTGGATAAAAACCTTAGTAGCTGCAATAGTTATGATAAACGGATGGAGTGATGTAGTCCCTGAACACGTGAACTAGGTGTACTCAAAGTTGGCAGTAACTTCCAAATTACCAAGCCACGACGAAATTAATGCACATATTTGACCACAACCGTGCATGGCGGTTGTAAGGCAACGAAAATAAATAGGCCATCTAAGTATCTGAGCAAACACCTGCTTAAGGTGTTCCACAGCAACCAATTGCGATGTAAAGCATTTATTTTATGCATGTTTATGTTAGCTGAGAAGAAGTCTGACATGTTTATCCTGGAGCCCATCTAAAAAGGAACCACTACAATTCTAGAATATCATAGCAAACTCTCTCTAATCCGCAGAGGGCGGCGCGAGGAACCACATGCACACAGGTTCCTCTAGAATCCAGTGAAAAAGATTTGGTTAAACACTCAGTGTTCCCGCTTATGGAAAAAAATGCTAGTTCTTGGTAAACAAACTGTGTGCAATTAGTCTTGTTTCGTGGACCGCGGACGAAGTCTACTTGGCAATGGTTCGGCTGCACGAGTTTGCACTATAAGCTAACAACAACGACAACAGCTACAAATGTGAGCGTATCTTGTGATAACATACACCATTTAGGAGAACGATACGGAGATGACCTTAAGTGTTTCAAGCTAGAAGTGATCACTCAAAGACAAAGTATGAGTTCAATAAGTTTTACACGTGAAGGTCGATACCTTTCGAAATTAATCAGAATGATTAAAGTAACTCGGAAGACGGATGACTAAGGTTGAATAGGCTGTAAAAAATCTGTTTGTTCAAGAAGGTGCAAAAACCCCAAAGACCTATGCTACATAAACTCATGAATACATGAGCGCTGACATGATTAATACCTTTAACACCTGAATAATCAGGGACTTTAAGGCTTTAAGCTCTACTACTTATTCTATCATGTAGTTCTCTATCACGGCAAGCCTCAGTCTGTCCCTAAATCCCTTTTTTTCTACAAGTATATAAGGAGGTTTTTTTTACAGAAGGTCCACAGCGACTTCGAGCTACAGGGTATTGACGAAGAAAAGTTAGACGGGAAGATCTACCAGTCAATCAGTCGAAGGTTACAGCTGGAAGAAGCCAATGTGGCACTGCACGATCACTGTAAATTTTATGTATTGTATCAAAATCAATTAGCTACTAAATTCCTAGATTTTGTCCACATATTCCACATAATAACATCGAAAGCATATGCTAGTTCAGATCTGCTTTTAGATATTGTCGTACAACTAAAAAATTTTGAAAATTTCGATATTTAGCTAAACAGTATTTTAGGATTCATGAGTTAACCGAGATATCTTAGGTAACGGACACACACCATCGGTCTTTCCATCGTCGCTGGGTAACGCGTCTGCCGCAGTCTCGAACGTATCCAGTATGGTCGAAGGTGCTGGCGCTAAAGTATTCTCATTCTTTAAATAATTTACCTTTTCTGTGCAGGCTATTTTAAGGTTTTGATACCGAATCTAAGTTATTACTTACTTTCGTCAGGGTCCCATAGCATACAGTGTTCATCTCGTAGTCTTTTTCACTAGATTCTCATGTTTATGACTTCATTCGTTTCTTGCTACTAAAATTCTCGGTCTTTCTATATTTTTAGCCTATTTGACACTAGGATATTACAGTTATGTGTAAAAATCGCTTTACGGTTATCGATTGGTTTTAGTGGAGAAGTTGTAGTTCATATGTTCTTAAAAATGTGGTGTAGATGTTAGGCTAAGTTTTCCAATAAGATATTGTTGAAGTGATCATCTTCATTCCTATTTCCGTAGTTTTACTGGATGTGACAATTTTTCTAACAAAACCGGGTTCCATTTCCCATGCAGAACCTCTCAGAGTTTTTGAACGATAATAGAGCCTCAGTGATTGTTTCGCTTTATAGAATGTGATGATCTAAGATGCAAATACATTATTATCAATTTGTTAGTAGAACGGAACAGGCTAGAGAGTCGTGTTTTCCTCATAGGACCCAATTCTATCACATCATTTCTCGTGCGCTGACGTATAGATTGTAACTTCGCGATGCTATGTATATTTAAGTCAGCAGCTCGATTACTTCTGCTTTAAAAACATTCTTCACTTATTCCTTGATTTCCTTGATCGTGTGGATTTGCCTTCCAGTGAAACCAAATTTTTATTATACTGTTATAAGGATAAACATATTCACTTATGTGGTTTCTGTCTCCTTGTTAGGATGAGTTTGCTATAAAAATTCAGTCTTGACAGAACAATTACAGATCTTTACTTCCTCGGCACTTGAAATAATAACGGTACAAGTCTATAGCTGATGAACTAGAACGCATCCACACATGCGTGCATGAATACGCCTCGTAAATATCGTAAATACAGAAGCTATGTGCGAAATCGGCGCAGCAGAAACAGGAAGTCCATGCTCTGAATCCACCTGCGTCTCAGGGAAGCAAAGGTCGCCTTTGGTCTGCGATTAACCCCCTGTCAGCCACGTGGGGGCGCGCTACGTAGCCTCTCGACTAACCGGCTATCGGGATCCCTCATATGAGGGAGATGCGTGGGTTCCAGCTCTAAGTACAAAATTATAAAGCCTGAATAAAAGATTCCAGTTAGACCTCAGTTTGGGTATATTGTCTTTTTCCCATAAGCTGCGGATGGAATCCATATCGTTTGTAGCTTCTGCTGTATTTTTCAAAACGAAGAGATAAAAGTGTTTCAGCTATGCGAAAGCTGTGAACGTCTTAGCCAGGCCACCTCTGGCTTGGAAGAAAATCACACTGGACCAGCAATTAACATGATAGACTACAGGAGAGCCTCAAGTTGCAACTGAAGCCATTTCCAAGCTCAACTACCTTTGTTGTTGACGGCTGCATCAGGACAGGAACCTAACCATTGACGACCATCTAATTCTCTGGGTAAATAAGCACGTAAAGGAATGTCGAAATGGATTTCATAATCTGGCGAATCATCTTTTGGAAAGCGGACTTTTTGACATACACAATATGTGAGCGTAATTTTTTGAATAGTCGGCCAAACATGTCATAGGCGGTTCTATTTGTTACTATGAACCTTTCTCTCCAATGTCACGGCATTAGTAGGTATGGGTTGCGCACTCGGTGGCGACACCAGCAAGATGGTCAGACATCGTAGTGGAGTTCTATCGACGTCCAAGAAGAACTGGCATAGTTCTCGGAGATGTTCGATAAAAAAAACACCTTTTGACAAGCATCTAAGAAAAAAATCTGCTGAATTTCTTAGTGAATCAGTATAAAATATCGAACTCAGCCGAATATGAAATGTTCAGACGCTCTTTCTTTAATCAGTATAAGAATTTTACCACAGATTGTTTTTATTTATTTAACCTTTATTTTATTTATTTATTTTTAATTTTTATTTATTTATTTATTTATTATTAAATTAATTATTATTTATTTATTTTATTATTATTTATTTATTCCACTTTAAAACGCTAGTTTCGTTTACATTTTTTTCCCTAACGTTTTTCTTCCTACAGAGTTTGTAGTGAATTCATACCAGAAAAAAAAGGATAAGGCTCTCGGCTTTGATCTAACCCCGGGATGCGCCATGCTTTCATTTCACTAAGCATCGTTGGAGGTGATTGAACGCATATCTTGCCTTTACAATGAGTTGGGGTGACATATTCATGTATCGAGTTAATGCTGCTACCTTCCCAGAGAAGTCCGGTACCAATTTGCCAACCACGGAAAGATGAAATGCTTGGTAAGCCGTGGAGCGCCGGGATCGATCCCATGTGTATTGCGGAGCTCCTCCGACCACCGCTCCACACGCGCCCTCGTACCTGATATTGTATGAATAAAGCTTTCAAAAAGGAAGTAGGTTTCGCACGATTTTTTGTACTAGTAAAAACTAGGAGGTAAATTAGCAGAGACGGCTAGAAATCTCACCATTGTATTGGCCAAGTAACCCTTTGTGATCAAACCTTGAAACGTTAGTTTAAAAGGTTCCAGACAAAGATGAGATTTCCGAAGCTAATGAGGTATGTAACAGTCTGTTGCTATCGTCGATGACCATTTAAAACTTTAACACATAGTGGACGACAGGAATTGGTTTCAATTCATAAATAGCTAAAAAATATTCCTTTGCGTTTCAGGTTTTAACAAATATATCTCACGCCGTAGTGAACTTTATCAGTGGAATAAGAATCATTAGCAGCTAAATTTTCTTACCAGTAAAAATACAGACGTATTGTTCTGTCACCATATAGGTTTGGTTTTCTGAGTAGCGAAGAAGCGTCCTCGAATGCTTGTTGCATCGTCCTCTAGTGGTCGATCGACTAATCGCAGCTATCAGACGAATCGCTGTTGTTCTTGAAGAATGCGAGTTCCAACGCAACAGATTTTATTATAATTCACAAAAGCCAGCAAAAAATTTGCGGTATGAAAGTAATGGATCTCCCTCAAAGAGGGATCCCTCGCTAGGTAGTCGCGGGGAAACATGGCGCGTTATCCGACGAAAGGCTAACATTCCGAGTGAGATGCTTCTTGAAGTTGAAGTAGATGTGGATCAATAACAGGCTTGACAATGGACAAGAACTCTTGGTGACTGAATTCCTCGGTATGTCAAACGCAGAGCAGGAAGACCACCTACCCGATGGTCACAGTCCTTTACAGACACCCTATGAGAAAAATATGACGCTTAGAGAATCATAAAACAAGCAAAACCCACTGGGTTACTCTTGAACGCGACAAGGAGAAATGAAAAGATTGCTGGGGCCAGCTCGACTCAGTTGACGAACATCGGGACAACAGGTGATAGAAAACTGGAAGTTTTATGCCACCTGTCTTCACGAGTACTGCGCTTATCCCAGCACTTCTCACATTCGATTCGTTCCTTCTCATCCACCATCCACAACGGTCTCGCAACTTTTACGTGTGGCTTCGGCTGCTGCTTGAGGATTTTTATTTCATCTTGAATGTCGTAGAGTGTTGGTCGAGTAATTCTCTCTGGAGTCCTGAGATAACCCGACTAGTGTTCCAATTCCATTACAGAGAGTGATTTTTCCCAGACAAGTCCAGTACCAATTTCCCGCTCTCAGAGGGATGAGAGGTGAGTCTGCGCCCGGATCGAACCTGGACAGCGCTCGTGGTTATCGGAATCAGTGCCACTGTTCCCTCTACAAAAAAATAGCTGAAGCGAGAATTAAAAAAAGGTGAATTGAACAAAAGTTGACATTACGAGATTGGTCTTGCACTTCTTTGTGCAATCACAAGGATCCATTTCTTAATCGCCCCATAGCATACAACAATTGCTGATGTTTAGCATAATGTTTGGTCAGATAAGATACATTGAAACACTTTCGGAGGCAGTATTTTCCGAGACCGACTTCGTTTTAATCCCGACATATAACTCGTTTTTCTTGGAAAGCACAAACGAGGTCGCCACTGTACTACTTATCTATTCACAAAAAAACTGACGCCTTGTCGGAGTTCGCCTTCTTCAGATGATGGAAAGATAAATAAACTAAACTACATCCCAGTCATCCATACATCTCCAAAACCTTAACGGAAAAACCACAATACCTAACTTTCGGAAGTTAAAGATGATAAGAAGTAGGTTCCGATTACTTTCTTGGATTATTGAGCTAACACGAGGTTGACAAAGATGTCTATTCGGCTAACGTTTCAACGCCTTCGTCTTCCTTAGAGCCGATGACTAAAGTCGATGGTCTGATGCAGACGTCCTCTGCGGAAGACGAAGACGTGGAAGCGTTAACCAAATATCCAAGAAGCTATGAATTATTAACGCCGACGTTAAATGACGGTCGATTTAAAGAATAGGTTGTGATTACTTCTTAATACTCAACAGATGGGATTAGAAGGAACGATTCCTGGCAAAACCACTAGTTGATAGACTACAATCAGTCGGAATCTCGCAACGGATTACTGTCTCCTCGTGGCTGGGAGGTGTTCCTGGGTGTCGGACTGCGATGTACAGCGGAGATTCATCCCTCTAGCAGGATCTCTCAAGCTGAGAAGGAGTCCGACGTTTTCATTAGGAAGCCCGGCTAAGAATAAACCAATACCAAGATACACCACCGTCCTAGTATCAAACTAGTCGCTTGGTAGGAAATCTATCTCTGATCCACAACGACGGCGACTGCCTGTGTTGGTGACGACCTGAGCAGACTTTGGCCTAGCTGACCTTAGGACTCCAGGGAACAACAATGACTTCAGCAAAACTCCGGAAAATTAAAATTATCCTGGAGCCCGCACAATCGGTGAAGACGGGACATCCAAGTAATCAATCGGAAGCTCTCTTCCCTTTTATGATTGTTATACTACGAGATTTCTTACACCAATTCAATAAAAATTACAAAGTCTAAGGGAACGGAAGCTTTCTGGCACTGGTTGAGTTTTCTTCTATCACCAAATGAGCTCCCCTCGGGATTTGACCACTGAGGAAGTTGATAGGTTACACTGTACTGGTCAAAAATATTCAATTGCGGACAAAACAATTCCACTTACGACATGGGGCACAGAATTTCTTGGCGCCAGTTCTTTGCGACGGCACTGTTCTGAGCTGTAGTCATTGGTAGTTTATCGTTCCCTATCGTAGATATAATTTCCAGTGCCCTCCGCATGTCAGCGTACTCTCAGCACTTCATTCCGTCACTCAGTCATTCGGATGTGCCGCCCGTATCCCACATTGTTCGCAGTCGTTCGTCAGTCGTCAAGCACTCCAGCTTTTCGGCGGTAATGTCTTCTTTCAGCCACTAAGTAGATTGCTCAGTATCTGGGAGGACTTAAGTGTTTTTCCTTTTATTTCAGGGACGAGAATATTCAAACCAGGGAATTCTACGTTCTCTTCGTCGTTTATCTTCGTTACCAGCGGACTTTTGTTGTTCGATTTGTATGAATGTCTTCACAAAGGTTTTTTTGCTTAAATAACTGTTTTATACACCAGTCATAGTCATAGTTTTCGCTTCACATATCTACTTTGTTGTGGTCCAGCAAGTGACTGCAAGAGCAGCTTATGTGAATTAATTTTGTACTTAAGTGCCTGGAATGTCTTCTTTCTATTCTTTTACTAGTTTCGGATCGTCAGAAGAATCGTGCGGAATTTATTTGCTAGTTTTATCCACTCACAGCCTAACAGTAACTCTAAATTTAGCCCTCCATGTTGTCATGCGGACACTCGTTCTGTGCCGGATGCATCCAACATTGGTTAAGTGAGAATATGTCCTGCCCCACTTGCCGTACTGACACCCAAGTGCCAATTCGAAATATCGCGCTCGAACAGGTAAGAATTATATTTTATTTTTTATATTTATTTGTATTTTTTGCATTGTGGCGATATTTAATGATTTTTTTCCTCTCAAAGGTTGTGGAGGAGTATAGACTAAATCGACAACATCGTTCGCGGCCCTCGAGGCCTTCAGCACCATGTGAAGCCGAGTGCTCGAATAAATACGCTTCAATATTGCGACGACAGTGTGCAAGAGAGAGTCGAAGGCGAAGTCGTCTTTTCGTGGTGGGACCGCCAGTAATTGTTGATGGGTATGTGGTTTTTTTCTTTACCCATTTATATTTGACCTAAGATTCGGCGAATATTATTGCGATATTGACAAGGAGACATTAATTGTGCTTAGTTTTAATCGACTTACGTCATATATAGGGCGCATGTGGCACAATAGTTGAAGGCGCACTGCAATACACATGGGATCGATTCCCGCGACGAGGCCAGACCTTCCATCCCTGCAGCGTCGGCGAATTGGCACCAGAGTTGTCTGGGAGGATAGCGGCACTGGTTCGGTACATCAGTAGGCTACCGCGACTCATTATAAAGGCCAGATATGCATTCAGTTACCTCCAACGATGGTGAAATCGAATGCATGGCGCATCCCACAAGGATTGATCAACGCCGAGAGCTTTATGCTTTGTTTTTTTTTTTTTGCGTCATTAGCATCGTGTGCATCACTGTTAATTGTTACACCTGGTGTTATAAAAAGTGCTCCTCTTCTGTGAAGCAAAAAGAAGAGCCGCTCTTTCCCGCTGAAGGAATAGGCGTGGGAACTTAAAATAGCTGTTAACAACTCTGAGATGTTTTTTTAAGGCTGAATACTTTTAATAGAGTGTTACTAGGATCGTTCCTCCTAGCGGTTTACCGCCTCATCGTGGCTGAGAGGTGTTCCTGGGCGTCGGTCTGCGATGTACAGCGGGAGTAATCATCCCTCCAACAGCGGCTTCCAGGCTGAGAAGGAGTCCACCGTTTTCATCAAGAAGCCCAGCTAGGAGTAAACCAAAACCAGGATCCACAACCGTCCTGATATCAAACTACTTGCATGGCGGCATATCCCACTTTGAACAACAAGGGCGGCGACAGCTTTTGCCAGAGAACCGCAATGGCTAAACCAAAAAATTTTCAGAGAATGGGAATTGTACTGGAGCCCGCACAACCAGCGAAGACGAGCCGTCCAAATGTCCAAGTGTTCAAGTACTATGATCGTTTCATGCATATTACTTGATTTAATTCTACACCAAACTTTAACTATCATCCTAACCTGTTAGCCTGTTGTAGTATGAAACTGTTGTATTTCTGGTTAATCAAGACTTCTCAAGTGTTGATGTTAAAAGTATTGCAGCCCTGGATCTTTACTGGATCCGCTTCCCACGTCTAATCGCGAAGACAGTCGACGGTCTTCGAGCCCCTTGCCCCGAGCCGATTCGAATGTCAGTGAAGAAGGTATGTATTTAGGCGAATTGCTTGGTTTCTTATCAGCTGACATCTTAAACACTAACATAGTTTTGTTCAATTTTCACAGATTTTGCTCCGTATGATCAGGTTTCAAAATTACGTCGTCCAGGTTGCAGCTCTCCATGTTATAACTCAGACAGCCTGGAAGGGACTCCATCAAATGATTTCAATGTTAGTCCAGCTTTTTGAAATATAAAATTTATGCTCTTATTCACGTTGTAGTGGGTCGTATTCAGCTGAGTATTCAGGAGTTCTGAATACTGGGCTATTACAACTTCACGGTTCCCTTGTAGGTTTTTGGTTCGCTTTGTACTATTGCTAGGACTTCTATATACTATCTTTTCATGTGATTTCTTTAGCAAATAAAGCAGTTTTTTGTGCTAAGATCATTACTTTGGTACGAAATTGGGGTGAAGAGTTTTGGATGATGCGTATCGATTTCGTTGTATTCCACAACTTTGTTTCTTTTGCAGTGCAAACTTTTCGCTATTCCTTTCGTTTTAAATAGTCAGGCTTCCTACCTCAAGATATAGTTTCGGTCATACTGGCATGTTTCAAAAATGCGTTTCCTATCTATTATAGTATATTTTAAAATCCTTCAGAGTCGGTTTATTAGCCTCTGCCAGCCACTTATTGATTCATTAGTTAGTGTACAAATGGAGTGAGATGTGATTTTGCTTGTGTGTAATGCTCCAGAATTGCAAAAGATTCCTCATCTATTCAGATCGATAACTTCAAAATTATTGCCTATTCTTTTCTTTCCAATACTCATCAGTCATATATGGCCCTAAATGGTTGAACAATCTAGATATACTCTAGTATCTCATAAAACTTTAAGAGCTAGCAGCACTGTGGCTGAACAGTTACTGAGTAATTCCAACCACACAGCCGAAAGGATCGATAGTTTGAAAAGAATGCACATAAAGGCATTGGGAGAATATAGAAAAAACAATGGTGAAATCCTAGAGATTATATGTATATGTATATATGTATATGTATATGTATATGTACAATGTATATGTATGTATATGTATGTATATGTATGTATATGTTTGTATATGTATGTATATGTATGCATATGTATGTATATGTATGTATATGTATGTACATGTTTGTATATGTATGTATATGTATGTCTATGTATGTATATGTATGTATATGTATGTATATGTATGTATATGAATGTATATGTATGTATATGTATGCGTATGTATGTATATGTATGTATATGTATGCATATGTATGTATATGTATGTATATGTATGTATATATATGTATATGTATGTATATGTATATATATATGTATGTATGTATATGTATGTATATGTATGTATGTACTGTATGTATGTACGTATGTAATGTATGTAGGCATATATATATACATATATGTATGTATAAATAACCCCGCTATCACTCTTTCCAAGGACTAGCGCGTTCACCACCACACCATACGGGTCTTTCGTTTCGCTTTTCTCTCAGCCTTGTTATTGACCAATAGGCGCTATCAGCAATCAATACAGAAAGCTTTGAATAACATGTTTAATATTTTTAGCGTTCCTCATTCTTTCGCAGAAGTATCTGTGCAATCCGCAAGTCGGTTGGGCGTCGTCCACGAAAAAAGGATATATCTGGAATATCGGAGTGTTCACCTTACCTGCACGATGAAGCAAGACCATTGTCAGTTCATGAAAATGTAAGAGAAGAAGGTTCACCTTGTGAAGGTATGTGAAGCACTGCTCACTCTTAGTTTGTACGACTCATTATGCCAAGTGGATAATCAGGAACTTTTTTCTAGAAGCGTCGAGAACGAAAAGATTCACGTGGAAGAAGTTTTTCCCCTTCAAATTGAAGAAAGGCGAGTCTTTTGCTAGCGGTGAGGTTGTCTCCACATGCACATATGTGTGATAACTTCAGCACTGCATTTTTACTTACTGTTAATGACAAATGGTCAGTCTATAGTTAAATGTTCAAAAGCATGTTAAACTTTTATTTAATTTGGAGTTTATTTCACTGAACTTTGTTTATCAGGTGCTCTTATTCCACTTATTCAAGTAAGGCTTTTGTTCATAGTGACGTCAAGACGAAATCCCATATTCTTCCACATTATAAGTTTCAAGAAGGCTTTTCAGTACATCCCTCACGCAGCAGTGAAAAATGTGATATTTCTACTTGCGGTCCAGTGTGCGTGTATTCCGGATTTGGTCGGACATTTGAGAGGATCAATCCTGGCGAGGAAATTGCAATCACAGTTTTCGGCAGGCGAGGTGTCGGCAAAACATCATTGGTGCGCAAATGTTGGATTCTTCGTTACTTTTAGGTTCTTTCAAATTAAAATGCTTTCCCATTTCGGAAGACGAGAACGTTGGGTGTTTTCCAGCCAGCATAATTTTTTCTTTTGTCCTATATATCTTTTTAAAGCTGCTGCTACGCTAAGTGCCACTCATCCTCTATTCGCCTTGTTCCGCTTACTTTTTAATTGTTTTCTCTTACTTAACCAGATGCATTTGTTGTGCATATCCTGTACCTTTTATATCCAATTTCTTCCCTATCATCCTTTATCCACGAAGACGTTCGGATCTAATGTGAGTCTGATACTTGAAGATTTATGGTTTTCCTTAAAATTTCGTTAAGTGCTGTTCGAGTCAACTTTTTCCTATCCTGAGGCAGCTGTGCTATGGCACCCCTAGAGCTTTGAATCGGAGTGAGCTTCTCAAGCAGGTCTGCTTGAAGTTTCCCGTTCAATCACTGTTAAGGAGCTTCGTTGGCGCTGGCGGGACAGAGCAATGTTTGCCGCGTACTGAACAGCATTGCTACCGTTTGTGTATCCGCAACGAATTCTGTTTATTTAGATTCAAGATGCTACCACTAGCCTTTCATCTAGCGTAGATCAAAGTAATATTCGCGTTCATTTTTTTTATGTGCGTATAAATGTGGGAGTAACGTTACGGTTATGAGTGGGTGTAGCGCAGTGGTTGGAGGCACCACTGCGACACACACGTGGAGTCGATCACCGAGCCCATGGCCCACCAAGCCTTCCATCCCTCCGGGGTCTGCAAATTGGCACCAGACTTGTCTGGGAGGATAGCATCACTGGCTCGTTTCATCCGTAGGCCACCGCGAGTCATTGTAAAGGGCAAATATGCACTCAATCACCTCCAACGATACTTAGTGAAGTCGAATGCATGGCGCCTCTCTCAGGGATTGATCAACGCCGAGAGCTTTATTCTTTATCCTTTTTAACGTTGCGGTAGTGGCTGCAAATATTAATGCCGCATTTACGGACAGTTTCGCTAACGTATGGGCGACGAAGGGGCACTTGTAGTGCAGTGGTCAGAGACGCCCCACAATAGACATGGTGTCGATTCCCGCGCCCTAGGTTCATAGCCTTCTATCCCTCCTAGTCGGCAAATTGGTACAAGACTTGTCTGTGAGGATAGCAGCACTGGCTCGATACATCAGTAGGCCATCGCGAATCATTGTAAAGGCTACATATGCATTCAATCATCCCTAACGATGCTTAGGGAAGTTGAATGCAAGGCGCATCCCTCAGGGATTGATCATCGCCAAGAGCTTTATCCTTCATTTTTATTTACGGTGAACCATGCTTGTTTTTTTTTACTAATTAATGATAGTACAATAATATTAAAAGGGAAAACTAACAATTCCTTTTCGATAACTAGAATATATGAGGAGTTTGGAACGCATAGAAAAACCTTTGACTTATTTCTGTAATTAAATATAATTTCTATAAAGTATCATTTCGTTTTTAAAACTTCGGTTTGGAATTTTTAAGGGGCTAAAGGCAACAAAATTTGAATTTTGAAATGTCCAGCGCCAGGCTAGCAGTTGCAACATCAACGATACATTGGAGAACGCCTATAGTGTACTCCTGGGCGGAATTCCACTTGTTTAACAACGTTCGCGTGAAAAATGAGTCTCGATGAAGGAAAACGGAAAATGCTTTTCATGGGTCAAACAGATCGGAATCCTGTCATTTTTAAGCAATCGAATTTTGTCTTCATGGACAAGGATCATTATTAGATTCTTATGGTTGTTATTCCAGTTGAGAACTTCACTGTGAATTGAGACGCGTTGTTGTAAGGCTAAAATGTTCTGACATCGTATGCATTAAAATCATTGCGCTTCTTACCTCATGTTTTTAGTAGACTAAATATCCTTAGTTATTTCGATAAGTCTGATTCTGGAGGTAAAATCCTCGCAAGTGAAAACACTGGGTGAGCCATCAGTGTCGCTGAAGCCGGTGTATCAAAAGCGTATGTCAATCGGTAGACTCTCGGCAAAGGATAATAAAGAGACTATTTTTGAGCTCTAAGTTTGCATGGAATTATGAATGAGATACTATATTGGCAAGAAGAAACACCAGAAATTAGAAAGTCGAACATTGCGTACAGAATGACCTATTTCAGCTTACCAAAATACGACTAGTTTAAATTGTATAAAAAATTGTAATAAATGAACGTATACGCACTTAAATAGTTTGTTAGAAGAAGAAATTTTTCACTGAGCAGTTTTCGAAACTACTACTTTGATATTATGGTTCGTATGCACACATACAAAACTAGCTAAGAGAAAGGCGAAGCGAAGGACCCACATGGTGTCGTGGTCAACACGTTAGTCCCCGGAATGGGTAATAGCGTGTTCATTCCTCACCGCAGACACTTGCAGTTCGGAGTCTTGCAAATATCTCAGCCATCATTGTGGTTATACAAGTTTATTTAAAGCTTGACAACGCAACGCTTTCGTGCGAAGGACGACGTGGCATTGCACCGCTAGGCCTTACAGAAAGGATGCGTCTAGGAGGGAGACTGAAACACATGGAGTATCGATTCGCACACATGACTAGCATAGTATGCTTTTGAATTTTTTTAGAAATAAGCGTGCTACTTATTCGAAAGCCACTTCTCTAGTGCATACTTTGCTTTTTTAGACTGTGCAGACATCTCGGCAACTCTTCGTAATCGATCTCATTGATGCAGAATTTGAGGTTGTGGAAATGCTTGTGTAGTAAATATTAGCAAAGAAGAAGCTGGAACATTCATATTAGATTCATATTTCAGGATGATCATTCCATCGCACACACTTCCTATATGCGGGCGGCTGACGCTGCCATTCTGATCTATTCCTGTTCGGATTCTGCCAGCCTTCTCACCGCCATGTCTATACATCGGCAACTGGCGGCCGTTAGTGAATCGCGGGTAAAGCTATTTACAGCATTCCTTAGTGCCACTACCGTTATAGTTCTCTATATTCTTGTTGAGCAAAGTTAGCACGAGGTGTTACCTTATTATTTATTCCGTTAAAGTTGACGTTTTGGCAGTATCCCCTTCTTATCCCCTTCTTCAGAACCGTTTTTTATGAGCTTTCCACAGAAAGAACAGCTGATCAGAGTCGAATATGGTCGGTGATCTGTCATATATGGTCGAAATGAAAAGGCGATACTGCCGAAACGTCAGGTTTAGCAGAATAAAGAATAAGTTAACACCTCATGTTTGCTTAGCAAGAATATCGAGAACTATTTGATCAATGCCGAGGTTAATAGAAAATCGGTCATGGGATTTATTAGCGATTATGTTTAACACATTGGCAACTGCTTTGACCATATGCATTCCGGTAGTAATTTAGCTTTCCACTTCAAACATTCGTATTTCGACTTCATTAACTGGAATGAAAGTGGTTAAATTCTGTTAATCTCAGCTATCACGGTATAATAGATATCCTCGAATTCACCGTTTATGCTTGCAGCTGCCGTGCGTGCGTAGAACTTTTTTGGAAAACTGTTTTTCGTTTTCAATTTTTTGGAACTTCAAACAGGATTAAAGTTAAAATATCAGTGTAGAGAAATTGCCTATACCTTTAGAGGGAAAGAACATAGTACTCTCTCTCTACATATGTAAAAATTGTCAGCAGTAATACAAAATAAGCACTGCGGTGAATGTATTATTGAGTGGAAGCCGTTCTCTCAAAATTCCTTATTTCTAATCGAGTCGAATGATTTAACATCGTTGACAATCTCACACGATTTTGTTCTTTTAGTGCTCTAAGTGTTTGACCAAGTTGTTTTGGCCCAGCTATCCTTATTCTATTCGAATCAACGCTTTTCATTTAGAAACCATGTGTGCTTCTTGCAAATCTGATTCAGAACGCTTTGCAAAGGTGTGTTACTCGCGAAATGGGAGAGAAAACAGCACGTAATATACGTGCTACTTATATGGAAGCTGATCTTTTAGTTCAGGATGGTAGTGTATTAAAGGTGGGTTCATCAAAGCTGGTCTTCTTTACGATTTGGTCCTTTGTTTAATTAGTGCTTTATAACTTTTTATGGATCATGGCCTGTGATTCATAAGGGAACTGCATGTTTTAGAAACTTCACCGATTTCCCTCTTTGTCGACACCTCTATTTTCAGGCCATAGAATGCTTATGTCGTGCCGTAATCACTAGAAGAAAGAACGCTGATGTAAAAGATGTTTGCTTAGTTATGTAAACTGCGTTGGGTTTGTTTCAAACTGAAACCTTGATCATCTCCATGAAGTTGTCTGCTACCTATAACCATTGTAATCTTCATTTGGGGTTTTCCGTTCTCGTTTCATCAATTCGCCTATGCAGCTCAATATGATATCCTTATGTGCTTGCCTCTATGAGTACTTTTTTTTTCCAAAAACACAACTGTGCACATAACTTGAAAACCTTTTTGAAGTAACCTTTCTCTTCATTAATCGGAAGAATTGCTTCGAGTAACATCTGGTTTTATTTGAACGCTGATTCATCTGGTTTTATTTGAACGCTGATTCATATGTCGATTATATCTTCCATTCGATTGTCCTTTCATTAGTGAGAGTGTTTGTCGAATTGCCACTATTATGTCTATTTATGTTACACTGACTGTTCCTCATATGTTCGAAGTAGTTTTCAAAACAGCTGTTAATTGGTTGTACAAAGTCAGCTGTAAACATTCCATGCTGTGTTGACTATGAAAGTAGTTCACCGTAGTCCTTGGCTACAACAGAGACAGTTGTCAGACACCTGAATTCATTCTCGTTCCAGATTAGAGTGCGTTCTTCCTTTAGAACCTCTTCAAGCCCCAGATTTCGTTGTTTTTTTTCACTATTCTCGGAGACGCGATGCAGTCTTAGGGTGAGCGAGCTCGACACTCTTCATGGGAATGGAATCTGCAGCAGTTCCTTCCGAGGTGGGAAGGTTGAGAACTGAAGGACTGATAGAAGTGCTTGACGGTTGAGTGCTGGGAAGGTCGCAAATGATTCATATAGGGGGGTGTGTTTGCTAGTGATGACGATTACCTTGTAATACAATAATTCTAAGACTGACCTCAGCGGAAATAGAAAACATCAAAATAACGCATACCAATATTATTACGTGGTGAGATAGGTGGTTCAAGTGCAATAGAAGTATTGGAAGAACTGTATTCTCCTTCCAGGTGTCATCCACCCATGGTCTATCTTTGAGCGTTTCATGTATTGTTTATATTCGCGAAAAGCTGTTGGACCTTTGGATGATGTCAAAGATGCCAAAGGACGAAAACAATGTGAAATATGTCCTTTGCTATTAATTGTAATCTAATAGGTGATTTTTTTTAAGGTGAAAACTAGCCTTTTAACTTCAACGAAGCTGAGATATTTGCAAAACTCTGGACCGCAGGTGCCTATGGTGGGGAACGAACGCGCTATTGTCCTTTCCGGGGAGTAACGCGTTCACCACCACACCATGCAGGGTCCTTCGTTCAATAGCGCGTTCGTTCCCCACCATAGGCACCTGTGGTCCAGAGTTTTGCAAATATCTCAGCTTCGTTGAAGTTATATTTCACAACATACTCTGCCATCAGAAAGAGTAGGCAGTAAGTAAAAAGGTTAAAACTAGTCTTTTATTTAGGATATTCTTATTTGTCAGTGTTCTCCACCTCTCTTCTATTTAAGGGAGTCACGATGACTCTGTTCTACCTTTGTTGTTCTCATGGACAACGCACATTTTTGAACAAGTATTATTATAGTGACACTGGTTGTTCAACGCTAGAGGAGCTCAGTGGGTTATTTGCGTAGGTATCTGGAGCTTCTTAAGAAAGTAGATGGATATCACAATCTGGCCACAATGAAGAATCGGTCTTTTGTTTTCCACGAAGAGCCTAGAAGAAAAATATGATGCTCGACGAGTCCCTAGAGCGAGCAGAACCCACTGGGCCACTCTTGCACACGACAGGGAAAAATGGAACATTTGCTGGCGGCTGCTCGAGTTACTCGATGATCAACGGGACTACAGGTGACACAGGTGATACTCTGAACAATCCAAGAAAACTCATAATGAGTCACTGCAGGTCCTGCAAACCATCCGAATGTGTATGTCGCAAAAAACACCGATGAATGAGATTCTTATTCTTGTACAACCAAATAACTTTCTTTGGTATGGAATCTTTGAGTGGGAAGAGTATGGATAGATCACTGAAATCGCAGAGCTGTCCCAGTCTACTCATATCTGGAATGATGTCCTTGTCAACATATTTTGACCGTGAACTAGATTATTCAAAAAAAAATTAACCTCTGAATTGGGAATTTACGCCTTTGTGTCGACAATGTCAGATTCGACAGTCCTAGTCGACTGTTTCCATCACTAAACTGTGATAAAAAACGAGGTCAACATATAAGATTCCCTATCGAGTCGTTTTAGTGATGCGAGCATTGAGGAATGGTGCTTGATTTCATGTTGAACAGCTTGGAGTTGTGGAAAGCAACTGTGTGGTTTCCTTCAGCGAATTCGTCGTCTTTTTTTGGCAAACACGCTAAAATCAGTATCTGTTATACTGTTTATATTTTCAACATATGTTTAGAGATTAGTTGGATACTTGTGTACTTCGACGACCCGTCTTCACTGTTTCTGCAGACCCCAGCGTAATCTCCATTTCTCGGAATTTTGCTGGTTTAGCTATTGTGTTTCCCTGGAGTGATAAGGTCAATCTAACCAAAGTCTGTCCCAAGTCTTCATCACCGCAGGTAGTCGCAGCCCTTGTGGATTAGAGGGAAGATTTACCACTGCGACTATTTTGATATCAGGACGATGGTCGATGTTCGTATACTGTTAGCTGGGCTTCCTGGTGGAAAAGCCGGACTCCTCGGCTTCGGAAACCCGGCAAGGTGGATAATTTACCCCACTGTACATCGCAGCGGGACACGTAGGAATACCCACAGCCACGATGACGCGGTCAACCGTTGGGAAGATTTGTCAAGATATTTTGTAAATACTATTATGGGGTGTGTGTAGCGTACTGGTCGGAGACCTCTGCAATACACGTGGGATCGGTCCCCCTGGCTACAGGCTCACGAAACCTTCCATCCTTTCGGGGTGGGCAAATTCCTACCAGACTTGTCTGAGGGAATAGCAACAATGGCTCTCTACATTGGTAGTCTCTGCTAATCTTTCCTAAAGGCTAGGTAGGCATTCAGTCACCTCCAACGATCCTAAAAGTCGAACTCATGGCGCATCACTCATGGATTGATCAACACCGAGAGCTTTACCCTTCTTATTATCTGTACTATTTATCAAAAAAAACATGCTTTTTTCGGGATTGATTTTATAACACCCTGTAAAATCTTTTTTTTGTGTGCAATTCTATTCCGTTACACGTGAAGTGCCATGAGTGAAAGCTAACTTGTGTGCCCACTGACCCCTTATAGGGTTAGAAATACTCAGTATCATTTCGTGTTTCTACATATTATTCTCTCACTGTGTGAGAGGAGTGCTGTGTGCTCGTTAAAGTGTTGCCTTCTGCTTTTTGTTTCTCTGCTTCAATTGTGCACTTCTTGAACGAGAATTGAGCTCAGCTTTTCTTCAGGTGTCCATAACCTTCTCTAAAGTTAATTGCCTTTCTTCATCTTATAATGGTTTAAATTTCCAAAGTATATCACCCACTAAGTGGAATGGCGAAATGTGAAATCATGACTGACGAATTGTAGGCAGTCGCTAACAATCGGCGACAACATTTTCGAAAATTGGAGAAGGTCTTAAACAGTGAAACAATACCTTCATATAGAACGTAGGGTTCAGATCGTTTTAGTATAGACTAGTTATAGACAAATTATTCTGTTGTTTTGGAGAGTGAAAATTCTTGCAAAATATCCTGTATCTTTATAAATTTCGGCAATTTCATAGTTGTGAGCTCGGTGTGGTTAAGTAGAAGGTAGCCTGAGGGGTCTCCGTTAACACTATCTGATCTTCTTGTTTAGTCCAATCAACAACTTCTTCATCACGTATTTTATTATGGCATATGCTCTATGTCGATGGGTTTCTGTGAACAGTGTTCATTTGAGAAAGCTCATAGATCACATCCAAATTTGTAACTAAGGTATAGAAGTTTGTCATATGTACCAGTCGTATACTAAGGAAAGGAATTCGACTGTGGGAAACGGCAAGTGGTAAATTCCTAGCAAGTTTTCTATTTTGTGACGATTTCCTTCTGAGTGTACCAGTTGTGCGATAATGCCCTATGAGCCCCAAGAAGAGGATAGAGGTATCATCTGCATCATCTGTAAACCCACTCGTCGTCGGCTCCTAGCGTAATCCCTTCGGCTGCGCACTCAATAGCGCTGAGTGACCCTTTATCCTGCTTACGCAGCGACCAGGTTTTTGACGCATACATTAAGGCAGGAAGTACTGTTGAGTCGAAAAGGTGGGCACAGAGACAGGTACTCTTTGTTCTGTTCACTACATCCCCGATGCACTTGAAAGCTTCCCAAGCCGCTCGTTTCCTTCTGCTCAGCTCTGGAGCTAGGTCGTTTCATCATATTGATTTCCCGACGTAGATAGATATAACTGGAACATTCGGAGATATTCGTTCCGTTGAGCATGAGTGGGGCATACAAACCAATCCGTTCTTCATGAACATCGTTTTTGTGAGATTTAGTCGAAGAACAATCTTTCCACAGGTTTTTATCAAAGTCGGCAAGCATACGTTCCGCCTGTCTAATGTTTGGTGTTATAAGGATGATGTCATCAGCAAAGCGAAGATGGTGTAACCGCCGACCATCGATTTTCACTTCCATATTATCCCATTCCAATGTTCGCATGACGTTCTGGAGGGTGGCGGTATATAATTTTGGCGAGATGGTGTCGCCTTGCCTTACCCCTCTTTTGACATCAATGAAAGTATCATTGTACAAGAATGGTGATATCTTGGTTGTAAAACTTTTTGTACAATCACGAAGAATCATTATGTACAGAGTTGGGACTCTTTGACTGTCAAGGGCTTCAATGATTGCTTCTATCTCAGCTGAGTCAAAGGCCTTCTTCAAATCGATGAAAGTGAGCAAGAACAATCTCTTGTAAAAAGAGAACATCAATCAGTCTTGTTACCGTGTGGATGTGGTTAACCGTATAAATCCTTTTCGAAACCCTGCTTGCTCACGTGGCTGTCCTTCGTCCAATGTTGTGTCAATCCTGTTTAGGGACAACTCGAGTGAAAAGTTTGTAGACGACAGACAGCATGCAGATTGGGCGATAGTTGCCGATATCCCGTAGGTTATCCTTCTTCAGCAATAACACGGTCTTGGTGGTTTTCCATGGAGTAGAGACCTTGCATTCAGACTGGTAACGTGTGAACAGCTGAGCCAGTGTGTTTATGAAGACTGGCGGAAGGATTTTCAAATGTTCAGATCTTATCATGTCCGAAACTGGTGCTGCCGGCGAAATATCATGTCGGATTTCGGAAAGGAGAACCCGTGGTACGACATATCCATCCTTCTTTATTTCAAATGAGGAAAGGAGGACATGGCAATTGAAGGACAGCGTTCTGGAATTGCGAGCTACCATGGATGGTCTTGGTCGCCATGATGAACTCAGGGAAGCCGCTCACGCTGTTCGTTCCATTCCAATCCGTGGGTCCCAATGTGACGTTCTTCTTGTTCCAATCTTGGCGTTGAAATCTCCAATGATGACCTTGAAGAATGTATGGTTCCTTGTAGAACTTCTCCAAGTCCACATAGAACGCTTCGACTTCTTCTTTGTCATAGTTCGATGTCGGCGTGTAAACGACGAAGATTGTCAAAGCCGGTATTGATCTACATCATTTTAATCGAAAACGTCCGATTCGGGTTGTAAGCTGTTCTAATGAATCGGTGTTCATGGACAAACTCGTGTTGACGAGAGCGCCGACGCTGCCGACTCCTCTACTGTCGCATGTTCCGAGGAAGAGTTCTTCTTTGGTGTCCCAGACGGCGTTGAATGGGTGGCGTCGTCTCGTCTCGGCCAGGCCGGTGACGTCGTACCTTATCCTTCTTGGTTGAATAATCAACAGCTCTGCCGAGGACTCATATGCAAGAGTGCGTGCATTGTAGGTACAGATCGTCACTTTAGTCCCTTGTGATTTAGGCAGCTTGGAATGACCCTGAGATTTTGGCAACCTGGCCGTACTCGTCCGAACCAAACGCTGCCGAATCATGCCTCCTTCGGGCTGAGGGGAATAAGGCCCGTTTCTTTTACTGTATTTGACTTTCTGGTACCCACGTATAGCTTGCTGAGCTTTGAAAATGGGGCTGGGTGTAGTTACTTGTATCTCACCAGTCTCTCCAAGAGTGGACATGTGCTTATTTGTTGGAGACAACTCCTAACCACTTTCCATATACTTCGTTATCACTTTACTGCAGGCTTTTTGGCCGAATTGACTCGTAGAGTACAATAAGCTTAAACCAACACACGCATGCATAAATACGCCTCGCAAATACAGAAAGTATGTGCCAAATCGCCGTTGCCTGGCGACTAACCTCATCAGTCACGGGGGCGCGTACAGCGCAGTGGTTAAGAGGTGCTCTGCAACGTACAAGAGGTCCTTAGTTCAGTCCCACTTTCCTGGCTCACCAAGCCTTGCATCCTTCCGGAACAGAAGAACTGATATCAGTATTATCCGGGAGGATAGTTGCAGTGACTTCACTCTTCGGTCGGTCGTCGTGAGTCATTGTATTGGCCAGATTCATTCTTACTTGATACTTTATACTTGAACGGCCCGTCCTCACTGGTTGTGTGGGCCCCAGCCTAATCACCATTTTCCGGAAATTTACTTGTTAACCCACTGTGGTTCTCTGGAATCTCGAGGTCAGCCTGGCCAAAATCTGCCCCAGGTCTTCACCACCATAGCCAATCGCAGCCCTTGTGGATCAGAGGGAGATTTGCTACTATGCTACTTTGAAACCAGGACGGTGGTGGATCCTGGTATTGGTTTACTCTTAGCTAGACTTCCTGATGGAAGCGCCGGATTCTCCAGCTAGGAAGACCGTGCCGTGGGGATGAATTCCCCACTGTACATCGCTGTCCGACACCAAGGAACACCTCCCCAGCCACGATTAGGCGGTAAACCGTTGGGAGGTATGCATACATTCACCTCTAACAATGCTATATGAACTCTAATTTGTGGCGCATCCTCTAGAGATTGATCTACGCCCAATCTCTTTACTCTTCGTCTAATCTACGTGTCTGTATAAAAGATGTGAATTTTCAGTACTTCAAGGGAAGTTCTGTTTTCGAAGACGGCGCGGCAACAGAGTGGTAATGACATCTTCATCAATGTCGAGCGTTTGCTATATTGGCGTGAATCCAAACTGTCTTAAACTGCAAATTATTTTGCAAACTTAACGCTCTCAATCGAAATGTCGAAGAGCTTTTACAGTTTATTGAATGTTTTTTCTCTAATATTTGAAATAAATGTTATGTGGACAATTTAACCTTTGTGTCATCCTTTAATTGAATACAAACGGGACTCCTTTCTTGAGATGATTTAGCCTAATAAACATTCCAGAACCTTTTCATGTGCATTTTTGACCCACTCACTTACTTTCTTAAGACACTGTAAAAATTTGTGGTTTGCTTGCAGATGAAATTGAGATAAAAAGGCCTTAGGTAGCTAAATCGCTTGTGATTGAGACTAGTGCATTAGCTACGACCTAGGGTACTAATTGAGAGTTGCGGACGAGTTTTCGTCTGAATGTCAAACAATGGAGAATTCCATTTTTTCCTTTTCTTAAATTAGTTCCCATAATCATGATTTGGCACCCTTTTATAATAAGGTTGTCATCCGCCTTGATTTATCATGCCGGCCTTGGACTGTTTCTCCTGAAACTCGTTTCCAAAGGCTACTTTGTTTGTATATTAGCTCATTCGAAATATTATTTCTCCAACTAGAATAATTCCGGCTTTGCGACGTGACCTGACTGTTCATCTTCCACCTAGGATACATACTTCGTTCTGCTCACGAAGATCTAACCTAAACAACTGGTTTGTTGAGTAGTTGAAAGACATCAAGTAATAACAGAGGTTCGATGGACTTTTTCTCGAACGTCCGGCGCTTTTTTTCACCTAGATTTCGTGAGCAACCTTTTTATCCACATTACTGAAGCATAGCATACTACCCTTTCATTTGTTTTTCAATGCATTTCTACATTTCTAACGTCGAAGGGACGCACATGTAGTAGCGGTTCGAGGTGCCTTGCAATAGACGGATAGATAATAAGTTGGATACTGAACTCCAAGCAAACAAAGCCTTCTATCTAACCAAGAGCAGAAAATTGGTACCATACATGTCTAATAAGATAAAAGCACTGACTTAATATACCGGTAGGTCTAGGCTAGTAGCTTTGCAGCCAAAATATTCATTCAATCACTTGTGCGTGCTTAATGGAATCGAATGAATTGTGAATAATTCAGAGATTGATCAGCGAACGCTTTATGCCTTAACGCTTTACGCCATGTCATCAAAAAATATCATATGATTGCTGATTAGTCGTAGGTTCCATCAAAGCTGGAGTGAAAACGTCGATGGAGAAATTGCGTGGGTCTTGAGAAGAATATGCATCTGATCGGAGAGAAAAAGCAGTTGTTTTGTGGTCGAGATGCGATCGCATAGTCGACAAAACTGAAATGAACCTCTATGAAAGAGTATAGCAGTTACTCCTGGAAAAAAATTCTTAGAATATCCAAAATCCGATGAGTTGTTTTTTTGACAAGACGTATGAGCTGAATCGTTATTAGTGCCTGTGTATGGCTCATTTTCATACATTAGTTGCGCAAGATTTATTCTAGTCATTTTTATGCTTCAAACCGCTTGTAATTAAAAGTAATTTATCTTGTTGATTAGGAAACGGTGTCGTTTATAGGCTATATCGTCTGCGGAATTTAGCGCAGTGAATGGTCAATGCAGTTCGGAGGAATCCGAAAGCCAACATGGTTCGAACGTTCATTAGGTTGTTCAGATGAGTCAGAATAGAAGATGCTGCTATTAATGGAATGGTTTACTCTAATGTGATCTCAGATCTTTTGAAGGTATTTTACACTTTAGCTTTACCCAAACTGCTTGCAATCTTTTTTCTGTTAGTCTGTTACTAATGGCTAACAGTTAAACGGAATATCACTAAGTGGAGCGATAAAGTGTAAAATCTTCACTAACGAAATAAAACAGTCATAACTCTAGGCGACAATATCTTTGAAAATTGCAGAAGGAGCTGAAGATTAGATCTCCACCCTCGTGTAGAACAAAGGGTTTAGACCGTATTGGTGGGGACCGGTTACAGGCAAACTATTCTACTACTTTGGTGGGTTAAAATCCATGTAAAATATACGTCTTATAAACTTCGGTGAACTATTGATGAAAGCTCTGTATGGTTACTTTATGTGTTACCGAGTTTAAAGGTCACTTTTTGGAGTAGTGAGAAACCTGTTCAGAATGTAGGAGTTATGAGCACAGATAGTCATCAGCTGTTCTGGAATGGGAAGAAAGCAAGTTACTGTGGAGCTAGGTTTCCACCAGAGAATTTTGGAACTCGTTTATTCTTGATCAGACATCCGAACAGAAATGTTGAACTCATTCTCCGCTTTGGTGATGTCGCGTTGAAACGAATTTATTCTACTCCGCCTTAAAACCACATTTGGAAGCCCAAAGAACGACTACTGTTTGTAGGACGGTAAGCCGTTAGGCTCGTTGTTTGAGATACTATTAAGAAGTCGCTGTCCCCTTAATATGTTCAGTTGGTTGTTTGATATCACAACATCAAAAACATTCCTTTATGTGGTGGTTTCAGTCAAAATTGCTCGGAATAAATCTCTACGTTGTTGAGAATTCCAACGTACCCAGTAACCAGAATAATCACAATGTTGGATCAAAATGCTAACCTTCAATTCATGAAAATTATTTCCATTTCTTGTCATATTCAATTTCTTGTTGATTTGGCGCAAGACACTAGTGAGAAACTAAAGTCCATTCGGGGTCAGCATTTTGGTATCACACTTGTCCGGGAGAATAATTAGCTTCATTGACATGGTCTATTGGCAGACATCCGCAAGTTATTGTTCGGGTGAAATAGCATTCAGTCACCTCTACAGTACTGCAAATGGAGTGGAATGCACTTTGTATTTCTAAGGAAAGGATTAGCACTGAACGCCTTATGGTGATTTCGATAGGGCCATCAGGTGTTGATGGTCTCTGAATCACTCTCAAAAACTCAGTAAACCACAATGAACTTACCTCATTTCCACCCACGTTACCATTGACAGAAGTAGAAGCACTGAACAGACAACCGCAATCTGCGAACAGATTCTGTATCATATTCTGAAATAGGTGACATATATTTTCCACAATTCTCTGATTTTCTATTAAATCGCACAATAGTTCATAATAGACGTCAAAGTCTGGATCTCAGGTGTTACAAACGTTGCCCGAATATTTTCTCTTTTACTAGACAGTGGACCATCAAATCGGAATTTCTTAAGAACAACTAGTTCTGCATCTGTTCTACTAATGTGTAATGCATGGAAAGATGAGAAATTTAAGTGTATTCCTTTTTCGTGATAACAAAATCTCATTTTTATATACACTGTCAACTGGGGAAAGTTGGTTGCGTTATTCCCTTAGGAAGTCTTGGATTATTCTTAGGAAAATGGCGATTCTCATTATCTTCAATAGTTTCATTCAATAACAAAATTTGTTTTACATGACGGCGTTTCAAGGAAACGGAGCACGGCGGAACAATTTAGCTTCACCGAAGGAACCATTGTTCACGAAAGGGATTTATTAAATCTTGCCCTTATTAAATGTCAATAATGAAGTGAAAAAAATAGGAACAGATCAAAACTAGCAGACATTCGGCTACTGTAAACGGAATGGCCTTTGTCGGATTAACGGATGCCCTTCAAAATAGTGTTTTCTATTGATGCCGGAGGCGCGCCCATTTGTCAACGAAATAGATCGTTTTATTTCAGAACCATCAAAGCGATATTGACATACTTTTTTATACGTCCACATGCATGTGAAGAACTCACTCGGAAAAATCCCGAACGTAACCATGTCTGGTAATCACGCCGATTCCTGCTCAAGTGGGGGTCCTTTGGGGACTACACTGTTTAACTAACGCATCCTTTTAATGGTGATGTGAGTTACTTTGCACACCATCCCCATCCATCACCATCTTTGCATATCTGCTGGTATTTTTTAGGCAACTGCGCATAAGTTTAGCTGCCTTTGCAATAACTACATTTTCATCGTAAAAAATGTCTCGGGAAATCTACAAAGCTCATAAATATACAAAAAAATAGCGAGTTCTCGGATAGTCGGAATTCACGCCGACGTCGACGTCGAAGTTATAGAGTTTGTACAGATTCATTTTCTGGATGTACTGGCATAAGTCATGGAGCCTTAGAAAAGTTATAGCACTTCCGTGAATATGCCCGTAAAGAGCTAAAACTATTGACATTGATCAATCCCTGAGCTATGTGTTATGAATCCAGCATGCCTAAAAAAATTATCATGCACAGGTGTGTAGGAAGCGCAGTGGTTAGTTATACCGTCCGTCAGAGCAAACTACTGGTTCGACCTCTCCACGACGCTCTCCTCCACAACCCACGCGGGAATACCGCGGTTTGGCTACGTTTAATGATTGCAAGGAGGATCGACTCAAACAACATTCCGTGATATTCGTAAAGAAGACGAAAATCTCCAGCAGCAGCTTCAACAACATACGAAAAGTTCCAAGACATTTGTGGGCAATAAATACAAGGAAAACGAATCGAATGCCAGAAGTGCTGGGATTCGTACACTATATGTGATCACGGGTGCAGATACTATATAAGATTAGAAAGCGTTTTGAAGTGAGGTTATCACAGCACTCAAATTCTTCTTACATTTTTTTGTTCTGTTTTATTTTTTTTATTTGTTTTGCTAAAGGGATGCGTGTAGATCACTGGTTAGAGGTGCTCTGCAATACACACAGGTTCGATCCTGCCCCCAGGCTCATCAAGTCTTCTTTACCTTCGATGTCGGCAAATTGGTAATTATATGCAAATCCCTGTCTGGGAGGATAACAGCACTTACGCGATACATCCGTAGGCAAAGACGAGTCAATGCATAGGCAAAATATGCATTCACTCACCTCTAACGATGCATAATGCAGTCAAATGCATGGAGCATCCTTCAAGAGATTGATCAACGTCGAGAGCTTTATCTTCTCCTTATTCTTTTATGTCTTTATGGTTGTTTCGACTACCATTATGATTAGCTTAGATTAGGGCGATTGCTGATAGCAAAAGATCTATAGAACTAGCTGAGAGACAGGCGAAACGAGGGACCAGCATGGTGTGGTGGTGAACGCGTTACTCCCCTGGAAAGGGCAATAGCGCGTTCGTTCCCCACCGCAGACACCTGCGGTCTAGAGTTTTGCAAATATCTCAGCTTTGTTGAAGTTATATTTCGCAATATATACTCTGCTGTTAAAAAGAGTAGGCAGTAAAAAAATAAGTTAAAATTATGATTAGCATTTGTATAAATTGCTGAGGTTGCACGAGGTTGATAAACTATTTTTATTCGGCTAACGTTTCGAAGTCTTCGTCTTCATCATGGCCGATGATCAGAGTCAATGGACCACGGTTGTTTTTCTTCTCGCTGTGGCGTCTTCGTCTTCCACGTAGTCTGACCGAGACGGATCTTCTCGTCGGTGGAACCGCACGAATGAGGCATGCTCACCTGGCAGTGCTATTTTATACAGGGCGTCATGTCAACAACAACCGCTTGGATCAGCTTCAAACAAGCTGCCATATCGTAGTACTTCTTGTTTTTATTTGTTTGGATAAAACTCCAACATTGAAAACTTTATAATCGTCCTCTAGCCCGCTATTACACTTTCCATGGTCTAACGCGTTCACCACCACACCATGCGAGTCCTTCGTTTCGCCTCTCTCAGCTAGTTTTATTGCTCAATGCCGTCAGCATTCACTCATCAACGGGATTGATCTGGAGAGCCCAAATCGGCAAAGAATCCATTTAAGCTGAGGCTGTGGTCGAAATCACAATTTTAACTTTTTTTACTTTACTGCCCTTACAATTTTTTCATACCGAGGTATTACGTGTGGTTATGAGGATATATTGTTGACTTTTGTGACTAGTGGCTGAATACCTCCCAAGAATTTAGCGCCTCATCGTGGCTGGGAGGGTTCTTGAGTGTTGGGCTGCGATGTATAGCGAGGGGATTCAACTCCTGGCATGGCCTGTCAAGCTGAGAAGGAATACGGCGCTTCACGAGGAAGCCCCGCTAAGAGTAAACCACGCTGGCATGGAAACTAATCGCATGTTGGCAAATCTCCCTTTGATCCACAAGGCCAGCGACCTCCTGTGGGCGACGAGCTGAGGCAGACTTTGGCTAGGCTAACCGCGGAGCTCCAGGAAAGCACAATAGCTAAACCAACAAAACTGCGGAAAAATGGAAATTATGCTGGGGCCCGCGCAACTAATGAAGACGGGCCATTCAAGATTCAAGTGACTTGATAACGGTTTTCTATCTGTCCAGGTCTCAGCTACCCACCTCCACCACCAATTGCTGTAAATACTCAGATTGAGCATGAAGCCTAGAACGCCTCACGAACGATTCGATTCCGTTCGTTATGACGTGTACGGTCTACGAACATTAGCGAAAACCTCGGTTTTCTCCAATTTTTTCAGGTCAAGCTCCAGATTTTGAATTGATTCAGCTTTTCATTTTTTTCTGATTTAAATGACACAACTGCACATATTACCCGGCTTCAAGGATGTGTTTTGTTCGGCTTGTTACCTCGCGTGCATTATCACGAAGACGTCTAACCTGAAAGCTTGAGATTTTTCATAAATGTTCTTGAGTGCTAGTCGAGTTGGTTTCACGGCCTTTTCTGGTTTTCACTACAAGCAGTCATGTGCCTTTATGGATGAGAAGAACGTTTTTCCTACATGTCTGGTGCTGGTTTGCGGAACTAAAAGTGATCGGAAACTTGGTTACATCCCAGCAAACTCACACATGTGTATTCTGCTTCCAACACCTTTGATGTGGTCCAATTGACAACATAGTTCTTCCCTTCTTATTTTTTACCTACGTACTCCAATACAACTTTTTTCAATAACGCGTTTTTCACATCTACTGTGCAGTTTCCGGCAATTTCTGCACTCGATTCGTTTCCTGTAATCGTGCTTTTCTTTCGACCTGCGACTTCCAATTCTTGCCTACAGTTAACAAATTTCCTTTCGACCGCCCGTAGTTTTGGTGAGTTGAGAGAGGGGGGACGGTGGCACAGTGGAGTGAACACATCATGCAAATTCCCCTTGTTTTCCAATTCCAAAACTATTATACATTTACGATTTTTCCTGCTATCCACTGCCTTCCCTTCAGCTTCAGGTAGATGACATGCTTCGGAGAACTTTTCCGTACTTCCTACAGCTGCCGCTAAGAGCGATCATTTCCGAAACGAGCTCTCGGTCAAGGAAAGACTCACTTCTAAATATCGGTGTAACAATGCCATTCTTAATTTACAAATCGTAATTAGTTTCATCACTTTATTGTGCACCAAATCTCTCGTTACGGAAGAGTCATTACCAGCATGTAGCATAATTTTATGCGTTTAGCCAACTTTCGAGCATATTTTGAATAACTTGGGTCCGTACTGCTGCCTTTTATGTAGGATATAATAGCGGAAGACGACTCAACCTCTAAACAGAGCGAAGCATCTGGGTTCTAAACTCCATTCTAAAAAAAATTGTAAAAAAATCCATCAATCCTGATTACGGAAGCAAGACTTGTTGGTACCTATCAGTTTGAGTGTGGTTAGATATCAAGAAGGTGTGAGACAGTACACTGTCAGACCACTCATCACTAACGTGATCAAAACTTCCATCCGCTTCCTTCGACTCACTGTGTCAGAGTTAGTCACCGACAGAAAGTACGCTATGCTCGACTTATCTTCCATATCGGGAGCTTCCCAATTGCCATACTGTACGAGAATTACGTTAAAGATCGGGGTTGAAGTCTTCGTCAGCTAACATGGCTCTGGCAATAATATTGAATACTTGGCCACCAAAAATACCTCCAAAGCGATGAACAAAAAATATTTATTATAGCGAATGAAGTCGATAGAATGAAGGTAAATGTGGGTGAGAAAGATTAAGAAGAAGCAAAAAAAAGAAGAGACTGATAGAGCTCACTCAGAGATCATTCATAGGGGAACCTTTTAACAAGCATGTTATCTTGAAATGAACTTTATCAATTAAAATAAGAACTGTTGGATTTTTGAGATCTTTGCCAACAAAGTACAACTTTCGCTACCCTTTATTTTTATTCTTTTACTTTGTTACTGTGCCAGGCAAAAATTGGATTTTTTTTGTTAGTTTGTATCCTAAATAAACAAAAAAAATGGAAACCACACTGTAAAAAGTTGTCACTTTTCTTTGAACAATGGGGCAAAATCTTCCCTAGAACTGTGTTAAGTCATCAACTTGGTAAGACCTTTCGTTATGGAAAATTATTGAAGGAATCAAAAAATGGTATCTTTCCTTATGTAGGAGAGTGCTTCATTTTTTAACAACTAATTCATTGTTTTTTTTTGTTTCATTTCCAGCTGTCATGATGGACCACGTCTCTGGTAAGGAGGATTGAACGTATACCAAGAGACTCAGAATAGGTTGCACTAACATTTCCATTTGCAGATTTTGGCAGGTGAACTGCAACAAAGTGTAACGTGTAATACCAATATTTTACCTATGGATGGGTAAAGCAAAGTCTTTTTCATAACTTTGTAATGTTACAACTACACAATCCCTCTAGCCAACAAAAATGCACCGTTTATGGTCGGAAAAACCAGTACTGCTTTAACTAACTCGTGTATGGGTTTTACTTGTTTGCCACCTCAATGCGATTAAAGCAATAGGCTATCTGTGTTGGATGTATTTCTGATTGTTCTTTATCAACTTTAGTCCCACGAATGGCTTGAACAACTTCGAAAGGTGCTGGTAAACTGGTCCTGGTGCTAAGAGATTTCCGTTGAGCTCCATCTCTCAAGCGACACGAGGACCATCAGATTCTCCATTTTAGGTCCTTGGTTTCATATTTCTTTTAGATAAGGAGTTCTCAAGAGGCTCTCTTAAAAGAATGAGTACAGATAGATAAGTTGATGGTTGCTGAGCTTCGTTGAATTAGACTTAAAACGACGAATGTAAATATTTATATACAGAATCCATAAGTAAATTTATGCCAGTAGGCTTAGAAAACAAAGTATTCTTGCTTTCGATGTTTTTCTTCAATAAGCAGACACGAGGTTGTTATTATAGATTTATTAGGATACAATAGCTGACGTTTCGGCGGTTTAGCCTTCTTCAGAGCCTGGAAAGGTCAAATTGAGACGCGATCTGCTCAGCCGAACGCTTTCATAACCCCAGCAGATAAAACATAACAAATAAATTTGTATTCCCATAAGAAACAGCTTCATTTAAACACCTACCGTTTATTTGTTGTAAGTATTTAAGTTAGTTGATGGATAGCAGCCGCACAGAGTAAAACATGGGCGAGGACTGTGTCTGTGTCAGGTCATTGGATTAGCCTGAGGTATGGCGCCAGGTCACGCGTGATGATCACCGAAACGTCAGCTATTGTATCCTAATAAATCTATAATAACAACGTCGTGTCTGCTTATTGAAGAAAAACATCGGATTATCAATCAATGCCGAGGTTAACAGAAAGTCGGTCCTGGGAATATTCGTGCTTTATCGAGAGTGCATTGCCTTTTCTAACTAGCATAAAGTTCATAATAAAGTCAGTTCGCCCAATGGAAGCAGGCTCAGAGTCTCATATAAAAAAGCTTTGTGTATTTCATTTTCATGGGAAATGTGTAAGTGTGCACAGGGAAAGATGAAACAGAAGACTCGCTTGGTGTGGTGGTGGACAGCTTAGCAGCCGCAAGGAAAAGGTAGGTAATAACGGGCTCGATCCCCAGCGCAGACATCTGGGGTCTTGAGTTTGGCAAATATCTAAGCATTAGTGTGGTTATATTTCACATCATACGCTGCTGAAACAAAAGAATAAACAGTAAATAAAAATTGACTACAGTGTGCATCTTGTTTATACAAAGATTAGAATAATAACATTTTGAAGACCCTTTTACCGTCTTCTCTCTTCGAACTTTTGAAAAAAAGCAACGAGAACAAGAGCAAACCATATGGTTGTAGAGTGAATCTCATAACAGGCCTACATGAGCTGCCTAGAAGCCTAACATTTCTGAACGAGACGGTGCTTAGAAATGAAGGAAATCTCTGCTTAGATCCGTTGTTTGATCATGGTCGAAATCTGATTGTTCCTTCAATGACTGTTCAACGATTAAGACAGTTTTGGAGAACACATTGGTCCCACAATATTTCTTTTAATATTTATTATTTAACGTTCATATGGCCGGGCAACAAATATTGTGCATACACAGCACTTTAATTTTTTGAAATTATGGAATGGCTCTTTCATATTAAATCTTTCTTAGATTTTCGCCATGCGTTGTGCTCTGTCACCATGGATCGGCACGAGCCTCTCCTAGACAATTCTAGTACTGCTGTCGCTGCTGTCGTTGTTGTTGTTGTTGTTGTTGGTTGTTGCTGTCGCTGTTGTTGTTGTTATATGGCTGACGTTTCGGCGACTTCACCTTCTTCTAAGCCTGGATATACTTTGTGTAACGCTGTCCATCGAATTCAGTGAACCATCTGTATTACTAATGATGATGTAAGATATAAATGAACGGCGTTTTGTTGGAAAACTACTTAAGGTTTCGTTGCGTGTGGGAAAATCCATGCGTTGTTCACGTGGGATGACGAGTGAAACCCACTCAGGTCAAAAAGCTGATTGAAAGAAGGCGTCAGGTCACGTGTGATAGTGAGGCATTCGTCTTTCCAGTTCATCTTTGGAATTTTGAAATTTACCCAGAATGCCTGAAGTGTCTTAGGCGTTAATGTTGTCGATTCCTTCTCAAGGATCCTGACAGTCACTTCAGAATTATCACCATTGTGCTTTTTTGCCTTATATGTACTTAGAGTAGGACCTTGTCGAATTTTAATTTTCCCATCTAGTGATTTTTTATGTGGACATAAAGTGGTCTACCCGTTTCCCCGATGTATTCTTCACCGCATCCCTTATACGAGATTCAGCATGTTTTCTCTGAACTCATGCACTCACCGTCCCTGCCGTGAGCGCAGATTGCACGAATTTTCGAACCACACAAACGATTATAGAGGATGTTGCGGACTAGGTGACGGCGAAGGCTATTGGGTGGGAGGTCGATAAGTAGCACAGGATTTTTAAAGCGCACTTCTTCTTAGGTTTCTCTTGATGGCGTAACTTATTTCGTTTGATATGAAAGTGTGCTTCGAAGAGGTCTTGTCTAGGTTTAAAACATTATTCTAGCACAACACTTCGTGTTGATCTGAACCGAGTTGCTGCTGCTTCGTAGCCATTAGAAATGGCTATTTCTGTACCAAATTTAGCGATTCGTTCTTTTCCTTTTCTGTGCACACATTCTTAGCCGTTCGGAACACGTTTTCCATAAGTGTTTTTTGTTGTGTGTCAAGAAAGTTAGGAGAGGTAGTGCACCAATTCATTTTTACTACTAACTTTTCCATAACATTTTGTAGCGTACCCACTGTCAAAAAATCTTTAAGCTTTGGATGTTTAAGGATTAAAGCCAGTTCTCGCTTGGTTTTTCTCACATAAATTTAGTATACTCTGAATGTTTATCTGACAATTCACAACAATAATAGGTTTTACTAGTGTCATAGGTAGCTAGGCGAATTAAATTTTTTAGCGCTATGTCCAGCCTCTAGCACCCTCACGGATCTCCTTCATATGAAGGATCTCGAGCCAGTTAGTCGCTAAGCTACGTGACGCATCTCCAAGTGAGGATAGGGGGGTTAATCGTGGACCAAAAGCGACCTTTGCTTCATTGAGACGCGGGTGGATCCAGAGGATGGACTCCCAGTTTCTGCTGCGCTGATTTGGCACATACTTTCTGTATATGCTAGGCGTATTCATGCCTGCGTGTGTGGGTGCGTTCTCGCTAGTGCGGATTGTATTCTACGAGTCAATTCGCCCAAAAAGCCTGCAATCAAGTGACAGATAAGTATATGGGAAGCGGTTAGGAGTCGCCACCAACAAATAAGTTCCATGTCCACTCTGGGCGAGCCTGGCAAGCTACCAGTGAGTACACTCAGCCCCACGTTCAGAGCCCAGCAAGCTATACGTGGGTATCAAAAATGCTAAACACAGTAAACAAAAAAAAACGGGCCTCATTCCCCTGACCCTGAAAGAGCCCCGAATTTCGCAGCGTTGGGTAAGACGAGTACGGAGAGGCTGCTAAAATCTCAGGGCCAATGGAAGCTGCGTGGATTACAAAGAATTATAGTGACGATCTTTACCTACAATGCACGTACACTTGCATCCGAGTCCTCGATAGAAGACTTGCTCATGCAAGCAAAAAGGATAAGGTACGACGTCATCGGCATGACCGAGACGAGACGACGCCACCCATTCAACGCCATCTATGACACCGGAGAAGAACTGTTCCTCGGAAGATGCGACAGTAGAGGAGTCGGAGGAGTCGGTGTTCTCGTCAACACGAGTTTGTCCATGAACATCGTTCATTCTAACAACCGTCTCCTTCGTGAAAGATTCTATTTCTCGCGGAATGGAGAAAAAGCCGCTATATTTAAAAACCGAAGTCCCAGAACCACCGTGAACTGGGACTTATTCAATTCATTAGTTGGCCGTTGGGAAGATGCCGTTGTCGATCAACATCTTCACGTTAGCGCTATGAAAGCTGAGAGTTCGAAAGTCACCAAGAGACGTCTGTCTCCAGAAACACTCGAGCTGATACGCCAGCGTGAAGTCGCACGAGCTGCGGGCAACCGCGAACTAACGCCCGAACTTGCAAAACAATGCAGACAGGCGATAAAAGAACATCTTAAAGAGAGAAGAGCAGCACTTATGGTCGAAGCTGCAAGGATGGGAAAAGCATTCGCAAAAGCCCACCGAAGCTTCGTCAATTACAAGACCAAAATGATTGCACTCCGGCGCCCAGACGGAACAGTTACAGCGTCCAGAAAGGCAATGGAGAAAATTATTCACGAATACTACTCGGATCTCTTCGATAGCCACGTCCACCTTTCGTCACATGAAATAAAAGAGGATGGATATGTTGTATGACCGGTTCTCCCTTCCGAAATCCGACATACCATTTCGGCGGTGAAAAATCGAACAGCACCAGGTCCGGACAGTATAAGACCAGAACACCTGAGGAACCTTCCGTCAATCTTCGTAAACACACTGGCCCGGCTCTTCACACGTTACCTGTCTGAATGCAAGTTCGCTACTCAGTGGAAGACCAACAAGACCATGTTATTGTTCAAGAAGAGTGACCTACAGGATATCGGCAACTATCGCCCAATCTGCTTACCGTCTGTCGTCCACAAACTTTTCACTCGAGTAGTCCTAAACAGGATTGACACAACACTGGACGAAGGACAGCCACGTGAGCAAGCAGGGTTTCGAAAAGGATTTATACGGTTAACCACATCCACACGGTAACAAGGCTCATTGAAGTATCGCGAGAGTACAAAAGAACGCTCTGTCTCACCTTCATCGATTTAGAGAAGGCCTTTGATTCAGTCAAGATAGAAGCAGTCTTGGATATTGGATATACTGAATAGTCGAGGAGTCCCTACTCAGTACATAAAGATTCTTCGTGAGCTGTACAAAAAATTTCACAACCAAGATATCACCATTCTACGACGATATTATCATTTGACGTCAAAAGAGGAGTTAGGCAAGGCGATACCATCTCGCCAAAAATTACTTATGGCCACCCTCCATAACGTCATACGAACACTGGAATGGGATAATATGGGAGTGAAAATCGATGATCGGCAGTTACACCATCTTGGCTTTGCTGATGACATCGTCCTTATAACATCGAACCTTAGGCGAGCGGAACGTATGCTTACCGACTTTGATAAAGCCTGTGGAAAGATTGGTCTTCAAACAAATCTCACAAAAACGATGTTCATAAAGAACGGATTGGTTTCGTATGCCCCATTCACAGTCATCGGAACGAATATCTCCGAATGCTCCATTTACGTCTATCTTTGTCGAGAAATCAATATGATGAATGACTTAGCTCCAGAGCTAAGCCGAAGGAATTGAGCGGCTTGAGGAGCTTTCAAGAACATCTAATATGTAATGAAGAGGACAAAGAACGCCCATTCCATGCCCACTGTTTCGACTGAACAGTACTTCCTGCACTAATGTATGCGTTAGAAACCTGGTCGCTACGTAAGCAGGGATGAAAGATCACCCAGCGTTAATGAACACGCAGTCGAAAGGACGATACTAGGAATTTCCCGTTTCACACAAGTAGAGGATGGGATCCGAAGCTTTGACCTGCGTCAAGGATGAAAAATCAAAGATGCCGTTCTGTACTCCAAACAGTCGAAGGTAGGTCGGACACGTAATGCGTATGAATGACATAAGGTAGGCCAGAGAAGTAATGCGTATGAATGACAACCGATGGACAAGAGCCGTTAGTGACTGGATTCCTCGGAATGTTAAACGCACTGCAGAAAGACCACCGACCCGATGGTCCGAGTTCTTCATGAAAGGCTAGAAGAAAGATATGATACTAACGAGTCCCTAGAGCGAGCAGAACCCACTGGGATACTCTGCACACGACAGGGGAAAAATGGAAGATTTACTGATGTCCCTCTCGAGTCACTCGGTGATCAACGGACTAAAGGTAATACAGGTGATGTCCAGGCTCTGACGAAGCCGTTGTCACCGAAACGTCAGCCACCGAATCACGACAGCAACAACAGGTGATACTAACACCTATATCAATTAGTAATACAGAGATTTGAAAAAAGTCGTCCTTTTAAATTCTGGTGCAGTTATGCTTATGCGGATACCTGAAAGTTAGGATGTAAGGTCGGCCCTGTATGTGATCGAACCAGCGATCACATGCATTATTTCAAGGCATTGGTAACCGCTGCGATGTCCGCGCCTACACTCCGGATTAATCGGTAACCATACCCAGCCAGTACCCAGATTGAAAGTCGTAGACGTGTTTCTTTTGTTTTGCACATTCAAAGAGAAACATTTTCCACGGATGACTTCTACTGATCATTGCAAGCGTACAAGTTTGTTATGAATAACTTTAACACAAGAAAATATTTAATGATTTGTGCAAAACGTACTTGGATAGGCCAATACATTAAGCTCGTCAACCAGAATAGGAGCTACTGATTTCTACAAGCAAAGTGAGTAATTTTATCTAGCGATAAGTAAGCAAGTGCCACGACGTTCCTCTTATTCAAACCAGATTTCGTTATGGGTTTCAGATTTTTATCATTTTTTTGAAAGGCGGCCGATTGTCGTACAGAATCAATTATTGTCGAACGTCGCCATGCAATCAAGTTGTTGGAGGAAAAAAGAACCGTGGTATAAACCTTGCAAAGACCATCTGTTTCGATTTCGGGCACATTGATGAGCCATTCACTCTATCTATTTATTGGCTTCTCTATGTGATCTATTTTCGTGTGCTGATCCAAGTACTTTCCAATCGGCTTGTTTTTTTCGGGTTTCTCATCGATAACGGTGTTATATGTGAGTTAGGTTACTGTTTGAAAATTCTTCTTTTTTCACAACCGTGGTTGAATGCTGGTCAGTCATTTTTTCGAGATTCTTAAATTGCTCTAAAAGATCTCTCCCAGATTTTTTCTGGGCAAGTATGATGCCAATTTGACTGTCCCTGTATGCATAGAAGTCTTCGTTAGCTCGTGACTGGTTCGGACGGACGGTCAACCACGCATGTATTGCCCCTACCACTACGCTTGTATTAACCGAGTTTTTCGTTCGATCTCTTGACATTTTTGAGAGGATCCGAAAGTGTCTTTTATTCGTAGAACTGGTTCTAGGCAAATTTTTTGTTCTATTTTCCATTGATTTGGTTAGAGTAGTACTCAGTCATCGTCTGTGGCAACACCATGTCTCTACGTCTCATTCTCGCGGCTTTCGTCGCCGCCATCATAAGGCTTCGCATAATTATTAGCTGTTCTGAATCCATAAAAAAACATGATTGTTTTTATCGAGCCGGTTTGATAATTTCGCTTTCAATCATGGATTTCTAAACAAAAATTGTTGGCGCATAGTTGTTTTCATCCCTTGTGCCGAAAGCTTAAGTTTATTATGAACTACTATATGAAAAAAAGCGTTGAGTTTCCGAAGGAAGGCAAAAGTGAGGCTGTCTTCGAGGCAACGTAGTGCAAGTGAATTTCATTATTTTAACCGTCACTAACATTTAGAATGAAGAATATTCGAAAGAAGCTTCTTTGACCTTTAAGAAAATTCATAAGGTTGTACAATTGGTTCAAATTCTAACGCCGATTTCAGTGTTTACGCATGTCGAGGGTAAACATGGTACGTGAGAGGAGGAGGTTAGAGGAGCCCGTTCTACAATATACATTAGATCGCTCGCCAGTTTGATCCCCTCGCTATGAGTCGACTAAGCCCTCCATCTTTTCAAGAGCGGCCAACTAGTACCATGTTTGTTTGGCACAATAGTAAAACTGACTCCATGTATCAGCGGGACACTAAAGGTATGAGCCTGTCATGCATTCAATCGCGTCCACGATGCTTGTGAGAATGGGGGGGGTATGGCGCATCGCGATGGGGAATTCTGTTCCCTCTATCCTTTATTTGTTGCACCGACTTTGAGCTCTTTCCTTTATTTACGTACAAAGGACGTACGTCTCCGTTTTTTTTTATGACTTTTTTTTCTATCCAGTACCACATTAATAGTGTGAGCCCTTATATCGCCCGATATGGTCTGGCAATGAGATTGTGGGTAGCATCAGAGAGCTAATGCTTAAATGTCATCTCCAAGTTCAACCTTAACTGAGAATTCTTTACGGCTAGACGTCCTTGGAGGACGGACCTTTTTAGTAATGATAGGCAAACAAGAAAGCCAAATCCATTTTATGAGAAGTTAATAACATTTTTTGATTAAGATTGATGCTGAATTGAAATATTCAAATAAAACCGACGAATTCCAATACACAAATAAAACACAAAAACACATCTTCATGTAAAATCAGTGATTTATTTCCTTAGAGATGTGTCTGCATCAGTGAAAATGAGATCGAACCGAGAGCATGTTAAATGGAGAGTCATTTTCCGAACAGAATGACAAAAAAAAAGATCTTTATACCAAGTTCTATCGATAAAGATCAGCACATGGCCGGAATGTGTGATCACGACTATCAGATGAACCAGAATTTCATCGATGTCGTGCCGCTTCGTATTGGAAGACGTCGAACTCGTTCGAACTTCTTACCCGGCAAGAACATGCAACCCATTGGTGAGAAGAAGCAGTTGCGCTCTATTCGGCCTCCAAGTACTCGATCGATCTCTCTTGAATAGTAATTTCAGTTGGCTATCAAAAAAACAAATGGCCTACTTGAATTCTACTTTGGCTAAAAATTTAATGTGGGTGACTGAAGTCACCCAACATAAATCATGTCATCCAGGTAAGAATGGTCCACAGTTAAGTTGAGGTTTATAATTACTGATACACTATAAATAAAGGATGAAGCTCTCGGCGTTGATCAATCCCCTGAGGGATGCGCCATGCATTCAACTTCATTAATTATCATTGGAGGTGATTGAATGCATATCTGGCCTTTACAATGACTCGCGGTGGCCTACTGATATATCGAGATAGTGCTGCTATCCTCCCAGACAAGTCTGGTACCAATTTGTACACTTCGGAGGGACGGGAGGCTTGGTAGGCCATAGACGCGGGGATCGATTCCACGTATGTGTTGAAGGGCGCTCCAGACCACTGCATCACACGCACCCTCTGGTAGATTTAGCTAACACTTAGCTTTTAAGAAAATCTAGTAAACTGTCAAAAGACTTTTCAAATAATTAAGTCACTCCTACCCATAATTCGCTTGTGTTTGTACTGCCTGCAACATCACTAAGATTAACGCAACGACCGGCCATTGAGAGCAAATGTACATCCCTGTAATTTTCAACTAAATAGTGATGACTTAGTTTGACTTCGTTATTGGAGAAAAACGATCGTTGCTTCTTTTTCTACTATGGCTTGCTTTTTTAGGCTGAATAGCTTTGCTCAGTGCTTGAAAGCATAGAACAAAAATTACTCCCAAAGGTTCACGAACAAGGAACTTTTGCTGCGTAAAATCGGAGGCCAATTAGGGAAAAAAACCTTCGGAACAATTAGTTAGGACTTCTGTAGGACTCTAACGTTAGTTCTAAGTGTTTCTTTATAAATAGGAAACTCCCCATGTACAAAGGATATTATAGGCTTTCAACAAAGTCTGAGGTGTTGTTCTCATTTTCTTTATAGATCCATGTTCTTTCACTAGGGGTTCATTTCAATGGAGCCATAGAATACGACAGTTTCTTGGAAACTGAATGCCAACGAATTGATGGCAATGTGCAATTTTGTTGCCTGAATATGTCAAAGACCCTGTCATTTTCAAGGTGTGGATAAGGTGAAAATATGAAATATGAGCGTCAGAAGAGCGCACGGAGGAAATGTCTGTGCCATGTAGTCAAATGAAAACGGCATTAATCATAGGACATGATGAGCTTAAACGGTATGGTCATTCACCGGAATGTGCAACTTGCTAATAAAAATCGCAATATCATTAGTCAATGTCGTGATTGTCGCTGAAACATATCAAAAATCAGAGGAGGTAATGAGAAGGTCGTACGAGTTGTGAAAGCTCGTCGCAGCTTGCTGTAGTAGACTCTGCCAGGCTGAGATGATGATCACCATATAAAACAGCAAGCAGCAAAGTGCATACGAAAACAATGGAAAACGTTCAGCCTGTGGAATTGAGTTGCAAACTTTTCCTCTTAAATTTAGGAAGAATCAGCATTACGTCGATTGTTAGCTGGAGAAGAGATTTGTCAATGGAATTTCACAAAATAAGCTATTCTTGAAAATACAAGAAACAAAAATACGTCCTGGGAAATCGAAGGGACAGTCTAAAGATTAAGATGCTTTTAAGTCAGTTAGACACTTTTCTAAACGTTTGCGAACAGCTAGAAAGTGAGATAAATGATTGTTACCTTTTGTGTTGTTTCCATCCCACCTCAGAATTTAATAAAATGTGTTTGTCTGCTGCATCGGTAAAGTATGATGGGGTGAACAAAGCATTATTAGTGATACAACCACAATAATGCAGAGATATTTGCAAAACACCGAACCGCAGATGTCTGCTGTGGGGAACGAACGAGCTATTATCCTTTCCGGGAGCTAACGCGTTCACCACCACACCATGCGTGTCTTTTCGTTTCGGTTTTTCTCTCAGCTAGTTTTCTATCTACGTGATTACTGGTGATATTGGCAGACAGAAAACTAGCTAAGAGACAGGCGAAACGAAGGACCAGCAAGTGTGGTGATGAACGCATTTCTCCCAGGAAGGGGTAATAACGTGTTCAGTCCCCACCGCAGACACCTGCGGTCCGGAGTTTTCCAAATATCTCAGCATCATTGTTGTTGTATCACACGTAATAGCCTTCCATGAAAAATTGTAATAGGCGGTAAATAAGACGTTAACATTGTAAAGCATTATTATTTGAGTTTTTGCCTTTCTATTTACTTTCTTAGTTTGTGAAAAATTTGATGAAAGAGTGAAATCAGGTAATGTAAGGATAAGTATCTATGTAGCACGAACAGGACTATCCATAGAAGTCAGATGAAAAATTGAAACAACCACGGTCACATCGCATGTGTTGGGTGCATTCTATAAAACCATTAGAACAGTCCAATTGTTTTCAGCATCATATCCTTGAGTCCTAAGGCGCATAAAAAATGTACTTTTATTTTTAAATTCAATAGATCTTAAAATAAAACTAATCCCAAGTTCACACAAGATTCCCTTGAATAGGCAAAAGTAGTAGCATGATATTTTAGAAGGTCTTCATAAACCAAAGTATTCCCAGCCAGATATGCATTCAGACACCTCAACGATGTTGCGAGTGAAGTTAAATGCATGGCGCTTCGTTTAGGAATTGCTGAACATTGAACGCTTTCATGTCTTCGTGGGAAAAATTGGATACGATTGAACTGCAGAAGCAAAATGTGAGACAATTCCATGTCCTCTGTTTGAAGAACGAAAATTATGGGAAGTAAAGTCGTATTAAGGAACTAAGAATGATTGCTTGTAAAAATTTTAACAACTTTAAAAAGTCCCAGTTTCTCGAGAAGCAACAGTAATTTCATGTTGCATTCTATGGCCAGTAGAATCACACCGTGACCAGTTCATTATGTTAGTGGTCGAGTGCTTGGAGAAGAGTGCGTTGAAATAATGGTAAGGGATAAAACGTTCGACGTTGATAAATTGCTAAGGTATGCGCCATGAATTCGGCTTCATCAAGTGTCGCTAGAGGTGAATGAATGCCTATCTGACCTAAACAGTAACTTGCGATGGTCCTACCAATGCAACAAGTTAGTGCGGCTATCCCCTCAGGCAAGTTTGTTATACCGGATGGATGGGAAGGTTTGGTAAACCTGGCGGCTGAAATTGAATCGGCGATCATGCGTGTATTGTAGGGTACCTCTAACCACTGTGCCACTTGCGCTCCACAATAAAGTGCATGATCTGTAATCTCTTAAGTTATAAGGTATGTCTAGCATACACTAGTAAAATTTTCATCGGTTTTGTTGTGTTCCAGAGCTCTGATCAGTGGCCCTACTTATTTGAAGACGCAAAGAACATCATACAATCAAGCCTTTATTTCTATTAGAATGCATACACAAAACTAGCAACTGTCAGTCTACCCCAGATTAGATGTAGCTAGTATTTAACAAATGATGGCCGAAGCAGATTTCTCAAGAATTGCTGCGTAGATTTACAGAAGAGCCTTTACTCTATCCCTCTCTTCTACTTATAAACTCTATGCAACGCCCCTTTATCTTTAAATGTGCTTACAATTGGAGTATTTAAGGACTTTAGAACAAAATTTTAAAATATTTTAAAATTTGAGGAGCAAACTTTGAACTTTTAAATTTCCAGTGCAAGAACGAAGACTGCAAAAGCAAACGATGCCTTGGGAAACACCATCCCCTTGTGTAGGACTGAGTTCAGTTTGTAAAATTTCAATCTCGCATTGGTAATGAGACAAAAAATAAAAGAAATATATCTCACGGGTTATACTTAATTAGAATTTCATTTCGGTAGAATCAGAAAAAGTTTTCGACCCAAATGATGATGTTCAGCACCACGTGAGATATGTTGATTCAAAGTGGAAAGCGGCCACCTTTTTTCACATCGAATGCATTGCACACAATACATGTCGAGCCTTACAAGCTAACGAAAGACGACGACCACGCACTTTCTCAATTTAGACCATGCGACATAATCAGAATTTATGCAAACGTTTGAGTTTCAATGCATGGGTATATGTTCGTACATATTGAATATGTATAAGGAAATTAGTACAAGTGCGGCGCGGTTGTTAGGCACACGTCCGATGGTTCCAGCATGTGTGCTGAACTAACGAATCCCTCTATCTCTCTGATGGCGACAAATTGGCACCAAACATGTCTAGAAAGGTAGAAGACAATATTAGTAGACTTTAATGCATAGAGCACCCCCTAAGCGACTTGTTAAACGCTGAACTTTTCACCCTTGTGCATAAGTGGACTCAGCCTGCTGCATCGTTCTCGACCAGTCATTCGATCAGTCATAGGACAATAGTCGTCTTGCACGGATTCAGGGATTCAGCGTACAAGGCAGGATATTACCTTTTATTCATATGGCCTAATTATCGCTTATTATGAAGAACTTAAAATCCGCTCCGATGGCTGATCTTGGATTTCAGTCAGAGCCGTGTTTGACAAGAATTTCACATGTCAAATAAGAAAGAACCATGGTCGATTTTGGAAAGAACACGAGTTGCAGCGTTGTCAGGAATAATAAAATAAATAACGACTGGCGAAAGTGTTTTAGCATTTAACGAATTGAGGATAAAAAATTTGAGCGTCTAAACTAGTAAGTACTGGGTTATTAGGCTGGAACAACAACAAGGGAAGCCCCTCCTCTGATTCCGTTTGTGTCTGAAATTCGAGATTTTGATTTATTTTTATTTATTTTTGAGATTTATTCCGAGTTTTAACCCTTTTTTCCCATCAGAGAAATGGGCTATGTACCACTGTACCTAACACGCCTAAATCCTTCCAAAGAGTAGGATTTGTGGTTGATGATCATATTTAAGAAAAACGAAATTATTCTTTGAGGATAAAAAAAATAAACTACTCGGCGGTGGTCAATTCTTGTGGGATGCGCCATCCATTCGACTTCATTAAGCATCGTTTGTGGTGACTGAATGCATACCCGGCCTTTACAATGACTTTCGGATGCGTACTGATCTATCGGGCCAGTACTACTATCCTCGCAGACAAGTCTAGCCCCAATTTGCCAAACCCCGAAGGGATAAAGCGCTTTTGAGCCTGGGGGCACGATCTATCCCATGTGCATTGCTGGGCGCCTCTAACCACTGCGCTATACGCGTCCATTCACACTTCTTGAGAATTGTTTCTAAGTAGTAGATTCCGTAAAAAATAATATTTTAAGGCTAAAATTTTGTTTCACATCAGTTGTTGAGATCCATTTCGTTGAAAGTGTTGGACTTCCGCACCTTTTACTTCATAAGTAGTGAAATTGTTGGAAGAAATACCATCGGAAATTTAGCTGAATGGTATACGATGTTTAGAATCTGCGCAAGTGAGAGCAGTTTAGATCTTAGCTTTATGAAAATTGCATTAATTTTGTTTTGTTTGTCGCACGTGTACATTTCGAAGAATAAAAATTCTTGGGTAATTAATTACAACAGGTTGCCGTTGTTCGTGAAACTATTCCTTCCCGTGCTTCTAATCCAAACAGAGGCATTTGATTCTGTGTTTTGATTCACTGGAGACTAAAAGTGGTCGTGGAAGGAGAAAGGTAACCATTGATGTCGGAGTTCAGTATTCGGCGAAAGATCGCTTCACCGACTGTGGTTTCTTAGCCGAGTTAAAGGTCGCACCTCTATTTTTGAAGCCCAGCTGAGTGTAAACTTTGGCCAACACAGAGTCCACAAATCTATCTATGAGTACTTTATTCTAAAGCCGCCAAAAATAAAAGGCTGTATATGAAAAAGCTGACGGCTCACACGTCTACCAAATAAGCATATGCACTGATTCCTGTGATGTTCAATAAGGACGTCCAGTGAGTTTACTGTTGTCCGATTGAGTTCGACAGAAGAAAGCTGCTCATATTTAACCAAAATGATGTTGAGATATTTGCAAAATTCCGGACAGCAAGTGTCTATGGTGGGGAACGAACGTGCTATTACTCTGTCAGGGAGGCCAACGCGTTCTGCTGCTCATATTTTACTGCAGACTCTAAGGGATATATTACTACAAGGAACTGCAGTCCCTTGTGGATCAGAGTGAGATGCTGCCTCACGAGCGGATTTCCTACAAGGCGGTAGCGCTTCCAGCCGATTTTCGAATGATCGATCGAAACAATGCAGACAAAACAATGTCCAATTTTTTGCACACTTTGCCTCCTAATTTTTAGAGTAACTTATTTAAACGTGTTTATATTTCGTCATGACGGAATGCAAGAAGATCGGCAGGATTAGAAAAAGCGAAGTAGATACGAGTTGTTTACCATGGAATTGAAAAGGCTTGTGCTATCCTAGTTGTGAGGCTGTTTCATTTTTATGGGTTAATAAGGTCTAATTCAAATGTGGTTTCAACATCATTCGTAGTTGATTGACTTGTCATTTTCGCTAAAGTCACTAAAAATGAGGTTTAACTCCGGTGCGACTTCGATACCATTCGCAACTAATTGGCTCGCCCATTCCAGGTTGACGATATGTGAATAGCTCCTTGCCAGCTTGTTTTCGATTGAAGAATGAGTATTTATATGAGTTCTTAATGGAATCTACGCTCTGCACAACCACCGTTTCGTTTAAGCATTTTCATTTTCACTTTAACGCTAAATCACATCAGACGCCGTAGAACAATTAGCGTTCTATTTCGATTATTCTGAAATGAAGCACAGGGAACACAACAACGTCTGACTAATTCGTCGGCCATGGTTCTGGGATATCACACAGCAATTAAAGAATACTTCGACATACCTATTTGGAATAAAATTTTCCCAGTGAGAATTATTAGATGAGATATCAACAGAAAAAATTAACAGATAAAGCAGCAGTTGTTATTTTGTAAATAGTCCAATGCAATAATGCTTATCGAGGAGTTTCGAGGTGAGAATGAAAGGACACGTCACCAGAAACTCCCACGATGAGATTGACGCTCGAGTACAGCCCTCAGGAAGACGGTATTTCAAATAACATTTCCCACAACAGTTTTATCAACTATATAAGATTATAAAAATAACTATATAAGTAGGTCCGTCAAAACCCCCCTGTGACTACAGATGCTCTGTACTACACACCGGATAGCGTTCTGAGTTACACAGGTTTCCACTTGGGTTAGCAATTGCTAGAAAACCTATGGGGGTAGATAAAAACAGTGGGTTGATCCACCGATGAGGATCCACAAGTCTTTCCACGGACCAGATATATTCAAAAATCCCTACAATGCCTGAGAAATTGAAGAATACATGGTGCAATGCCCAGTGAATTTATATTCTAGGAGAAGCAATCAGCTTGCACTGAGTGACATTCATGAAGAAGACAATCTTATCAAGAAGCAGTCAAGTTCAATCCGAAAGCCGCCTTGGATACAAGATGTGAGGTAATGAGCCAAATTTAGGGATTAGGAAGTGTGGGAGTGAGTCACGCAAATGAAATAAAGTAAAATAATATAAGCGAGCCAGGACACAGCAGCGATATTCTCCATGATCATTGAAACAATGAGGTGCTGTTTCCAAAAATGTTGGCAACCCAATTACAGTGAAATGTGACACATTAAAAAAGCATCGTATAAAAAAAAGCACAACCATTTTTCTTAAGTGAATAATTTAAACAGTGATGACGTGGTAGTTAGTTTTTTACGTGCTCTCATTTCAGTAATAATATTATCTATCTGTCTGTTCATAGAAAATTGCGAAAAAAAAGCCTTAGTAATGAGATAGGATTAGCGTTAACACAAAACAAAAGGTTTTTCTGCGAGGCTTAACTAGTCATTCGTGGGATGAAATTGTACTCTTGATCCATATTTTCATGAGACTTACCGTTAGACGTCCTTGTAATCTCGAAATTGCGGCAAATGATGTTTCAGAGATGGTCACTGTTATTGGAAGCTGCACATCACACGATTAGGAATGCGATGACGTAAGACGGTATAGATGATGGTCAATATATTCCCATAGATGTTTAGCACTTCCACCTCAACTAAAACGATGTTTCGCGATGACTCCTATGTTGATCGCTCAACGAACTGTTAAGTATCAATGAAGTGCGGGCATATTATAAGCTGTAATTCAAGTGTGTTAGCAGTTCAAATGATACTCCGCTTCCTCATTTTCTTACACATTCACTGCTACAACCTGATGGTAGCCATCAATCATCAGCGCATGCAGAGTTGAACTACGTGCCTATGTGGCATTAGCTGATTTTCAACATTATATCTTATGGCACTGATCGATAGGACTAGTTGAAAGATAGGCGGCACCAAAGACCCGCATGGTGAGGTGGTGAACGCGTTACTCCTCGGAAGGATAATAGTGCGGTCGTTCCCCACCATGGACACCTGCAGTCCGGAGTCTTCCAAATATCCTAGGATCGTTGAAGCTATATTTCGCAACATGCCCTGCCATTAAAAAGAGTAGGGAGTAAGTAATAAGTTAAAATTGTGACTGTAGCGACTATTTAAAAAAAAACTTTTCCTATACACGGTTAGCCAGTGAAAAGTACGCAGTTTTAGACGTGTCCTGAATTACATGCAAGATTAATGGTCTGAAAGCGCCTCAAGGCAAGAAGGGCCCCCATCTCTCCATTGATGACAAAATTAGAATAACACTTGGCTGGAAAAAACACCTTTTGTTCCACCCCTGCAACGCTTTTTTACGGCTACACCAGGGCTCCGAGAAAAGTGCACTCGACCAAAACTTGGCGACGTTTATAAATAAATATTCATGGATGTCTTCAACGATGTAAATGACAAAAACAAAGCACTCAAGCAGCAGGAGCGAGGCCCTCACGCAAATACGAAAAATTTCGTAGGTGATGGATGCGAGAAGCCAAATCCAAAGAAAGAAATGCGAAGATCCGCACGATCTATGTGAGGACGAGTAGTGTGATAGGAAACCTATCGGTTTTAACTCCCTCCCATATGAGGGATCTCGAGCCTGTTAATCGCGAGGCTACGTGGCGCGTCCCCAGGTGGCGGATAGGGGGGTTAATCGCAGACCAAAAGCGACCTTTGCTTCCGAGACGCAGGTGGATCCAGGGGATGGACTCCCTGTTTCTGCTGCGCCGATTTGGCACGTACTTTCTGCATTTACGGTGCGTATTCATGCACGCGTGTGTGGGTGCGTTCTAGTTTATGCAGAATGTATTATACGAGTCAATTCGGCCAAAAGCTTGCAATCAAGTGACAGATAAGTATATGGGAGGCGGTCAGGAGTCGCCACCAACAAATAAGCTCCATGTCCACTCTGGGCGAGCCTGGCAAGTTACCAGTGAGTACACCCAGCCCCCACGTTTCAGAGCCCAGCAAGCTATACGTGGGTATCAAAAATGCTAAACACAGTAAAAACGGGCCTCATTCCCCTGACCCCGAAAGAGCCTCAATTTCGCAGCGTTGGATACGACGACTACGGAGAGGCTGCTAAAAACTCAGGGCCAATGGAAGCTGCCTGGATTTCAAAGAACTATGGTGACGATCTGTACCTACAATGCACGTACATTTGCATCCGAGTGCTCGATAGAAGACTTGCTCATGCAAGCAAGAAGGATAGAGTACGACGTCATCGGCCTGGCCGAGACGAGAAGACGCCTTTCAAGGCCGTCTATGACACCCGAGAAGAACTGTTCCTCGGAACATGCGACAGTAGAGGAGTCTGCGGCGTCGGCGTTCTCGTCAACACGAGATTGTGCATGAACGAGATGATTCATCCGAACAACTTACAACCCGAGTCGGATGTTTACGATTAAAAAGATGTGGATCAATTCCGACTTGACAATCTTCGTCGTTTACGCGCCGACATTAAACTATGACGAAGAAAAACTCGGAGCGTTCTATACGGATTTGGAGAAGTTCTACAGAGAAGACATTATTCAAAGTCATCACTGGAGATTTCAACGCCAAGACTTGACCAAGAAGAACGTCTAAGAACGTCACATTGGGACCCACGAATTAGAATGGAACGAACAAGGTGAGCGGCTCTCGAAGTTTATCACAGCGACCAAGACCACCCATGGTGACTCGCAATTCCAGAAGCCCTGCCCTCTACACTGGACGTGGAAGCCTCCCAATGGAGAGTACCATAACGAAATAGACCATATCATAGTAAATAGAAGGTTTTTTTCCAACCGATGTCGCTTTTGTCCCAAAATTATACACGAGATCAGACCACCGTCTCCTTCGTGCAAGATCCTATTTCTCGCGGAAAGGAGAAAAAGCTGCTAAATTCAAAAACCGAAGTCACAGAACCACCGTAAACTGGGACTTATTCAATTCATTAGTCGGCTGTTGGGAAGTTGCCGTTGTCGATAACATCGACGAAGAATGCGATTGGCTCATTCAACATCTTCACGTTAGCGCTATGAATGCTGAGAGTTCGAAATTAACCAAGAGACGTTTGTCTCTAGAAACACTCGAGCTAATACGCCAGCGTGAAGTCGCACGAGTTGCAGGCAATCGCGCACTAACGTCCGAACTTGCAAAACAGTGCAGACAGGCGATAAAAGAAGATCTTAAAGAGAGAAGAGCAGCAGTAATGGTCGAAGCTGCAGAGGCTACGAAAAGGATTCGCAAAGCCCACCGAAGCTTCGTCAATTACAAGACAAAAATGATTGCACTCCGGGGCCCAGACGGAACAGTTACAGCGTCCAGAAAGGCAATGGGGGAAAATAATTCACGAATGCTACTCATGAATACTACTCAGATATCTTCGATAGCCACGTCCACCTTCCGTCACATGAAATAAAGGAGGATCGATATGTTGTATGACCGGTTCTCCCTTCCGAAATCCGACATACCATTTCGGAGGTGAAAAATCGAACAGCACCAGGTCCGGACAGTATAAGACCAGAACACCTGAGGAACCTTCCGTCAATCCTCGTAAACACACTGGCTCGGCTCTTTCACACGTTACCTGTCCGAATGCAAGGTACCTATCCACTGGAAGACCAGCAAGACCGTGTTATTGTTCAAGAAGAGTGACCTACAGGATATCGGCAACTATCGCCCAATCTGCTTACTGTCTGTCGTCTACAAACTTTTCACTCGAGTCGTCCTAAACAGGACTGACACAACATTGGACGAAGGACAGCCACGTGAGCAAGCAGGGTTTCGAAAAGGATTTATACGGTTAACCACATTCACACGGTAACAAGGCTCATTGAAGTATCGCGAGAGTACAAAAGACCGCTCTGTCTCACCTTCATCGATTTAGAGAAGGCCTTTGATTCAGTCAAGATAGAAGCAGTCTTGGATATTGGATATACTGAATAGTCAAGGAGTCCCTACTCAGTACATAAAGATTCTTCGTGAGCTGCACAAAAATTTCACAACCAAGATATCACCATTCTACGACGATATTATCATTGACGTCAAAAGAGGAGTTAGGCAAGGCGATACCATCTCGCCAAAATTATTTATGGCCACCCTCCATAACGTCATACGAACACTGGAATGGGATAATATGGGAGTGAAAATCGATGATCGGCAGTTATACCATCTTCGCTTTGCTGATGACATCGTCCTTTACAACACCAAACATTAGCCAAGCGGAACGTATGCTTACCGACTTTGATAAAGCCTGTGGAAAGATTGGTCTTCAACTAAATCTCACAAAAAACGATGTTTATAAAGAACGGATTGGTTTGTATGCCCCACTCATGCTCAACGGAACGAATATCTCCGAATGTTCCAGTTATATCTATCTAGGTCGGGAAATCAATATGGTGAACGACCCTAGCTCCAGAGCTGAGCAGAAGGAAACGAGCGGCTTGGAGTGCTTTCAAGAGCATCGAGGATGTAGTGAAGAAGAACAAGGAACACCCGACTCCACGCCCACCTTTTCGACTCAACGGTACTTCCTGCGCTAACGTATGCGTCAGAAACTTGGTCGCTGCGTAAGCAGGATGAAAGGTCACTCAGCGTTATCGAACGCGCAGTCGAAAGACTTAGAGTATCTTGTTTCACACAAGTAAGGGATGGGATCCGAAGCTCCGACCTGTGTCAACGGTCAGAAATCAAAGATGCCGTTCTGCACGCCAAACTGTCGAAGATAATGTGGGCGGGACACGTAATGCGTATGAATGACAACAAGTGGACGAGAGGCATTAGTGACTGGATTCCTCGGAATCTCAAACGTACTGCAGGAAGACCACCGACCCGATCGATAGTCATAGTTCTTCACGAAGAGCCTAGAAGAAAGATATGATGTTTGACGAGTCCCTAGAGCGAGCAGAACCCATTGGGCTACTTTTGGACGGGACAAGGAAAAATGCTTACTGGAGCCCGCTCGAGTCACTCGACGGTCAACGGTACTACAGGTGATGCAGGTAATGCTAAAATCAGAAGATAACAGAAAAATTTTATGAGGAAAGCATGGTGAAAGCGGCGTTCCTGGGACATGAGGAGCCAACTTGAACACCTTGGACGCAGAAAGCCAGAATAGAAAAATTATTGGTGTCTGCTAGGATGACTCAAATGACTTTTGGTGCTTTACAACAGTAGCAGTTCCACTTTTGACCACTTTCCTTTCACCATTAAAAAATAGCATTAGTTCTTCGACGTTGGCATTGTATGCAACATTCTTCTACGAAAAGATGAATTGTTCTCTAGCACCGCAAACAACTTCATGTCACACTACTGAATGTACTCATTTTATTTGTAGAAAACCAATGTTGATAGACGAATTTCTTTGCTGCTTCTCAAAAATCTTTTCGTTACAGGGTTTCAAGCTTGTACTCAAGAAAATACTTGGCTCATCTGTTCTGAAGTAGACCGGAAATGTCCTATGTAGTTGTCCCAAAGTGCAAGTGAATTCAGAAGAAGAGCTCCCTATCTCTGCTATCGGAATGACTTATACCTTTAGCGTTCAAGTAGGGACACGAAAGTATTCAGGCGTGATCCTCTATGTCGATTCAGCCAAGTGTTACTAAGTAAACAGGAAGTTTTTTCACTTCGGAAGCGTTTCGGGAAGAGTTCAAAACAGGAAGAAATTGTTTTGTTAAAGAAGTATAGTTACATGATCGTCCTGTCCTTCAAAAAATCTTTGAAAATTTTATGCCAGTTCATTCAGTGGTTAACGGGATTATGCACCTCACAATTCACGTTTTACTTTCAAACTGCCGCTTAATAAGTATGTTTATTTCTGTTTTGAACAAACTTCAGTAATGAGATCTGCTAGGAATTGCTACGTGGGAGGAGCTATAACATCAGTCAAGGTCATCTGGTATTTCGTTACTTTGTGACGTTATCTTTGCTCTTCTAATTACCTTCAGAGGCTTCATTACACTAACAACTGTTGTCGGTGTATAAGTGGCAACTTCGAATAATTAGAAGGGCTTCTGCTAAAAAAATATTCTAACCCTGAAGAGAACTCGAAGTTTAAATAAGAGAGTAGCACCATGTGTCGTCGACAATGCAAGAGGTTTTAAAAAAATGAAAAAAAAGTATCTGTGGAAGCCGATATCCAGCCAGGGTCTCGGATGGAGGGATACGAACTTGGTTTCGTGAAATTAATAACTACACTGAACTATTAGAATTCTTTTAGTCATTCCAAGGTTATGTATATATTACCCTATTCTTAGTGCTTCGCTGTATGTTTAGTAGAGTTTTCAGTGATCTATCGAATTTCGACATTTTTATAAGAAAACCTTATTCTCTTTTGCTAAAAGTCATGATCATAGAACCATCGACGACGTGTCTGGAGCAGTGCTTGGAGGTGCACCCCGATGTATATGTGGTCGTTGAATCGATCTCATTCCTCTCATTCCTCCTGGGTGGGTAATTTAGTGTGACACTTGTCTGAGAACAACGTTACTTGGCCAGACCAGCTGCAGACCACCTTAAATTTAATGTGCGTTCCTCTAGGATGCTTAATGGAATCGAATATATTGCGTACCCTAAAAGATTGATCAGCACTGAAAACCTTATTCTTTATCCTTTATCAGAGCTATAGTTAAAACTTCTCACCATTCTCCTTTTTCACGAAAACTCTTACCATTTATGATGGTAAAAAAACTGAATGAAAACTTAAAGTCATTTAAAGTTAGATTCTGGTGAAACAACAACGCGTTAGTGGAAAGGTTAGCATACTGTTCAGCTTTATTAGCTGAGTTTATTAGCCAGTAAGAGGTGAAAGAAAAACACAACAAATAAGTTCTGCTGTGCGTTTGCATCACTTTATACAACGATCTGCTGGTGTAGCAGCTTTGAACTAAAGACGATTTTTTCGATGGCGACGTTCGATGACAACTCTATTTAATCAAGGAACTCAGTCTAATGGAGGAGTTATTCCCTAAAGCACTTTGGAAGTCATCCTAAGCTCCAACGCCGCAGAACCTCTTCTAAGTACTGAGCCATGGCGAGTGAGTTATAGTAGACCGTTCTTAGTGCGATGACTGTAAAAAGGATAAAAAGGATAAACCTCTCGGCGTTGATCAATCCATCAGGGATGCGCCATGAATCGTTTGGAGGTAATTGAATGCACACCTGGCCATTACAGTGACTCGCGGTGTTCTACCGATGTAGCCAGTGCTACTTTCATCTCAGACAAGTCTGGTACCAATCTGCCGACCCCAGAGGGATGGAAAACTTGGTGGGCCATGGGCGCGAGGACCGATTTAACCTGTGTGTTAAAGGGCGCCTCCGACCACTGCGCCAGCGATGACCATATGGCAGAGTTTTTCTCATATTTTCAATAATCATAGTTTCGTAGGCAGTTTAAATTGTAAAATTATGCCTTTTTTGCCATGACTGCGTTTTATTCCATAGCTCCTGTTTCTTTAATAAATGCACTTCAACTTACGTCACATATGTAATCGTTCCCAAAATGGCATAACATTAATATCGGCACTTCTAGTTCAATAAGCTTTTCTAAAGCGCATGCGCATTTAGCGGGAATCTCGATATAAATGGACATGCTTTCTTCGCTTTTCATCTAAGAGACGAATCTGATGGCGAAAAACTGCATCTAAATAGTTGATAAGGGACAAACGTACGAAGTTCATTACATTTTATTATATTAACATAAGATTTTGGACCCCCCAGCAGCTTATCACCTCATTGTGAGAGAAGGGCGTTTCTGAGCGCTAAACTGCGATCTTGAATAAAGAGGGGAGATGATTATCTAAACCTCCAAGAAAAGAAGTTTCGACAGATGAGTCTGGGAGTGCAGCTAATAGTAAGAGCATAGCATGATGGAAAACTTCAAAAATTTTCATCTAATATCGTCGAGATGGCTTTACTGGGTTGCATTTGACACCTTATGGAAACCAATACTCAGCGGTCCTTGTTCAACCGTTGTTGTTAAGAGACATCGTATATCCGACTCACCTAATTTCTTATGGTTCGGGGCTGTGAAATCGAGAAGCAGATTCTCCCTCTAACTTATGCCATACGGGATACACCTACCGTAGCGCTCTGGATTGCACGTTTGATAGTGCTAAGCAGTTTTTCATCCTTTTTGCATAGTGTCCAGGTCACCGCAGCGACTATCAAGCCAAGAGGAACAATGGAATACATGCGGTGCTCAGGTTGCTATGTGTTCGCTGTTTCTTTACCAATTATTTGAGTCTTCTCTGAGATCTTTGTGGTTTCTATCTGCTTAGCTTGCAGCTAAACTGTTTATCATGCTGATTTCCCTACCCAAAAGCACAAGGCTGGAGCATTTGGAGAATTCCCTTTCGTTAAGCGAGAAAGGCTCCACTTTGGATACAAAAATTTTAAGACAAAAATTTGTTCCGATTACGTAATTCTTGTTGTTATAAGAGCAATGTCATCAGCAAAGCGGAAATGGCTATGACTTCACTACCATGTCAGCCAATTCCAATTTTCGCATGATGTCTTCAAGTACGGTTATAAACAACTAGCTGACGTAGTGTTGTATTGTCAATCCTTCTCTTCTACTCAAGAAAAGAGTAGCTGAAAGTGCTTAGATTCTGGTTTTGGTGTTCTTATGTAGCTCATAAAGGATCTTCGTCTAATGAGTACACATCTTTGCTGTGTAAAGCTTTGATGACCATTCTTGTTTAAGATGAGTTAAGTGGCCTTCCCAAATCCATTAAAGAGAAACAGAACAGCGTATTCTCCCAAGATACTTTGGTGAGATTCGCTGTCAGGATATGACCCATCGCGCTAAAACCGTTTCGCACTCTTCGAAGCTCACGTGGCGGGATCTTCTTTTAATGGTCACATTGCTGCAGAGTGTGATTCAGTTCAAGAGAATCTTGAAACAGACAGCGGATTGTACGATAGTTGCCGATGACGTGTTGGTGCCTTTCTGAGAAGCAACAGGTCTCTACTAATTTCCCATTGACTGAGAGCCTTACATTCTGAAAGGCAACGGATTAAGAGAGGAGCTAGTATGTTACTTACGTACTTGCCTGGAAGGACACTTAGATGACGCGTCTTCACTGCTTACGCAGCTTCCAGCATAATTTCCACTCCGAATATTTGCTGGCTTGGCGATTGTGGTTCCATGAAGTCCCGAGAACAGCCTAGCTGAAGCCTTCTCTGGTCGTCATCACACCAAGCAGTTATCACTCTTGTGAACCAAAAGGAGGTTTGGCACCATGTGACTAGTTTGATACCAGGACGGTGGTGAATCCTGGTATTGGTTCATTCTTAGCTGGACTTCCACATGGAAGCGTAACTCGTTCTCAGCCTAGGCGACTGTGAAGATGGTATGAACCCTCCGTTGTACATCGTAACCTGACACCCAGGAACAACTCCCAGCCACGATGAGGCGGTAAACCGTTGGGAGACGTGAACCAGAACGTTGATCTACGGAAATCTATTACCGTATAGCTCTTCGTCAACAAAATAGCATATCACAATTTAAACGGTTTGACGTTTAGAGGAAACGTAAACGAATGCATAATGTGATGTTGGTTCCATGAATTTCGCCGTGGTGAATCGACCTTGAAGATGATGAAGGTCGCGGACGTCTTTCCGCAAGTGACGAAGGTGAATTAAAGACCTGGGCGGAAACAACCACACGCACAACGTTAACGAAGATGCAGAAAAAACTGGGTATAATTTAGCAAGAAAAGAAATGCACCAGAAAACCTTCCATTTCCACTCGGCATTGATCAACTGAAAAACGCTGATCCATTTTCACGATGAAGCACAGAGACACGTCAAACAACCGATGCTGCAAAGGTTGAAGGAGCTCCGACTCACTACCATAGCTCTCGCCTACCAAGTATTAGTTCATAAGCATTCAACAACTCCTTGTTCAAGAAATACTTCAGAAATTAAGGTGAGACCAAAGCTTCCTTCAACGACATCATCGACTCCGAAGCTCCATGCAACCGGAACAAATGAACGTCTCTCTATTTGACAAAAATACCTAGATTCTAATGGCTTTTATTGGCACTTTTAAGATATTCGTGCACTAAATTTAGAGCAACCTAGTAGATATCACCGTCATCATCGGTATTCGCTTTGATCGTAAAGAGAATCAGATGGATGCCGGAAAAGTCACCATTTCTCGGTATCGCGTATAAAAAGTAGTACAATTGATTCTGTCGCACTAGGAATTCGATGGGCGTCATATTTTTTTAATAGGATCTTTTTTTAAGATTGAGATATTGGCCTTAGTGCTGAAAACGTGATCCTCGTTAGGAAGCATCACGTGCCTACCCAGCTCAGTTGGTATATATATATATATATATATATATATATATATATATATATATATATATAAATACATATATAGTATAATAAAAAAAAACTAGCATGTATATATGATGAAGAAAGCATAAAGCGTTGGCTTTGATCCAAACCGTAAGGATGCGTCATTTATCCGACTATGTCCAGCAAGGTAGACGTGGTCGATCAATTTTGCGTTTTAGTGCTCGAAATTATCGGCTTCTTTGGTCGAATTTATGAAGGGTTTCGTTGGACACATTTAGAAAACGTGTTGCACTGCTCCAAGAAGCGAAGGAAACCTTTAGGGAGTAAATTTATGACCACATGGAACACTCATGGCAAAGGTAGACATTTTTACTTAAGCAGTTATTTTGTTTACCGCACAATCTGGTTTAATATTAACTTCAAAAGAATTTAGCCTTCGTCCATAGTATATGATTTGACAGCAACACTGTTTAGTGGAACATGTGACTCCTCGTACAATAGCCGCAACAAGTAATTTGTACTTCTGCAGTCATAAATCTTCGCTATTCTCCAGAATATCTAAGCAGCCGAAAAAAATTATCTGCTCTTGGGCATTCATATGCCATGCATAACCACGATTCACATATTTTTTTTCCCGTTATGAAAGTACATTGAGCCTGTTTGTTAAAGTGCACAGTCTCTTAAGAGCAAAAGTTACTGAACTAAAGTTACTGAACTACGGTGATCGCGCATGTAAAACCTACTCTAATTTGCGAGAGAAGATTCCGCCAATCACGAATGCCTATCCTTGTTCTCTCTAATAGTTCACCACCTCTTAGTGGCTGAAAAGTGCTCTTACTTATCACAAGGGAGTCCTTACTCCTTCAATGGTATCGCTCAAGCTAAGAAGTGTGATATCTCCAGTGGTGATCACAAGCAAGAGTAACCTTATGCTATGGAAGAGCACAGTCAATTATTAGGATATAACATATGAAATGTCCGATTTTAAACTTTAAATTTTAAATAACCACAACTTTCTTCTTATTAATTGTTATTAACCGAAATAAACACCATGAGAACCACCAAATTGAAACAAATTTAAAGTGCATAAAACTCTGTAGTTCTAGAAGCGATGAATTCTTTGAAGGTTTTTTTGCGTCATAGTGGTTGGTGAAGCATTTTCTTTCTTGGAAGTTGTCAAGGTGCTTGAGGAAGTGACTGTCGGTAGGTGAGAGGTCTGATGAATATGCCGGATGGGGCAGAGTTTCTTAACCCAACTCGTTCAACTTCTGCAGCGCTGGTTCCGCAGCGTGAGGACGGCGTTGTCTTGAAGGATTGGCGGTTTACGATGCATTTCGTCGATTTGTTGGCAACACTTCTCTGCCGTGATGGTTTCTTCCGGATTCAAAGAGCTGTGATGAATCAGCCCGGTTGCAAACCAACAGACAGTCACATAACCTTTTTTGGTGCAATTTCGGCTTTAGGAAGTGCATTAGAAACCGATAGCAATCCAACCATTGAGCTGAACGTCCCCAATTGTCGTACAGAATCCACTTCTCGTCGCAAATCACAATTCGACCAAGGATCGTTCTTGTTGCGCAGAATATGAGCAAACGACACTTCAAAACGGCGATGTTTTTTTATTATCGTTTAATTCTTGTGGCACCCAGTTGTTGAGTTTTTTATGACTTTCCTATTCGTTTCAAGTAAATGAAAATTGTTCCTAATGCTTACGCCAAGCTGTTGTACAAGCCGTCGAACATTTGTTCGCTTGCTTCCACTAGTGCCCTCAATTCGTCGTCGTCAAGTTCACAGAAACGTCCGCGGCCTTCCTTCTCTTCGGGGTCGAAATTACCAGATCGGAATTTCCAGAACCATGTTCGCACTGTTCACTCACCAACACTCCCTTCACCCCCTAACTTTATGATATTCTAAGCACCTGCTGCGGTAATATGTCCACTCTTCCACTCGTGCAAGAAAGGGAGACAAATATCACGTTGATTCATACCAAAGTTAAAGCCTATAAAAATGTCAAAATAATAGATCTTGAGAAAGACTAATACCAAAAATATAATCCTTTCTACTTCTGTTTAGCAAACACAAGGTGTTATTTTATTTCATTATTTACGTACAAGCTGACGTTTCGGCGGATTTCGCCTTCCTCAGAGCCTGGAAAGGTCAAGTTGACTGATATCTACACGGTCAAACGCCTCCATAACCAAACAGAGAAAATGTTGAACCAAAATTTCAGTCACATTGAACACGGAGCCTTTGCAACTCACCGCTTTCTAGGAGTCTTCCACTAAATATTTCACGTGGAGACCAACCGCACAGAGCTCACATGGAATCGTAATGTACCCATCTCATCAGAATAACAGGCTTATATACTGCCCAATATCACACGTGATAATGAGGCATTCTTCGCTGCGGCTCAGTTTCGGATTCTTGGAATTAATCCAGAATGCCTCGAGAATTTTGCGCGCTTGTGTTTTCGATTCCCGCGTGAGGATCGTAACCCGTACTTCAAAATCTTCTCCGTTATGTCTCTGCGTCCTATGCGTGCCTAGTGGGGTGTTTGGTTTAAGCTTGTCGACTAGGTGTTCTTTTATACGAATGCAGAGTGGTCCACCCGTTTCGCCAACGTATTCGACCCCGCACGCTTTACAAGAGATCAGATAAACTGTACCCGAACTCATGCAGTCACCGTCTCTACCATTGGGGGCAAATTATACAATTTTGCGTTGCACGTAGACGGTCGTATAGGGCGGTTACAAACTAGCTGGCGTCTTAGATTACCATAAATATATATTAAACATACATGATGAACAAAACCTAAAAGAATTGCAGGAAATATTAAAGCAACAAAATCAGACTTTTCATATGTTCCAACCTAATACAAGTAGACACCTGATCGCCGAAAACATTCAAAATAAGGCCACTTCTCACCAAAAGTGTGAAAGTCGTGTTCGTTAAGGAAGCGTAAGTATCTGAGCAGCTCTTTCGGTGAGACGATGACGAATGAAATATTGAGGTTCGCTGATGCCCTTTTGCGTTCCTCAGCAATTAACTGAAGTGATCTCTCTTTCTAAAAAAATAAAACATATGTTTTGAACCCTTAATTATTAGGAAGGAGTCTTTTATTATGAAATCAATGGAATTGTTAAAATATAGAACTCAGTTTTATGCTTGGACTTGAGAACTGAAAATTTTAGGCCATGAAGTTATAAAGTTTGCGACCAATTTGTCCGTTTACATTTGTACTTCCTTAAATTAGTACCAATGTGGAGTGGTTATTTAATAATCGTTGTTCAGTGGAATTTGCTACAACAAATTGAATTTAAGGTGTATAATTGCCTTTTCATAACCACTGATTCGCCCGCGTTGGTCCTATTGTTCCGATGTCGCAAAGCGACACTTGTCTGAGAAGAGCATCCTCCGATCCACAAAATGTGGGAAGGAGGTTGCAACACTAGTAGCTGTGCTATCTCGGAAGGTAAGAGAGTAGGAACTTGATCAAGGTTAACCGAAAATCATGACGCAATCGATGTCGGTAAATGATGGTCAAGACAACCCGGAAATCCGAAGGCCTTCAAGAAAGAGGGGTGCAGAAACAAGAACTGGATAAAAAACGTACCGCGATCACTAGAATGTTTGAGGCAGGTCATTCAAGCGAATCAAAAAAGTCGTATGAGGAAGCAAAAAAAACTTCACTGAATCCAATTGAAAAGGAAAAAACGACCTATTAAGATCGTCTGTAGAAAAATTCTGAAAAATGACCGGAAGGAAATGACTGTAAACGAGGATTTCCGTACGTTCTGGCTTCCCATGCCATGCTCAAGTCTGCTTCTAAGCATTCAACTTCAACACCTGGTACATATAAATGCATATAAATATGTACATATACATAAAGAGAAGACGTGTGTAGCGCGGTGGTTAGAGGAGCTGCACACTACACATGGGATCGATCCCGCACTCTAAGCCCACTAAGTCCGCCATCTGTGCACCGTCGTTAGGCCCTCGCGAGTCATTTTTATAGGCCAGATATGCATTCGATCACCTCTAACGATGTGCAGTGAATTCCAAAGCATGGCTTAACTCTCAGGGACTCATCTACACCAAGAGCTTTATCCTTTATGTATATACATTTTTATATATATATATATATATATATATATATATATATAGGGCGCGTGGGGGCGCTGTGGGAGGCGCCCTGCAACACACACGTGGAATTGATCCCCGTGCCCATGGCCCATAAGGCCTCCATCATTCAGGGGGTGGTATATTGGTACCAAACTTGTCTAATAAGGCAGAAGCAGTGGCTCGACACATCGTTAGGCACCGCAAGTCATTGTAAAGTCAGATATGCATTCAATCATCTCCAAACGATGCTTAATAACTCGAATGCATGGCGCATCCCTCATGGACTGATCAACGCCGACAGCTTCTTCTTACTATATAGATGCAGATAATATAATACGCAAAAAGTGATGGGAAACTTCTCATGGAGAATTACACTTGTTATCGATAAACCCATGAGTATTTATCAGTCCAATCAGTCCATTATCGATTGAGCAGCTCAGAACTATGCAGAGTTTCAGAATTCTTGCTTTCTACTTATGCTTGTAGTCATTTACATGCACTAAACTATGAACTTTTTCTACCATCTAGTCTCAAAAAATCTCAACATTTGCAATGCCCATGATTGTTATCAAAACCTGATCAGATTTTGATAAAAAATCATAGATATTACAAAAAGCATTAAGAAGAAATAGTGATGGCTTTGATAGAAAGCGCAATGTTGGTCCAGCAGACTGAACGCACTGTTTACTACTACAGTAATACTACGAATCATTTTTTTAAAAGAAACCAAGCTCATTTAGAGGTGGTAAGAGCCGAGAAGTAGCTGGCACTGTATCAACGCTGAAGTCAAGTACATCGAATGATGCATGTTGTTCGCCGGTGGGGGGTGGAGAATTGTTAAGGAGGCGTTCCCGATGACGAGAGAGCTACGTACCCGAATAAGCCAGAGGCGGTACATTTTATTTTGTGACTCTTGGTGAAACAACGATTCTAATTGTAAGCTCTGCTCTTACAAATGATCACAGAACATTTAAAATGAAGCTTCAGACGTCCAAAGACGCTAATAGATCGGTAAACTTTCTCTCACCAGTCATTCTACGCGCCCATCTTTGTGATCCTTGAAGAAACAGAATTCGTCGCTCATATTTACGGGATTGACAAATGCTGAACGCTTTGTCCTGTTATCCTTTCACACAAACTTTCCGTTCATGTACAGTGATATACTGTAGTAGAGGCGTCGAGGAAGAAAGCAATTACTTTTTGATAACGGTGTTCCACTTTTCTAATCGGTGGTTTTTTTTTCTAAACGATAAAAAATTTGTCGATGTTCAACTATTTCACTACCTTTTTAAATGGCGACAAATGTGCTTTTTATTGTTGAACTAAGTAGAAACGCCAAATCTTTTCAACCACAGGATTATTACAGACATTCCATTGTGAACAGCAATAAATGCAAGTAAAAGTTCAAGCTGTGTCAATCATTACCAAAGGCTTTAAGAGGTGGTGCTTTTGGTTAAGACCGTACGTCAAAACGGTGGTGCTCTGTTCCACGAGCGTTCAATCTCCGCTCCGTCGGCACACACATTAGAGAAACAGTAAAACCATTCTGGCGTAGTTTCCACCACCACCCATGTCAACCAAATGTACCGTCGCAACGCCTACATAGAGTTGGAATAACTCCGTCTACGTCATGCACCGTCCATTTGGATTGGTCTCATAGTTTGCCTCGTTTTTACCGCATGGTGTTGTTCTGCGGGAAAATCCAGCTCTCAACAACTTCATCTATACAATAGCCATATGTCATCTTACAGTGGTTACTTAAACGTCTGTACAAAAAGGCAATCATTTTTTTATTCCTGGAGTTTTTCGAATTTCAAAATGCCATGTTATTTTTCTATTTCCAAAAAGGGCGTGACCTCATCGGTGACGTGGGAAGCGGCGGTGATGACGATTCCACTTGTCACAAGTGGTATGGAGGGTTTTGCGAAAAGATTTATGACCTCCAAGATGAGCGACCGTGGAAGTATTAAGGCTCCAGTTCGTGTGGGCCGGGATCAAACGAATTCAAGATACCACGATAACAGAAACTTTGCATGAATTGACAAACCGTTTCGAGTAATTTATTGTAATCTGGTAGGTCGGTGCATGGGATGCCGTGTAACCAATAAATTCTATCCGTTTTAAAAATGAAAACCAACATTGACAAATGAGTCACAAATAGCTCAGTCAGACCAATGAATTCATAGGCGAAAAGCTAGTAAGCTTTACGGACAATCGATTGGAAATAGAATGCAGCTTTCTGATATCAGCTTCTTCCAGGAAAGAAAACAAGCTGGTCGAACGAATGCTATTGGTTTGTTTAGAAATAAACGAGCGTTTTGAAGTATCTGTTTTAATGTATTTTTTACCAAAAAAATATTCTTTGTAGCTTGCAATATTATATATCGTTAAAAGCTGATCTTATGCTTTTTCGAAATGTTTCTATATTGAAAAACAAAATTTTTTTCAAGCAATTTTGAGCTTTGCAATTTTAGATGTCAAATGAATTTTCGCCAAATTTTCTCCTGTGAGTTCAAACTCGGTCGTAGTGCAGCAGAGATGGCTCGAAACATTAATGAAGTTTGGGGTGAAGGTAGTGTTGGAGAATCAGCAGCGGGAACACGGTTCCGGAAATTCCATCTGGTGATTCCGACCTCGAAGATAAGGAAGGCCGCGGACGTCCCATTGAATTTGACGACGATGAATTGAAGGCGCTAGGGGAAGCAAACACGCGAACAACTGTTCGAAAGCTTGAGCAACAGCTTGGCGTAAGCACAGGAACAATTCTTATTTTCCACTCACTCGAATCGCATAGGAAAGAGGAAAAAATTCGACCAGTGAGTGCCGCACGAATTAAACGATAATCGAAAAAAATCGCCGTTTTGAAGTTTCGTCTGCACTTATTCTGTGCAAAAGGAACGACCATCTTCTTGATCGAATTGTGACGTGCGACGAAAAAGTGGATTCTGTACGACAACAGACGGCGTTCAGCTCAATGGTTGGATTGAGATGAGGGTCCGCAGCACTTCCCAAAGATGGATGATAGATGTAGGATGACGCAACTAGTCAAAGAACTCTGCCATTTGCGCGACATTTGAAGACGGATGATCTAAGCATGCAACTATAAAGCAAATTCTGGTTAAGACTTCAAGTCTCAAGACTATGGCTTTAAAGTTTCATAGTGTGCGCTCTAAAATGAGCTGACAATTTAATTACCACCAGTTAACTGGAATACTCATAACGAATAAAACAGTGGCTGTTTAAAAGAAGCTGCTTATCGTAGCAATGCAAATTTATGTTTTGTCTTGCCTGCTAAGATTATGAAGGAGTTTGACTAAGTAGATTTCATGTCACTTCGACCCTTCCAGACTCTGAGGAAGACGAAACCTCCGAAACGTTGTTAGCTATCGTGTTCTAATAAATTCTGTAGTACCAACCTCGTGTTTGCTCATTGAAGAAAAACAGTGAATTTAATTAACTTAATCACACTTGACACTTGACACTTGAACGGCCCGTTCTCACTGGTTGTGCGGGCCCCAGCATAACTACCATTTTTTCGGAGATTTGCTAGTTAAACCATTGTGGTTCTCTGGAATCCTGAGGTCAGCCTGGCCAAAGTGTGCCCCATGTCTTCACCACCACGGGATAGTCGCAGCCCTTGTGAATCAAAGGGAGATTTGCTAAAACATGCGACTTTGATATCAGGACGGTGGCGGATTTTGGTATTGGTTTACTCTTAGCTAGACTTCCTGATGGAAGCGCCGGATTCCTCAGCTAGGGAGACCGTGCCGTGGGGATGAATCCTCCGCTGTACATCGCAGACCGACACCCAGGAACACCTCCCAGCCATGATGAGGCGGTAAACCGTTGGGAGGTATTAGCTTAATCTAATCTAGTTATTTAAGTAACGATTCAATTATGCATTCTTTCGAGTATGTAATAATTTATAAAGAAAGTATGGCGAATAAACTTATTCTAAATTTATAATTTACGGTTTCTACTAAAAATGGATGGGTATATCGTTTATCACGGGCTCGGTACCGATTCGACCTATTTCGCGGCCACTAGCCCTGTTATCTCTCCGGAATTGGAAAATTGATACCGAGCCTTTCCGGAAGCAAACCATTCTTCCCTTCGATCACCGTCGACGTGGCTATGTTAGAATCACAGCGAGGCTCGACTCGACCGGCATTATGCAACGTTCATGAAGACAACAATCCTCAAGCAGCGGCCGAACCCACACACCGAGTTTTCGAAGATCTTTGTAGATGATGGAAACGATGAAACGAATCGAATGCAAGAAATGCTTAAACAGATAAAGTAGCTGTTTTGACGGGCTCAAGTTAAAAAAATAAAACTAATTTTTAAGATTTAAAAGCTATTTCCTTAAGTCTACTTCATAAGGGCAAAATTAAAATAAGCTAGAAAATGAAAGACATCCACACGGTTGAATAACTTATACTTTTTCATGCGCCACCAGCGCATTTGTCTCATTGTGGGAAACAAGCAAAACCGCGTTCCTAACCAGAATTCCGGAATAGAAAAATCGTCATTTTTTTTTACAATAGCGCGTTCGTTCCCCACCATAGGCACCTGCGGTCCAGAGTTTTGCAAATATCTCAGCTTCGTTGAAGTTATATTTCGCAGTATACCCTGCCATCAAAAAGAGTAGGCAGTAAAATAAAAAAGGTTAAAATTGTGATTATAACTATAGCCTCAGCTTAACTGGGTTCAATGCCGATTTGGGCTCCCCAGATCAATCCCTGTTGACGGGTGATTGCTGATGGCAAAAATATCGATAGAACTAGCTGAGAGACAGGCGAAACGAAGGACCCGCATGGTGTGGTGGTGAACGCGTTACTCCCCGGAAAGGACAATAGCGCGTTCGTTCCCCACCATAGGCACCTGCGGTTCAGAGTTTTTGCAAATATCTCAGTTTCGTTGAAGTTATAGAAAATCATCGTTCTAGCCAACTTTCCGTCTGTAGTCTGTCCGCCATTTTCTCATACTAACCCAGCACTTTAAAACGAAAACTTAATTAAAGACAAAGAGTTCCAAGTCGTATTCTAAGCGGTGTCAATGCGATCGGCTGCCTCAGATTTGTCAACTAGAAGAAAATAATAGATACACTTAACAAGGGATGGTCATTAAAGAGTCTCAAGCACTATGTTAGACTCCATATAACAAATCTGTACGGAACTACAGATAAAAAACAAAAGTTTGTCGTCAGTTTTTTATTTACTGTATGCTATTTCTTAATGGCAGGATATTATGTGAAATATAACCACAATGCTGCTGAGATATTTTCAAACTCCGGACCGCTGGAGTCTGCGGGGGGAACAAACGCGCTATTGATCTTTCCGGGGGAGTCACGCGTTCACCACCACACCATGCGGGTCCTTCGTTTCTCCTGTCTCTCGGCTAGTTCTATCGATCATTGCCGTTAGCAGTCACCGATCTAAGGGGTTGATCTGGAAAGGACAAATCGGCATGGATCCAGTTAAGCTGAAGCTATGGTGTAAATCACAATACCGTCAGTTTCTATTTACTATCTACCATTTTTTAATGGCAGGGGTTTATGTGAAACATTTTGCAAATATCTCAGCAACATTGTGGCTATATTTCACAAAAGTTTGTTTTAGAACTGAGAATTATGTAGCTCTACAACGGCCACTTGACCCATACACTTTTCAGACCTAATTTTCTCGGTCCACTGGAGTTTCTATATTGCATGAAGCTTAACGCCTTCACAAGTCGATGGCTTGCAAAGAAGGGAAATATTATCATCGATCGAATGAAATCGTTCAATAGTTCGATGCATTGCTACAGACAGTCGATAGAGTCCACATGGGTCAATGTGTTTCTGATGATGAAGACAGCAGGTTTGTAAGCATAAAGAACAAATTGACTTAGTCTTCATTGTTGTTTCCTGTTAGAAATTGTTCGCTCACGATAGTGGTGACCCCCACTGTTGCAGAAAATTAAATAGGATTAAAGAAATTTATGTGTAGATACAGCTTAAGATATAGAGATCGTTAAGAGAACAACGGCTTCAAAGCAGATTACTGAGAAGTAACAAAAGATGAAAGTAAACACGTTTTTACTTCACTTCTTATATCTTATCCGCTTCATAGTTCTTTATTTGATTTTACATATTATACAGGTGCTCGGATGTTATACAAAGAACTCGGGAAATGAGGGTCGAATTGCATAGCACATCTTTGTAAAACTGTTCGAAGCTTGTATGCAATCAAAAGTCTACCTATCCCGTATAATCCCATCAATTCAACTAGCGCCAGAAATGTCCCTATTGATCCTTACTTTGGGTCGTCAGAACTAGGCTTCATTCATCTGGATACGGTTAGGTATGAACCCCCTTTAATTCTGTGTTGCCAAAAAGATAGCTATGGAGGGATGCAGTGGGAGGAGTTTACTATTCGAGCTCGACCTCCGAATAGAACTTTTAACCTACTTCATAAAATGGAAGACACTGATGTTCTCCAAAGAAACGTACTTCAAATCTCACACAAACCATCGACGGACCAAGGAGGGCAAACGAAGAAAAAAGGCAGAGATAATTTCGTAGCTAATGAATCGATCGAAACCATATCCGTGACGACGGTACGAAGTGTTTATTTTAGAGCGAGAGACTTATGACACTGTAGTTGGATAAAAACGCCAAATTCACTCAACAATTTCGCATCTTTGAAAGGAAAAAGAACTCAGTGATCGAGTGGAACACGTAACATCGACACGTAAGGATATCCTGCAATCCAATCAAAAACTTCCATAAAGCTCTAAAAAGAAAGCTCTCCGTATTGATCTATTCTTGAAAGATGCGCCTTGTATTCTACATCATTAAGCATCGTTTTGGGTAATTGAATACATATCTGGCCTTTACAATGACTCGCGGTGGCCGACCGATGTCTCGAGCCAGTGCTACCATCCTCCAAGGCAAGTCTGGTAGCAACTCTCCGACCCCGGAGGGATGGAAAGATTAATGAGCAATGGGCGCGAGGATCGATCCCGTGTGTTCGTCGCAGAGCGTCTTCGACCACTGCTCCACACGCGCGCTTGTCGTTACACAACGATATTCTCCTTTGAAAACCCTGTTTACAATTTCCACATAATTTAAATGATGAAAACAACTTTGTACAAATTCGTATTTGACTACATTCGTGTAAACCATGGGTCTCTCCTTTACAGAAACCGTGTATTTATTTTTCATCTTTTTACTTTGGCCGGCATCACACGATGTGTAGATGCTAACACTTCTTCCATTCTGTTCGATCCCTCTCATCCATCATTCAAAAAATTTCTCGTTGTTTTCGTGTGAGTTCCTTGGCAACCTTAGGATTTTTGGATCTTTATAAATGTCATTGGAAGCTGGTCGACTTGATTCGACTTGATTCTTGCTGGAATCCTTGGATAACTAACTGTGCGACTGCTTTTTCAGATCTTCAGCGCAGATAGAGGGCACCGTCGATTTAAAGGAACGAGCTGATCCCAGATGGGGGACTTGGTTGACACCGTGTGTGATCAAACCAGGGCCTTACGCGTGTTTATTGGTATCGCTACAATAAAAACGAACAACAAAAAGTATCGGTACATCCATTTAAAAACCGCTCCTACTCTAGGATCGGCCTCAACAGCACATCATAAACGTCCCAAATAATCAGCAAAATAGAACCAAACCTTGTCTCTAGAAAGAAGCAATTCGATTGCAGCGATGTTCACAATGATCAACTTTGTAAAGTGGTTCGAAAAATTGGGGCGAGGTCCAGACTGGGATCAACCGCTCAGCTCATCATCTTCAAGAAATTTACCTTTTCTTCCTTTTCCTCAATATTAACGGATTATATCGCTGCTGTCTACTTTACTCTACCCACCTCTGACCACCCTGTGACTGCCACGATTCGTCACTTGCTTTGCCCAAATATTTACTCATTGCTGCAAAGCATAGTAGTACAAGTTGTACCCAGGTTTAACCCTTCATTAACTCTAAATCTGCTTCTCATAAACATCCATAACGTCATATCCTTCAGTAGACTGGTCTTTGCATGAGTACTTACGCATTCGCTCCATGCGCATGATCGAAACGCTTTGAAAATACCTTCGTTTGCGAGGCTGTTCTTGGCACAATGGCCCGGTAGTTGTCTTGCACATTACGTTTGTGATCAGGCCACTGTATACAACAGTTGGACAGATATACATCTACACTTTCTCAACGTTGTAAGCACACTTCGATCATCTAACAATCGGATGAGAACCATGTAGTGAATCACAAGTTACACTAATATTGTTGATGATTGCCGAAAAAAATATTTATTCTCAAGTTTGCATCAAATCTCTTCAAAGATACGCAGGAGCGCGAGTAGTGCAGTGGTTAGGGGTGCCCTGCAGTACACATGTAGTCGGTAACGGTTCTCATGCTAACCAATCCTGCCATCCGTTCGGAGTGGCTAACATTGAGTACCAGATTTGTATAGGAGGATAGCAGTACTGACTCAAGGCATCGATAGGTCACCGCGAGTCATTGCATAAGCCAGATATGCATTCAGCTCTCTCTAACGACGCCCTAATGAAGTAGAGTGCATGGCGCGTGCTTCAGCGATTGATCAACGTCGAGAGTTTGTCGCTTTTGCATCATATATCGGCGATGTTCAATTCCTCATGAACGAATTAGCACGACATTAATATACTTAGAGAAAAAATCCGTTTTTTGGTGAAGTAATCACACATTGTTGGCTTTAACACCCGTGTCGAAACGTCCGAAATTTCTTATGTAGCAGTCCACGTTGTAATAGACAGGACAAGAGCTTCCTGCATTTCTCCCTATCTGAAGCTACTCTTTGCCCACCACTATGTGGCAATTAAACAATTAAAAATCTGATAGATCCCAGTAATTACCCAGTGTGCCTTCGACCGTGTTATCTTTCGAATGGAAATCTTCGAATTCCCTTCTCCGATTGTGCCGTTTACCATAAAATTACCCAAAACAAAAGACGCAAAGCACATTTCATTGCTAAAAGACGAGAAACGCCAACGCAAAATATTTTAATCAAAGTGTACCTATAAAAAAAACAACGAAGAAAGCCTATCCAATGAATTATGGAGTTAAACGGGTCTTCACGCTTCCTCCAGTGATTACAGAAAAAACAGCAATGAGCAATAACACCAGCAGGAACGCGAGGATTCCAACCATACGTTTTCATTAAAGGAAACCTTTTCTAACAGAAATTACATGTTCAAGAAAATTGAAGCCTATATACCAGAGGAATGTGGTCGAGCCACAATTGTTTGCCAACAAAAATCGAACCTGAACTGAATCTTGAAGAAAAGTAGTTTAAAAAAACTTTAGAAGGTAAACAGCAAAAATTGAAGTGAAGTTGGCGTGACAGGTCAGAAATTGAATAAACTGTGTTAGGACCGACAAAGAATTTCAATTTCTAAATGTTCGCGTATTAATTCTGCATAAGTAAGAGAAACTGATTAAAGGTTTACTCACTGTCCTTTTATTTTTTGTAATTCTCCTTATCACAACAAAGCCAATCCTTGGAAAATTCAGTTGGGGGAATATGTCGTTAAATAAAGGATAAAGGAGAAAGCCTCGGCCTTGATCAACCCCTGAGGGATGCGTCACGCATTCAACTTCATTAGGCACCGTTGGAGGTGATTAAATGCATATTTGGCTTCTAAAATGACTCGCGGTGGCCTACCGATGTATCGAGTCAGTGCTATCATCCTCCCAGGCAAGTCTGGTAACAACTCGCCGACCCCGGAGGGATGGAAAGCTTGGCGGGCTACGGACGCGGCGATCTATTTCACTTGTGTGTCACAAGGCGCCTTCGACCACTTCGCCACACGCATGCGTGTTCTTACAACAATGATATTCTTCTTTAAAAAGCCCCTGTTTATAATTCTCACATATTTTGAACGATGCAAACGACTTTGTATAAATTCGCATTTGACTACATTTGTGTAAACCATGGGTCTCTCCTTTAAAGAACCCGTGTATTCATTTCTCATCTTTTTAGTTGGGCAGCATCACACGTTGTGTAGATGCCAGCACTTCTTTCATACAGTTCGACCCCCTCTCATCCATCATTCACAAAATTTCTCGTTGTCTTCGTGTGGTTTCCTTTGCAACAATAAAATTTTTGGGTTTTTATAAATGTCATTGGAAGGTGGTCGACTCTGATTCCTCCTAAAACCCTTGGATAACTGTGTCAGGGCTTTCCCAGATCCTGAGCACAGACGGACTCCACTCTGTGTCAATTTCAAGGAGCAAGCTGTTCGCAGATGGGGAACTTGTTTGGCATCGTGTGTGGTCAAACCAGGGCCTTACGACTATTTATCGGTGTCGCCACAGTAAACAAAAACAACAAAAGCATCGGCATATTCACTTAAAAAACCGTTCACATTTGTGGCTCGGCCTTAACAGCACACCATAAACGTCCAAAATGATCACCGAAATAGAACCAAACCCTATGTCAAGGAGAAAGCAATTGATTGCAGCGATGTTCACAATGATCAGCTTTGTAAAGTGGTTCGAAAAATTGGGTGCGTGGTCCAGACTGGGATCAACCACTCAGCTCATCATCTTCAAGAAATTTATCCTTTCTTCCTTTTCCTCAATATTAACGGATTATTTCACTGCTGTCTACTTTACTCTACACACCTCTGACCACCCCTGTGACTGCCACGATTCTTCACTTGCTTGCCCCAAATATTTCCTTATTGCTGAAAAGCATAGTAGTACAAGTTGTACTCTGGTTTAACCCTTCATTAACTCTAAATCTGCTTCTCATAAACATTCATAACGTCATATCCTTCAGTAGACTGGTCTTTGCATGAGTACTTACGCATTCTGCTCCATGCGCATGATCGAAACGCTTCGAAAATAGCTTCGTCTGCGAGGCTGTTCTTGGCACAATGGCCCGGTAGTTGTCTTGCACATTACGTTTGTGATCAGGCCACTGTATACAACAGTTGGACAGATATACATCTACACTTTCTCAACGTTGTAAGCACACTTCGATCATCTAACAATCGGATGAGAACCATGTAGTGAATCACAAATTACACTAATATTGTTGATGATTGCCGAAAAAATATTTATTCTCAAGTTTGCATCAAATCTCGTCAAAGATACGCAGGAGCGCGAGTAGTGCAGTGGTTAGGGTGCCCTGCAGTACACATGTAGTCGGTAACGGTCCTCATGCTAACTCAATCCTACCATCCGTTCGGAGTGGTTAAATTGGTACCAGATTTGTATAGGAGGATAGCAGTACTGACTCAAGGCATCGATAGGCCACCGCGAGTCATTGCATAAGCCAGATATGCATTCACTCTCTCTAACGACGCCTAATGAAGTAGAATGCATGGCGCGTGCTTCAGCGATTGATCAACGTCGAGAGTTTGTCCCTTTTGTATCATATATCGGCGATGTTCAATTCCTCATAAATGCATTAGCAGGACATTAATATGCTGAGAGAAAAATCCGTTTTTTGGTAAAGTGATCACCCATTGTTGGCTTTGACATCGGTGTCCAAACGTCCGAAATTTCTTATGTAGCAGTCCGCATTGTATTAGACAGGACAAGAGGTTCCTGCATTTAACTGTCCTCAGCCACTCTTCTTCCACAAGTGTGTGGTAATTAAGCATTTAAAGCCGCTTGCTGCTGGGATCTCAGTAATTACCTAGTGTGCCCTCAACCGTATTGTGTTCAAGTGGAAATCTTCGATTTCCTTCAACGATTGTGTCGTTTGCCAAAAAATTACCCAAAAAAAGAGACCGAAGCAAATTTCATGGCTCCAACACGAGAAGCATCAACAGAAAATACTACAATCAAAGTATACTTATGGAAGAAAAAACAACGAAGGAAACCTATCCAACGAATTATGGACTTATATGGGGCTTCACGCTTCCTCCAGCGATTATAAAAAAACACCAATACGCAGGAAAGCGACAGAAACGTGAGGATTCCACGCAAGGGTTTCAATTAAGAGAAACCTTTTCTAACAGAAATTACATGTTCAAAAGAAATTGACGCCATACACCAGAGGAATGTGGTCGAGCAGCAATTGTTTGCCGACAACAATCGGAGCTGAACTGAATCTCGTAGAAAAGTAGTTTTAAAAAACTTTGAAAGCAAACAGCGAGAATTTTGTTCAGTGAAGTTGGCGTGACTGGTCAGGAATCCACAGCGGCCTAAGTCAGCCTGACAAGTGCTTGTTGATTCAATAAAGCTATGTACATCTGCATGTGAACGGCGATGAGAACTATCCAGCTATATTATAACTACCTTCGTTCATCAAAGAGTCCTTATCTGGAGAAGGTTAAACATGGAACTCCTCAAAATCTGTGGCTAGATGTCGCTTTCGCTATTAAGTCAACGAAGAATCGAATCTCACCCGTCCATTAATAGATCGAATTCGAGAGCTAAAAGAAACGTCATTTCATCAACCACTGATAACATAACTGTGGTTCAAAGTACATTCTTCTCATCAGACTGCTAGTTGTTCGACCTCAGCTCATAGAGACTGGAAAAGTGTGGAAATATGCTAAGAATATTCTCTATTCTTCGACGCTCTCAAGCAATTCCTTCATTGATGTTACACTATTTCATGTGTTACTGAAGTGTGCGGCAAAATCAAAGTTATCATGAACTGGGAGTACACCTTTGCTCACTGCGCATCTTTAGCAATCCATATCACATCACAACAGTCACAGGCACTTCATGATCATATGCCACACTCATCGTAGAATAGCAGATTTGTTAATTCTATAGTAAATGGCAGATGCTGTTAGCCATTCCATAAGAGTGTAGGAGGAAATCGTATTCATTTTTACCTCCATTTCTTCTCGCATCTTCTCCAACTTCCACGTCATCATGAGTGTTTAATAAAATTTGTGTATGTGGTTGATGTCTCATTCTACTTAATTACAGAGGCCATCCTCCCTTGCTACCAATGTTACTCGTACTTTTGGTTATTTTTTGCATATTTATTTGGTTAACGTATTATTGTTATCATTGTTCACGTGTATATGAGCAAAAAGTTTAGCTCTCTAAGTTTTAGGTCTAGCGTAGCTGCAACACACCTGCAGGGCCAGCATGGCACAGTATCCATGCCCTTCTGGCTTAAATCTCTACAACAGAGTATGTGTTAGCCTGTTTTAACCAATTCACTGTTCACTTATGTAATGTTTATGGTGACTAATACGCCACTATGTAGAAAACAGCTCGCCAAACAAACTATTTTTTCGATCATAGGCATGGGGCGGGTTTAAGTACTTCATGCAGAGATCAGTCTCGCTGGACGAATCCAATGGTGTGAATGTTAATGAGAAACGGATACGTAGATGATAAAGCGTTAAATTTGAGCACAATATGCGCTACCATGCTCTCCAGGAATAATTAAATGTTACTGAAAAGAAGGTGACGATTCCTGACGACAATTGGGTGATCGCAGCAGACTAAAAGGGAACGAAGAGCATCATAAATATGTTTTAACACCAAGAAAACGACAAGACGATAAATTTTCTCTTGGCGGCAAAGAAAGTACATTTGAGCTTGAACTTAACTTCATCCCAATTTTGCGATAGAGGAGTCAAAAATGATAAATATTAGCTTTGTTGCAGCCGAACTAATGGTTTCTTTGTATACCTACGTGTTGGTTCAATTCCACTCATTATCTGGCCGTTTCTAAACGGATATTGTACCGGGACTGCAAAATGTTATCGCCAAAAGCATTCATTTACACAATCTTAGATAAATATTGGGGAAAAAGATTACTCCAATTCACAGAGGCTGGAATCTCCTGTAGTGAGGAGCTAGGAGCATCCTAATACAGCTATCTCAGAATCCCAAGAAGAATCCTTTTCGAACAGCTTTCAACGGCATCCAGAAGACCAGAAATCCTCAAGCAGCAGTCGAATCTACAGGCGAATCGAGGACAAAAGTGAGATTGCTTGAACGTAAGAAGTTGTCTGTTGGACTTCATCACTAAAGAAGTGTGTAGCGTTGTTTTGCCATCTGTGTCAAAAACGTCCACTCATTCCGTCAAGCAGTGCAGGTGAGAGGGCGAGTTTGACGAGGATAGCAAAAGTATAGTGTGCTTTATTAGCAACGAAATCAAAGGGATATTTTCTCATATCTAAGCTATGCTTCTCAGCGGCTGCGTTGTTTTTGGTTGTCATTCTTTTTTCATGTGCAACCTTTTTTGGGCACTGACGTTTTTATGGAGCAGCTTTTATGTGAGAAAAAACATACCAAAACGATTGTAATGCCTTAAATGTTTCTTCTTTTACACTGACCGCCGTATAGTACTGTCGAAAAGTGTCAAACTAATAATTCTCGGCTCCCATATATTTTTTCCTGCAGTGGAAAGGAAAAATTCGTTATATCTGACCAAATTAAACACTTCCTCAGAATTAGGGATTGCATTTTTCATGCAAATTTTTAGATATGTGAATAGTTCATCTTCAGAGAAAATTGTCTAGAGAAGGTACGTCCTTCACTTAACTATTGTGTTGACCGGTGATTGCAGATGGCACCGTTAGGGTATAAAACTCTCTGAGAGAAAGCAGAGCAAGGGCCTCAGTGGTGAGATGGGCAACACGTGACACCCTGAATGGGATAATGGCGTGTTCGAATCTAGCCTAGGGTAGAACCTTTGCAAACAGTCGTTTGAAAGTAAATTTTCACCAAAGCCCCGATCAACTCATCTAAGGGTGTCTCTAAATTTTAGCCACAGGACCGCCTGCGATCTCGTGGATCGACAGAGGTTTTACCCCTATTCGACTTAATATTGAGTTATTCCAGTAAAGCAAAGAACTATAAAAGAGCGTCGCGGGTGTGTTTCGGCTCATTAGAGATGCTCAACTGAGGAAGACCTGGTTCGATACTTGTCGACCATCGACAAGTATCGTTGGTAGAATTAAACCGTAGATATTCTTAGACAGTGCACTAACATGACGTCATGTAACATTTGACAAAAAATTAATAATATTCTCGTTTATTCCAGGAACGTCCTCTTCAAGCAAGAATGACGAAGGAGTGAACGTCAACGGACGAAAAAACGAGTCGACACGATGACATTTACGTGCGGACAACCGGGATTTGCTGCTGAAATCATATGTGAGGGAAGAAACCGGAGGAAGAAACGAACCACTGACCGAGGTGTTGAGCCACCGACGAAATTAATTGGATAGAAAAGTTCGTTACGAGAAATGAAATTTACTAATTTGTAGTGGAAATAAAAGCAAACTAATGTTGCCAAGCACTTCACGGCACATGTGCCTTACAGACCATTTTGAAACTCTAGATTTCGCTCTTCATTTCTATTGGCATTTCTGTCTTTGCGATTCTAAGAAAATGTCTTCTGACACTTGTGCTAGATTTGGACCCTCGGAATTAAAACTGAAGAGCGAGCAAGGTCAAAAAAAATCCAAAACTAACTATTGTTCTTAACCGACGTTCGTCTAACAATGGGACAGAGAAAAAATACTTCTTCATAGCTATAAGCTTCTTCATAAGTTTAGCCGAATAATGTTTTACAAGGAACTCGTCAACTCTCATAGAAAAGTGTTAAGTTCGAAAAATTTGAACGTAGACATAAACTACGGAAATCGCTTGTACCTTCAATGTTGCGTTTGTGTTGGGGAACCTCTGGAGGACCTTCGACTAAAGGTTGTTTAAAAAGATTTTGTAACAACTATAAAGACAACGAAGATGAAGACGATCAGGAAAAAGCCATCGCCACGGTAATGACCTGATTATATCGATCGATGTAGATCGACGACCAACGACTAGATAGTTGAGTTAAAAAGTGGAAAAATTCGATAACACGGGTGTCGCGTGAGTTCAAAGAAAGATGAAGAGATCGTCGTCATGAACTCTGTCCTTTGCCCCTTTTGCGCAACAAATATCGCAGAATGACGCGTGACGGAAAATAAATTGTGTACAAAGGTCGACGACATTAGCCACACAGTTGGTCAAAGACGGGCGAAACTTTACCCAAAGTCGACTTCTCACCAAAAACGAGGTTATGATGAGTCTTTCTTGTTTGCTGTGTAGAATGATGCATTATAATGGTCTCAGTACTACCGAAACTACTACAGCAGAGAAATGAAGGATGAAGGATGAAGGGTTCGACATTGATTGATGCTCGTAGCGGCCGAGTTATTCACCCATCATCGTAAAGGTGAATGCGTGAATTTCTGGCCCCTATAGTGAATATTCCGTGTCGTCCCGACGTATCCTATCAGTAATTTTCCAGGCAGGCCGTCGGTAGTAATAATGAATACGTTCCTGGATTGTTAAGCTAAGACGAGTTTTAAATAGATGTCTATTCGGGTAACGTTTCGACGACATCGTCTTCACCAAAGCTAATGATCTCAGTCGATGATCCATAGTTGTTCGCCTTGTTGATGTGGCGTCTTCGTCGTCGCATAGAGACGGATCTTCTTCAGGCCACCACACGAATGAGGCAAGCTCGCTCATCAATGCTCTTTTATACAGAACGGTTATTGTTGATATCATTACTTGTTGATAATATGTGCTTGCTAACATAACACCGACTGCTGTAGGTTGGATTATCCGCTGAAAACAAAATGTTGTCAAACTATAGTTATAACAACATCAGTCGTCCTGTATGAAAAGAGCGCTGCAGTGCGAGATTGCCTCCTTCAGGAAATGGTTCTGAAGAGGATCTGTCACTGTGCGACGACGAAGATTTCACATCGAGAAGAAGAACAACTGTGGTCCATCGACTCGGATTATCGGCTCCGATAAAGACAGGAACGTTAGCCGAATAACCATCTTCGTCAACTTCTTTAGCGTAAAAATACAAGAAGGTGTCCTGTTAGTGTTTTATCTTTGTCCTGCACGGCTTGTATGGTGCGAATTTGCAGAGCTCAAAAGGAAGAGGAAGGGTGTTTTAACAAGGACACGGTTTCGAACTAAGGACGAAGTGTGCATTGAAGCATACTTTTAGGTCATACGTGCATCTAGCAGAGAAGTACCGTCATGGAATCGGCGGAAGGTACGGAGTACTACGACGTCGAAGAACGGCACTGATCAAGCGAAAAAGACCAGTTATATTGTACGGCAATGCACAACCACTGCAGAAGTTGCAAACTAATCGGATATCTCGACTATCATTCGTTCACGGTCTAGTAGTATGATTCTCGCTTTGGGTGCGAGAGGTCACGGGTTCGAATCCCGGTTCGGCCCAGATTTTGCGTCGCATACAATCACGCTGAAGAATCGCGCCTTGGAGGCAAAGCCGCGATTTTAATCGGTTTTGATTGGAGCCGAAATGGGAGAATGCACTAGCGGCCGAATGGTCTAGGGGTATGATTCTCGCTTTGGGTGCGAGAGGTCCCGGGTTCGAATCCCGGTTCGGCCCAGATTTTGCGTAAAACTCTGTCGCATACAATCACACTTATGAATCGCGCTGCGGAGGTAATTCATTCGTATTCAAAGACAACTACTTTTGCAGAGGAATCGCTGTTGAAATGCCTTCAAAGTCTTCGTGAGTTCTAAACACTATATTCTTTACGTGATTAAATAAATAAACATATCTAGTTAGATAAGAGTGATATTCCACATTTGGGGCTAGAGGCAAGTATTGCCAGGACCAAGTCCTTTGTTGACACATGAAATTTGGAATCATGTGGGAAGTGAAACGGAATAATCAACAGTACTACCTGTGGTTTAAGTAACTCTGTCGGCCGCCACTGAAAATCGTCCGTGTCCTTTGTGCCCTATACCTGCCCGCTCAAAGACACACAGAAATATTACATTTTGGATAGGGTGCCATTTATTTCAACTGTTTCTGGTCGTTTATTATCCAATGGTAGCTGGTTAAGTTTTATTGTCGCATAGGCTTACTAGTCCTTGCTAGTTTGCAGGATAGGAATGAATTCGTTTCTAGCATGTGTTCCCGTAAGGAAGAGCTCGTAACCCTAGTTTTGAACAATAGGGAGTACGAAGTGCTCAAACCATCTAGAGGAGGAGGTTGTTGAAATATTGGAAGAATGCGATTCAGTAAACAATTACACCCAGCTTGCTGCTCTATTTAATTCTCGTGGAATTGCTTTGATGCTCCGTCACGAGATGTAATTAAAGCTAACAGGAATCCGTCTTTCTAGCCTAATTAAAAGCAGTTCCGCATACATGAGACAGTGGGCATGAAATAGTCCATTAATACAGGATTGTTTTAGATCGAAGAATAGTTTTAATTTGTGTGAATTTTGTCCCGCGTAAAGTGCAGAACAGGCAAAAACAATCAACGTTACCTAGGTGTTCTCTAAAGAGTGTGCTGCCGCATAACAATGGTATGGGGATGTTCCTGCCCTTTGAAACTGCAATGTACAAGGGATGCTCTTTCCTATTCCCGAAATGGTAAAATCCACAATTTTATCAGGAAAGCATAGCTATATTTAAATCAATGCTAAGTAAAGCCATCGCGCTTGTTGGGATTTGCCCAATACGCTGAGAGTCACTGTATAATTTGAAGTTTTGATGATTACTTGTAGTCATAATCTAAAGGATGCTCCGATTAGGGTGCCTAGGAAGCGAGCGATGCAAGAAATGGTTCAATCAGCAATAAACTAGCTTCAAGAACCAGTAAACTAGGTATTCTCGCCTTCGACGTCAAGCGGAGAGACAATCGGTTGCAGCAGACCAAATTTGTGGTTCCATGGGATGGCCATGGAACTAGATCAAGCGAAAGCTCCCACTAGATGCCATGAAAATCGTTTCTTGCACTGCGCTTGTGGAAAACAGTTTGAAAAACAGAACTGCTAAACACAAAAAATCAGAGGCAAATATGTATATTCCCACGACCGACTTTCTATTAACCTCGGCATTGATCAAATAGTTCTCGATATTTTTGTTGAGCAAACACGAGCTGTTACTTTATTCTTTAATTCCGTTAAAGCTGACGTTTCGGTGGATTTCGCCTTCTTCAGAGCCTGGAAGGGTATATTGATAGGCAATGCTAAGTGAAACGCTCCGATAACACATACAGAAATATGAAAATCTAAATCGCAATCACATGGTCAACAGCTTCTCGAAAAAAGAAACTTCGAGAATCTTTTGAGTAATTCGCGTATCTCGGCTTCAAGAAACCAAAAAGAAATTATTTACACCTATGATAGGAGTCAAAATAGGGTTGATAATGCACCTTGAAAATCTAGCGTCACCGTACTTGGGGCATGACCATACCTGAGAGCGCGCGATCATTGTTAGAATTGGGCCCTAACTTTTCATCATCACAACCCATTTCTAAAGCAACCGTGCGTAGGATCGCATGCAGTTTGTATGAGCTTCAAGATCGACTCTGCAATCAGGCCAAAAAGGAAAAATCGAGCAAAAAGACGAAAATCAAGAGGTGGAGGGATTAACAGTCTCCCTTCCCTTAGAGCGTTCTTTAGGCAGCAGGACCCTAACGTTGAAATCGATACAAAATTCCGCATGTTTTCGGACAGTGTTCTCAAAACCCATTAATCACTATCGCGATAGAAAAGGGCGGGAAGAGAGAGAGTTCGTAGTTATTCCTCGCCAGTTAGATGTTAAGATAACGGAGATCTTAGTGATGTTACCCTTTATCGCCCATGCTCTGAAAAGGAACACAAAAGTCAATACCGGAAACTAAGTAATCGGTGGGTCAATGTGGCAAGGGCTGCGAGCATAAAGCCATCAGTTACTTTCGCACTTTAAAAATTAATAGACCAACATGTCCCGTCTTATACCTACTCACTAGAAACACATAAGTTGGTATCAGCTGATGATCTTGCGTCAACCAAACCCGTCATCATTCAAGGTTAGACCCATCATCAGCTGTGTAGACGGGCCAACGGATAGAATAACCTGGTTTTAAGCCTTACTTTCCCAGTTGCTCAAACATATTCCAGCTCACCTTTACGAACAGCCCAAATGATCCTAGAACGTCTACGTAACGCGTCTCCTAATAACGCATGCGCAATGGAGTCCTTCGACGTTTCCGGGCTGTACATCAACGTATCGAATGACACCGCAATGCAAGCCATCCTCGAACTTCTTGTTGGACATGAAGCAGGAATAAATATGCATGGCTTGTCCATTCAGCAGCTCATGGCTTTTTTTAAAAGAGTGTCTGAACTGCTCGATTTTCAGATGGTCTGGGAAATACTGCGCACAAATGAGAGGGCTGGCAATGGGACAGCGACTGGCGCCAAGTCTTGCCATTGCATTTGTGTCTAAAACAGAAGCCCCCGTTATTGATCTCCGGCTGGTACTCTACTGTAGATATATAGATGACTGTTTTGTCATCTTCTCTACATAGGAGCAGATGGACAAATGCTTTGAATTGTTGAATGGGCAGTCTGCGTACATCAAGTTTGCCCGTGAGAAACCAAAAGAAGATTGGCTTCCATTTCTTAACGTTCAGATCAACTTATCGGATAACGGTTACATGACGAAATGGTACCGAAAACCAAGTAACAAGAATATCATCGTCCATTTCCTCCCCTCCCACCCCTTTACACACAAAGAGGGCGCTTGTAAGAAACACGTTTCGAACAGCCATCTCTGTGTGCACGAAGAGGGAACTAAAAGAGGATTCGCTCAACTTGGCTCGGCTAATAGCATCTCCAATGGCTACGAAATAGTAACCCCACGAGATAAGTCTAGAAGGAGAGCGACGCCCCAAAAAGGAAAAACGTGGCCAAGACAAAACCCCGTTTATGTTGCCCTTCATTAGCGATGAAGTAAAGTGTAGCTACAAAACGATGCTTAAGAAGGGCAGGTCTAAAGGAATCGGTAGCGATAATTGAAATACCACCAGATTCCTTTCGTCATCAATTAGTTCGTAACCGACTATATGACCGTCTATGCGAAACACGAAGTTGCGTAATTTGCCCTTATGGCAAGGACGGTGACTGCATGGGTTCAGGACGATATACCTGATCTCTTGTAGTAGTTGCTGATGACGAATGTATTGGCGAAACGGGAAAGACCTTTTAAGTATCCCGCATAAAAGAATACGTAGATGGCAAACGAAAATCAAAACAAGGCACGTCACTAGGCACGCATAGGATACAAAAAACACAGCGGAGACGATTCTGATATTAAAGTCGCTATCCCTCGCACAGAATGCCAAAACACCAACGAGCAAACTTCTAGAGGCTTTTTGGATAAACACCAGGAACCCTAAAGATGAACAGCAGGGAGGAATGCCCCGAGATCACACGTGATCTGGCCCCTGTACCTTCGCATCGACTTCTGATGCGGGGTGGTGCATTCATCGACCATATGACTCTGATCAGCTGTTCTTCCTCGGTGAAAGGCACATAATAAATGGTGGGTTTTTTCGAGAAGCTGTTGGTCGTGTGATTACGATTTAGATTCTCATCTTTCTGCATGTGTTATCGGAGCGTTTGACTTAGTAAATTGCCTATCAACATACACTTCCAGGCTCTGAAGAAGGCGAAATCCGCCGAAACGTCAGCTTTCAACGGAACAAAGAATAAAGTAACACCTCGTGTTTGCTCAAGAAGAATATCGAGAACAAGTAAGTATAATTCGATGATAAGACCCCTCATGAGGGGAGAATTTCTCCACCAAATATCTGTGCGTAGACTCCACGGTATCCCAGTCTGTTGTTCATTATGTTGACTCTTAGGGTGATCCGTTCACCTTGCTTCACCATTCTTCATCTTTAACCACTGTGTCAAAACAAGAATGGTATAACCAACTTCTGCTCAATAGATCCGTTCCATAGCAAGTGGACAAAGCAATGAGAAAGGAAAAGCTGTACAATTTCGTTGTCAAAGACCGCAGACGTAAATCGAGATGTGGCGCTGCTCCCAAATTCACCAAGTAGTACTGTATTAGGAGACTTGGTCTTTCCGCAAAGTGCGCCATCATTGTTAGAATTGGTATCCCGCCTAATCAACTCATTTCTAAAACATCCGTATGCAGGATCACGTTCAGTCTACATGAAATTCAAGACCAAGTGTGTTAAAAGGCTAGGGTAGAAAAGTTAGGTAACGGACGATGGAGAGACATTACCGCCAATACATTTCCTTTCGAGTTTTTTTAAGATACCTGATACTTGACACTTGAATGGCCCGTCTTCGCTGGTTTTTGCGGGCCCCAACGTAATCTCCATTTTTCGGAGACTTTGCTGGTTAAGCCATTGTGGTTCTTTGGAATCCCTAGATCAGCCAGACCTAAAGCCTGCCCCAGGTCTTCACCACCAAAGGCAGTCGCAGCCCTTTTGGATCAGAGGGAGATTTGCCACCATGCGACTTTGATACCAGGAAGGTGGTAGAACCAGGTATTGCTTTACTCTTAGCTAGGCTTTCATGATGGAAACGCCGGACTCCTTCTGAGCCTGGGAGACCCTGTCAGGGAATGAAGGCCCGCTGCTGTACATCGCAGTCCAGCACCCAGGAACACCTCCCAGCCACGATGAGGAGGTTAACCATTGGAAGGTTTCTTAAGATAAGGACAAACAAATAGCGAATTTGACATTATTTTTCGGTTATCCTCGGATAACGTTCTCGAAGTACTTAATCAATATCAACGTTGAAACCTAAGCTCCAACTTTACACGTGAACAAAAAGTGTGGTATGAGCCAATTTAGAGAGGAAATAAATTGGAAATTTATCCAGTCACCTATTCTGGTCATCCAGTCATAAACGCGAAAAATTAGCAGTCATTTCTACTCAATAACAGAAAAACTTCTCCACTGTGTTTTTTTTCCTATCGTACATCCTATATTGAAAGTTAAATAGAGAATGGGTGAACGAGGCAAAGGCAGTGGGTTTCGGACCTTTAGTTGTCTCTTCTCAAAAACGATCTACCAACTTGTCCTCTTCTGCAATTGCATGTTAAAACACAGAAGATACTTCCATTGATGATTTTGCGCGCAGCGATCCATCATCTTTTAAAGTTAGACCTATCACCAGTTGTGTAGGTGGGCCAACGGACAGGATAAAAATGACTCCTAAATCTTTTCCTCACCAGTTGTCAGAATTCATGCCAACTCTCTACCTAGTACCAGAGGATTCGTGGATCACATACAGTGGGTGCAATCAAACACCACACATGTTTTGGAATCACTGGATGTTACTTCATTTTACACCTATGTCTCAAATGTCTCCGCAGTGCTAGCACTTTTCGAGCTTCTCGTAGAAAACGAAAAGAAAATAAATATGTATAGCTTGTCGATTCAACAACTTGTGACTCTCTTAATATAGTGCCTTAGTTGCTCAATCATTAGGGTGACATTTTGCACAGAGGGTTGGCCACTGGACAGCAATTATCAGCAAGCCTTGCCATCGCCTTGATGTCTAAGGTAGAAGCTCAAGTTTTCGATCGCCAACCCTTACTCTGCTGTCGATACATAGACGACTGCTTCGTTGTGGGATCCGCACAGGAATATATGGACAAATGGTTTGAATTGTTAAATACATAGTAAGAGTATATAAAACCTAAGCGAGAAAAATCAACCGAGAACTGGTTTCTACTCTTAAGCATCTTAATAAAGCTTTCAGAAAGTGGCCACGTAACAAAAATGGTATCAAAAACCAAGTAGTAAAAATATACTGGTGCACCACCTCTCCTCTCATTCTTCGCACATGAGAAAACTTATGAAAAACATGTGCCGAACAAGTAAGAACGTGTGCACAGAAGAACTGGTAAGGAAGGAATCACCAAACTTGGCAAGAAAAGTAGCCATTTCCAATGGCAACGAATGAGAAGCCGTTCGGGTCAGATGGAAAGGTAGGCCCGAAAACAGTGTTTCAAGCCTAAATAAGATTCTTCTCATGCTACGCTTTATATCAAACGAAATAAGTTACCCCATTAAGAGGTACCTAACAAAAAGTGGTCTTGAAAATTCTTTTGACATCTATTGACTTCCCACCCAATACTCTACAAGTGAAGTAGTCTGCAACCGCCTCTTTAATCGTCTGTGCAGCTCAGAAATTTGTGTAGTTTGGCCTAACAGGACGGACAGGGATTCCATAAGTTCAGATACATTATACTTGATCTCATACAAGGAATGTGGTGAAGAACCCATTGGGTAAACGGGCAGACCACTTTGTGTTCGCATGAAAGCACATCTAAATGGGAAACCTAAAACGCGAGAACGTACTCCTATAAACACATGTTGAGCACAAAACGGAATGGCGATGATTTTGATGTCCGGGTACCAGCGCAGGAATCAAAAACATCAACATGGAAGACCTTTGAAGCATTTTGGAGAAATTTCAAAGATCCAAAGATGAAAGACAAATGCCTGACTACAACACCTGAGCTGGTGCCTTCCTCCTTCAAATTGGTTTTTTTGACCTGAGTGGGTTATCATTCGTCATTCCACGTGATGATAACACGGATGGTTCGTCACATAACAGAAGCTGAGAGTTTTTAAACAAAGCGATGCTTGCAAAGAACAACAACAATATTTCAAAACCGACTTTGCTTTAGCCTCGGTATTACTATCGACTCAGAACTTCGGCTCTGATGAAGACGAAGACATAGAAACGTTTGCGGAATAAAACTGTTTATCAACTTCGTGTAAGTTCATCAAGGAAAGAATGCATATTGATTACTAACACCGTGGTTAAAGGAAGGTCTGTTTTGAAATATTGTTGTTGCTCCGTGCTAGCTGATAATGACACCGTCTTCTGCAGGATCGATTGCCTGGGAAAAACAAGTGCTATCACTCATCAGCACTCTGCATAAAACGGCATTACCGAGTGAGTATACCTCGTTCGAAAGATGGTCCGCTGAGGAAGACACCACTCGATACGAAGGCGAAGACGCCACGTCGAGACGAAGAAGAACAGTGGACTATCGACTCGGATAGTCGGCTCTGATGAAGACGAATACGTCGAAACGTTAGCGGAATAAAACTGTTTATCAACTTAGTGTAAGCTCATCAAAGAAAGAATACATGTTGAAAGTGGCGCTTATTTATGTAATAGGTCTTCATTAGTACTATAGATAATTTACTGAGTTAGATGGACAGCGTTACGTCAGCCATCGAACCACAGCAACAACAACAGATACAAATCTTACGTGTTCTCAGCAAAGGCAGTTCTTAAATTTAGTTCAACGCTAGGTTAAGGGAAATCAGTGAAAATGGGTGTATTATCGAAAAATTTGTTATAATAGAACGAACCCACAGTGGAAACCGATTTGCTTGATCACGGTTCACTTCACTCCCTTTTTGCCGATATTCACTTTTTTGAAGAAAAAAAGGTGCCGCTAGAGGGGTAATCACCTAACGGTTTGAAATACGCAGACGTCACTCACATTCTCGCAAGGAAATGGTGGGTTTCTGAGAATTCTGGCCCTATCATTTTGTGCTTCATTTTTAAATGTGATTGCAATCTACACAGAGCGATAATCGATCCAGCCATAAACTTGATAAGAACTCTTGTCATCGCCCATTCACAAAAGGACATGTAGTGCATCACCTTTTCTCACTCGACCACCTTCTTCACGATGATTTAGAAATCGTTGGTTGAGCGTGGGTTTCCATGCCTCAACGAATCTCGTTTGCCAACTAGTAGAACAGTGAGCGCTTGAAATTGTTGGAAGTATACACCATCGCACATAAAAGTTTCTCGTTAATGCGCCGAGCATTTGTTCTTCGAACGGAATTTTTTTCGGTGACATGGATTTTTCCTTGTGGGTGCTATACCTTTCCAACACATTGACCGCATATATGTATATATGCATATATATCCATGGATCTCAGTCATACAGATAGATCCTCATGCCGGTTAGTCGCGAAGCAACGTGGCGCGTCCTCAGGTGGTGTACAGGGGGTTAATCGCGGACCCGTGTTTTCTTACTTCAATTGTTGTGTATTACATTCTACTATTTTTTGCAATTTTTAGCACAGAATGATTGTGTATATATGAAATGTGTGTGCATGCATGATATAAAAAGGATAAAAAGGATAAAGCTCTTGGCGTTGATCAATCTCTGATGGATACGCCATACGCCATGCATTCGACTTCATTAAGCATCGTTTGGAGGTGATTGAATGCATATCTAGCCTGTACAATGACTCGCGGTGGCCCGCCGTTGTATCGAGCCTGCTACAATACTCCCAGAGAAGTCTACTACCACCGACACAGGAGGGATGGACGGTATGGTGAGCTTGGGACGCGCAGATCGATCCCATATATATTGCAGAGCGCCTCCGACCACAGCGCTATAAGCGCCCCCAAAAAAACGTTAGCGGAATAAAACTTTTTATCAACCTTGTGTTTGCTTAGTAATCGGAGAAAGTATTGTGCGAAAATCATTGTACACGATCAAAGCAAGCAAAATGAATCGAAAGTAAGAAATGCTGGAATTCGCACAGCAGGTGTAATGACGGGTCATGTAGAAAAAGTGGTTATTTCTTTACAATACTATAAGATAGTGGCTTTTTTCTTACAAGACATGCAAATCTCCTCACATCTTCCTACTTCCGCAACGGTCATTTTACAAGATTTGTAGGCAGCCACGGGGATTGTCGTGCTGAATAGGCACTGCATATCTGCTGGTTTGAAGTTTCTGTTCACTTCATCAGTAAGACGTCCTTGTCGCTGTAAATACAACTCCACCATTATCGTATTTCTAGAGGAGATTGAAGTGAAGGATATTGACCTTTTGTGGGAAGTTTTGTTCACTAAATATATACAAGGGGCATACCATTCTCTGTTGGTGTTGCTCCATCATGAGTGTTATGTTTCTGGAAGAGATTGTCCTGTGAAACAAACTGTCCCGTACACTCCTCCCCAGCTTACGTTATGCTTCCCAATCAGGCGCTATTTAATCTCGCATCATTATTACCCCTAACATTAATCCGATGTTATAATCATTGTTAGTGAAATAACTTAGAAAAATGTGGATGAACTCGTCATAACTGCAGTGACTTAATGGAAGAAAAAAAAACAAAGGAAGAAAAAATAATTCAATAAATGGTGTGGTGTGATAAGAAATTACGCAATAAACTACAGGGAAAAAATGTTAGGAAAGAGCTGGGTTAAAGAGAGAACCTGATGAATGTTAACAAGCGGATGTTTGAAAATTTTCGTCATACCATTTCTTATTACTAATCTTTCCGTTTCTATCGTCTGATACACCAACCCAAGACGATTTTCATACAATTTATTACAGTAATATACCTAGACAAAGTACCACATGAGATTCACACTACAGCAGAGACGAAAAAGAGACAAATATCACTATAAGTCGACTTTCATTTAACGTCGGTATAAATTATCAACGCACTCGTTTCATTGATAAGCTAACACGAGGTTGTTACCACGTAAAAAAAATAAACACAACAAAATGGCATCGCAAACCAAGTAGTAAAAATATGCTTGTACACTACCTGACCTATCATACTTCATAAATGAAAAAGCTCTCACCAGAAACATGGATCGAACGGCACAAATGTGTGCACAAGAAAAAGAGGAAAGACAAGAATCGCTAGTCTTAGCACAAAAAATAACCATTCCCAATGTGAACGGAGAGGAAGCCACTTGGCTCAGACCAAAAGGACGGCCGTATTTCAAACCTAAATAAGACTTTTTCAAGGTACCCTTCATATCAAACAAAGTAGATTACGTCATTAAGAGGTACCTCAAAAAAGTGGTCTTGAAAGCTATTTGGCAGTTAGCGACCTCCCACCCAATACCCTGCTCCGTCAGTTAGTTCGCAAATGCCTCTATGTTCGTTTGTATAGGTCAGAAAATTGTGTAATCTGTCTTACGCGGACAGAAAGAGACCGCATGAGTTCAGCTACAATGTACTTGATCTTATACAAGGCGTGCGGTGAAGAATACCTTGGGGAAACGGGTAGACCACTTTGTGTTCGCTACTCCCTACGAACCAGATATAGCCATGGAAGGCCAAGTGATCTATACAGGTAGCTTTTTTACAGACAGAGTGCGGTAGTTCTTTCTTTGCAAGTAGCACGTCATTGGCGGAAACTGTTTCATGGTCATAGTTGCAATATTGAGTGATTCTATTATCATCATAATTCCAATTCCGTCTTTTGACGATTCCACAGGACGCTCTAGTGCTCGACGAAGACAAATAGACTTTTAAAACAATTGCTCATTCAATTTATTCAGATATTAACAAGTTGGTATACCGACAATCCAAATTAAGTAGTAAAACTGGAAAGTATTTCCACTTGACGAAGAATCTGAGAGTTGTTTTTAAAGAGTTAATGAACCCGTTTATGACAAAATTATAAGAAACAACATTGATCGTCGAACAACTGGAGCTACTTAAAAAGTGGTCACACATTTCAAGTTGTTTCCTTGCTACGATATAGAACAGTGCTTGCTCGAAACTACTCAACAATCGACTCGGTTTTCAAACAGGTTGGCTAAGTCATTTCGGCAGTAGTAAGTTCTTCCTTGCTCATAGGGGCCACGGTGTTGGTGCGGTCGTGAGTACTTCTCCTAAAAACGTGTGCGTTTGAGGAATGCCCAAAACTATTGACTAAGCAATTGAAGGAAAATCCGCTGATCAAAAATCATTCATGAATTAGAAGCCTCAGATTCATCGAACAAAGTGCTATTCTAACATGTTACTTAATAATCCAACTTATTTCGTGAACCCAGAATACTTTTCTAGAAAACCCGTAGTTGACCTGTTTACTATGTTGTTAACTTTTGAATCCTAACACTTAGATAAGACTACCTGGCTACAATCCCAAACGTGATGGTGCTGGTTGTTAATCCGACGGCCAGTACGATATTCCAGCAGGTGACGTTCATAAAACGCGTCAAGAACAACACAATACCAGCAGCGATGCACTAAATGAGAAAGAAACGACTAAAAAACGTAAAGTAAAGTTGCTATAGATCTGTGCAGTTCCTAACTTCTCAACTACTCTAGCGATCGAGGAATTAATGTCATTTTTCTCAACACCAGGGAGAAGCAGCTCGAATGGAACGCAACAATACTTGTGAAGAAGACCAGGATTCTCAAGAAGCAACCAAATCCACACGTTCATCAGAAGACGTTCATTGATGATAGGTGCGATACGACGAATGAAATCAGAAGGGTTCTAGGATCCGCACAAAATGTGAAGTAGAATAATACAAAAATGATATCCTTGTGTGTTCTTTGAAGTCTTATAATAACACGAAATACGTTATCAAAAATGTTTTTCGAAGGGCCTTCCGAATGTTATTCGCTTAGTTACAATCAAACTGACCGTAATAATTATCCGTTTTTCAGTAATCAAACTTTTTTCCACCGTCTTTGCATGAAGTATGTCAGATCAGGATACAAAAACGGTGCTTCTTATCGAACCAGATTTTGATTCATATATTAGACAGAACACTTCTATATAACTTTCTTCATAACGGGTAACATTGTAGAGTAGAAAACGTGTATTATTGACTTACATTTACAATTAGGAGCTCTCTTAATAATTCTATTCATTCTAAGATGTAAAATTGAAACTCATCCCAACGCTCTACCACCTCATCGTAGCTAGTAGATGTTCCTGGGTGTCGAGCTGCTATGCACAGCGAGGGGATTCATCTCCCTGCCAGGGTCTCCCTAGCTGAGAAGGAGTCCGGCCTTCCCATAATGAAGCCTGGCTAAGACTAAACCAATACCGGGATCCACCATCGTCTTGGTGTCAAAGTCGCATGGTGGGAAATCTCTCTCTGATCCACAAGGGCTGCGACTGCCTGTCTTGGATGACGACCTGGTGCAGACTTTGGCTAGGTTCACCTCGGGATTCCAGGGAAACACGATGGCTAGACCAGCAAGACTCCAGAAAATGGAGGATATGCTGGGGCCCGCACAAGCAGTGATGACAGGCCGTCTAAGTATCAGAAGTAACGAAAGTTGAAGCTAGAAAAAAAGTGTTCAGGAATAAAAAAGAATCTTAAGACGCTTTAAAGTAATTATCGACTACGAAACAAATTTGAAATGAACAAACGAATTTTTGCGCTATCAAAATTGAGAAGTAGCAAAAGTACGTGTGTTGAGTAATAAATTCCATTCAAACTGGAATAATACTACGGTAAAATTGACTACAGTTAATTATATAAACATTTTCGCTATAAAACAACAAGTTTTTCAAACGAAAATCTGTTATCTGTCCTTATGGCACCTTCTTTATTTAGTGTAACTACTGTAGTGACAAAGCGTAGTTAATCAGACATCAATACGTACCATCTGTTACTGAAAACTATGAAATTTTAGCAGAACAAAAAGTTCTACCTGATAGAGTCGACTGATGGAGAACACCTGCATGCGAGCATCGGGCAACGCCACTTGACAAATCACCGCACGACACATGGTGATCGTGAAGTCACCAAGACCAGCCAGAAAGCCGATGATAATCACCAGAAGACGGCTAAAAACCTCCCGTAAAATATACAGTGATATCCGTCAACTACAATAAAGTATAAATTCTTATTTACTGCCTATTATTTTTTCATGGCACGGTATAATGTGAAATACAACCACGATGATGCTGACATATTTGCAAAACTCAGATCACGTGTGCATCATTGCTGTGCACCCTCTAGACACTACGCTACACATGCTCTTAGCTTTCGTTTGACTCAGGCTCAATTTATATAGCAATTTATAGGTTATTCTGAACAATTCAGTCTCTTGCCTGGGATTGATGAGCAACCATGATGCTTCTGTTGGTTCTATTGTTGCATTTTCAGGAACGGAAAACTGAACGAGTAGAAGCATTGTCAAGATGGCCACGAAGTGCATACTGATCGATATTACCAGGCTCCAATCCTTACATTTCTTGATTAGGCGGCGAAGAACTACTCCACCTAAAACTCACTTTTGAGCGGAAATGGCAACACTTCAAAAAGAAGGAGCTTTCACGCCATAACGGGGAGGAGGGGGTTACGACAACGCATAGGATTAAAATAGTATTTTTAACATAGGATGTAACAGCTAAATAATTAGACACCGACACTCTGTGAAGGTAAAGTAAGTGAATGGATTGGTTTGGTGTGCTAACACACACAAGCTACGAAATCGAAATGAAATCACCTAGATCGCTCTAGTGCGTTCTAATTTCCAACGGTGACAAAAATGCCCTCGAAGTTCTACTTTTTTATAACTAACAGTGTTTGAAAAAGTAGTATGACGTCGAATTGCCAACTCTGCTGCCATTTTCAAGCACTTGATAGTTGATACTTGAACCGCCCGTCCTCACTAGTTGCGCGGGCTCCAGCATAATCACCATTTTTCGGAGATTTGCTGGTGCCATTGTGGTTCCCTAGAATCCCGAGGACCGCCCTAGCCAAAAGTCTGTCCCAGGTCGTCACCACGACGGGCATTCGCAGCCCTTGTGGATCAGAGGGAGATTTACCACCCTGCGACTTTGATACCAGGACGGTGGTGGATCCTGATATTGGTTTACTGTTCGCTAGGCTTCTTGATGGAAACGCCGGACTCCTCAGCTTGGGAGACCCTGCCGGGAACGAATCCTCCCGCTGTACATCGCAGTCCGGCACCTAGGAACACCTCCCAGCCACGATAAGCCAATAAACCATTGGGAGCCATTTTTAAGTACAGAAATCAAAATAATGTCCATTTTATTGGCGCGATTGGGCAACTCATAACTCACCTAGCAATCATTATTTCACGAATTCCCTCAGAAATACTTAACACTTATAGAAAGATGTCTTATTTTAGCCCTTCTAGTTTTTGGTGTTCAAAATGCGAGTCTCGACAAAAAATTAATCCATTTTAGAATGAAAAAAGGGAAAAAAAATTGAAATGAAAGAAAAAAAGAAACCTTTTAAAAAAACAAAGTTTTAAGTGCTCAAAAAAAACAGAATTTTACAGCAACGGAGAATAATTAAAGACCTAAAGCGAAAATCTGCAGGTCTTAATGGTTTTTCACTCCAGTTAATGGAATTCCGTAAGAGATAGGACACGTTTGTCTAAGGTTGAAAGCGACGAGTCCTTTCCGTCACACTTGAGTGGAAATCATTTCAAACAAGCAGCCTACCGGAAGGTTTCTCTCGGCTGACTTGAACTCAAGTCACGTCAGGCAGTGAGACATAAGTGTGTTAGTACGAAACTACTCATTATTTTGTTTGGAAACCGTTCAGGCAGCCGTTTTCACCTCGGGAGATTTGCATTGAGAAATTCGTATGAGGGAAAAAAAAGAGTTTCTGTTAGTCGCCAAGCATAGAAAATAGGTCTTAATGATAAGGTTTGACGAAGAAACCGTGTGTATCATGGCTATCGATCATATGAAGAAACTATGCCAAAAACTATTCTCCGGAAAAAATAAACGATGAGAATTATGCGTTGGAATCAGTGCATACACAACGTAAGTATTACGTAAGGTCTGCGTTCTATCATGCACCGAATCTTGCGATGGTGTCATGATCAAGTGAACGTGTTTCACACACCATATTAAAGTTCAACACCATATTCTGCCTCACGATAACCGGTACTAGTGGTATAACTCACTATCTAGACACTCTTAATGAAATTTCCATTTCAACGCCATAAGGATTGCAAGTGTTTCCTATGGATGGGCATATTCCAAATAATCTTATGCCACAGATTTCCACTTCAATTTGTACTTTGATTTTCTTCTTTCTATGGAAACGTTTATGTCTATGTTGAATAGACGCTTGTAGCTCAGCAGTTAGAGCTGCTCTTCAATACACATGGGTCCGAAGACGCGTCTCAGGATTACCAAGCCACCCATCTCTCCGCTGAGGTCGGCAAATTGGTACCAGACTTCTTTAGGAGAATAGCAACACTGACTGGATACATCGGTAGGACATCACGAGTGCATATGTCTAATATGCATTCAGTCATCCCCCAATGAGACTTGCTGAAGTCGATTGCAAGGCGCAGCTCGCAAGGATTGGTCCACGCCCCAGAGCTTTATCCTTTATGTTGAATATAGCCCAGTGGAATAAAGATGGAAAAGGGCAAATTCTAGCGGTTTTCACAATGGACGTGATGCAAGTTCAACTGAGAAAAGCTACGGTGAAAACCAGCTTTTTGTAAATGAGGAAGTTCAGAGACATTCGCAAGGAATTTCAAAAAAATCAGGGCAAGACATAAACAAAGAAATACTTTCTAAACATCAAAGAGGAAAAAACTTCCGCGAAAAACCTTGCAGACTAGATTCCACATGAAATGAATGAAAAGTCCCGTGAGTATTGGTTGTCATAATATCTGTCTTGCAGTTCTCCCTAACAAAAAACGATCTGTTTCTTAACCAGTGAATGTTTCACGTCAACCAAATGAAATTCGGAAATACCAAGTGGGCACCAAAACCTGCTTTATACTTCTTCCATCCAACACAGAACGATCAGTTCCCTAATTAGAGGCAAGATCCTGCGCTGTGTTTGCAGAAAAAAGAAGTGGGACAATAGAACTGCGAAACACCTCCAAAGCAAATTCCCTCCAAAAGTTCACGATGGCTTACTTTGATCAGCAGAAAAAAATCATCCAGTATACTTCTTGAATCCTAGCGAAAACATTACAATATGAGGATATGAGGAACTTGAGGAACATTATAATATGAGGAATGAATATGTTGTGAGAAACCAACAAAGTATATGAGAAATTGCAACGTCCGTTGAGACCATTTTGATCGGTCAAGGAATACTGATGCATACTCTTATGTTCCATAAGCCATGGTCCTAAAGATAAATGAGTATAAATGAACTTGTATCGTTATTACCTTTCTAGCCAAACTGCCGATAAATCTCAAAATTTTGAAACAAACAAACAGTGATACAGTGACACTGTGATTTCGATTACAGCCTCAGCTTAACTGGGTTCAATGCCGATCTGATGGCAAAAAGATCGATAGAACTAGCTGAGAGACAGGCGAAACGAAAGATCAGTAAGGTGTCGTGGTGAACGCGTTACCCCCGGAAAGGGTAATAGCGAGTTCGTTCTCCACCGCAGACATCTGCGGTTCGGAGTTTTGCAAATATCTCAGGATCGTTGTGATTGTATCACACATCTAAATAGCTTTCTTCTCGAAAAAAACTGTTTCCTACTAAAGCCATCGATGCGTGTCATTGGGTTTCATCCAGATCCAAACTGTTATTTAGAAGCAACGCCTGGCTGGTAAAACTATAGCAAAGTTTGTAGTGGTCTCTACAATCATTGACGGATTTAAGTTCAAAAAGCCATAGTTATGAAGGTTTCTCTTCTATACTAAAGTTTCACATATCACAACACAACAGTACCCCCCTTAGACGACGTTTTAGTACATCAGTACTTTTCAGGATTGGTTTTTATTAATGCTGCCCATGCTCACCATCTAACCATGATAAGACAAATACATAGCTGGGATTTACAAGCCATTCAGCCAACATGCGGAGATGCTCAAGTTCACGAGTTCGACATTACGAGAGAACATACAGCAATACGACCCCCTGGTGGGAGAGCCAGTACAATTCGTAAATATAAGCGTTTTATGTATTCAAGCAACTTTTTTACAACCCACCAAAAGTGTCCTTTCAGGATTACGATAGCACACACAAAGAAATCAATATCAGTATCAGATCAATTTGTGGTGTCGAGACGTTCCTCGAGGAGAGTCATTCAAAGAGTGTCAGAGAAAATCCACCATTTGCATGAAATTACATTGTGCTGTTAAACTATATAGCTGCATGCTTTTTTCAGCTCAGTATTAGAGGACAAAAAGATGGAGCTTCCTGGGTCACTAATCATTGACGGATGCACCATGCATTCGACTCCATCCGGCACTGCAAAGCTAATTGAATGCATGTCTGGTCTAAACAATGATTTCTGGTGCCCCACTAATCTATCAAATTTTTCCGCTACCCTCTTAAATAAGCCTGGTAGCAATTTGACAGCTACCGCAGGGGTGGAAGGCTTGTTAAGCCCAGGATGCAGGTTTGAACCAAAGAACACGTGTGTATTGCACGTCACGTCTAACCAGTGCGATAAACGCCCGCCAACTAAAGTTATACCAATAATATAAATGGCTCAAAAACTGCCATCACGTTAATAAAGGGCAAATACTAAATAATTAACTTGAATGCGTCGTTTTCTTGTTCAGCAATCGCGAGGTTGTTAAACAGCATACATTTACTTCCATAGAAAAACACAATACAATACAACAGTAGCTGACGTTTCGGCAGTATCGCCTTCTTCAGAGCCTGGAAGGGTATACTGACATACAATTTACTAGGCCAAACGCTTCAATGACACTTACAAAAAGACGAAAAACTCTATGGTAATTACATTGTCAACAGCTTCTCGAAAAAACTCACGCTTTTTACGTGCCTTCCAATGAGGAAGATTAGAACAGCTGATTATGGTCGCATAAGGTTGATGACTGCACCATCCCACATCAGAAATTGATGCGAACATACGGGGTCAGGTCGCGTATGACCTCTGGGCATTCATCCCTGCTATTCATTGTAGGGTTTTTGGTATTTATCCAAAAAGCCTCAAGAAGTTTTCGCATCAATTTCTGATGTGGGATGGTGCAGTCATCAACGTTATGCGACCATAATCAGCTGTTCTAATCTGACTCACTGGAAGGCACGTAAAAAAGCGGTTTTTTTCGAGAAGATGTTGACCATGTAATTACCATAGAGTTTTTCGTCTTTTTGTAAGTGTCATTGAAGCGTTTGGCCTAGTAAATTGTATGTCAGTATACCCCTTCCAGGCTCTGAAGAAGGCGATACTGCCGAAACGTCAGCTACTGTTGTATTGTATTGTGTTTTTCTATGGAAGTAAATGTATGCTGTTTAACAACCTCGCGATTGCTGAACAAGAAAATGACGCATTCATATTCCAATGCCGAGGTTAATAGAAAGTCGATCCTGGGAACTAATTAACTTGAATCCTTTCTATATGACTGAGCTAACACAAGGCTGGAATAAAAACTTTTGTTCGGCTAACGTTTCGGAGCCTTCAGTTTCCGTGCCATGTTGATCCGAGTCATTGGTCTAAGCTGGTCGTTGTAGCGATGTCGATGTTCGTAGACCCATCGAATTGAATATACCAACCTCGTGTCAGTTCAGTCGTGTAAAAAATGCACTGATTATTCTTATCGAGAATGCCATTTTTGAATGAAACTCGGTTATTGAAGTAATTGGAATGTTATTTTTCAAAGTAAATTCTTTCGAGGAATTCTGAGAATTTGGTGCGCTAGCGTTCCTAACTCACCACCATGGATAATTTTCGACCCTTGATGATATAGAAGAGGTTGCTTCCATTATTCCAATACGGCGGGAATTACTGGTATAAGCTTAGTTTTACGACAAAGAGATGTGATCTGTTTTGAATTTTTACGAATTGGTCGATTACCAGCAGGAACAGAAATAACTTGTTCGATAACTAGCAGCGATGCTGCCGTACTTGTTATCGGACAACGAACCCTTGAAAGGCAGCTTCGTCCAAATGGACACGGAGTAAAAAAGGTTGGAAAGTCAGCTTCACCCAGATGAAAACGGAGTAAAAAGGGAAATTTTTGCAACCAAGCTTATGAAAATGGTAGGTTCAAAGCATTTACTGTAAAAAAAAAGCGGGGAAGTTTACTGCCAACAGTAGTCAATATCCGTGAGATAAAGAAATTTGAATTTTTAAAAACAGCCCACACGGAAACCATCCATACAATTGCTTGGCTGGTATGGAACTTGTATAACAGTATATTTCGCAGACTAAAAATAACGCTTAGAGCAAGGATTTTTTCGCAGTGCGTGATGTTGGTGAGCGATGAAGAGATTTAGTGAGTCAGTGACTTACCCTAGTTCCAGCATTGTTGGCAAACAGGTTGTCCAAATACTGAGAACTCTAGGTCATTTGTAATGCAAAAATCAGTTTTTGCACTCTGTTTCGAAACAGTCAAATTCTATTAAAACTAACAATGATGCCAACGACCGACTTTCTAATAATCTCCGTATTGATCGAACAATTCCTTATATTCTTGTTGAGCAAACAGTGATTTTCTTCCCTTTTTACGAACAAGCAGGTGTTTCGGCAGATTTCGCCTTCCTCAGAGCTCGGAAACGTCAAGCTGGCCGCAATCTTCCCAGCAAAACACCTCCGTTACTGAACAGAGAAAAATTTCTGAACCAAGATTCCATTCACAATGAATACAGAGTAGCTTCTTTGCGTACTCACCAAGTCTTCCATTCAATTTCACGTGGAGACCCTCCGCACGGACTTTACACGGAGGCGTAATGAGCATCTCACATTAAATAAAAAGTCTTAGATACTCTCCGATATCACGCATGATTATAGGGCATTCATTCCTACGGTTCATTTTCGAGTTCTTGTAATGTATCCAGAGTGCTACCAGAGTTATGCACACTGCTGTTTTCGATTCCTGTGGGAAGATGTTAACTTCTACTTCAAAAATCGTCCCCATTATGTCTGTGTCCTATGCGCGCATTGTGGAGTATTTGGTTGGTTTAACAATAACTAGCAACAATGGTTTACTAGCTCCTCGTACTAAGGGTTATTCTCGTGTGTCGAACCGTAAAGGATAATTTGGTGTGCATCCACCGGTCGACATTCACCGGGTCGCCCAAGCTACGAAGGATTTCGACATTTCTATCCGGAGGACCAGTGAATAGCATACTAATGGCACGAATCGTTACAATCTTGACCTCTAGTGATGAATTCTTGGGCCAAAGGCGCGTGAAAAAACATAGAATGGCTATCCTGAAACTCAAAAGAAAAATATTCCCTCAACCAGCAATACACTAGCTTCATTACCCTGCATACTGACGTTCCTGTAGGGAAGCGATCATTAAGAGGCAATGAGATGCAGGGTTGCAATTTATGTTATTGGAACCGGAAAAGATGAAAAAAACACGTCGTTGACACATTATAGAAACCCATTCCTGATTTGCAGTCTCTCACAAACAAGTCTGTTCTGGTGTCGATTTTCACGCTCTTTTAGACACCACAGATGAAAGTTCCACATAATCCCCAACAAATAGTCATACGCCACCCAATTCACAGAACCTTTATTATTCCTGAAGGGAATATGCCATCATCAAACTCATCTGTGCAAGCTTTCTCTTACATTTCCTCGTTAATCAGCACGTACGAGATACTAGAACCTCAACTAGCTATCTATCCTCCGTGACCAACCTTTGAGTGGGAAGAAGATCACCATCATGAATTGATACTCACAAACCTGTGGAAAGTGGAATAAACGCTTTTCTGGAATGTAATCACATAGGATAATGATGGGCTACGAAAAGTTCTTTGTAAAATGGGTAAGAGGTTGGTGTTGACCACTAGACGACATACATTCTTCTCCATTTATCACCATATAGGTGAGTGAATTCACATTTAGCCTGTCCTGCGGAGATTATAGATGTATCAAGTCAGTGTTTTTTTGTCCTCCGAGGCTATGGGACAAATTTGTCCTTCGAAATATAGTGAGTTAATAAGGCGTGCGAACTTCAATCCACAACCGTGCTCACTAAAGGCCATACCAACGCGTAAAAAGAGTTACTAGAAAAAGTATTGCTCATGAAACTCACTTTTCCTTCACTTCTATCCCAAAACAATAAGGTACAGTAAGAGCGAATTGAGAATGTGGAGTTTTGGAACAGAAATCTGAAGAATGAAATCCATTTCGCAAAATTTCTTGTATGCTATAAGACCCGGCTGAGTTTCTCCTCAAAAGCTTCGGAAGCTTTCCCAAAAACCCCCCAGTTCTTCGGCTGCGATCTCCACACTACACCTCTACACCAACAAGGAGTTATTGGAGAACAGAAGAAGACCGAAGACAGATGTCACTCGAGAGTAAGAGATGCTGAACATTGTGCATCTTTTTCCGACATAGTTGGTAAGCAGCATTTTTGCGACGACTTCTCAATTTTCTTGCGCTGTCAACCACAAATTCACGACAGTCGTTTTACACCGCACAACAAGAAGTTCGGATGGAGCTCGACAAGTCTGGCATGAAACGTATCATGTGCAAAAAGCATGTCGAAAGCATTATCCGTTTCTGTCCTAAGCTTTCTCGGCCTCAATAATTGTTCAACACCACCGAAACCTCGCTGTCCGATCGGTATTTGTCGACAAAAGATATACTCGTTGTACATAGACACTTAAAACACGAAAATAGAGCTCTTTTATTGTCATCTAAATTTTCCTTATAAATGAGCTCCGTACGAATGACCTCATCCCTCGAGGAGTTCTTTGGTGCACTGCAGTGGATGTTGTTGCTTGTCAAGGCAAAGAGTGCGCGCACGTTGAAACGCTTCTTTTTTTTCGACTGCAATGTTTTCCAGAAGTTTCGTTGAAACAAACACGTCTTTGAAATATACGAACAGCGGATCGGAAAAAAGGCAACAAAAGTGCTTGCGTGTCTTCTACAGAAAGACATTTTTCGGAAGAAAAAAGAAGATGGTAACTGAACGAAAGGGTAGTCCAATTCCAGTGAACAGATGACGGGGAAATAAATGGCTTTCTCGCAAATATAAAATGTAGTCTGCTTAATACCTCCGTGACGCCGCAATTCTGCAATGGATTCGATGATCGCCTTCTCGACGCGAAGTTTCAGCTGCAGGCTGGAAATGCGCTCCTTTCACAGTCCAAGAAGGAAAGACGAGCTATGTAGGCAAGAAAATTCTCAAATTCTTTACTAACATGGCAAGTAGAACAGCGAAAAGCTGACCTCTAACTGCTGCTTGGTCGAAGAAAGAGTTATAAGTTATGATGAAAATACTTCAATTCATCACTGAATAAGTTCATTTCACAGCAACTTTACTATTGAACCGTCTTTGAAAAATTGGAATAAACAGAAACGATTTTTTAATCGAAAAAACACCTAATACTGGTAATAAATGAAAATCCCTTTCTACAGTCTAAGTGGGAACGTTCTGGCCCGGCTTTCCCAGGACTTTAGGGAGTATCATCTTAATCAGCACTCAACGACATTCATGACGAAAAGAATAAACCTCAAGCAGGCGAAGACACATGTAAAAAGTTTGGAAACCTTCGTGGATTATGGATGCGAGAAAACGAATAAAATGTGAAAAGGGTTGGGATCCGCACAGTAGATGTGAAAGACGTTTCGTGTGAAATAAAAAAAAAGTGCCAGATTCAGAAGTTACTTAGAAGACTTCAGTAGCAGAGTGAGGAGAAAACATTGGAAACCACTCAAAGAGGAGACAATCCAAAGAAGCACCTCAGGATCTAAATGATTACAATGTTCGGCTAACACTAGAGATCAACAAAGATACCATCACTACCAGCTGTCGCAGTAATATTAAATTATTGACGAAGAAGTTCCAATTCAAGTATTCCTCCTTCATGATACTTGATCCAGGCCTCGAATTTTTTAGAAAAACTATGAGATCCCTTAATCTGAAGCCCGGGCTGGTGTCAAAAGCATGAAATGAGAGGGTTTTTTAAGGACAGGGCCATTTAACCGACGACGTCTATCAAGACATTCCTCCTAACGGTTTAGCGTCTCATCGTGGCTGGGAGGTGTTTCTGGATGTCGGGCTGCGATGTACAGCGCGGAGATTTACCCTCCCGCCATGGTCTCCCAAGCTGAGAAGGAGTCTTGCGTTTCCACCAGGAAGCCCAGCTAAGAATAAACCAACATCAAGACCAACCACCGTCTTGGTATCAAACTAGTCTCATGGCGGCTAATCTCCCTGATCCACGAAGATTGCGACTGCCTGTAGTGGTGAAGACCTAGGGCAGACTTTGGCCAGGCTAACCTCAGGACTCCAGGAAAACACAATGGCTAAACCAGCAAAATTTCGGAAAAATGGAGGCTATGCTGGGGGCAGAAAAAACCAGTGAGAAAGGGGCCGCCCAACTATCCAGGTAAGTAAGGTGACATTTACAATCAGTTCCCCAGTTGCTTGTTGTGTCTGCTGTACACGATCTCCAGCGCTTTGTTAATGTATCTGCAACACTAGGTATTACTCCTAGATCGACCCCTTACCCCATTGATTAAGGGGAAGGGTGCAACAAGGTGACCTTAGTTGAGTGAAGGTGTTCATCGTTCCAATGGAGCGAACAATAAATTTGCTCGATTGGGACAAAAGGTTTACAAGAATTGATGGAAAAATTCCTATAAAGCACTCGCTTTGTCGACGACATACCAATCTTTTCACGGTGTTTCGCTGACACAAAAGTGATTCTTGAAGACCTCACGGAAAATGAGATAGGACAGCGAATTAGTCAGATAAAATAAAAACCCAGTTCGTCAAAACCACTGTTCAGTGGAATGCAAATCAAAATGGATGGTTCTTTAAAAACGGACACGACGTCATTTTTCCAAAAAGGAGATTCAGTGAGTAAAGAAAACGACAAGGGTGAAGATTTATGAAGAAATGGAACTGCATGAAGGCGTTCGAACCTTTCGTAGAAGCTAAGCACCAACAACCGGCCAAAAATTATGCTTTCATTTAGTTGACAAAGCAATGCTCCGTATGCTTTGTATTGCAGCGCTAAGCGTAAGCTCGCAGCTGACCTGCGTCTGCAATTGTATGAACTGCTCACAGAGTAGCTGCACAATATCTTTCGAATTACAATCTGCAACCACAACATAATGTCGAAAATTGATCCAGCGGTTTAAGGATGATTAGAAGGCTTCCCAAATTACCGCGATTCGCTGAAAAAATAAAGATCGAGAACAGCTTTAAGACAAGAACTAGAAGAGCTCCTCTAAAAACGGTCGAAAAGACAGCTTCAAAGTCGGATGATTCAAAATGGCCCTTCTCGGACGACATTACGATAAGGTGGGATCAAGAAGCTTAAGAATAGGGCGACCAGTGATCCCACGGATGACAGAACGCTGCATTGTATGACGATTAGCCATTCACTTCAACAATGACCTTTATCAATATTTCCTCCCAACTTCCAACCAATTATGACATATTATAAAAAACGCTTCCTGTTTTTAATGAAAAGAACCTTTTGAATGGTTGACACGTAGCATTTTTCATAGAATGGTCATACTGTGGTTTTATTTTTATTTTATGTGATCCGTCTTCACGTCTACTCTGCGGATCCCAGCACTTCTCTCATTCGATTCATTTCCTCGCAACCATTGTCCCCGAAGATCTTCCAAGTTTTTACGTGTGGCTTCGGTTGCTGCTTGAGGATTTTCATTCCATCTTGAACGTCGTAAAATCATTTCATGTTCATTCGCATTGGTCATACTGCAATGTCGAAAAAAGCCGGTGTAAGAATAAAATAATGAGACGTTCAGTGTTCACTAATCCCTTTAGGATCTTCAAAAGATTTGAGTCCATTAATTATTGCAAATGGAGATGAATACATGTTTATGTCATAAAACGACTCTCTCGTGCCTACCGAGTGCCAAATTAGCGTTAGCCTCGCTCCACTTTTGCTGACCTCGGAGTGGTGGGGAACTTATAATAGTTTGTTTGGAGCGTGCGATCAAATCAACAACCAGACGTTATCATTTGCTGTGCGTTATCTCTAGGCATTGTCCTACACGCAGTTGGTGGAAGCGCCCACGAAATTCTGATAAATTTATCCAACGCTCTACCTTCAATAGGTTCCTGTACTGCTCCTTAACAACACCTGCTAACTCGCCAGATATTGTCGTATAAAAGCGGAACAGGTCAAGCTATAGAACGCCATCTCACTCTCCAAACTGAAAACTTTTTTTCCCAGTGGTCACTAATCAAAGCATTATTTCAGTGACTTTTTCTATGCAAGGGAACAATTGTTTTTTACATCTGCTATGGCGTGATTCTCGCGGATGATCAACTTCAAATAGTAAGCAGTTAAGCGTAGCTAATGCTTAGCTATTAGCAGGGATACCTTAGCTGCTTCACTGGCAAAAAAAAACTAACGCGGTGATGAAACACTGCCTCTACTTTAGTAATTCACTAGCATTATATGTATTGATGTTTCGGAAGAAGAATAGTCATGCTGTTGTACTGTAACCGAGCACGAAAAAAAGCAACTCACCGAAAATTTCAGCAGCACCCATAGCCATGCTGTACATGGCGATGATATAAATGTCATTGCTGAACGTTGAAGTGAAAGTCAAAGTAGTCGGGTACACTCCCACAACAAATGAGACGATCAGGCCCATATAGCAGAAGAAAGGAAGCAGCAGCATCATGTTCACATTAACGAATGACTTCCCGAATTGCTCTATAAGTACAGGACTTGGTCAGATAGTCGTTACCATTTTCCCATTTCTTAAAAGAAATTCATTCATCCTTAGATCGAAAGAAAAAAAATGAAACTAGGTATCTACTCTAAATAGGTAATCATTCCAAGCTATCGTTTTGTGGAACCACGGTACACTGATAGACGAATATCTGTAGAAATCGCTCAGGTCTTTCACAAGATGGACTATGGATTGCTTGACGCCACTATCATTTAAGTCATTATAAGGAAAAGTTTGAAAAGTAGCGAGAAACAACTGAACTCTAAATAATTTCAGTGTGTTTGCTCCGTTTTAAATTCAATTTCTGTAAGAAGGTAGTTGGAAGCCGTGTCTAAGTTGACCTTAAATTATTTCACAACTGCCCTTAAAAACTACGAATGTCAACCAAGGACCTTTCTTTGAGGGACTATGGCTCTAAGTGGTTACGATCGTTTCCTCCTTAGTCGTTATATGCCTTTTTTTGCCTGCCTTCTGTTGTCACCGTCATCTAGAATTCGATGACTTTGATGGCTGTAAAAAATACAGGAGAATCCTATCAAACAGAATAGACGAAAAAAAAACGAAGAAATGAGGAAAAGATGAGAAGACATCTAACTGAGCAAAAAAGGCGAAATATCTGAGCAATGTAAATACGTATAACAAGTCCCAGAACCCACTTTCTTTTAAACTCGCCATTTTTTCAATAACCGCCGTTTTCCTGATGCTGAGATAAAACCAAGTGTTTCATGTGGCAAATCGTTTATCAGTGGCATTATCAACGTATCTGACTGAGTGGGTTGCGTGTCTATTCGAATTTTCCAAGCTCTGGAGAAGGTGAAACCACCGCTAAAGCATCAACCATTACGAATGAATAAATGTTGTAATAACAACTTCGTGTTTGCTCATCAGGAAAACAGTGATGTAGATTGAATCTCATCTCGTAACCGTTCTCTGTGGTTGTGACCGCCGTGGGGGGACACTGACAATGCACACAGAGGATGATTCTCTTCATTTTAATTGCACATCCACTTCTCTCTCTCAGTTTTTTGAAACATTACACTCAATTTTTATAATCACTAGTCCGCCAGAATATCATTTCCGAAAGGTTCAATCAATCTATCTTGTTCAAAAACATCATGGGTCAGGGTGCAGTAGCTAATGCGTGTGACCTTCATTGTCATTTTCTTCCATTATGTTTTAACACTCTTTTTTCAGAAGTCGATAATAACGTTCAGATTTCGTCATACCTAAGTTCACGCTTCGTTCACGTTAAAATAGACATTCCACGTGAGACGTTTCGGAAACGCACTCGCCGTTAGACAGGCACGTCACTGTCATCAGCTAGAATCTATCGCCATTCATTCCTCTAAGGCTGCATATCGCTATAACCATCTTTGGAGTACCGTAATACATTAGATACTTTAGAACGGCAATTTTCAGGAATTTCTAAAACTCGGCGAACGACGTACGAAAGAATAAAGCTAGGGTAGGATGGTATAGCTGGATCCTCAAGGATTACAGAAGACCACGTCCGTTCATCGAACTTTCCCAAGTGTGGCGCCGTAATTTCACATAATGTTGAAGAATGGAAATGTTTATCGATGAGGATAACTTATGAGTTCTAAAAAAAATAGCCTACATTTCTACGAATTCATCTATATTTCATTTAACACAGGTCATGCTTATTAACACTACAAAAGAAATCTTCCGCAGTAAGGAACTGGTTCGGTACCGATTATTGCACTCCGGTAGTCCTACATTAAAACCAGAAGATTTTTTTGAAATAATACGAAAGAGATTTCATGTTTGGGAGAGAAAACATTAATAACGTTTCTTCGCTCTTGAAGGTTTTAGTGATAGAACTTTATCGAACATGTTGAAAACATGCTGGAACTACACTATATTCAGCACGTTGGAGAGTAGGTTTTAGAGAAACCACGTCCGAAGTTGCTCGAAGTTTTTGAGGTTTCGTAAACAAGACTCATGAAATATGCTAAGCATATTAAGACAGAAAGTTCCCATAAACCCTTTTCTTCAAATGAATGAAACTTTTTCACTCCAACCAAAAAAAATGAAACATTTGTGGTGACTTTTACAAGATTATACACCCGCTGGGAATACGGTTTTGAATTCTCAAAAGCAGCTGTAACTTGTAGTCTTCGACTACGTAGGACTACAGGCATCATCATACTTTTGCCCTTGGGTCTGCAAATTTTTGTGGACGAGCACCTAGAAGAGTTCCTAGTATTTCTAAAACCGGGCAGGATGTTCGATATTCACACTCACTTAGCTGTTGTTTGAAATTCGGAAGAACCGTCGGTGAATTCGATGCGATACTGTCGTACTGTTTAGTTGGAAGTAATGCAAAGATCACGACAGACATCACGTTTAGTATGAAGAATACGCCATAAATCAGTTGAATTTGTGGATCCGTAAAAGTGTGGGTGGCTTCTTCGTTGGCGGAAGTATTCTTAAAATATTTTTTCACTAAGAAAAAAACTGTCAGACGATAAATTTTCAAGTGAATTACAACATACCGTTGAGGGTGAAATAGAAAATGGCCATCAACGCCACACCTCCAGCAAATATGCTGAAAATTGAACTTTTTATTTTTCTGCCTATTCTTTTTCATGGCAGGGTACGGTATGAAATACAACCACAGGGATGCTGGGATATGGACAAAAGTGTGAACCTCAGATGGACTTTGATTTCGGAATTACGCTTAGTGGAGCTCACGTTTTACGCATCACAAGAACCCAGACCCATGTTTTGCTTTCCTATCACCACGTCTTTGCTCCACTGCTGGTATCAGTAATCACCTCTCAACGGGAATGACCTGGGAAGCAAGAATCCAGGTTGAACTCAGTTAAACTGGGGCTGCAATCGAATGCACAATGTCTTAACCTTTATTCAGTGCCTAATCATCGTTTATGACAGAGTATTTTGTGGAATTCAACGACAAAGATTCTGACACATGATAAAAAGTCGAAGCCTCAGTTGGGCTTCGAACCCACGATCATCCTTACCAGGGGGCCCACGTTTTGCTCATATCGCAGCATCCTTGTAGTGCTTAACAGTTAAAATACAGGACTGTATCAATCATTTGTTGGTAGTAAAATGTTCAACGATGAGAAACTACAGTGACTGAGTTAAGTATTTTTAGCAATCCCACGACCAGCTTTCTATCACGTAGTTGTACTTTATGCCTAGAGAGCAATGGATCCCGAGTAGTCTGTTCTGTTGTGGTGATGCGTGGAAAGTCTACAGAATTTGAGGCTTGAATATTTTTCTGAATACTTTCCCCACGAGCTTCGCCGACAATGAACTCCCGATTGTTTCAAAAATTTCACTACATCTTTAGTTATGTATTTGAAACGGAACCGACACCAAACGATAATCTTTCTTACCTACTGTGACCAACGGCTGTTTCGATGCCTGTGTTTGATTCTAGTGTCCGTCTCGACGAATGCTCAGACAGATAGGCGCCTTCACCGTTGTTATAAACTATAAGGGAAATTTCATTGAGGATTTGCTGCGCTACTTTATTTGGTCAATTTCCACCGAATGTCACTTCTGTCCTCCCAAATAGCGACAAGATAATTGTGTTATCAACTATTCTACCATTTTGTGTCACCGATATCACCTGTAATCCGTGAAATTATCGACTGACTCAAATAGGCATTAGTGAAGTAACCACTTCTCCACGGCGTTCAATAGAGCTATTTTGTTTGCTCCGTTCTGTCAATGACCTTGAAGGGTGACAAACGTTATAGGATGCTTTTATTTCTACTGTTTTCGGCCACAAAGTAGCTACAAGTAACTCGTCTAACACATAGCGTCAATCATATCTACCCTTCTGGATGGAATTTTTTGAAGTTCTTAACATGCGTGACACATCTAGGAAGATGAATCATGCCTGTAATTCACAGTTCGACACCCCTTCGATAAGGTTTTAAACCATTCGAAGCACTTCGCTATTAGTGATTTGCTTCCTATCACTTTAAACGAACTCGAACTAGAAATCCTGTAAAGTTACTTTATAATAGGTCCCCTCAAAGTTATCTTTTGTGAAGTATAACACAGACACACTAACAAATAATGAGCCATTGAGTCAGGATGACAGGACGAAGATGCTGGTCTAGTACTATATAAAGAAGTACATGCTTAAGGGGTTGTTTTTTTCAACATATCAGAAGGAGGAAAAACGTAGTTTCTTAAAAATCCTGAGAATGAGTCCACACCAGTTGTAGAACAAGTCTCTGGGCCAGTCTGCTTCAAGACATCAAAAATTTTTGCCTCAAGTCACAACTTACATGAATATCCAATTCCCATTAATGCTTGTGATAGATAGAAGTAGACATTGTTCAAATGTATGAATCCCAAATAGTAGACGGCAAATAAAACACTAGCAATCGTAAGAATCCACTTCGATGCCACATAGTGCTGAATTGAAGGTGTGATCACAGACGAGATTGCGAAGGCTGAGTAGTGGAAGGCTTGTCTAAAACACAACCTGCCTCATAAGAAATACAAGAATCAGCACTATTATAAGAAATGGCTGAATATCTACAGCGTGTAACCCCCGAACATCATGTGGATCATAATTTTGGCCATACAAGCGAACCAGTAGGTTCAGAAGTTCTCACGATAAATAAGGCACCCTTAAAAAGTTTATTGCCTAAGACATGAGGAACTACTCCTAGCTTTGTGTAATAGTCACTTGAAGTCACAAATTATTTCCTGCCGAGGTCGATGTACGTTGGAAAATTCGTGAGAAAAGAGATTTTTTTGTAAATGACTGGGTGTAGAAGGTAGCCTTTAACAAAAATGTCTCGAACGATGGTTACGTTGTATAAGTGGACCACTGTATATAAAAAATATATCAAAGTGTCTCTCTGCATCAAATCGAGTCAGATTATGCATTGATATAGACGCACACAGCCGATTTTATGATAATGATGATGAGGTGCTACGTCGTGTTTCTACAAAGTGGTAAACGACTCAAAGCTGGAATATCCAACAAGACGGAAAAGAAACTAAAGAGTTCAAACCCGAAGCTTCAGTTTCGTCAAGAATTTCGGTATTCGGCGTTATATGCACTCCACACTCACCCGTAATATCCAGCGAGCGGTGATATTATTCCTGGACGACGTACGCTTACAGCATGAATAACTGATTCAGCTATAAAGAGCTGCGTGATGTAACCCAAGTACATGAATAGTGTGCCGACACCAAGCATGTAGACCGAAAGCAGCTCGTGTCGCCGTGGACTGAGTTTCATCCTTGCGGCTGCGAAATACGATATATTACAGTTTCAATGGAAGCTGCAGACGATTTTTGTGCATCGAAGAGGTAGAAATCACAGAAGAGTTTAATCAGTTCTTCAAGAATTATGAAGAAGAAAAAGTTATCGATGTAAAAATTTTTTGGTGCTGATCTTCTTCAGTCTCACGAGGAACTCATAGTTCTTTGAGGGCACTAAACTCCTGTGCCATGAAATCTTCACTTGAGTTAGTAGCTCTATCCTCTTGGAGTAGAAGAACGGCAAAATTCCTCATTAACTAGTTTCCACAAAGGATTCAAAAGCAGAAAAAAAGTTTTGAATGGAACTAGTGAGATCACATCCAGGCCATAAGTGTCAAACCAAATTTGACGAGTTCTCCCTATGTTTATTTCTAGAAGGAAATTGCTGCTCTGAAAATCATTTTCAAAACCGAAGCAATAACAAAAATAAGAGGTGCACACATTTTTGCACGGTGGAGCCCAGAACTGAGAGATCGGGGCGGGGGAATACCGAAAATAAGTGATGAATTGGGTTTTATGATCGTGGAAGAAGAGGAACAGGTATGTGTACGCTGCATCGAACGACATTATCATCATCAGGAAAATTTATTCTTGGAAGACCGCAAATATGATAAGATAAGGAAAGGAGGATTAAATAGTCATTGCACGTACTTCGAAATTTGGGTCAATTATTCCAGAACGGCCGGCCAAAAGCAATGGGTGCAATATATGCGTGGATGTATTTTGGATGGATTGCATTGCATCCAATGCATTCCTTTTCAACAGTTTGTTTTGTTGAACGTACTTTTCTTTAGTTAAATCCAGACGTTGTCCAACTCAAAGGTTACGGCAGGCGTGGTCTATGAGGAGCTATTTTTCCCACCTAATAAATTACAAAAGGAAACTTTTTATTGAAATGAAGTCGTTACACTAAAACTTGATCGGCAATTGACTGTCACTGCATTCCGTTCCTTATGATGAATCATGTTTACCGCATGGGATGGTAGCGTAAAAAATTTCCGAGATAGACTCAGTATAAGCTGCCAGGCTGGCGCGGATAGCACAGTGGTAATGGTGTCCATCATCACGAGCATAGTGCCAGTTCGATTCTGCTCCGGGCTAACTAAGCTTCTTATCCCTCGGGCGTCAGGAAATTGGTACGGAACTTGTCCGGGGAAAAAAATCACTCTTTGCAATCCAACTGGGAACGCTCCAACCCGGATATCACAGAACTCCAGGGAAAATCGACTAGACCAGCATTCTACGACATTCAAGATGTTGTGGAAAATCCCTCAAGCAGTAACCGAAGTCACATGTAAAAAGTTGGAAGATCTTCGTGGACAATGAAGGCGAGGAAACGAATCGAATGTGAGAAATGCCGAGATTTGCACAGTAGCCGTGAACACGCGTCATATGAAATAAAATAAAAGAAATAAGCTGCTAAACAGTTTCGTATTTTGAGAAAAGTGTCAGATCACAATTATTCGTCTGCAAATTTGAGGTACGTTTGACGTGTGCCAAATCGTTTTTCAAAATGCACTCTATTTGAAGAAGCTATTGAGAATCACGTCTAGATTCTATCAATGGCATCTAGTAATGGCTTAGAATATTCCTCGATGTAGAACTACGATGTCAAACGACGTTATGTCTTAAACAGATGAAACAAACTTAACGGTCTTTTCTGACAAGAAAGGACAGCCATCGAATGGAAAACAGTGATCTTTTGACAGTTAACGTCTCATGCACCCACTCCTGAAGAACTTTGTACAATTTCATATAACTGCATATCTAAGCTTGGTACGAAATACGAAATCCATTCACATGGAAATGGGACTGAAGGCCACGTGATCAACAATTTCACATGGTACCACGACGAATGAGAGCAACCGACGAAACACTACAAGGCCGACATAGAAATGCCGGTTCTTTTTTTACATGATCCGTTTTCACGCGTCCTGTGTGGATCCTAGCGCTTTGCACATTCAATTCATTTCCCCGAATTCTGGTCATCCACGAAAGTATTCGGGTTGTCGTGTAGGTTCAGCTGCTGCTGGAGGATACTCTTCGTTATCCCTTCTGCAACAAATGTGGTTTTTCGATAACTGCGATAATTTCTCGATCTGTAGTGTACTTAAAGAGCGTGCAGAACTTAACAGAATTATTACAAGAGACTTGTTCTATCGCTTTAACCGCATGTCTTTTTCAAGTTTTAAAATGTTCAGCATCAAAACCTTCTAAAAATTGGTAGCGAAATTTAAGCTTTTAGAATTTGCTACAGAATAGCAGCAGCTGCAGCTATAAATACTAGATTGCCGAACATCATGGCGCTCTGCTGGATGAGGTTTCTCTTATTCATTTGCTTCGCGGTTAGAAATACGAGCCTTGAAGCGATAACGTTGAAGAAGTTTATGTCATTGATTCCAGAAAATAAGAGTCTCATCGTAGTAAAAAAAAAGCGCTAATTTAATTCAGCAGGCAAAGAAATGCGTTTTTTCCGGGTTTTCATTTCAAGTACTAAAATTGGATGTGAGCTGAACTATATTAATTTGAGGTTGAACCCGTTAAAGATTTTTTGTCTCGGATGACTCCTGCAGATGTTACTATATCTAGAAGTGTTAAATGCTGGTCTAGTCGATTATCCCTGGAATCCCAAGTTGACCATGCAAGAGTGTTTCTATGTGGGTTAGAAAAAAGTGATCAATTCCGAGACAGTCGGTACCAATTTCGAACCTGGAAGGACGAGAGCATTGGTGGGCTTGAGCAGGCGTTAAAACAGCGCCTTACAACACTACTAGCCCTGTGCTACCCGCTACCTTAAAACGACACTATTAAATATTAAATTTTATGCTAGCTAGCTGAAAGACAGGCAGAACGAGGGAGCCACATGACGTGGTGGTAAACGCGTTAGCTCCCAGAAAGGGTAACCCCTTGAAAAAATAAAACGGAAGGTGAGCAAAAAACACAGACGTTAACGTGCATATACTTGGATACTTGGATGGCTCGTCCCCACTGATTGTGCGGGCCCAGCATAACCCCCCGCTTTTTCGTAGATCTGCTGCTTTAGCCACTGTGGTTCCCCAGAATCCCGAAGTCAGCTTTGGCCAAAGTCTGGCCCTGGTCGTCATCACCACGGCCAGTCGCAGCTCTTGTGGGTAAGGGAGATTTGCCACTATTCTACTGGTTTGGTACCAGGACGGTGATAGATCCTGGTACACCAGGATAGCAGCGTGCCAATATTATGGCCAAAGGTAGAGCGTTCACACGCAGAAATATTACGAGTTCTAAAAGTTGATAGATAAACAAGAACGGCAGTAAACAAAGAAAAAATATGAGGAAGCGAATGTTTCTTGCGTAATATATAAGCACTTTATGCGCAATGCTCAACATAAAATGAAAAAAAATTCTCAACCACATAATGCACATCCCTTGCCCTGTCTGAAAACTGTTTCCGGTTAGCAAACTCATCAACTTGCTCCCCATTTCTGAGAAATGTATATGTAATGTCTTTGTGTGCTATTAGCTGCATGCTTTTCAAAAATCAATGGCTGACTAAACAGTTTGTAATCTATGTCTGCGCTAATATCAGTATGCTTGCAATAACACTGGGTGCAGAAGTGTCACTTTGCACTTCAGCAGCATCTACCGTCATTCCGCACCAACAAATTGCCATGAGCTATTCCGCCGATCACTTTTTTTCGCGGGTATTTTTCCCCTATTCTTCTTAATTGAGTTTCACTCTATATATAATTAGCTGCTCATACAACCTCATCAGTATGTTACAAGAGCTACTTTCTTATTTTCAATGTATTTTTTATACTATTCATATTTTCTGGGTGTGCATTTCGTTTTCGTGTCACACATTCCTTATATCCATAGAGGCTGAGTCGCGCAATGTATAAAGACCTCTGTGCACAGAGAAGCAAATACAAGTAGTTACAACCTGTTATTGCAACACAACTCACTCGAACAATCGGTCCAGTGTTTAGCGCACTTTTTCGGAATCCGCCGTCATAGGTTCACCTGACAACTATATGTTTCACGGCAAGTCGACGTTATAGTTTGATCCCATGAGTCGCCTCTGTAACATAACGAATTTTCAAAAGAAATATGTACTATTCTAGAACTCTTAAAATGCGAATGCGGGATCATATACATGCTAATTACACACTGGTATTGCGTTACAGAAAACACGTCAACTTCCTGATGAACAGAGCAACGCTAAGGCACACCTAGCAAATTCTAGTCACCAATTTTTAACTTATTATTTACTGCCTATTCTTTTTAACGGCAGTGTATGTATTGCGAAATATAACTTTAATAATGCTGAGATATCTGCAAAACTCCGGACCGCAGGTGTCTACGGTGGGGAACGAACGCGCTATTGTCCTTTCCGGAGAGTAGCGCGCTCACCACCACACCATGCGGGTCCTTAGTTTCGCTCTGCCTCTGATAGTTCTATTGATCTTTTGCCATCAGCAATCACCCGTCAGCAGGATTGATCTGGGGAGCCCAAAGCGGCAACAAACCCAGTTAAGCTGAGGCTGCAGTTATAATCACAATTTTGCAAATATCTCAGCATCATTAAAGTTATATTTCGCAATACACACACTGCCGTTAAAAAGAATAGGCAGTAAATAATAAGTTAAAAATTGTGATTATAACTGCAGCCTCAGCTTAACTGGGTACGTTGCCGATTTTGGGCTCCCCAGATCAATCCCGCTGACGGGTGAAAGCTGATGGCAAAGATCAATAGAACTAGCTGAGAGACAGGCGAAACGAAGGACCCGCATGGTGTGGTGGTGAGCGCGCTACTCCCCGGAAAGAACAATAGCGAGTTCGTTCCCCACCGTAGATACCTGCGGTCCGGAGTTTTGCAAATATCTCAGCATCATTAAAGTTTCTAGTCACTGACTCCTTCCAGAAACGGCTAGTTCATAAAAAGCTCCCACATATGGAGCGAGGTGAGTTAACCTAAGAAAACTGCTCCATTACTGGTAAGAAACTCTGCCTTTCAAATACAGAAATTTTTGTCCTCTTAAATAACGAACTCGCTAGAGAACCATTTGGCGAGATACGTAGCCGTCTCAAAAGATCTCATCAAAGAACACATGGTTATTTCTGCCAGCCGATGCTCTCACAGCTCTACAACTGTGGCACAAAACTGCTGTAGATCGATGGATCCAACTTGTCAGTACCTAATGGAAATATTTAAGTCGTTAAAGCAAATTTCATTTTATGTAGCAAATTTCAGGATCGATTTTCTGTAAATTTCAGCAGTGATCAACAGTTCACTCTTTTTCTTGATGAGCACCCTCCAGGTTGTTATTGCACTATTTATTCACAGTAATTGCCGTTTTGGCCGCTTCGCCTTCTTCTTTCTTCTTCTTCTTTCTTCTTCTTCTTCTTTCTTCTTCTTTCTTCTTTCTTCCTCTTCTTCTTTCTTCTTCTTCTTCTTCTTCTTCTTTGTAAAGAATGTTGATGCGAATAAGTTGGCAAAACGGATAGACCACCTTGCATCCGTAAAAAAGAGCATCTGTCAGGGAAACTTGAAGATAAACGAAAGAAAAACCACTATGCACTCATAAGGGCAGAAAGTCACAAAGAAGATTTTGAAGTAAAAAGCCACTATCCTCGCACAGGAATTTAGAACATCAGCGTGTAAAATTCTTGAAGCGTTTTTACCCTTAATTACTTGGATACTTGGACGGCTCATCCTCAAAGGTTATGCGGACCCGAGCACTTTCTTCATTTTTCGCAGCTTTGCTAGTCAAGCCACTGTTTCCCTGGTGTTCCGAGGTCAGCCTGGTCGAAGTCTGCCCCAGATCGTCACCACCACAGGCAGACGCTGCGCATGTGGATCAGAGGGGGATTCGCTACCATGCGACAAGTTTGATACCAGGGCGGTGGTGGATCCAGGTATTGATTTACTCTCAGCTGGACTTACTGATGGAAACGCCGGACTCCTTCCCAGCCTGGGAGATCCTGCCCGGGGATGGATCCCCCCGCTCTACATCCCCGCGCAACACTAAGGAACGCCTCCTAGCCACGATGACGAGGTAAACCGTTGGGAGGTTTGAACTTTACACATAAAAGAGCGTGGTATGCGCCAGGTTAGAAGCTCACAAATTCAAAATCTATCCGATTATCCATTGGAGATAAAGGTGGAGAATTTGTTGTCATTACTTCTCATCTGCATGTTAGAATAACAGAGAAACATCTCCACTATGTTTCTCTCTACTGACCATCCTCTGAAAAAGAGTACAGAAATCAACACTGAAAATTAAATGGGGTGTGGGTAAACATGGAAAGGCGGCGAATTTAGAGCCCCTAGTTCTTTTTCAGCTCAAAAAATGATCCCACTTGTCCCGACCTATAGTTGCTTATTATAACACATAAGCTCACCTCTGGTGATGATTTCGCCTTCACCTTTCAGTCATCACTTAAGTTTAGACCTATCATCACTCGTATATGGGGGGGCACGGAGAAAATAGTATGGACGTGCAGTCCAGAGTTTTGCAAATATTTCAGCATAATTGTCGTTGTATTTCACATTTCACTGTCCTGAAAAAATTGGAGTGGGCAGCAAAGAGAAAATTAACATTGTGGCTTCAACTACAGCCTCAGATTAACTGGGTTCAATGCCGATTTGTTCTCCTCAGACCAATCCCGTTGACGGGTGTTTGCTGATGGTAGTGGTAGATAGAAAACTAGCTGAGAGAAAGTTGAAACGAAGGACATGCATGGAGTGGTGGTGAACACGCTAATAAAAAAGAAATAAAAGATAAAGCTCTCGGCGATGATCAATCCCTGAGGTATGCGCCATGCATTCGATTTCATTAAGTATCGCTTGAAGGTGACTGCATATCCGGCCTTTACAATGACACGCGTTAGCCTACCGATGTATCGAACTAGTGCTGCTATTCTCCCAGACAAATGGTAACAATTCCCGACCTCCGATGGATGGAAGGCTTAGTGGGTCATGGGTGCCGGGATCGATCCTAAGTGTGTGTTGAAAGGCACCTCCGACTACAGCGCCACACGTGCGTGAAACCGTTAGAGCCCGGAAGGTGTAGAGGCGTCTTTGTTCTCCGCTGCAGACACCTGCCGTCCGACATTTTGCGAATATCTCAGCATTATGAGAATAACATGGTTACTAAGCCTTATCCTCACCCAGCTACTAAAACTCGTACCAGCCCATTTAACTAACACCAAAATATTCCTAGATCACCTACGGTGCCTGCAGCCAAGCAGTACTCATGTAATGAATTCATTCGATATTACTTCACCTCATACTAGTGCGTCAAATGACTCCGTAATACAAGCCATTCTCGAGTTGCTCGTAGGGGCACGGACAGAAAAATAAATATGCATGGCTTATAGATTCAACGGTGAATGACTCACTTAAAAGAGTTTGTTAGCTGCTCAATGTTTGGCTGGTCGCGAAGATATTTTTGCACAGAGCTTGGCCGTTGGACAGCCATTAGCTAAAAGCTTTGTCATCACTCCTATGTCCGACTCAGATCACCGGCTCTGGTGAAGACGGCGACGTCGAAGCATTAGCCGCAGAAACGATCCGACGATATCATCCTCTCAGGAAGTACTAACGAAGAAGAGAAGATGTTCAGTGAACTGAATGAAGCCGGAAAAAAGATCGGACTACGTATAGATCGGAAGAAGAGCCAGTTCGTGAAGCACTCATGGTGCGAAAGCAAACAGATCAAAGTGGATCATTCTCTGATTACAGAGATCTCCTCGTATCTGTAGATTAGACGTTCAGTGAACATGGAGAGCAAAATAATGTAGGAACTAGACAGAAGAAGGAGAGCAACATGAACCTCATTCGGGCCTTTCAAAGAAATCACAGGCCAACTAACTGAAGCAAAACTTCGCGCCCACCTTTTCAATTCAACAGATCACCCAGCTCTCCTCAGAGCAACAGAGACGAACGGTGACACACCAACCATGTCATGAAGTCTGGACATGACCCAGAGATCCCTTGAACGATGTTTTCTAAAAACCTATTTCACACTCATATGGTCTAGCCGGCTTTGCACAAGGCGGATCTTGGAAGGCTGGCCCCTTCTTCAAGATTCTATAGAATACATTTCACTTGCGAACACAGACGCGCCGGTCACATAACAGGAAGAATAGACAATAAACCTATCAAGTAGCGGTTACATGACAAAGTGGTACCGAAAGCAAAGTAACAAGAACATCCTCGTTCATTTCCTTTCTTCCCACCCTTCACACACAAAGAGAGCGCTTGTGAGAAACATGTTTCGCACAGCCACCTCTGTGTGCACAACCAGGGAACTAAAGGAAGAATCGCGCGACTTGGCTCGGCAAATAGCCATCTCCAATGGCTACGAAATAGTAAACCCACGAGATAAGTTTAGAAAGAGAGCGACGCGCCCAAGCGAAACAGTTGGCCAAAAGAAAGTGCCGTTTATGTTGCCCTTTATTAGCGATGAAGTAAGCGTAGCGATTAAACGATGCTTAAGAAGGGCAGGTCTAGAGGAATCGCTAGCGACAGTTGAAATACCACCGGCTACTCTACGTCGTCAGTTAGTTCGTAACTGCCTGTGTGACCGTCTATGTGAGACAACAAATTGCGTAATTTGCCCTTACGGCATGGACGGTGATTGCATGAGTTCAGGTACGATATACCTGATCTCTTGTAATAATTGCGGAGATGAATATATTGGCGAAACGGGCAGGCCTTTGTGTATCCGTATAAAAGAACACCTAGATGGCAAACGAAAAACTAAGACAAAGTACCCCACTAGGCACCCATAGGATACAAAAGCACAGCGGGGACGATTTTGAAGTAAAAGTCAATATCCTTGCGCAGGAGACTAGAACACCAGCACGAAAACTTCTTGAGGCTATTTGGATAAATGCCAAAAAGCCTACAATGAATAGCAGGGATGAATTCCCAGAGGTCATACGCGACCTGACCCACGTATGTTCGCATCAATTTCTGATGTGGGAATGGTGCATTCGTCAACCTTATGCGACTATAATCAGCTGTTCTATTCTTCCTCATTGGAAGTCACGTAAAAAAGCGGTGAGTTTTTTCGAGAAGATGTTGACCATGTAATTACCATAGAGTTTTTCGTCTTTTTGTAAGTGTTATTGAAGCATTTGGCCTAGTAAATTGTATGTCAGTATACCCTTCCAGGCTCTGAAGAAGGCGATACTGCCGAAACGTCAGCTACTGTTGTATTGTATTGTGTTTTCCTATGGAAGTAAATGTATGCTGTTTAACAACCTCGTGATTGCTGAACAAGAAAACGACGCATTCATATTCCAATGCCGCGGTTAATAGAAAGCCGATCCTGGAGACGACAGATGGATGAAAAGAACAGTGAAGTGGAGTTCAAGAAAATTCAAGTCTTCTTGGAAGCCCACCGAAGCTGTGGGCTGACTTGTTCATTGTTAACGTCAACGTTTTGTATTCGCAGGTTGCACCGAACCAAGAATTTCAGGACTGTGAAATGGGTCTGGCACCATGTTCAAAGGTCGGCACTACCCTGGACGATGATTGCACGGGAGGATTCCGCGTTGAGACTGTTTGGAATATTCTTAGACACTCCTCTTCACTAGCGTTCTTCTTCATGATTTTTTCTTGAAATTTCATTACTATAAAGCCTTATAGGCTTGAATCTAAGTAGCTATCTGTTTGTGCTGATCTAGCAGCAAGAGGGTGTTCAGCAAATAGGCGTTCTTCAATGCCTTTGAAACAGTTTCTCTGGTTCATTTCCAATGTGGTCTTTCAGTCGCTTTCACTTTGTCAATCTTGGCTTTTAAGCTACCGATCACAAATTTTCAACAGTGATCCCTTACTGCAGAGCTAGGCTATGTCTATAAAATGTCTCAATATCATCGACGCCAGCCGCTGACCGCTCTATTTTTTACTCGTTTAATTGTTACAACCATCATCGCCATCAAATTCAATTCCAATTCAATCGACTTGGTTTCCTTTGGTTAATGTTTTGAATTGTAATCTCAAAAGTCGCTAAGGAAACGTTACCACACTCCATAGGGAAACATAGTATCTTCATTTAAAACATGAATAATGGTGCAAGCATGAGAATGCGTACATATAACCGCACATATATACATACACATGTACATGTATATATATATATATTTCCATAAAGTAGTAGAGTAGGATGAAACAATACAATAGAATTAATAATTAGATCATGACGTTCTCGTAAAGTCCATATGACCGTCTTGACATTTTGAAAGCCCACAGTTATAGTAAAGACTATAATTCAATCTTGGAAGGGTCATTAAGGGTATAGGTCAAGCCGATAAGTTGCCTTTCCAAACTTGTAAAAATATGATTCTTCAATTCGAAAAAGCGATTTATTTGTGGAAGAAATACGAGTTGAAATAGTGTACTCAGAATCATTAGACGCCACAATTTCAGTATTTCGCAACCATATTTAAGAATCCGCTAAGTGATCGGTCCACTTCCGATTCTTCTTCCTTCAGCAGACGTTCGAGTGCTGAACCGCGTCGTTTACGCATTCGCTTACTCTTGACATCCAATTTAGAAGCTCGACATGATATCATTGGTGACATTGTACATTTCTGCAGCGGTGTTGAAGAAGCACGTATACCTCTCTCATCAAATGTTCTGTCTAGTGACATCGAAGTGTCAGAAACATAATCTGAATTTGGTACAACTTTATAGTAGAACTCTGACGGCAAATACACGTCTCCCATAGTCTTATTAATGCATGGAATTCCCTACACAAACTTAAGAACCTATATCCTCATCGTGTTCAAAAGTTTTCACCTGTATCTACCGCTGACTGATCTGAACATGACGGAAGTTCCATTTCACCACAGTAGTACTCCTGCTTACAACCGCAACAAATACCTTTGATCTTTAAGGTATTACTGAAAACCAAACTATAATTAAACCATAACATGGTCTCGAGAATGCAAAAAAGAGCAAGCAGAGTTCACTAAAGCAGAGGAAAATAATGTGTGCAACCTACTCGGCTTCCTTGATTTTCAGGTCAAAGCTACGTCTGTTTCTCAGATTGATTCCACATCTTAAGCAACGTGTTCCATCGTTGATACGTTCTGTAACCGTAGAACCCTGCAGGAAAATAAGATGTTCACTAAAAAGAACGTAAAAGAAAAAACATAAAAAATAGAAAGAATTCTTCGTGTGAAGCACATTCTCTAGTAATGGATTTCATTCCTACTATACTTCTCAAATCGACAAAGCCGAACTCCACAATTTCTTCTGACGATTTCCAGTAATAGATATAACGACTACTCTCCATAGCGCTTATTTCCTTTTTGATGGTTTATTTCTCCACTTGACAACAACTCTTGTGTTATCTGATAGGTCACTGAAAGTTGACGTAGAAAGGATACGATCAAAAAAGTCTCTCCACACTTAAATTTCTTTTTATACAACATAACATCACATCCTATTATATGAATTCCAGAACCTCTTGCATTCGATTCGCTTCCTAGGATCCATCGTCCAAGAAGGTCTTCGAACTTTTTGCTTGTTAGTCCGGTTGCTGCCGTAAGGATTTTTAGTCTTGTTTTGAATGTCACTGAATAGTGGTCGAATTCATTCTCCTTCGAATCGTCATACTCATATAGGCGTACTAGGGTCTTGCACCCGAAATAAATGGTTATTAAGTACACCTCGAACCAAATGTCTCTCCCTTGGCTGCGGCGGCCGCAACGACGTGGCCAGAACAGGTTTGGTGGACCAGGGGCTGAGTCGAAGCATCGCCGTGCTCGTGGTGAACGGCATCAATATCACTGCATAACCCTTCCCTATTATCCAAATAAACATAGCTTAAGTTGTGAACCTCCCAATGGTTACCGCCTCATTGTGGCTAGGTGTCCCTGGGTGTCGGACTGCGATGTATAGCGGGTTATCCATTCCCCTGGCAGAGTCCTCCAACCTGAGAAGGAGTCCAGCGTTCCCATCAAGAAGCCTAGCTAAGAGTAAACCAATACCAGGATCGGCCACCGTCCTGGTATCAAAGTCGCATGGTGGTAAATCTCCTTCTGATCCACAAGAGCTGCGACTGCCTGTGGTGGTGAAGACCTGGGCCAGCCTTTACCAACCTCACCTAGGGATTCCAGGGAAACACAAGGTCTTAAGCAGCAAATCTCCGAAAAATGGAGATTATGCTGGGGCCCACACAACCAGTGAGAACGGGCCGTTCAAGTTCCAAATAATCTGTGAAAACACTTCCAGATGCTGACACCAACGTGTTTGCATTATGGCCATAGTTCTCAGGATCGACTTTCTATTAGCCTCGGCACTGGAATATGAATGCGTCGTTTTCTTGGTCAGCAATCGCGAGGTTGTTATACAGCATACATTTACTTCCATAGAAAAACACAAAACGACGCATTCATATGGCCATAGTACTTGTTCACTTACTTGGACACCCTCCCCACCCCTCTGGTTGTGCGAGCCCAAGTTTTGTTAGTTTAGTCATTGTAGATCCCTGGAACCCCGAGGTCAGCCCAAACTCTGCCCGCAGTTCGTCATCACCACAGGCAGTCGCCGTCCTTGTGGATCAGAGGGAGATTTGCCACCATGCGACTAGTGTGGTATCAGCACGATGACGGATCCTGGTATTCGTTTACTCTTAGCTGTGCTTCCTGATACAAATGCCGGAATTCTCAGCTTGGGTGGATCTGCTAAGGGGATGAATCTCCCCCGCTGTACATCGCATCCCGACACCAGGAACACCTCCCAGCAGCGATGAGGCGGTAAGCCGTTGGGAGGTGAGCCATAGTAACACATAATAAGCAATACCATACGTAAAATCCATACCCATAGAATGATAAAGCAAAGTCTCTTTTATTAGTTTCTTGGGGAATTAATGTTCGACTTATAATTTCATTTGCCTTGTATTATTTTTAAGCAACAGATTTCTTCTCTGCAAGGCACAGTATTACATATCATATATAACATGATATATAATAATATATGCAAAGCTTACTTCATCCCCTTTTGCAGCTTGTGATTGAATTATGATGTAGATTGTTGGTAGATTATGATTGGTAGATTTTACAAGTTAGAATTTAAGGTGTCGAAGCAGCGATGTCGACAAATCCATCTTTGCGAGTCCAAACTTTATCTCTTTTAGTGGGACGCAAATGGCTTAAAATAATTAATGAGATAATATGGCGTTAAGGAGGTGGTAACGAACGCAGAGTACGTCGGTGGTTTCAAAAATTTCGTTGCATCGAATTGCACGTTGAACGTATGGGACCTCACGGACGACGATGACCATGTGTTTTATATGTGGCTTCAATGGAAGGAAACAACAGCATATGTTCCATAACTTACAGAAGGACTTGATGTAAGCATATAAACTGTTCTGGAGCATCTAAGGTTGATTTGAAAGTAGAGAAGGCTCGATAAAAGGATGCTATACAAATTGGCAACACTTCGTACCACTGAACCCTGGCCATATTTCGCATTATTGACTGTGTAAAGGTTGAACGAAGTGGACTACGAAACTGCGCCCGATTCACCATACTCGGAGGACTTCTGGCCTATTGACTACCATTTGTTACAGTATCTCGACAAATTTCTTTGCCAAATTCCTGTAGAAACCAAGCCGAAGCCGAAACTCCCTACAACAACCTGATGGCTACCCGATGTTTCTCGTTAACAAAGAGGTGCAGACCCCAACTGTTTTTATTTGAATTAATAGAGTCTATTTTGAGCTGATATATGCAACTTTAACAATATAGGCCGACATTCAAAATTGATTTACGAGCAACCTAATAAAATCCTGTCGTGTTCACTACCTCTCGAGTCTTCTAATGGTCGAAAAACTACGACTTATTGTCAAAAACCAACAAGTTCATACCGCGGCGCGTCCGTTCCACAATACATCTGCGAAATCACGCATCAGTTTCCGTTCATTTTCATTCTAAGTGGTAATTTCTTCATGAACAAGTCTTTTTTCTACACATTTTCGTATTTAGCCGACAACGTGTCCACAACAAATGTCCTAGGCGTGATTGATCCAGATTTAGTTACACTATACATTCTGGTTCGCAACATATGTAGAAAATAAAAGATGAACGATAGAGAATTCGGCAGTGATCAATTCCAGCTGCACCTTTCCGGACCCACCATTCGACTCCACTAAACATGAAAGTAGTGAGTGAACCACAACGAAGCTATGATATGACCAACACTCGGAACTGAGTACATATTTCTGTTTAAATATTGACTTCCAGTAGCTCACGATATTTGAAGTCAGTGCTTTACTCTCCCAGACAGGTATGGTCCCAGTTTACCTGCACCGAAGAGAGGGAAGACATCGTTAATCCGAGACGGGTAGAAATAACAACGTATGTATTTCAAGGCACTTCTAATCACTGCTATACGCGTACCCATGTAAACAATATTTTGGCAAATTTATATATTTCCACATCCCCATTCTACGTGAAAACTGTAACTAAAGAACCATCAATTACTAATTAGAAATTGAGCCTTGTAACTTGAATCATGTTAATGAACACACAAAGAATAGGACTACGCGTAAATCAGGAGAAAACTCAAATCATGAAAAACATATAGTGTCAAGGTGAACAAAGCGAATGGATTATTTTCTGATTATAGAAACCACCTAATACAACCCTGGGTATTCGGTCTCACATAGGGAGACCCACTCTTCCTACGTTCGAGCATGTTAAAGAAACCTCTGGCAGACTATCGGTCCCGAAACTCCGCACTTACCATTTCAAGTCACTAGTTTCCCAATGCCCTGCTATACAGCAGAGATTTGGGTTTATAATTCAACTACGTCGAGAATTTTACGCATCATCCACAGCCGGCGATGTTTTCTGGTACATAGCTGGCTACATAAAAAAATTTGGTACATAAACGTCTAGAAGGAATGCTCAATTCTTATCTTTGATAACCATCCCGTGTTCACTAGAATATGTACAGCGAAAAATACATAGGCCCATCACATAATGAAAGAAGCTAACGATGGAGTGCACTCTAAAAGGAGGCAAGCATCCTCTGCATAACAACGCGCAAGATAGGTAGACGTGTTTGTGAACGTCATCAATCAACCGAATTCACACATGAAGACGATTTGTGGATCATGGAAAGTGCTTCACTAAGGCAACAACGGGCTTCCAACATGAACCACTGTTCCACAAGAATGACGTGAATGGGAAATCCGTTTTGGTTCCACTTCTCGTGAAAACGGAACTGCTCCAATTATCTATGTAGTTCCCAGGACAGACATTCCATTAACTTTCCCTTTGGTAAGAAGAAATCCACCGTTTTCTTGATGAGCAGACATGATATTATTGTTACACTATAATTCCAAAGCTCCAGAAATGAACAATGGGAAGTAGTGCTCCTGACTCCGCTTGACCTCGCGGCATAGTTTAAAATGGTTCTTATTTTACCTCAACCACGTACCAGTTGTCACCCAAGTAAGACTGTGTACCAGCCTGTCTCCATAAAATAACTAGACGTTTAACGTTGAACAAAACGGTGAGTGTTCAAAACAAGCTGTTTAGTAAGCGAATGTAAATTTATGCATTAAGATTTATCCGCTGAGGTTACTTTTTTAGGTTAGGTTTGAAAGCATTCGACTGAGTATATTCCGTGTCAATCTGAGTCTTCCAGGCTTTAGAAGACGAAGTGGCAAAATAGTCAGCTTTCATGAATAAACATGTAACAACAACCTCGCATCTGCTCACTAAGGAAGCAATGAACTATCTAAGCAGAATCATATCAGTTCGTTAAAGAATCTGAAAAGACCATGATCAATATGGGGAAAACAGCAAGTCCATGATATGGACACACAGTATAGTCTTCCACATTACACATTATTGGATCACATTCCATTTGATAACGACAATTCATCACAGTGACTCCAAAGGCAAAGGAAAGAACACAGTCTAATATGTAAGGAGTTATATTCTGGAATACTAGCTTGGAAAACTACCTTCACTACCCTATAACTTATCGAAGGATACCCTATTAGATATGTCTGAAGCCCGTGTGGTGTACTGCAAACACTATGGGGCCTCACGGCCCCATAATTATCGATGACAATCAGTTTTAAGTGGGTCAACTGTTCGTTCTTGGATAAGCCGAACCCACTTTTAAACTGAATTTTCCAAATTACTGATGCATGACACTTAAGATAAGGTGGTTCTGAAAGATAGACAAAAGAAAAAACAGTCGTCACTACCGAAAACTGTTAAACACATTAAGAAGTCCATCGGTCTCTGTTTCCAGTTTCCAATAATTGACAGAGTGCCACGCTTGAAGGATTACTGATGTTCCTGTTCGGTATATGGAAAATGTCCATTGCCGCCAAAGTTGCGTCACGACAAATATCAAAGTTTATTGATAAACATCCATTTTGTCGACAATGCAACATGCAATGAACAGAACAAGCTGCAACAGAACATCTCACACATCCAACTTGTCAGAGGAAAAGGATAAATACCAGACTGAAACGTATGTAAAATTGAGTCCTTTATGCTGTTCAGAGATTTAACCTTTTTACTTACTGCCTACTCTTTTTGACGGCAGGGTATATTGCGAAATATAACTTCAACGAAGCTGAGATATTTGCAAAACTCTGGACCGCAGGTGCCTATGGTGGGGAACGAACGCGCTATTGTCCTTTCCGGGAGTAACGCGTTCACCACCACACTATGCGGGTCCTTCGTTTCGTAGTCTCTCAGCTGTTCAGAGAGATAGACGGTGCTGGTGGTGAACCTCATGGTATACTTACTGGATAAAGAAAGGCATGTATACATGCATATGAAACCCTCCCAGCCTAAGGCAATCAATCTTTTCGCTTAATTCGTCAAGAAAGCAGCTCATTGAAAGCTATAACCACAGAAGCTCTATATTCACACAAGCGACCAGATAGCGCTCTCTTCCCCAAATTCGAGGAAAAGTAGAAAATGATATGGAATGTCCTTATTTCCACTGGTACAAACATTTTCTTATCTCAACAGGATCAAGGTTAACGGATAAAACTTTAGGCATTGATCAATCGTTGAGGGGATATGCCACGCATTCGAATCCATCAAGCACCGTTAAAGATAACTGAATGCATATCTAGCCTATACAACGACTAGCGTGGCCAACCGATGTATGATGTCCGCGTTGCTATCCTCGCAGATAGATGCGGTACCAATTTGCCGACATCGGAGGGATGAAAGGTGAGTCTTGGGCGCGGTATCGAACCCCTTGTAGGAAGCATATGTCTCAATAGGATATATACGGCCTTTTTTCCATTTGCTCACTCAGGCACGGTTGGGTAGAAAAAGCAGGAACTACTGCGACCATTGCACATTTCCACAAATGAGTTCACGATCCAAGTAGATATCAGTTAACCTTAAGCGAATGGAGTACTTACATCTCTATTTGTTTATGTTCTGGAAGTCTCCATTAACAAAAAAATGGGAATGCTACAAAGATACTATGGACATTATCTAAATTTTAACAAAATCCAAATTATATCTGGAGACCCAAACTGTAAACAAGGCCAATTGCAAATGTGTTGAAGGACTTGAAATTGTAAAAAATCAGTTCCGGAACAAATTTTATAAGCACAGAAGTCCAAACATCAGTGAATAGTAAGAATCTAGGAGCTGTAATGTTTTCAACGGTACAGTTCATTTTGATGAACCTGCAGCCCACAAAGGTTACGTGCGAAATTCATTGGAACAACCAGATTCCTCCAAGAAACTGTCTTTTTGTAAACCATACAATGAAACGCAGTTCTTCCCTAATCTCACACGACACAACATCTGTGCATGATGAGAGCCTAGCGGTTGGAAAAAAGAAGGTCTAGCAAGAAGCATGTGGTGAAATACTGTTCCGGAAAAAAACTGCATTTGAATCAATGCGTCACTAAGTGTTTTTGTCACCTGACCCACCACAAGTATGAGTGTCCTAACTGTCTCTAATCTTATGCAGCGATTACTGACTTCCCCTATGTCAGTGGTCACCAGCCGATTCGACGTTCCATCAAGCTTCTTTAACAGACAGTCTAGCAGATGGATGCTGACTAAAGCAATAAGTCCCGACGAGGTGAAGATTAACCCAGAGAATTCCCTTTAATTGTGCACCAGAGTTAGCCATATCTGTCGTACAACACGATCCGATCCCACCACTGCGCATTTCCATGCATACAGATGGTTTCCATATCGATTCAATCAGTAGCTTAGAACCATCTAGACGAAAATAAAGGGTCCAGAGTTACCCTGCCGCAAAGATGGCCTCGAAAATTGATGGACCACGTTCGCAAATCTTACGAAGTTGCATGAGACATCATGCAAGAAAAATTGGAGTTGCCTCCCAATTTCAACGACTTATAGAACTTCGCTTATTGAAAAGCCTTATATTACCATAATATAAGTAGTTAACACATAATCTTCCATTAACTGTAAGCCAAATGGACACCTCGACTCACCTATAAACATGTTTTCCATGCCTCTCTCTAACAACTATAGCACAAGTCCGAGAAAACCGAGGCATTTACTAGCCCCCACTCCAAATACCTGATTGACTAGATAGGTGAAAATAAATCCCCGCTTAAGACACTTACGTCGTTCGCCCTGCTACTCCAGGCAGAAGCCAAACAAGTTGGTAGACCGTTGTGTAGAGCAAACTCTGAAGTAGCTAGAAGATACGAATACGTCTCTGCAGACGCTTTGCTGATGTTATTCTCCAATTCAGAATTGTTTAAATTGTCCTCCATATAAAAAACACTGTTATTAGCCCGCAGAACCATAGAAAATCTCCATAAAAGAAAAATTGGCGTGAGTGCGCAAGAGTCGTTACTACTAATCGTAAGTGCTAGCAACAATTTATCTCATGCGGCAACAAATTCACAGTGAGTAACAGAAAAACAGGAACCACGCAAAAGATCTACATATATTGTTAGAAAAAAACTTAGTAAAATTACAGCAACAGGGAATTAGGAAACAAAAGCGAACCAAAAAACAGGCGAAAGTAACTCAACCCTATACAGGAACTATCAATTTTTTCGCACGTATTTTTCAGTTCATCTTAGCAGCCGACTGAAGCACCGAAGATGCTTCCTCGACCTTCGACTTAAATAGATCCATATCTTGCAACATCATGATTAGCTCCGAGTTGTCGATTTCCAACATCATTCCCGTAATCTTTCCAGCATCTTTATGACCGGGATACAGCCTATCTATGAGGGCATATATGCGTTCTCCGAGCAGTTGTTTTTGTTCCTAAAATAGTGATAAAATGTTAACTTGACGTTGATCACATCAATTTCTCATAACGAAAGATGAAAGATTTTCAATCAGTGTGGAAACTCATTAACAAAAGCACATAGAGGTGCTTTCATTTATTGGCCGCGAACTCTGCAGAATAAACTGATACTGCAACGGGCGTAGGTCTTCAGCGAGATTTATGTCGTTTTTTAACAAGTCATAACCATGTTAACAATTAGTCCTACAATTTATCCAAAACAGAAGACTTGTTATTTTTCTTTACCTAGCTGATTGGTGCAGGTTTAGCTAAGGCTGGTTTCTGGATGGAAATACGGAACTCTATCTAAGCTTAAGTCGACTTGCAGGGTGAACTTCTAGTGAAGTACCATACCACAGAACATTCCCTATACAGTAGAAACGGCTAACCAAACAATTACTCTAGTCATGTACTGCATTATTTTATATATTATGTACATCTTGCCTACCTTAATAGTTAATAGTTACTAGCCTAATATTAATGTCCACTCAATTAGCAAAGCATAACACTTCCTAGTATTAGCAAATTTACCATTTCACCCTTATTATTCTAGGCTCTTCTTTTGCAACAAACCTACAAATCACAAAATAATATGCAGTTTGAGAAAAAGATGCCTTGCACCACTAACACTGTACGTACCTGAGGTGCAGCCTGGGCAAGCATATGAGACGTAAGAGGCTCTTGTCCTCCAACCACTATCCCCTGATTAATATGTTGTCGCTGCTGCTGGTTTTGTTGGTATTGTTGAAACAGTGGAGCAGCACCTTGCTTTCCACCGGTGGCTTGAGATCTCTGGCCCTAAACGGCCTACATTGAAAACAAACCAACACGGTTATTCAAGTGAACAAACTCGAAGATTTACTTCAGATCCTAAATTAATTGTGGTACTATGAAAAAAACTAATTCCCTCATATTACTAACCGGATGCTGGCGCTGACCAGCGCCCTGACCTTGTCCAGCAACTCCAGCTGCGACAGCCCTTTGCCCGGTAAGACGATTTCCAGCCTGCAGAGCGCTCGATGTGAACTGCTGAGAGCGCACGTCAGTCGTGCCTACTCCAGCACGGCTACGACCCTGGAAAACCGGTCCTCCTGGAACAATATACGGATTTTGGCCACCGAAGTTGGTTTGCCAGTTTCTCGCCGTGCTTCTCATTGCGGTTCCAGGCATGGCATTTGGAGCAAAGCCTCGCTGATTCTATAAAAAGCGCAGAAGTATAAACAATTACAATTACAATTACATCCACCCAGAATTCTAACATTATACACGAGTTGGTCTAAAAATATGAACACATATCTCAGACTTGTCCAAAAACGCGTTGAACTCCTGGTAATTTACGAGAGGGGAAAGTGGAGTCCATAAACAAACTGAATATATTGGACGTGAACAGATACTTTGGTCACTTTACTAAAAGGGAAAACAAATATGCACATGGAATACCTGTAATGTGCTTGAGACGAAATATCCGCCCTGGCTAGGTGTATACATAGTACCAGGAACGTTGTTGCTGAGTCTCATACTTGCTAGTCTCTGCATGTACTGCGACGCCAATTGTGCACGACGATCCTCTTTCCGTTGTGCTAATGCAACGTAGAGTGGCTTTGAACACACCATTTTCGAGTTCATCTCAGTTACAGCGTTAGTAGCTTCATCAGGCTTCTCAAAACAAACGAATCCGAAACCTTTTGAACGACCATTTCTCATCTGTCATCACCTGAAAAGAACAGAGACAGACATACAGAGAAAAGTCGGATTTTCGAACTAGAAGTAATCAACGGAGATGACGGACAAACTAATCTGAGAGTAAAAAACCTAAAAATAAGTACAATTACCAAGAATAACACAAGAACTACACAAGGACCAAAGCACATATTAAAAATGAGATATCAAACCTTGCAAGATGTGATTTTTCCATATGACTCAAAGTGTTTGCGAAGAGTCTCATCGTCGACAGTGTCATCTAAATTCTTTACATAGAGATTAACCCCTTGATAACGTTGCATGCGTTCGACCTGAAATATAGGATTATGGATTGACCTTGTTTAATAACACCCCGTATGGACTTTACCTACACAAATCAAAAAAAGAGTTCTTTATGCAAACTGATACGAACTGATGCGAGTAGCGCGCAGTGATAAAGATTGCGTTCACTACGCACAAGCCTTATCCAATCCCATCCTAGGTCAAAGTCTCCTATAGTTCCGTAGTAGAGAAATTGGAACCAGAAATATCTGGAGTACTCCTTTTGATTCACAAATACTGGGGGATCACCTGTGGGCAAGATCTGGGAATGGTCTAGCTCGGTTGTCACAAAATTCCATGAAGAATCGACATTAAATGGACTGAACCCAAGGCAGAGGCCAAACCAACATGGCACTAGAACACGTTTGCAGATGATGGATGTGAGGAAACCCGCCAATGAGAGAAGTGCTGGGATCTGTACAATATGTGATATCTGATCATTTCAGAAAAATTATCTATAAACAAGAACTAACCTTTTGAAGGTCATGTTTGCGTTTAAGTTCCGCATTACGTTCGCTCTTTTTTTGAGCACGGCAAACGACCAGTTTGTACTCAGTTCCCTCGATGACATAGTCGTTCATTTCTTGCACAGCCTAACAAACACGTTTAGAGTGAAGCCTAACGATATGAAAAAAAAGTAATGTAGTGAAAACGAAAAAAAAAAACCTTCTCGGCTTGCTCTGGCTGTTCGTAAGCAACAAAACCAAAGCCTTTCGATTTACCCTCGGCATCAGTCATGACAGCACAACTCGTGATTTGACCAAAAGGTTCAAAAAGCTTCTGAAGTCCCTCTTTATCAAGGCTCTCACCCAAAATTTTTGATAAATACGTTAGTAAATTTTTTTGTGGACTCCCCCATCTCGCGCATCCTTTGGCTTCGCGGCTGGAATTTTCCCACATATCTAAAAGGTACAATTTAAAATAAAACTCGTACTAATCCAAACAAGAAAAATCGAACAGCTCTAAACAGAAAGCAGTACAATTACTTGTGGCAATTTATTTCATTCATTGATTTCTGTTTTAAAAAGCGAAGGTAACAGAACACAACAAGAACGTAAAAATCTATGAGACTGTGAATTCTTTCAGAAAATAATGCTACTTCCTCCCAGGAAGCCCAGAAGGGTTTCTTTCCCAGCTAAAGGTTATTAATTCATAACTAGCGGCTCCACAACAATTGCAATTAATGAGAATATCGGCAGCCAAAGCCTTTTTCCTGAGGAAATCTGACCAGACTTACACTTTCTTCCCTGCTAGCAGCATACCATTGACCTTGTTAATTGCATTCTGAGCAGCTTCGTCGGTTTCGAAATGAACAAAACCATAACCTTTGCTATTACCTTCATCGTCAACGGCCACCTGTGCAAACAAAATATATGAGTAAAAGGAGCAGTAACGAGAATAACTAAAAGGAATGGAACTCACTTTGCACGAAAGAATGTTCCCAAACAGCGAGAATGTGTCATAGATAGACTTATTGTCAATGACTTTGTCCAGATTTTTAATAAATATGTTTCCCGTGCCTGATCTTCTTACGGCAGGGTCACGTTGAGACCACATGATCCGCATCGGTCTGCCATGCAGGATGTCAAAATTCATGGTATCCAGGGCGCGTTCCGCTAGAACGATACAGTATTGCTAAAAACACGATGGGGAAGAAAGCAATCAATAGGTGTCTTAAAGTTAATTCATTCTATTCGTGTAATTAAATGTTCTCAGTAAAGAATTCTTATTTAAAATTGTATTATTGCGTATGTTCTTCTCGAACTCAATGAACCTAAATATGACGTGATCAAATCAGTGGTCTACGATACAACACCAATAACTATCCAAATTGTTGAAGCCTGTGTAACTTACTGAGAACTATCACAAAATCCCGCTAATAAGTGTACTTAAACCTAAACATTGATATGTCACCCAAAAAACAGTAACCGCGATCACAGATACGTTCACCTTGAAAACCCTTTATCAGGTCACCTACGTCCGACATACACTGCCTTACACACGTATAGCAACAGCAAACAACAAAAAAATACTAAAATGAAAAGGAGACTCAACAAGTCAACTTTGACAAACACTCACCGTCAGTTGGTTGCTGGAAATTGACATACGCATAGCCAAGGGAAAGACGGCTAGCGTTGTCACGGCACACGCGGATGCTCAACACAGAACCGGCGGTGCTGAACTTTTCGAACAACATCGACTCAGTGACGTCGGGATGAAGATCACCGACATAAAGCGAAGCCATCGAATACGATGGCGTACCCGTGTTGGCGTTTGCGACGGATGCGGTCATGTTGTCAGACCCAACTACAAAAACATTTTAGAGATGCAGCCAAAATCTCTGCCTTCATCGAAATCAGCTGACGATTCTATAGACATGACAAGCTACCGTTTTAACAAACGACACCACTACGCTTATATAGCATGAACATTGATTGTTTTATATTACAATTCACCGTTATCAAGAGAATAATCGCGGCATTGTTTAGTGTCTAACGAGAGCATAGGATTTAGCACTTTTTGGGTCTGAATGAAAGCGATTTTAGGCATGCAACCCCTGTCGTTGCAGATGAAACCCGGAACAGAAGTACAAGCACTGGTTGGAACCAATTAGAGCAAAACCATGTTGCTATCAAATGAATGCTATCTTAAATTTCACATGAGCTTGCACAGAAAGCACTAAGATGGAATCAAGCGGTGTCACTTTCCCCAATACAGGTTGCTCCAGTATTGTATAGGATAAGTACAAAAATAAGCAAACGATATAGGTAATGATAATATAACGATGATATAATAATAAGTAACTGACAAAAGTACACAATACATGTGTTTATGTGAATGACCCAAAATCAAGTTGGCAGCACTCTGCTCGATATTTCGCACATAGAATGTGCATCTGCAGGAATATTAAAGGAAACCAACAAAATAGAACAGAGAGAAGACAAAGAGGAAAGGAAGAGGAGAACAGAAGAGAAGAGAAGAGAAAGAAAGAGAGGGGGAGAGAAGCGAAGAGAAGGGAGAGAAGAGAGAAGTAGAAGTGATCATGACGAAATCGTCCACACATTGTTACCAGCGGGAAAGCGGGAAAGCGGGAAAGCGTGAAAGCAATGAGGTCCTAAAAGCGTACGCAATATTGCGATTTGCAGACACCACACAATACAGTACCCAATAACGAGAACGCGACGCCATCAGAGAGTATTGACTCCTGGCCTATGACGACGCAGCGGTTCTGGGTCCGTTTATAAGGAGTTTTATGGTTATTTGCATCGATCAGATAGAGACTATGATTAGTATTGGGGTTACGGAAACCTTGACGACTAGAGACCAGAGATATTGACACGTTAAAAACTATAACAACAACGGAATGTTAGAACTGGCAAGAATGAGAATCCACAGGATGAAAGAATGTCGGGTACGTGCGCATTCATGGTTTTCTACTAAAAACAACTACTTCAATACGACTGCACTTATTGTGAACTGGAACGAACGGAATGGAACAAAATGGAACGATTAACAAACGATGAAGAAATGGGGTTGTTAGGGGTGTCTTGGGGACCACTTCTGGAGGATTCTGGTGTTGTCTGACAGAAATAGAGCTGCTGACCACTGGATGATCGGCGGAGCAGTGCGAGCAACGCTGGGCTGGGGCGACTGATGGAACCGCCGCGGCCGAACCTCGCTTGTCTGTGCCGGACCGACCACCGACCCGCCGACCGACCGACCGCGGCAGCTCATCGTGTCGGATCGATGAACGACACGCGTCGAACACGAGCAAACATGTCAGGAAATCGATGCGCTCGACCGTCGACTCGACCATAACGCCGCGATCGATCCGATATAGAATTGATACGATGCAGAATCGATCCGAATATCGAAGAATAAGAACACATCTTTAAAGAGGATTAATCAAAATTACACCGCAATTACGTGATGTCCAAGTCGAAGTCCGGTATGGAAAAGACCCGTGATAGTCATAATACGTCTTAGATTTCTGTGAACTTCTGGACGAAAACGGACGAAATCCACGACTGACGACAGCCTGGGGTTCCCAATCAATGCGAGAAACGGCTGAGAGGACGTCCCATGCCGTCGAGACTAGCATACACAAACATATAGCGCCGATTATACAACTAGGTTTTTCTTCCCAGTTTATTGCTAGGTTCCCTAATTGGTCATTTCAGCGATAAATGCTGCAACTCTTACAGTTTCTCTGTTAAGGTCAGCAGAATATTCCAAGTGTCAAAGTAATCTCAACTCCAACAATTGAAATGCAGGCCGCTGCAGAGACGATTGCGGATTTCGTAACCATGAATTCCACAATGCACAAAGTTTATTCCTTTTTTAAACAACCTGCTATCTAGTTTTTTTTCTAACAATTAATTTAAAATGACTTCAGGTAGGTTGAAATGACGGTCTCAACCAAAGATGGGGATTCGAAATGCTATAGAAGCATGAGTCAGGGGAAGGGCCTCGGAGCGTCCAGCAGGAGACCTGAGTCTTCATGTTGGAGGAATTGATAGCTGCAGTATCATCTGAAGACGATAGTCGAAGCTGCCTCAGCAAAAAACGACCTGAGGGGTTCTAGCAAAACTCGAAGTTCACCATTCAACAATCGTTTCATTTGAAACGCGCTGAAAAGACGAGCAGCTCTCTTAATGGTTCTGTTTTTTGTTTCTACCAAACAATAAGACGACTCAATTATTAACACAATAGGGCATCCCGTGCTTGAAGAAATGTGGATCCATACTGGCTTTGAAAATCTTCGTTGTCTACGCACCAACATCATGCTATGACGAAGTCAATCATTTTCGGATGTAGTTTGCTGACTCTGAATAACGCAGCATACCGGCGGCTTGTTCGCCGATAATCCGAAAAAAAGTGTCTCCATGGACTTGGAGAAGTTCTATAGAGAAGACCGACCACACATCCTTCAAGGCCATCATTGGAGATTTTAACGCTAGGACTGGACCAAGAAGAACATTTGGAGAACGTCAGGTTGGGAACCACGCATTAGAAAGTAACGAACAGGGTGAGCGGCTACCTGAGTTTATCATGTCGACCAACACCATTCATGACCGCCTAACTAGTAATTCCAGGAGCTCTACCTTCAACGCTGAGCGTGGGAATCTCTCAGTAGAGAGTACCAAAACAAAGCAGACTAAATCATAGTAAATCGAAGGTTTGCCTAATCGATGTCGCTGTTGTCCCAAAATTCTACACGGACTCAGTCCACCATCTCCTTCGTGCAAGATTCTATTTCTCGCGCAAAGGAGAAAAAAGCCGCTAAATTCAAAAACCGAAGTCCCAGAACCACCGCAAACTGGGACTTATTCAATTCATTAGTCGGCTCCTGGGGAAGATGCCGTTCTCGATAACATCGACGAGGAATACGATCGGCTCACTCAACATTTTCGCGTTAGCGCTATGAAAGCTGAGCGTTCGAAAGTCACCAGCAGACGTCTGTCTCCAGAAACACTCGAGCTGATACGCAGCGTGGAATCGCATAGCTGCAGGCAACCGCGAACTAACGTCCGAACTTGCAAAACAGTGCAGACAGGCGAAAAAAGAAGATCTTAAAGAGAGAAGAGCAGCAGTAATGGTCGAAGCTGCAGAGGCCGTCAAAAGCATTCGCAAAAGCCCACTGAAGCTTCGCCAATTACAACACCAAGATAATTGCACTCCAACGCTCAGAAAGAAAATCATTCACGACTACTACTCAGATCGCTTCAATAGCCACGTCCTCTTTCACTCATTTGAAGTAAAGGAGGATGGATATGCCATACCACCGGTTCTCCCTTTCGAAATGAGACATGGTATTTCGTCGATAAAAAATCGAACAGCATCAGATCCGGACAGGAGGATGAGATCTGAACACTTGAAGAACCTTCCGTCAGTCCTCATAAACACACTGGATCCGCTCTTCACACGTTACCTGTCCAAATGCAAGGTCCCTTCTCAGTGGAAGACCAGCAAAACCGCGCTGTTGTTCGAGAACGGTGACCTCCACTATATCGGCAACTACCGCTCATTCTGCTTACTGACTGTCTTCTACAAACTTTTCACTTGAGTCATCCTAAACAGGATTGACAGAACACTGGACGAAGGACAGCCATGTGAGCAAGCAGGGTTTCGAAAAGGATTTAGTACGACGGATCACATCCACACTAATAAACAAAGACTCATTGAAAGTATCACGAGAGTACAAAGAGACCGCTGTCTCTCACTTTCATCGATTTAAGGAAATGCTTTCGACTCATAACATAGATAGAAGTCATGGAAGCTCTGAGCAGCGAGAGTTCCTGCTCAGTATACAAAGATTCTTCGTGAGCTGCATAAAATTCCCACAACCAAGACAATACCATTTTACGAAACGTCGTCAAAGGAGGGAATGAAGAAGTTGGTACCACCTGGCCAAAATTATTTACCGCCACCCTGGAGAATGTCATGCGAACACTGGAATGGAAAAACGTGGGAATGAAATCGGCAATTGCACTATTTTGGCTTTGCTGGTGATATCGTTCTTATAACACCAAATATCAGCCAAGCGGAACGATTGCTTGCCGTTTTTGATGAAGCCTGTGGAAAGACTGATCTTCGACCAAATCTCACAAAAACGATGTTCCTGAGGAACGAATTAGTCATTTGCACTCAATGTAATGAATATCTCCGAATGCTTCAGCTACTTCCATCTAGAACGAAAAGTCAAAATTATGAGCGACGAGTTACCGACAGAGTTCAGCAGGAGGAAGAAAGCGGCTTGAGAAGCTTTCAAGAGCGAGGATGTAGAGAGGGAGAACAAAGAGCACCCGAATCCGTGCCCACCTTTTCGACTCTAATATTCATTATTCTTCCTGCCTCAACGCATGCGTAGGAAACCTGGTCGCTACATAAGTAGGATGGAAGGTCACTTACTGTCATGGGACTCGCAATCAAAAGGGCGATGTTTTGAATATCCCGTGTCACGCAAATGAAAGAGCGAATCCGAATCACGGACCTACGTTGACGACCAAAAATCAAAGACGCAGTTCTATGCGCCAAACTGTCGAAGATAAGGTATATCAGACACATATTACGTATGAACGAGAACCGATGGACAAAAGCCGTTAGTGACTGGATTCCTCGAGATGTCAAACGTGCATAAAGGAAGACCACTGACCTGATGGTTAGAGTACTTCACGAAAAGCCTCGGAGAAAGGTATGGTACTCAACAGGTCCCTAAAGCCAGCACAACCCATTGGACTACTCTTGCACGCGACAGGGGAAAAATGGAAGACTTACTGGCGCCCGCTCGAGTCACTCGACCATCGTCTAACAGGTGATATAGATGTTGGCATCCAATGAAAAGTGTGTCCTATACGGTAACTAATGACATGGCAGGGAGTGTAGAATGAGATGAGAGTGCGAAACGTTTTCCAAACTCGACTTCGAAACTAAAGATGGTTATGTTCACTATTTTCTTCTCAGGTGGTGGAGTGCTGCAGTAAAATGTCCGAAACCTCTTTAGAACGGTGGCAATAGAGAAGCACAACCGCGCAATCGATGAATTCCTGGAAGACTTGCGGCGTATTTACCCGGAATTGGTAAAACGTAATAGTTCCTTTTTTTGCTACGACAACACTCTACCACATCTTTCACAACGAACGGTATAAAAAGTTGAACGAGCTCAGCTAGGAAACGCTTCTTCATCCAATCTACTTGTCTATCTTTTCGTCCATCAACTACGAATTCTTTCAAGTATTATTTAATTTGTATTCCATTAGATTTCGGCAGAAACTTAGAGGGTAGAAGCGTATCTTATTTTACAAACTTGCATAAATTCTAGATACTGACACAGCTTCGTTTCTCAACATTATTTGAAGTATGTTTCGTTTGTGACAGCACTTTTTCCTCCCAACGGTTTGCCGCTTCATCGTGGCTGAGAGGTGTTCTTGGGTACCGCGCTTCGATGTACAGCGAAGGGATTCGTCCCCCTGGCAGGGTCTCCCTAGCTGAGAAGTAGTCTGGCGTTTCCATCAGGAAGCCTAGCTAAGAGTAAACCAATACCAGGACTCGCCACCGTTCTGGTATCAAAGTCGCATGGTGACAAATCTTTCTCTGACCCACAAGGGCTGCGACTGTCTATGGTGTTGAAGACCTGGGGCAGCCTTTGCCAGCCTCATCTCAGGATTCCAGTGAGCCATAATGGCTTAACCAGCAAATCTCCGAAAAAATGGAGATTATGCTGGGGCCCGCACAACCAATGAGGACGGGCCGTTTAAGTGTCAAGTATGTTTACTTTGCGAAATACAACCACAACGATGCAGAGATATTTGCAAAACCCCGGCGTCTGCGGTGGGAACGAACGTGCTATTACCCTTTCCGGAGGCTAACGCGTTCACCACCACACCATGCAGGTACTTCGTTTCGCCTGTTTCTCAGCTATTATTAGCTATTATTTCAAGCAGTGTAATGAATCCTACTGGATTGCTCAATATTGTATCAAGGTGTGCTATCACTACCATGTTACTCCACGTTCATTATCTGCTTATCATCTGTATACCAGGTAGTGTTCTACGTTTGTAGCCATCGAGAATACCATTATGGTTGCAGCTAAGTAGTCTATGGCGATGACACATTGAGCTTTGAAAGTTGAGCTAATAGTAAGCATCTCCCATGAAAACCGTGCAAATTATCGATTTTTTCACCACATTTTTTAAAAGCGTCATTTTGTTTTAGTTTCTTCAGGAGTGGGCTGAGCAAAATAAACACATATGGTCACGGAAGTGATATTCCTTTTGAGAGTACACGAAATCGGTACTTCGACGTAATTCGTTTTCATGCTTAAGTGAACTAATCTAGTCTAAAAAATCATGCAAACTCACCTGGAAACTAGGATCACCTCGTATATAGTAGTGGACTAACTTACTGTACGAGTAGCTTATAATAAGAAACGAAAATGGAAGAACCAGAAATGAACTCACCGCGGTTGGTAGCTGTAATGGGCGATGGTGATGGCATACCGTTTTGCTCCATGAGGAGTTGATGAGGCAATGAACATCACCGTTCTTCATCCAGCTAATATACCCTCTTATCATACCACCATATCATGCCTTCGATAAGCTAGCTAACATGTTTGCTTTGTTCGAACATGATAGCCAGTTGATAACAAGCCAAAATCTACGTTCATTGCTTTATCACTTTTTTTGTTAATACGACGCCTGATAAAACAAGTAATATGAAATGTAAAATATCTCCGCTACTTGAGTTGACTGGGGATTTCTTGAATTCTAGTGCTCTAGATTTGTTTAGATTGACCTTGATTCTGTAACGGATGTGCTAACGATAGTTGATGTTTCTAATCTCGAAAGAAAAAACCAGAGAATCTCGTCTTTTTAAGTATGATGTTGATAAAGATGTCAAATTTTTCTTAATAGAACCTTTGATGGCTCCTCCAAACTCCAAAGAAGACGAAATTCACCGATACACTAGCGGAAGTAGTATGAACATCATGATACTGGCGACATTTTATCAGACGGGAAAAATCTGTTCACAGTATTTCATCAGCTATGAAATATTATAACATCTCTATATAGAAAGTAGTGCTGGTTACCTTACGCCTGACTGACATATTTCAATACTTATAAGGGCCATCTTTTTGAAATACAGAACTCAATACAGCTGTGATTTTACTCACTCCGCTATGGTTGTCGTTTAGGGAGGTGTTCCGTTTAGTGAATGGAATACTCATGTCCTGAGCTAAGAGAAGATTTGTTTGTGTAGCTGTGAGTACAGATGATCAGGCAAACACCAACGTAAGCACTCACTGATTTCAATTCTGGCCTAACTTTCATGTATGAGGCTTTAAGCACGGGATATTTTTTAGCTCTATAAATACACTGTAAGTTTTAAGCTCACAGAAAACACTGGTATTCTGCATGGAACGAGTCCCTATTCAAATCGCTCGTACATCTGAAACCTTTGAATACTTGAGAAAATCGAGTGGATAAATAAATGTAAAATGAAATAAATGAACGAGAAGCTGTGGAGGCTTTAGTGATCAACTGTTAGTCCATTGATGTCGAACAATATTGCAAATGTCAATTATAAACTATTGTACTGACTTTTTTTTAAAAAAGTACTTAATTGCGTTATTTTGGTCACTGTGTGGTTATGTGCTGCCGTTTACTAAACAAAATAAAGTAAGCAAACATGAATACTACAGTAACCATATGTTGTATCGGAATAGCTGCCGTTTCTCGTAAGGTAAACTTCCTAAGATTGAAGAACTTTTGCAGCTTTCATAGAAAATACCATTAAAAAAAAAGCATCGTTTATAAAAGCGTAAAGGATAAAGCTCTCGGCGATGATCAATTCCTGAGGGATGCGCCATGCATTCGACTTCATTAAACATCGATTAAAGTGATTGAATGCATATTTGGCCTTTACAATGACTCACGGTGGCCTACCGATGTATCGACCCAGTGCTGCTATTCTCCCAGACAAGCCTGGTACCAATTTGCCGACCCCGGAGGGATGGAAGGCTTGGTGGACCATGGGAGCTGGGATCAATTCCACGTGTGCGTTGCAGGACGCTTCCGACCACTGCGCTACACGCGCCCTTTCATCGTTTATATCGTTTATATACGACTAAAATCGTTACTGAGCCAGCAGGATTCTTAAGATTTTAATTTCTCATGGTTTATTTCTCCTAATTCTTGTATTCTGCATAAAAAATCCGCTTGTGCTGTGATTGAGTAAAATATTCTTCATGCATGGCAAAACCGCCTTTTAAGGAACTTCTTTAGAATTAGATTGTTACAGTCCGTGTTTCGTTCAGCCTTTTTTTTAGAACTCATTCTTAAAAACCTTTTCTAGAACTCATTTTCCAAACTCTCATTTAAAACCCATCTTTGAGAACCTCTATTGATGGCTGTTCTTTAAAATTCGTTCCTCATTTGAACTCAGAAGTAATAATGAGTTCCGTGTTCGATTGATTATATAAGTTAGCAAATTCGTCTACGTCGAATGATAACCCAAGATTGTACCATTTTCAGTGTTTTGATAGATTTTGTTCAGTTGGTTATAGGGAAGAAGAACAAGAGTACTCCCACTTTATCTACCCCTCAAATGTTTTCTCAATTTCTCCATTCTGCACTTGTTCCTGTCTAACGAACTGTAATCCGAAGCGAGGATCTCCTAAGGCTTCAACGAGTTCGACGATACCGAAATCCGGCTAAGAGGAAATGAAAATCGCCGAAAACCGTTGCCGAGGTTGCATTCTATAGCAGGTGACAGGTTAATGCAACACCGTGTGAATGCTGTTGCAAAGCTCCCTCTGGACTTTAAGAGAAATACAGGACCGTGAATCTGCACGCATAATAACACGCCACTGAAACTGTTTTATCCTCAGCATCTATAATAGAACATTCTCTTCGGATGGGTGCTAATCCAGAATATCAAACGAGTGCAAGATCTTGCGCAGAACTCCAACTAAGAAGAATCTTCTCAACTGCTGTCCAAATTTGCTCGTTTAACGTGCTGTGCATGCTCTTCGCGAATATTCTGTCTCACTGGGGATATCAAGGACTATGGATAAAGCTTGACTAGTTGAGCAGACAGGGTTACGACAACTTCTGTGCCGGTTTAGATCTTAATCGTGGCTAAGGTCATAGAGTTATATAGAAAGAATCACCTGCTGATTGCCCTAGCCTTTGTCGACTGTGAAGAAGCTTTCGACAACATATGAACCAGCATCATAAACCCAGTGCGGGTAGACAATGAAGCTGTTCTACATAAAAACACTAAGTGACAAAAATAGAGCCCTTTCACAGATCTGACGTTCCTACGAAGAAACGGGTCCGATGATCCGATGGCGCAAAGGCAACTTACTGTATATGACTCGATTAGGTTAAAGACACTATACTCGTTGATGAAAAAATCTTTGTCAAACGTAGTTAGTGTCAAAAACTTGTGATTTAAAAAAAATTCCACAACATTGGATGTTCACAGACTTAAACGGGAAGGGAAAGGACAGTACTGTGATTAGATCGAAAGAAAACCTAGTTCACGAAAAATCTACGGTTCGATGGAGAACAATTCGAGGTAGATGGTTGTCCAACTGCACTTGCGCTTTCGTAACGGTGCTATTTTTTTCGATAACAGACGGTAATTTCCCGAGCATTAGAGGGTTTCAAGAGTTCACAACTTTATGGATTTATAGAGGAGGCTTTGATCTATCGCATTAATAGTGTATATATAATTTTTTATTCAGTGTTGTTTCAAAAGTAAATATGCTTAGAACAGAAACTCCCAAAACACTTTCAACGGAAAATTGGCAGCTACAAATACAAACGACACAGTACGGAACACCATTATGTCATTCTGGACGAAATCCTGCTTGTTCGTATGCTTTAATGTCCGAAGTATGGGCCTTGAAGCAATAAAAGGGGAAGGAACATATGTCATGGGCTCCAAGGAATGGGAATTTCATATCGTCTGTAATTGCCAATTACATTTTTTGTTTTTCGTCTTTTCGCGCGATCTCTCATCCATATTGTTTCTCACGCTCATTGAATGCTATCTCAAGCATGAGGCGTTCTCATAGTTAAATAACCATATATCTTTATTCGTTTCTTTAAGTGCACCATTCGCGTTTTCAAGAATTGGATTTTCTACCGACTTAATCGCAGGTCTGTCTATTTTCCCGCCTTGTTGAGTTCATTGAGCATTGTCTCTAGTCTTCCAGAACTTCTCGAAAAGATGAGAGTGTTGTTGTAAGACAGCGGTTTGGCAGAAATTTCGCATATGTATGCCTTTCTCGTCACAATCCACTAACGATGTTATCTATTGTAGGATACCATAGAGCAACTTCAGAGACCTGATGGTGCCCAGCCGGGGCTCATTTGTAACAAAAGTTAACGACAATGGAACAATTGTATTTTTTTCATTGCAGCTGGATATGGTGGGCAAATATGGTTAACTGTCTCTTTTTGAGATTATTAAGCTAAGACAAGGATTTTTTGAAACTTTTATTAGGCTCACGTTACGGCTTTCTTGTCTTCTTCAGAGCCGAATTGATTCCAGTCGATGGTCCACAGTCGTTCGCCCTGGCAACGTGGCTCTTCATAGCGTTGTCGAGTCGAATCCTCTAAAGCACCGCTCAAATGAAGTAACTTCAACTAAGCTTTTCAAAAAATACTGGGCACGTGTAGCTCAGTAGGCGGACGCACCCTGCAATACACATGGGATCGATTCCCGCTCCCCAGTCTTACCACGCCTTCCATCCCTCCGGGCTTGGCGAATTGGTACCGGACTTGTCTGGGAGGATAACAGCTCTGGCTCGATACATCGGTAGGCTACGGCGTGTCATTGTAAAGACCAGATATGCATTCAATCCCCTCCAACGATGCTTATTGAAGTCGAATGCATGGCGCATCCCTTAGGGATTGATCAACGCCGAGCGCCTTGTCCTTTTTATCATTTAAAAAATACCTGGTTTTGCAGGACGACTCCATATCTTTGTCGGAAGATGCAGACTGGATACCGTCGATTTCGATGCTGTTGGATAAATACGGAGGTCGATAAAGGTTAGTACACGAGACTAATGGTACTCCTGACTTACGCTGGTTACGGATTATTTGTGGACTACTGGCCTCTACAGGACTTGTCGAATGTCAACCAAGCTACTCGATTTCTCGATTTGTAGAATTTTTCGTAATTTTAATAATCCTTGTGATTTTTCACTGTAAAGCGCACACAGGATGGTTTCGAAGATACCATCGACCATCGACGATTTTCCAAAGATTAAATATTTTAATTAAGAATACTTTATTCTTTGATGTTAGAGACGGACATCTCAGATGAAGGTATGAAGTGTGTTTGGGGCAGTTTTTGAGGCCGTTGACAAGGAACTCGTAGTTCTGGATTGGCACCCTTTAAATCCGGAGGACGGAGTTTTCTAGAATATTCTCATGACAGAAAACTTTCTTTTTTTCCCTCTGCTATTCATGGGATAGGATAACCATAGATTCCCTTAATAGCGGGATGCCATGACGGTTAGTCGAGAGGAAGCGTAGCCCTTCCCTAAGTGGCGGATAGGAGGTCCAAACCAAATCCCGATCAAATCGCCGACGAAAAGCGACCTTTGCCTCCCATTTACGCAGGTGGTCCCTGGGGAGGGGCTCCCTGTTTCTGCTGAGCCAATTTGGCAGATACCTTCTGTATATACAATGGCATTCATGCAAACTTATGTGGATGTGTTCTCGTTCATGCTGATTGTACTCTACTAGTCCGTTCGGCCAAAAACCTGCAGTCACCTGACTGAGAAGTGCAAGAGCAGCTGTTAGGAATCATCTCCAATAAATAAGATCCTCTGTACTCTTGGTGAGACTGGTAGAAATCCAACTTATTTCTATGTGCACAAAGGAAACCTTATGGAGCCTTGCGAGACCTCTGTAGTTTCGTAAGATATCTACTTTCAAAATAATATATTTTATCAATTGATGAGAAAATTATGATGAACACAACTTCCATATTTCTTTCGCATCAGCAAGGTCACTATACAAAGGTTTACCGAAAACTGGTCAGAATCACCGATTTTATGTCCGCAGCTACACAATTTTCTATTTCAAGCGCATTCGACAACACGTATAGAACACTAGAACAAAGTGGTTACCTTGAATGGTAACTGGAATGGCTCGTAATAGAAAAAAAAACACAAATTCTCACTGGTTAGAATGAAACAGTATGGAATCTTTGAACACAAGTGAATTACAGATAGAATCTCATCTCTATACATATGAACTGTTTCATTCACAGCGGATAGAACCTAATGTATATCATGTCGCACAAAGAATAACTCTAAGGAACATTTAAAGAATATTCACCATAAGCGCTGACTTAACGACGAATGCCAATTCCTGCTCGAATTCATGTCAGGTCTACTCCCGGACATTAATAACGATTTGCTTGTGCTTAGGATCATCGAATCGGTCCATTGTTTGAACAGAGTTCAACATCAAGTATCCAAAGAGAAAGCCAGACAACAGGATCAAGGTGCTCACAATGCCTAAATAAACAGTGCCATAATAACCACAAAGGAAGTCAACACCTAGAATTGCACTGCACTTGTCATAAAACCTTAATTTAAAGCGCTTTTTTTAGAAGTACTTATGCGTATTCTTCCTAGATCCACATTTTAACTATGTAGATCTGTAGCTCTATAGATCTACAAAAAGAATGCTGGTCATATTAACAAAATGACTTTGCAGAGTTGAAAAAGGCATGTAAATTGATTCCAATAAGATCTAATTAATCAACCATAAGTCTATCTACTGCCAACTGACAAACTTTGCATTCTCACCCATCCATGATCCAGTTGAAAATGTTCCAATACAGTCGTCCACCTGTCTCGTGAAGTACATCTGTTTCGTCTTGGGATCGGGATAAACAGCAACAGTTTGAATCTAAAAGGGTAAGTTCAAAAAGCCAAACTCCTTAAGTGAATGCAATTTTATATCAAACCAAGAATTAGATATACTAAAATTGAAAATAAAGTCGCTTTTCTAATTGAAGCCATATATCAGCAGGTTACAACAACAACAACAACAACGAATAAGGTAGTAATAGGAAACTAAAGTATGCCCATATATATCACGTGAAAAAAGTAAGTGGTAGATGATCAGAGAATATATTTATTTATTCATACGTTCTTTTGAACTGATCTTGTTGAGCTGATGCGATAGTTGTCGATGTTGGTTGATGGCTGAAGTCTCGACAATTTGGCCTACCTCAGAGTCGTGCTAGAAGTACCACTCATAACAGCACGGTTCTGAGGAAGGCGAAATCGCCGAAACATCAGCCATTGACAAACAACACCAACAGCAACGATAACGGGAACACCAACAACAGCGACGACAACGAGAACTTATACCAACCTCGAATCAGTTCAACAAGATCAGTTCATAAGAACATATAAATAGATAATATCGATTATTTACGCTGACGTTTACAGAAAGTCCGTTTTTTGATGAGACAACTGTTTAAAATGTAGTTAAAATCTAGATTCTGGACTTTTCGTTAAAGGCATGAAAACACATGACCGAGTAGGCTGCATGTTAACATATTTGCGACAGAACTGGCTTCTACGTGTCGATGACTCTTCGATAACTTAAGAACGTGGGGAATACAAAATTTAATACATTTAAAGAAAAGGCTTTCCTCCATCGGTACAATGTTACATTTAAATCTCCCAAAACATTCTTTTAGGTTTTAAACCGGTTAGGAACCAATATTTCAAAAAAGTTAAAAGTCATTCAAAAATACAAAATTTCCAACGCAGTATTAGTATTCGGAAAAACGGTAAAGAACTATATTTGCGGATATTATCGCACTTTACTGGACGAAATTCCCCTTGTTCAAAACATCAGCCTCACTAAAAAAAAAGCATAAAAAGGGTTCGTGGCATCGGATTTTCGTTTTACCAGATATGTGAACTCGCATCATGTTCCTATACATCTGTAGGGTCCAACTGTTTTTATCTCAACTGAAAAAGTTCACTATGACAGATGGTTTCTTAATAGAGTGGAAGGCACAAATATCTGAGGAAAAGGAATGAGAAGTAAATCAATGTATACTCTCGTAAACGTATTAATATGACTGCCGCCCACGATGTGAACACGATATCAGCCGAAAAGCTGTCCACAGTGAAATAAAAAAAGTGAAAAAAAGCAATTGAAAGCCTCCCTTTGAAACTGAGACTACAAACAAACCTCAGTGTTGTATAGTGATATACCGATGAGCACACCATCCTGATCGGTTTTGAAGAATGCGGCCTGTGAGTCACTACAAGCCATAGCGAAGCCTACTACACTTTTGAAACCAACGTTGCCAACAGAAGCAGATATGGCCTTGCTTTCAGCCTTTGCTGACTGGAAATCAAACATGAAATCAAGAGTGCTCATGCTCATTCCATCTTTTGTTTACTTGCTTTGTCACCTTTTGGTAGTCTTATTATTGAAGTTTCATAGAAAAGAAAAACTCGCATGGCTGATGAAGTTGTGACCAGATTCGCTGATTGGTTCAACAATGACATTATGCACTTCGACGTCAGACAGTTCCCAGTATCCTGCGGAAGTTGCCGTAAAAGCAAGTTTGAATATATACAATAACTAAGTGATCACCTAAAAATATGAGAACCTTCATATAACCTATAAAAACGAATCAAAGTCTGTATAGCTGCAAATCTGGCCTGACCTAGAGAACGTTGCCATTAGATTGTAGAAAATATCATGACGAGACGGAATAACCAACAATGTTTTAGTTTTGTACAGTAAGTTAAATAAGAAATCTAATTCAGGGAGTGGGAGGGGAGGGGCGGTGACCGCCTGTGGCGATGGCGTACTGGGCGGGCTTTGGGCAGGCCCACCTCGGGGTTCTAGGGATCCACGATGGTTAAACGAGCAAAACTTCGGGGAATTGAAGATTGTGTTAGGGGTCCGCACAACTAGTGCGGACGAGCCATCCAAGTATCGAAGCATCGAAGTTAGAAAACAGGAAAAGAAATTCTAGAACGTAAGCAGCAAAACCACATAAGCGATGACTAGTCCGGAAGTGACAAAATTCATCCCCGTGACAAATAGAAGTAGAAAGTTGTTAAAAACGCACTTGAATATCACTTGACTTCCTGAACTGATTTTAATCTGTTGCTTGGCATCAGTCACATCACCTTTAAGCTTCAAACGAACGACGAAACTAGAAAGAAAATGTTTCAGTACATATCGCTAAAGCCATAAATGAGCAGAGACTCCTATGTAAAGAAATGAAACAGACGTGTAAGTTCCTGTCGATGAATTGCTGCACTTGACATCCCCATCAGCATAGCTCCTATGATCAAGGCATATAATTTCACCATCTTCATTCAACAAAACATTGAGATTTACCAGGTTGTCGTGTTCACCATCGAACGAATTGGAATAGTGGCGAACATTTTCTTGCTATTTTGTACCACAATGTTCACACCTTCCAGATAAAGCAGGCACGACCCTAACCCAGGACTAAATTGGAAGGATTTGGCACACAGATCTACATAAGGTAGTTTAAGAGCTCAAAAGTACAGTTCATAAAATTGCCAAAAATCAGTGTGGACAAACATGCCAGAGCAAATAAGAAAATTACTAAAGGTTACTTTTTACAAAAGAAACATTTCTGCATCCAATATTAAGTCTCAATATGTTAGCCCAGCAAAAACGAAATCGTCCAAAAAAGAAAGTGGAAAATGAGAACTCTTGTTTTTTTTAAAGAATAGAAGAAAGTACATAAACAGAATTCACCTCAACGGCTTCACGTTAGGATATTCTGTCCTGTTATAAGGTGGCAAATTCATAGGCATCTTAACATCGGGGCCTGTTTGAAAATAAATTATCAGTGAGTTTTCTTTTCGAAAACAAACTTTGATTTACGTTGTATAAATAACAAAAAAAAAAGAAAAAGAATAAATGGAGGAGGCAAAAGGTGACTTGAAGCACCTCCAGATTCCTGGACGCCTGAAGAAGCATCATCCCCCATTTCAGACGTTGCAACTCGTTTCACTCTATCTTTTCTCGTCGACACTCCTTCGGTAGCAGTTATAATTGCGGTGTAAGTACGGCCCAATCGGGGAAGAACTTCTTGAGCAAGTAGCTCCATACCCACCCACTCCGTACCTTCCAAGATATAAACATTTGCGTTAGGAACGAAATCACCACTTGATTTTACAATCACAGCATCAGGAACCTAAAAATAAGCGCCTCACCATAATGAGGAAGAAGGAAGGAAAATGAAGAAGATGATAAAGGAAATTACTTATTGTATAGAACTGTTAGATAGCGAGGTTACCTTTGGTTGCCGTTAGCATTACGAAGCTCAGGTAAGACTATTTAAGGAAAGAACCACTGAATTTTAGAAGAAAGCTGTTAGGAAAAACATCCATTAGCTCCCCAATTTACATGGTCCATCAGATACCTACTATTTTTGTGGGGACGTACTGGAACGAAAAAAATTTAAAAAAAGCGCAGTGAATACCAGAGCTAGTAATTTCGGGCCAATCAATAGTGTTCTATTAATGGCTCCCAAATTAATGTCTTTGCATTATTCTAATCGACAAAGAGGTTGATATCTAATTGAAAAGCTACGATGACTTTGATGATAGTTAACGGCAACACTAGATCCGTTCTCTTGGGAACTAGCAGCAACGGATAATTCGTGGATGTGCAAAGATCCATGGGAATACAAGATGTTAGAATTCATGCTTATTACCGTTATTCGGTATGTCAATTGTTGAGTGGAAGGACCAGCTCCCAGTCTCTTGTAACCAACCTTCCATAAACAGAAACGAAATGGAAAACAATGGAAATTACTCCATGGACACTTGTAATCTCACGCCATCCCTACCCTCGTGCGAAACAGTTCCCCGGTTCTCTGAAGTTCCGAGGTCAGCCTGGCCAAAGTCTGCCTTAGCTCGTCACCACCATAGGTAGTCGCCGCCCTTGTGGATCTGAGGGAGATTTGCCATTATGAGATCAGTTTAATACCAGGACGGTGGTGGATCCTACAAGTGGTTTGCTCTTAGCTGGGCTTCCTGATAGAAATTCAGGACTTCTTCTTACCTTTGGAGACCATGCTGGGGAGATGAATCCCCTCGATGTTCATAGCAGTCCGGCACTCAGGAACACCCCAGCCACGATGAGGAGGTAAACTGTTGAGAGGTTTACCACTGATATTCAGTTTAAATACTACTTTTCAATGTAAAATTCTTGTTTCTTTCGTTCATAATCAAGTTTAAGTCAATGTGAAACGGGCTAACGCTTGGAATGTTGTCCAATAATGTAGCATTCACTTATTATAGAGAAAGCTAAAACATGAAAAGAACAAAACGTACACGGATAACATCACTGTAATAACGATCGGAGTGGTATAAAGAGGATTTGACGGTTGCCGGAAGCCCCGATGTATCACTCCCTAACGAGAATGCCAATGCTTGTTTCGAAAACTGCCCTAAAATAAGTCTCCGCTCGATAATTAATGGTAAATGTCAGTGCGAAACTAGATATAGGATGACCCTAAATCGATTTCCTAAAACATCAACATGGGAAAATTTAGTGACCTCATAAAATGATAAACAGACCGAGAGCGAAATCGGGATTCACTATGAAGACAAGCGGTGAACTGGCAGACGCGGTAAACACCATGTTTTCTATTGTTGGATAGTCCTTCCTAAATAGGTGGACGAACTCACAGATCTCTTATTCAAACAATCAACAAGTATTGATTGGTCATTTATAAACATTTAATTGCATATGTTTTCATCCAACGACCATAACCACGTGCAAGTGAACATCATAAGAATCTAGTTAACACCATCATTTGGACATAAGCTTAACAAAAGTGAGGAAGAACAGATGTGAAAACAGATGTTCTTTAAAGAAACCACATCAAACCAACTTCTGTAACAGTGAAGAATCAATAAAGTTATTACTTACGTCACTTGTTGGTCGTTCGAGAAAACTACGGCATCGTAAGCCACCACCGCCGGGGTACTGAACAACATCACAATGAAGAACTGCATCCTGAAGTAGTTCCACTTGAACATCTAAAACACAGGAAAACCTTCGGTCGCTTAGAAGTCTTTCGTCTAATTTCCAATGTTTCCAGCTTCATTTGTATAAAGTTGTATTTTTTTATGAACTATTAAAAAAGTCATTAGAACTAGTAAAATACACATAAGAGTAACCTGAAGAAAAAGAAACTCCCCTTACAGTGCGAAACTAAGCAAAGTACTGGGAAGTATCCACGGCCATGCACGCTACCCTGCCTTACTTAAGTTCGCTCCACTCGACGACCAACCGGCGAAAGACCAATCTCCTCGTGCCGGGACCCACTGTGAAAACTGAAGTGGGTACTGCCAACGATGGAAGTGACAACTGAGTGATGGAAAGGTGGATGTGGTGCTGTACGAAGAATTTGAAGTCTGATTGAGCCTAATCTGCGAGACTAATGAAATCCTTGGGCGTGTGTGTCGCAGTGGCCAGAGACGCCCTGCAGTACACATGGGATTGATTCCTGCGCCCTTGGCCCACCAAGCCTTCCATCCCTCCGGGATCGGCGAATTGGTACCAGACTTGTCTAGGAGGATAGCAGCACTGGCTCGATACATCGGTCGGCCACCGCGAGTCATTGTAAAGGCATTCAATCACTTCCAACGATGCTTAATGAACACGAATGCATGGCGCATACCTCGGGGATTGGTCAACGCCGAGAGCTTTATCCTTTTTTTTTCATGAAATCCTATTAACTTTTTTAAACTAAACTTAAAGTATTGTACAATGCCTAGGCTTGTGTACTAGTTTTCCTACAAGCACTGCTGCCTCATATTCCATAGAACAAAGTGAATGAAACTACCACTGTGCCCTAATCACTAGAGCGCAACGTCAGTTCAACATCGACCTGCACTTTTGCAAGTCGACAAGTGTGAGTTGAACCTTCTAGGGCTTCAAATTCCATATCCAGCGCATTCACAAGATTCTACACCAATACCTGGTATTTCCCAGGATGGACCTACTGTTAACCTCGGGATCGATCAATGAATTAATGTTTTCCATTTTTTTAACTGAGTGGACTGCGTATCATCTTGACGGCTACACGATCTGATGAAGGTGGATTCGCAGAAACGTCAACCATTGTTGAGTAAATTCTATGTTAACAACTCCGGGTCTGCCCAAGAGAAAATACTGACTTCTAGTATAACAAGAGAACGAGAGTACCATTCCTGAAATATGTGGAGCGCATTTTAAGGCAGGAAGTGTTTAGGAGTCACCAGAGCATAGAACGTGCTTCGCAAGACATGCACAGATTGCTGAAACTCAGGCTTTTTAAAAGAAATGAATTCGCGAACTTGTCTTTTTTGGTTAGTTCGGTTCACACGAGGCTGCTACAAAGCTCGAGAGGTGCTTCGGCTCACTGAATTCAAGTCGATGCGGCCTAGGGACTCGAATGGCTACGTCTCTGAAGAAGACGAAGGTGGTGCAATATTAGCCAAATCACAAATTACCAGATGTCGGTTGAGCAATGCAAAGAGATATTTGATTATTCATGCCGAGGGTAAGTGGAATTTAGTTCGCAAAAGTATTATGTCTATATGGACTTCTATCAAACCGGCAACAATGTGTTGATTACAAACATACTTGTTTCGAATCCGAATTCGAGTTCTACTGTTCACTTCTTTCGAATTGTCGCCGTTGCTCATCATTTCACTTCCTTACCCATTCCATCTCTGTTCGTTGATTGGAGTTTAACTTCCTAAACTGGGTCTTTAGCTCGATATAACATAAAAAAAGGCCAATAGGAAGCAAGCGAGTGTGAGATCCATTCAGTGAAATGCAGTGCGAAATAGGTTTGGCGCTCAAAATAAGATCGAGAAACTATTTGTACCACTAAGTTTCATCTGCATTGACCCTAACCCCTATCAATGAGCCACTCGAGCGGACACTACAGAAGTGTCCACATGCTTCTTTCACACTTCATAACACTCTATTAAGCTGTGATGTTTCCTCAAGCAACAGAAGAGAACCACAGGTGTTGTACAAAGCCGTTTCGGACGTGTCCAGTTATAGCTTGTTGGGCTTTCCAAGAGAAGGCATGAGGCTCAATGTACACAGCCACAATATACCTCTTATGCATTTCTCTGCCACTTGTTAGAGTTTTTGATAATCCGACATAGAATATACAATTCGCATATACATCGATATTTGTGAATGTGTTTATTTAAGTAGTATGGGTGGGTAGCGCAATTGCAGTGATGCCGTTAATCAAAAGCATAAGTGTTAGACCTCGTCCCACCTCGAGTTAGGGAGATTGGTGCCAGACTTGGGACTAGCTCACTCCCTCCAATTCAGGTGGGAACGTTTTGGCTGGGCTATCCCAGCATTGCAATAAGAATCAACTCGATCAGCCTCCAACGATTTTATCACCGAAGGCGAACTTCAAGCGGCATGCGAAAACGCACGCAAAAACGGCAAGACGTTCGTGGATGATGGACCTGATGGAAGCGCTGGGCTACGCACAGCAGATGTGAAGGTTGGTCTCGTGAAATAAGAATAAATGATAAGCTCATAAACTGGTAAAAGGTCGATTCTTGTCCACGTCTAATAACCCTTTTACCACCTGGAGAACGTAGCAACATGAGTAAGTGGAATGCATGTGCCAGTGTACGATATTGATAAATTTACTTACTTAGACAGTTAGATGGTAAATTTTCATATATTGTGCAGAAGTAAGTACTTCACCTGTATGTATTCATCCGTTGTGGTTGGAGTAGTATATGGGTGCCACTGAAGCTTGAGAGTTTGCCTGCTTGTCTTCTGTCATCTTATTGACATTTTGTATGCTGGTTAAGGGTGGCTTTTTTGTGGGATATTGAGATAGCCGTGCTCTGGCTGTAAGGGCTACGTTTGTATGCTGGTTAAGGGTGGCTTTTTTGTGGGATATTGAGATAGCCGTGCTATGGCTGTAAGGGCTACGTTTGTATGCTGGTTAAGGATGGCTTTTTGTGGGATATTGAGATAGCCGTGCTATGGCTGTAAGAGCTACGCCACTTTTAAGAATATGTATTTTAGAAAAGAAGAATAAGCGTATCGGCTAGACAGAAATGAGTGGGGCACCTGTCCTCACTGCAGTAAGAAATTTTCGCATTCTCAACCCCCATTGGATCCACTTGCCAACCCAGCGGATGAGAGATGAATAAAGGCATGAATAGATAGAAATTAGTGTAAATAAATATTGAAAACTGCACGACATATGAAAATGGGCAATCTAAGTGTCCAGGTGAGTCATGACAACCATGGAACTCCTTTCACGAGGAATTTTCAACCTGTTGGTGGTTGATGCATCACCTGCATCAGCTGTCGTCCCGTTGATCGTCGAGTGACCCGAGCGGGTGTCTGTAACGGTTCCATTTCTCCCTATCGTGTTCTAGAGTGGCCAGTGAGTTCTGCTCGCTCTATGGACTTGTCGACCCCCATGGTAGCTTTACTGTTGTGTGTTTGGCATCTCAAGGAATACAGTCAGTCACGGCCATTGTCCATCGATTGTCGTTCCGCTGGGAGGACTGTCAGATCGAAAAAGGTGAATGTGGATTTTCGGGTACTTTAGTTGGTGGGCGGCTTCTCTCACAGGCCCGAATGTCGCCCAAGCTGTTCTTCTTCTGTCTAGTCCCTTCTAAATGTTGTTCTCCGCGTTTATTCGACGTCCAAGGTATACTCACGAGGTTGTGTGTGCAATAAGGGGAACCAGCCAGTTTGATTTGATTGCCTTCGTACTATGGGTTCTTGGAATGGGTTTTCTTCAGATTTCTGTGAGTAGTCCGATCTTTTTTTCCCGTTTCGTTGAGCTCGTTGATCATCGCCTCCGCTTCTATGGTAATTCTTGAGAAGATGATTGTTGAGAAGATGACGATGTCGTCAGCGAGGAGAAGACTTGGCAGGAATTTTCTGTCAATATGTATGTCTTTCTCATTCCAATCGAGTGACTTCATTATCCACTGTAATGCAGCACTAAAAAACTTTCGAGATATTGTGTTACCTTGTCGAACCCCTTTTCATGTGGACATGCTCAGGAGTCGAAGGAAAAGCTGTATTTTTCGTAGTGCGGTTCCAATAATAGTCAGTCAGAGTTCTTATGTAGGACGGGTCCACTCCGTGGTCGGCGAGCACTAGTAGGTGTGCATTCGTTTCGACACTATCAAACGTTTTTTCCATAGCCGACCAAATGAGGAGTAGGGCACGTGGTATTCCCGACCAACTTGAATGACCCTGGCCATATCCATGCAGCAGAATCCCTGTCGAAATCCTGCTTCTCAACTGGTTGCGACTCATCCATTGTCCTTGATATGTGCGGCAGGATAATCTTTGTGAAGAGCTTATTGAGTACACTCAATAAGCGTATAGGACGATAGTTACGAGTACCCCTTCGGTCACCTATCTTGGGTGGGATGACCGTGCTCGATGTCCTCTACTAGTCTGGAGTTTTTTCCTTTTGAAGGTAGGGATGTGAAGCGGCTTGCAAGAACTACGTGTAAACTGTGCCTTCCAGCTCTAAGGAAGTCGGCATTGACATTATCAGGTCCTGGAGCCGTGCCTATTTCCATGTTTTTTTATCGCAAGTCAAACCTCAAACAGAGGAATTCTCGTCATTTCATTGTTAATGATGAATAAGAATCTGGATGTTGTTGAGATCCTCATTCATACTTGTCTAATTAGCTAGCGCCATTTCCTACCGGATAATAAAAAGTACCTTTCTTCTACTCATTGGTGAGGACCTCTATGGAAGTAGATGAGTTATGTCTGCCACTATTTGCCTGCTTTCAGCAATAAGCGTTTTTTTCTCGAGAATTCTTTTTACATTTCATATTCATACTGTATTTATAATCCTCGCTGTAACTATACTATTATTTTTTTTTATTGTGCACTAACAATACTCATTCTTGTCGTATTATTAGCAGCGTCGAGATAGCGATAAAAAGCACAGTGTATTTTTTCTCAGAAGTGTGTCTAGAATTGTCAGGTGGTTTCTCATGATTAACCACTCATATTTCACCAGTTATTCTTTCACCTGAACTAAGGGAGCAGACTTTTCATTCATGAGTTACCTAAATCTCGTGACTTTATCTTGGCCTACCATCTTCCACGATTCCTTTTTACATGGGAACACGCCAGTGTTTTAAGACTAGCGCGCTTACTCTCTCGCAAGCGATCTGGAGGGTCCAAGCCCAATCCCACGAAATTTTTTTGATAGACCGTAGTCCAGAGTAGTGTAAGTCTCCTTCTATATCGTTGATGTTAACTGTTAATTTTTTATCATCATGAACTTACTGATGTTTTTACAACAAACGTTAATTTTTTCTATAACATAAGGACTGAAAGGGGTTGAGGACATGCCAGTATTGTAAAAGCGATTTTGCTCGAAGGTGGGCATGGTAATTATGACACTATTTAAACACCATATATTACTGTGGTTTGTCCTACAAACACATTGCCGTCAGCATTTAGAAGTGTTCTCCAGCTTATGTTGAGTGTACTTAGTGCTCCACCCATTCCACGCAATGATCAGAATTCGCCACAGTGAAGGGATGCAACAACATTAAGTGCCAATCAAATTAGCGACAAATGAATTTATCCGAAAAGTGTTGTTTTGTAAAATGATGAGTGTAGAGAGCAGCATTTCACTAGCCACAGGAGACACAACGTTTGTGTTGGCAGGCTGTCGAATGGTTACGAGAAATGCAGCAAGGAAAAGCTCTATGCGCCAAAATAAAGGAAATGAGTCATAAATGGCTCGCCTCAGCTGTTTGCTCGTTAACGCGAAATTCATTCATCATTAACCTCGTCGCTAATGTGCTAATAGTTGTCCTGATGATGCACACCGAGGTCGAGAATGAAGAAATCTCGACCAGTAACTTAGATCTGCATTTTAGTTGTTTACATATACACTCGTTGATAAGTATACATGTAAACAACGAAGAATACGCCGTATTCATACGTGCATACATATCCACACATCAGAACAGACAAAGGCCATAATGACCACTAATGGCCACTTGGTTGTGGGCCGTTGTGGTCTTTCACCCTTCCCACTCTAAAAGCTTTCTTCAACACTGATTTATATTTCAAACCCATGTATCCCCTTTACGCAGTTACTCATGTGCTAAATCCAAGTGAATTAAACACTGATGACTGTAGTCTGCACCGCTGTCAGTGACATGCTGGGGAAAATACAACCATCTTTGCTCCTTCGATATCAATTTTATGAACGAGTTACTACTTGAAAGGTCTTTGTTTCATGCGATATTTCTGAAACACCATTTTCCTTCGTTTTCGTTTTATTTATCTTCTTTCTTATAAAAGAATTTTTTGTACTGTGTATTGCCGAAGGAAGCCGAGCCGAACTCCATGAGAAACTCGTTCTTCAAGGATCATCCGTCGGACTACACCTAATAAATTCGTTTTTAAAAGCAGCCTACTTACAAGAAGATCGTAAGGATCATTTACTTAGGTGATACTAGTGCTTGTAAATGAAATACGAGTTATGCGTTCATTCTTCACGGGATTCGTTTTCATCGTCCCACTTGAGCTCCTTTTCTTTCACATGCGAGATCGAAGTCAAGTGGAATCTGATGATTAGTATGATTAATCTTAACCGTTTTATTTACTGCCTACTCTTTTTTAATGGCAGAGTATATTGCGAAATATAACTTCAATGATGCTGAGATATTTGCAAAACTCCGAACCGTAGGTGTTCCGACGGGTGATTGCCGATGGCACAGATCGATAGAACTAGCTGAGAGACAGGCGAAACGAAAGACCCGCATGGTGTGGTGGTGAACGCGTTACTCCCCGGAAAGGACAATAGCGCGCTCGTTCCCGACCGCAAACACCTGCGGTCCGGAGTTTTGCAAATATATCAGCATCATTGAAAGTATGATTAATATTGCTCGTCTCGAGTGGTAGTGAAGGAGTTCACATTCGTTATGTGCTTCGCTTAGTTGGCCCATGGCGTTTCTTAATGCTAAGCCTGAATACTTCGGTGCATCTCACTTGCTTGTCGTATCATCAGTGATAAAGTTAGTGAAATATATAATCTTTGTAATATAGTGTGGTATCGAGACTATTTCTCTAAATAATTCCGACACATTGCGATTGCACTCTTTGTTGTCCAAGGTCTTGATTGTTTCTTCTGTCTGTGCCGAGTCGCAAGCCTTCTTGACATTTAAGGAGGAACGACATCTTTTATTCAGACATGGCTGGACCTAGTTCGTTATAAGATGTGCGTAAATCGTCTATATATTCAGTTAGCCTTCAAAGTGATTTAAAAAGTTATCACAGCAGTAATGTTAATGTTCCCACATAATTCTATTCCGTATTGGTCCAGTTTGTCCAGTTTATTATGATTTAATGCGATTATCGGACAGGACGGTGTTCGATTGCTTTGGTTCTTCAGCTTTGTTGACCGCCCTTTATAAGGCGTATTGCATTTAGACCCAAAAAATACGTTTCGAATTCAGAATTTAACTTAAGAGTTGATGGAAAATGGATTCACCGGAACTGTGAAAGTAGTCGGTCCTCTTATCTGAAGCACAATGGCATACCTACCCATTTTTTTTCCGTTTGATCGGCCCATTATCACAAGGAAAGGGTGCTAATGATGTGCTCAGGTGCATAACCACCTAAGAAGTCGGCCCTCGATCTTTCTCTTTCGCACTTTTTGTAGCTGCTGCGTACGCATTAATTTTGGCTGTATCATCGTTCTCTTCCAGGGAAATGACCATCTTCCTTAGAACCACTCTTCATTGTTTTTCTAGTGCACTATTTCACACATTGTAGACGATGTGACCTCACACGGAGTTAGGTGAGATAAAATAATGACTGCTTTCAACTTTAAACCTGCAGATCCCAGCTTATATTGCACTTTATTATTTGGAATAAAAAAGACTGGAATTTATTGATCCTCGCCTACTAAAACTACTTTGTCTTGGGTAGCAAATCCCAGGACCTACTTTATTTTAACCTCCGCATAAATCAATAATTCACTGTTTTTTCTTGATGAGCAAACACGATGTTGCTATTACAGCATTTATTAATATACAATAGCTAAACTTCTTGTTGAACATGAAGGAAGAATAAATATGCATGGCTTGTCCATCCAGCAGCTAATGGCTCTCCTAAAGGAGTGCCTAAATTACTCGATTTTCAGATGGTCTGGGAAATATTTCGCGCAAATAAGGGGGTTGGCTATGGGACAGCGACTAGCACAAAGCCTTGCCATTGTGTTTATGTCTAAGATAGAAGCCCCTGCTCTCGATCTCCGGCCACTACTCCACTGCAGATATGTAGATGATTGTTTTGTCATCTTCTCTACGCAGGAGGAGATGGACAAATGCTTTGAATTATTGAACGAGCAGTCTGAGTACATTAAGTTCACCCGGGAGAAACCAAGAAAAAACTGGCTTCCGTTTTTAAACGTCCAAATAGACCTATCAAGTAGCTGTTACCTGACAAAGTGGTACCGAAAGCCAAGTAACAAGAACATCCTCGTTCATTTCCTTTCTTCCCACTCCCTTCACACACAAAGAGGGCGCTTGTGAGAAACATGTTTCGAACAGCCACCTCTGTGTGCACAACCAGGGAACTAAAGGAAGAATCGCGCGACTTGGCTCGGCAAATAGCCATCTCGAATGCCTACGAAATAGTAACCCCACGAGATAAGTTTAGAAGGAGAGCGACGCGCCCAAGCGAAACAGTTGGCCAAAAGAAAGTCCCGTTTATGTTGCCCTTTATTAGCGATGAAGTAAGCGTAGCTATTAAACGATGCTTAAGAAGGGCAGGTCTAGAGGAATCGGTAGCGATAGTTGAAATATCACCGGCTATTCTACGTCGTCAGTTAGTTCGTAACCGCCTGTATGACCGTCTATGCGAAAGAACAAATTGCGTAATCTGCCCTTACGGCAGGGACGGTGATTGCATGAGTTCAGGTACGATATACCTGATCTCTTGTAATAATTGCGGAGATGAATATATTGGCGAAACGGGCAGGCCTTTGTGTATCCGTATAAAAAGAACATCTACATGGCAAACGAAAACTAAGACAAAGTACCCCACTAGGCACTCATAGGATACAAAAGCACAGCGGGGACGATTTTGAAGTAAAAGTCAATATCCTTTCGCAGGAGACTAGAACACCAGCGCGAAAACTTCTTGAGGCTTTTTGGATAAATGCCAAAAAACCCTACAATGAATAGCAGGGATGAATGCCCAGAGGTCACACGCGACCTGACCCCCGTATGTTCGCATCAATTTCTGATGTGGGATGGTGCAGTCATCAACCTTATGCGACCATAATCAGCTGTTCTAATCTTCCTCATGGGAAGGCACGTAAAAAGCGGTGAGTTTTTTTCGAGAAGCTGTTGACCATGTAATTACCATAGAGTTTTTTCGTCTTTTTGTAAGTGTCATTGAAGCGTTCGGCCTAGTAAATTGTATGTCAGTATACCCTTCCAGGCTCTGAGGAAGGCGATACTGCCGAAACGTCAGCTACTGTTGTATTGTATTGTGTTTTTCTATTGAAGTAAATGTATGCTGTTTAACAACCTCGCGATTGCTGAACAAGAAAACGACGCATTCATATTCCAATGCCGAGGTTAATAGAAAGTCGATCCTGAGAACTATATTACTTAAGATAGTTCGTCACTCCACATTCTCAATTCGCTCTTACTGTACCTTATTGTTTTGGGATAGAAGTGAAGGAAAAGTGAGTTTCATGAGCAATACTTTTTTCTAATAACTCTTTTTACGCGTTGGTATGGCCTTTAGTGAGCACGGTTGTGGATTGAAGTTCGCACGCCTTATTAACTCACTATATTTCGAAGGACAAATTTGTCCCATAGCCTCGGAGGACAAAAAACACTGACTTGATACATCTATAATCTCCGCAGGACAGGCTAAATGTGAATTCACTCACCTATATGGTGATAAATGGAGAAGAATGTATGTCGTCTAATGGTCAACACCAACCTCTTACCCATTTTACAAAGAACTTTTCGTAGCCCATCATTATCCTATGTGATTACATTCCAGAAAAGCGTTTATTCCACTTTCCACAGGTTTGTGAGTATCAATTCATGATGGTGATCTTCTTCCCACTCAAAGGTTGGTCACGGAGGATAGATAGCTAGTTGAGGTTCTAGTATCTCGTACGTGCTGATTAACGAGGAAATGTAAGAGAAAGCTTGCACAGATGAGTTTGATGATGGCATATTCCCTTCAGGAATAATAAAGGTTCTGTGAATTGGGTGGCGTATGACTATTTGTTGGGGATTATGTGGAACTTTCATCTGTGGTGTCTAAAAGAGCGTGAAAATCGACACCAGAACAGACTTGTTTGTGAGAGACTGCAAATCAGGAATGGGCTTTCTATAATGTGTCAACGACGTGTTTTTTCATCTTTTCCGGTTCCAATAACATAAATTGCAACCCTGCATCTCATTGCCTCTTAATGATCGCTTCCCTACAGGAACGTCAGTATGCAGGGTAATGAAGCTAGTGTATTGCTGGTTGAGGGAATGTTTTTCTTTTGAGTTTCAGGATAGCCATTCTATGTTTTTTCACGCGCCTTTGGCCCAAGAATTCATCACTAGAGGTCAAGATTGTAACGATTCGTGCCATTAGTATGCTATTCACTGGTCCTCCGGATAGAAATGTCGAAATCCTTCGTAGCTTGGGCGACCCGGTGAATGTCGACCGGTGGATGCACACCAAATTATCCCTTTTACGGTTCGACACACGAGAATAACCCTTAGTACGAGGAGCTAGTAAACCATTGTTGCTAGTTATTGTTAAACCAACCAAATACTCCACAATGCGCGCATAGGACACAGACATAATGGGGACGATTTTTGAAGTAGAAGTTAACATCTTCCCACAGGAATCGAAAACAGCAGCGTGCATAACTCTGGTAGCACTCTGGATACATTACAAGAACTCGAAAATGAACCGTAGGAATGAATGCCCTATAATCATGCGTGATATCGGAGAGTATCTAAGACTTTTTATTTAATGTGAGATGCTCATTACGCCTCCGTGTAAAGTCCGTGCGGAGGGTCTCCACGTGAAATTGAATGGAAGACTTGGTGAGTACGCAAAGAAGCTACTCTGTATTCAGTGTCAATGGAATCTTGGTTCAAAATTTTTCTATGTTCAGTAACGGAGGTGTTTTGCTGGGAAGATTGCGGTCAGCTTGACGTTTCCGAGCTCTGAGGAAGGCGAAATCTGCCGAAACACCTGCTTGTTCGTAAAAAAAAGGAAGAAAATCACTGTTTGCTCAACAAGAATATAAGGAATTGTTCGATCAATACGGAGATTATTAGAAAGTCGGTCGTTGGCATCATTGTTAGTTTTAATAGAATTTGACTGTTTCGAAACAGAGTGCAAAAACTGATTTTGCATTACAAATGACCTAGAGTTCTCAGTATTTGGACAACCTGTTTTGCCAACAATGCTGGAACTAGGGTAAGTCACTGACTCACTAAATCTCTTCATCGCTCACCAACATCACGCACTGCGAAAAATCCTTGCTCTAAGCGTTATTTTTTAGTCTGCGAAATATACTGTTATACAAGTTCCATACCAGCCAAGCAATTGTATGGATGGTTTCCGTGTGGGCTGTTTTTAAAAATTCAAATTTCTTTATCTCACGGATATTGACTACTGTTGGCAGTAAACTTTCCCGCTTTTTTTTTACAGTAAATGCTTTGAACCTACCATTTTCATAAGCTTGGTTGCAAAAAATTCCCTTTTACTCCGTTTTCATCTGGGTGAAGCTGACTTTCCAACCTTTTTACTCCGTGTCCATTTGGACGAAGCTGCCTTTCAAGGGTTCGTTGTCCGATAACAAGTACGGCAGCATCGCTGCTAGTTATCGAACAAGTTATTTCTGTTCCTGCTGGTAATCGACCAATTCGTAAAAATTCAAAACAGATCACATCTCTTTGTCGTAAAAACTAAGCTAATACCAGTAATTCCCGCCGTATTGGAATAATGGAAGCAACCTCTTCTATATCATCAAGGGTCGAAAATTATCCATGGTGGTGAGTTAGGAACGCTAGCGCACCAAATTCTCAGAATTCCTCGAAAGAATTTACTTTGAAAAATAACATTCCAATTACTTCAATAACCGAGTTTCATTCAAAAATGGCATTCTCGATAAGAATAATCAGTGCATTTTTTACACGACTGAACTGACACGAGGTTGGTATATTCAATTCGATGGGTCTACGAACATCGACATCGCTACAACGACCAGCTTAGACCAATGACTCGGATCAACATGGCACGGAAACTGAAGGCTCCGAAACGTTAGCCGAACAAAAGTTTTTATTCCAGCCTTGTGTTAGCTCAGTCATATAGAAAGGATTCAAGTTAATTAGTTCCCAGGATCGACTTTCTATTAACCTCGGCATTGGAATATGAATGCGTCATTTTCTTGTTCAGCAATCGCGAGGTTGTTAAACAGCATACATTTACTTCCATAGAAAAACACAATACAATACAACAGTAGCTGACGTTTCGGCAGTATCGCCTTCTTCAGAGCCTGGAAGGGTATACTGACATACAATTTACTAGGCCAAACGCTTCAATGACACTTACAAAAAAGACGAAAAACTCTATGGTAATTACATGGTCAACATCTTCTCGAAAAAACACCGCTTTTTTACGTGCCTTCCAATGAGGAAGATTAGAACAGCTGATTATGGTCGCATAAGGTTGATGACTGCACCATCCCACATCAGAAATTGATGCGAAAACTTCTTGAGGCTTTTTGGATAAATACCAAAAAACCCTACAATGAATAGCAGTGATGAATGCCCAGAGGTCATCCGCGACCTGACCCCCGCATGCTCGCATCAATTTCTGATGTGGGATGGTGCAGTCATCAACCTTATGCGACCATAATCAGCTGTTCTAATCTTCCTCATTGGAAGGCACGTAAAAAAGCGGTGAGTTTTTTCGAGAAGCTGTTGACCATGTAATTACCATAGAGTTTTTCGTCTTTTTGTAAGTGTTATTGAAGCATTTGGCCTAGTAAAGTGTATGTCAGTATACCCTTCCAGGCTCTGAAGAAGGCCATACTGCCGAAACGTCAGCTATTGCTGTATTGTATTGTGTTTTTCCTATGGAAGTAAATGTATGCTGTTTAACAACCTCGTGATTGCTGAACAAGAAAACGACGCATTCATATTCGAATGCCGAGGTAAATATAAAGTCGATCCTGGGAACAATAGCCAATCTTTCTGCGGTTTCGCCTTCTTCAGAGTCTGGTAAGGCCAAATTGACACGCAGTTTACACAACCAAACACTTTCATACGCTCAGCAGATAAAACTTAGCAGGACGTGGGAGGTGTTCCCTAATGTATGGTTGGTCCTCCTCGCAGCTTTTTCCGCATGCGTGAGATGTTTTAAAGAAATGGAACCCGTTTTCTATTTCTGGAGGGTTTTAACTGTTAATATCCTAAAATTGGAAGAGTGCTCTGTAAAAATTTGTATATACCCTTAAAGTGACAGAGCAACGTTTTTATACTACGTCCTCAACTCTTCTAGTGCTCTATCAGTGTAGAAGTTATCGTCTATTATCGATGAACAAGCGTCAGACCAAATATGCCAAATCAGTCGTTGGTTCACATCCATAGAGTTCTTCTATTTCTCATATTCTCATTGTACTTTTTCCTAACGTGGAGCTCATTTAGAGTTGCAGTAAACATATTGTGGATCGATTTCCCTTTTATTTTAGAATCAACCGCTCGACATTCATTATGGTGCTTTTTTAGACTGGCTTTCATCACTACTAGTTAAGAATGCATGCAAGTGGGCGTGCAATTATGGTTGCCGACGTGAAGCACAAGTTCCCTTTTTGGTTGATTCTGTCATATCATGACCACTTGTATTGCCTCACTATTTTTCTTCCGACAATCCGGCTTTCCATACTTTCCTCATGTTTTAAGCAAGTCATTATACTTAGCACGTCGAATAGTGCATGAAAAAGACATGCTTAAGAGAATGGGCTTGCAGCTTGAACATATCTCGTTTCCTCATTCGTTTCGTCCTGTTGAATTTCTTCAGTCGCTCAAGTACTGGTGACGCTTCGATAACTGAGGGATCCTTATCATCATCATTGTGATCAATACCAGTTCTTGATGTCACCTATAGGCGTTTAAATCATGAGGAGATTTCCATAACGACAGTCCAAAGAATAATGAAACGACCTCAATTCTACACCGCGTTTGCCTGAGTTCTTCTTTTTAACGTTTCCTATACTGTTATTACTTACTTAACACATCGATGGCCATTCGTCACAAGAGTCATGCGAGCCGCAGTATAATTTCCATTAATTAGTATTTGGCAAGATTTTTTTCGTTGCAGCCGTGAAAACCGTTCCGGGCGGTGCTTACGCGGTCTTCACAGATAGTAGCATGCTCTTATGAATCGGAGGGAGATTTGCATTTTCTCGCTAAAACCCCTTCTATGATGCGAGCATTAACGGCACTGATTTATTCTTGGTTCATCTTCTGCATGAAGATTTCAAACCCCCTCAGGATTAATGGCACAGTCGGGAATGAGTTTCCTGTTCTTTTACTTTGTTCAAAAATAAATGAGTGTTTTGAAATATTTTTTGCCTTAATGTATTTTTTTTACCAATGAAGTTTGCTTTGTGCCTTGTAATATTATGTATAGCTAGAAAGCGGATGTTTATACTCTTTCTAACCAATTTTTTAACCAATTTTGAGCTCTGCAATTTTTAGATGGCAAAAACGGATTTCGGTCAAATTTTTCTTTGATGAGTTCAAACTCGGTCGTAGTGCAGCAGAGATGGCTCGAAACATTAATGAAGTTTGGGGGTGAAGGTAGTGCTGGAGAATCAGCAGCGGGAACACGGTTCCGGAAATTCCGATCTGGTGATTTCGACCTCGAAGATAAAGAAGGCTGCGGACGTCTCAATGAACTTGACGACGACGAATTGAAGGCGCTAGTGGAAGCAAACACCGAACAACTGTTCGGAAGCCTGCAGAACAGCTTGGCGTAAGCACAGGAACAATTTCCACCCACTTAAATCGCATAGGAAAGGCAAAAAAACTCGACAAGTGCATGCCGCACGATTTAAACGATAATAAAAGAAATCTCCGTTTTAAAGTGTCGTCTACTCCTATTCTGTGCAACAAAAACGACCCTTGATCGAACTGTGACAAGCGATAAGAAGTGGATTCCGTACAAAAACCGGCGACGTTCAGCTCAATGGTAGAGGATTGCGACCAGACTCCACGGCACTTTCCAAAGCCGAAATTGCACCAAAAAAAGGTCATGGTGACTGTTTGGTAGTCTGCAGCCGGGGTGATTTATCACAGCTTTTTTGAATTCAGGCGAAACGATTACGGCAGAGAACTATTGCAAACAAATCGACGAAATGCACCGTAAACTCGAACAACAACGACCAACATTAATCCACAGAAAAGGACCAATCCTTTTCCACGACAACGCCTAGCCTCACATTGCGGAACCAGCGCTGCAGAAGTTGAATGGGTGGGACTAAGAACGTTTGTCTCATCTGCCATATTCATCAGATTTCTCGCCTACGGACTATCACATCTTCAAGCACCTTGACAACTTCTTGCGCGAGAAATGCTTCACCAACCGCGATGACACAAAGGATGCCTTCAACGAATTCATCGCTTACAGAACTCCAAGATTTTAAGCAACTAGAAGAAATAAACTAGAAATTTCACGTCGGCAAAAATGTGTGGATTCAAATGGTTCTTATTTTGACTAATAAAGCTTTGTTTAAACCAAGTTATTTCATCTCAAATAATATTGTGAACGACGTTCGTTTATTTCTGAACAAATTAATACATTGCAGTTTAATACACACCTCGTCTTGACATGGCAGTGGACCATAAAAGGGGCATACTGTGGTTATGGCTTTAAAACTGATGCCTTCAATTCCGTCACCATCCTGTGTGTGAGCGTTTTTCTTTTAAAATATGTTCAGCCATCCTACTTCATAAAAGTCTCGTTTTCTACTTGTTTTTTATTAGTCGTTATCGTTTCAGTATATTCGCAATCCCGTATATTCTTGCACAACTTCACCCATTATGGTGCGAAATCCTTCAAACTCCACTAAGAGGATAAAGGATGAAGCCCTCGGCATTGATCAATCCCTGAGGGAATGCGCCATGCATTCGATTTCATTAAGCATCTTTTGTAGGTGATTGAATGTATATCTGGCCTTTTCAATGACTCGTGGTGACCCACCGATGTATCGAACCAGTGCTCCTATTCTCCCAGACAAGTCTGGTACCAATATGCAGACCCCCGGAGGGATGGAAGGCTTGGTGGGCCATGGACGCGGGGATCGATTCGACGTGTATGTTGCAGGGAGACTCTGACCACTGCGCCACACGCGCCCTCAAACTACACTATAACTGACTAAATTCTCTTTAATTGGTTCCACTTTAAATATTTGGTTTTATAACCGTTGCAACGGCATTTGTAAATGATAATAAAATTGCCCAGTATTGATTCCTCAACTTCAGATATTCCGATTAAGCCGTTGATGACGACAACGTTTTGTGCTCCCTTTGAGTGAAGGGAACATTCCAGTGGGGGAAAAGAGGTTCTCAGGATCTGAGTGCAATAAGTTCGCCGGATTTTCCCAGGTCTGATGTATATACTCACCTTAATCAGCATTTGTTTATACTATTACTAGATTTGGGGTGCGTATAGCGTAGTGGCTAGAGGTGCCCCGCAATTCACATGGGTTCGATCTCGCGCACGAGGCTCAGCAAGATACCAGACTTGTCTGGGAGAGTAGCAGCGCTGACTAGACACATCGGTAGAGCCATTGCGAATCGTTGTATAGGCCAAATTTGCATCCATTTAACCCAACGATGCTTAATGAGGTCAGATACATGGATCGTCCAGAGATAGATCAATACCAGGAGCTCTACCTTTCCATTTATTTAAATTCAAAGTTAAGCTCCTGTGTATGAAAAAAAGACCCTGTCAAGCTCTAGGTTTTCACACAATCGGTTTTTCTGAGCATCAGTTAAAGTCATTTTTTTCGGAGCGGAATACAGCCGTCCTATTTTAAGTTGTTCATTCACAGAACTGTTGAGCACCTCTATCTCTATAGAATTCACACTACTACTGGTTTTCTTGGTGACCTTTCTCTTCGTTTTATCTTAGGTGGCGCAAAGACCGCAACCATCCAAACGCGTTATCTTCAAAACACCTTCGATGGCAGCAGAGTCAGTCAAAAGAAGCGAGCTTTGTTTAGGTGAAAGAAGAAGCAATGCTTACCAACATTTTCGCCACGGCGTTGCCTCGATAGGACTGAGACAATGCGAAAATGATGGACACTTTCAATTTTAAAATGGGATATCTCGGCTCATAGTGAATTTTATTAACTTCAACAGCAGCGATTAGAGTCTACAACTTTTTGCCTGCAGAATGAAATTCTTTTTGTTTTGGCATAATGAAGTAAGCTTGTAACGCAATGCTCAAAGGTGCCCAGCAGCAACACACGTGGGATCGTCACCAAGCCATCCATCCCTCCGGGGTCAACAAATTGGTACCAGACTTGTCTGGGAGGATAGCAGCGCCGGCTCGATACACCGGTAGGCCACCGCGAGTCATTATATAGACCGTATATGCTTTCAATGATCTGTAACGATGCTTGGTGAAGCCGATTACGTGGCACATCCATTAGAGGTTGATGAATGGCGAGAGCTTTATCCTTATTTTATTTCATCCTAACGAAAAACGATTTTCTGGAGTACGTGGCATATAGTTCCTCCACTTTTCTTCAAGACTCATATTTCGAACTCGAAGGCAAAGCGAACAGGCGGATTTTCGTCCAGCATGGCATAGTGCTCTTCCCTAATGTATCGTTTATATTTGCAGGTACCTCACTTCCGATAGGATTTTTTAAAGAAAGATTATCTATTATTTTTTTTTGAATGTCTGAAGTATCAATATGTGAAGTCTTTACTGTAAATCTGTGAAGTTTTAAAGTCTTGAAATAGTCTGTTGATCGAGAAATTATCATCAGTTATCGATAAACCAGCTTGATTGCGTCACATTTGATGCTTCTTATCGTCAAATTTGACGCTGCTATCCAAAAAGAAAATAAAGGTTTCTGAGATCGAATAACTTAGAATTCCTCTACATTAGTATCTTCGTGTTTCCTATTCCTATTCGGAGGCGTTTTGTTGAGTTATCAAATGCGAATAAGTGCATAGCTCTTCTTTACCTCGCTGGTCAGCATGCTGGTGACATAAGCAAGCGCTGCTGCTGATGTGGCTGGTTCCAAAGGCGTTACTCTGTGACCGAGACTAAACCGTTGGGTGGAGGTCGCTAACGTGGACTAGTACCTTCGCTCGTTTGCTCTCCAGTTTTTTTCCCACTTTACGATATATTTATTTGCTTATAAGAATATTCTGAGAATAAAGTGCATACCCAGCTTTTTTGTAATTCATTGGCGATCTTATGTGTTGTTCAATAGCCGCCGATGATTTTCTACTAACTGAAGAAGTGTAGGGTTTGAGTACTTAGAAAATTTATCAGAGAGGTTTTGTCGTAATCTTTTAACAGTATATGCAATATTTCCAGGCCATTATATTCATTGAGCGCTTAGGAATGTTAGTGATCCCGTTCAATACGTGCCAAACACAGACGCTGGTACAATCCCGCATCGGCCAACTAAGCCTCCTCTCGCTCTGGTCTTGGGAAATTGATGCCAAACATGTCTAAGAACAGCTCACTCTCTGCAATCGAGGTGGAAGCGCCCTAGTTCACCTATACTTGGATTCCAGGGAAAATTAACTCGACCATTATTCAACGAACACGAAACACAAGAAATCGTTAAGCAGCAGCCGAAGCCAGACGCATATAAGTTCGAAGATTTTCGTGGATATGAGTGCCAGGAAACGAATCGAATGTAAGAAGTGCTGGAATCCACTCAAGGTGATACATGTGGTGTCCCTCTTGCATTAAATAAAAACAAATTGTCTTTATTTTCTGGCTTCTTGATGAGCAGATGCGGGGGTTGCTATTACGCTTGTCATTTACTAACTCACAATAATGAGATTTCAGCGCTTTCACCTTCTTCAGAGCCTTGAAAGCTGAAACTGAGCCGCAGTCTACTCAGTCACACATGATCATAGCCTCAGCGGATAAGGCTTAGTACATAAATTTTAATTCGCTTAGTGAACAGCTCCTCTTAAACATTCACCGTTTTGCTCCTTATAAGTTTTCCGGCTATTTGGTGAAGCCTAGCCGCACATAGTCTCGCATGGGCGTTTTGTGTGCATGGCTCAGGTCAAAAAAATCAGCCTGAGCTATGGCGCTGGGTCATGCGTGATCACAAGGTACTCCTCTTTATGGCTCATTTTTGGACTTTCTGGAATTATGCAAAACAGATGAACAGATGTTATGGATTCCTGTTGGAGGATGGTAAGTTTTCCTTCAAAATCTTCTCCGTTATACCATCGCGTCCTATGTGGTGCCTGGTGGAGTGTTTCACTGGTCTACTTCTTTCGCCGACGAATTCGTTCCTATACCCTTTGTAAGCTTTTAGATCCATCGTACCTGATCTCTCGAAACTAGCGTCTGTACCATTTGGCGTATTATGCAATTGTTCCTTTTCGGATAGACTGCAATACAAACACCTTTGAACGAGCTGGCGTTTTAGTGTTCCGTGCTATTTCTACCACTTTTATCTAATTGGCTAGACCGGCCCTTTTTAAGCAGCGTTTTATGGCTGTAGCTATTTCGTTGGAAATAAAATGAAGGATAAACGAGACTTTATTCCCGCTAGGATAGTCGTTTAGGAGCGTAGTTCTTCCTCTGGACCTAAACTGATAAGCTACAGTTTCGTAGCCATCGGAAAAGACCGTTTGCCGCGCCAATTTCAAAGATTCTTCCTTATGCTCTCTTCTTGCGCACACACTGGTGGTTGTTTGAAATATGTCTATCATAAGTTCTCCTTTTGTGTGTGAGGGATGCGAGGAGAGGTAATGAACCAGTATAGTATTGTTGCTTGGCCTTCGGTACCACTTGGTGATGTAGCCACTTTCGAAAAGGTTAATTTGAACATTCGCAAATGGAAGCCACTTTTCTTTCGGTTTCTCTCGTATGAATGCTATGTACTTTTCGTTGAATAACTCGAAACATTTGTCCATCTATTCTTGTGCTGAGCAGATGACAAAACGACGATCGATATACTTACAGTAGACTACTGAGCAGAGACCGAATAAAGGAGCCCCAAGTTCAGATATGACTGACTCACTGTGTCATTGCCAACCCTCTTATTTGTGCGTAATATCTTTGTATACTTGTATTCGTAATATATCACTTTTTTCTGGTATATTTACTCTTATTCTGTCCTTTGAACCAAAATCAATGAGGGATCCGGACCGCTATCGTGTTTTCTTGGTAGATTTCCTGCTTTTTCAACGCTTTCACCTCTTGAACAATGAGCCACGACGGAAATAAGCGATGGAGTAATTGGTGAGACTATCTAAATCTATCGTTTGCATTTGTGATCGTAATATTTAATGTCCCTACTTGTTACTATTTGCCAAGAAGCAGTTTTTCTAACGCTTAATTTGGAATGCTTTCATACTGGTTAAAATCATGCTGTCTTTATAATAAAACCGTATCGCTTTACTTCATGACTTGAAACTTGAGCAAACTACCGAAGAAGTGCCTCTTGTCATTAACACGTTGACCAGGTTCATATCCAAGAAACGAGATAGTGACGAAGATGAGTCCTCCCAGTCAGTCCTGCAATTTAACTCAATGTCAACCAGCCTCCGAAAGAAGATTTGGCATCAAAAGATTGTGATAGTGGCTCCTATGTAGTCTCTACTCGGATATCCATTACAACATTCAACGCGCTGTTGAGAGGATCACAGCGGAGAAGTGCTGTCGTGGAATCGACCATTTGGCGTATATATCCAACAGTGATAAACAGAAAAGCTCCTATTATATTGTGCAGCAGTGCTCGACCACTCGTTAAACGTACACTGCAGAAGTAAACCGATTGGGCTAGGAAATTTTGCCTCGCTCTGGAAGAATATGTCTGAAGAGAGTGTCTAGATTCCTAAAGGTACAAAATTTGATTTAAAAAAAGTTGTATTTGAACAGAGTTATACCAGTTCAGTAGTGTTGTTCAAGATCGACCATTTATTTGGAACCACTTAATAATAAAATTCATTGTAGGGCGAGATATGTCTGTTTAAATTTGAAAGTCTAGATTATTCCAGCTATGAAGCAGTCAAGGTAATCAAGGGCGTGTGTGCGGCAGTGGTCGCCCTGCAACACGCACGTGGAATCGATCCCCGCGTCCATGGCCCAGCAACGCTTCCACCGCTTTGGGGCAAATTAGTACCAGACTTGTTTGGGATGATAGCAGCACTGACTCGATACATCGGTAGGCCACCGCGAGTCATTGTAAAGGCCAGATATGCATTCAATCACCTCCAAACGATGCTTAATGAAGTTGAATGCATGGCGCATCCCTCAGGGATCGATCAAAGCCGAGAGCTTTTCTATCTTTGTGAATCAGTTACATATGGTTCATAATTCTGTAGTAGAAAATAAGATGATTCCTTGAGCAAAACATTTGCTTGATATTGTTTTCTGGATGAAGTTCCTTTTGTTAACTTTCTATTGCCTACTACATTTCTTCGCGGCAACGCGGCAAGGTATTATGTGAAATATGCTGGGATAATATTATGTGAAAAGTAGCCCAGAAAAAGGCAAAACGAAGGACCCGCATGATGTGGTTGTGAACTTGTTAGCCGCTGAAAAAGGTAATGACGAGTTCGATCCCCATCGCAGACACCTAGGGGTCCGGAGTTTTGCAAAATGTTTCTTTTCTGGCGTTAATCGAGTGTGTTTCGTCATCCATCAGACAGAAAGCAAATCTCGACGAATATGCATTATTCTTCTATTTACTTCATCTTAGTGAGTCATGCCATCTCTTCATAGGGTTTCGTCATATTTTCCAGTGGTACACATGGCGTTTTATGGTATCGTTTACATTGTAATTTAGCATTTTTTGCGAGAATCTGTGTGGCTCAAAATGGCTTCTCCCTCCCGGCTTCGGTATTCTTCTAACCCTTACAGTAAATTGCCTTTCATGTTATTAGTTTGTTCGGAAGTTAGTTTCCGGTTTGTAACGCCATTTCTCTTGTATATCCTAAATGAGTTTATTTCCTTCAGATGCTGAACTATTATACATCATCGCAAAGCCCATTTTATGCACTCTCTCAACTTATAATTGAATTGTGATTTAAAGTATATGTGTAAGAAATTTTAAAGGTTAGAACTGGAGATGTCGAAACAGCAAGTTCGACAAATTTACATTTATGAATTCAGACTCCTTTCTCTCCCTCTTTGTCCCTTTTTTCTCTATTAGCGCATTCAGCGCGAACGACTTGAGACATTAATGAGGCCTTGTCCCAAGGATCTGTTAACGAACTCACAGTGCAACGTTGGTATGAAAAAACTTTGTTCTAGCGAATTCGACCTTGAAGATTGGGTAGGTCCCGTGCGTCCTTCTGCTAATGACGTCGATGAATTAAAAGCTTTGGTGGGAACAAATTCATGAACAAGTGTTCGAAAAACTTGCAGGAGGGCTCAGTGTAAGTACCTACTGTTTCAGACTATCAAGAGAACTGGAAAGCTGAGGAAGCTCGACAAATGGATGCCCACGAATTGAATTATTCATGACAACCGAAAAAATTCATCGTTTTGAGGTATCGTCGGCGCTTCTCGGCCGTATTATGACGTACAAAAAAAATTGGATCTTTAAGACAGTCAGGGACTACTGGTTTAACCACAAAATATCATTAGAGCACTTTCCTAACCCGAAATTCCACCTAGATAAGACCATATTTACAAATCATCAGGGTATGCTGCTCGCCTAGCCAATCACAGCTTCTTGAATCCAGATGAAACGGAAAAGTAAGTCCAGAAAATCGACGAAACGTGCTACGAAATTCAACATCCCGACATTTGTCAACAGAACCGCACCAATGCTTCTCCACGATAACCCTCAACCTATATCCCAATAACTACGTTGCAATGGTCGAACGAGCTGGTACACGGAACTCTGTCTCATTTGCCATACTTCATTAGCAAAAATATGTAGATTGTAAGAGTGTTTATTTTGACTAATAAAATTTATTCCGTGCTGAAACATGGTGCTTTGAAGATGCAGTTTGAAATTCGTCATTAATTTCCGAGCAACTTAGGATCATCTTTCCTGATTTCATCATCGAAAACGTAAAGGATCGTATGATTCCAAATAGATCCATTTCATGATTCGTTTTATGTTCTTAGAAGAATCTCGCGCTTTAAGGAATTGTGTTGAACATGGATCTAATGACTCAATAATTTCTTTTTTGCTTCACTGCTGCATTAGGCTGCTGTTAAGAAGACATGACGTTTTCTCTGCGTGGTTGCATGCACAACTGGGTTTTTCTTAATTCCCTTCCTTCCATTCGTTATGCAAAGGACAACTATACTACTTTTGATGAGCAGTCTGAAAAAAAAATAAGCTCCCTTCCCAATCCCTGTGCAACAGTGCATGCGACTCTACCGACTAGTGGCGAAAATAGCTTCATTTCTCAGCAATATTCCTTTCCATGTCTTCTTTCATTGATAGGCTAACGTGTGGGTAATAAACAACTTTATTCGGCTGACGTTTAGACGTCTTCATCTTCCTCAGAGCTGCTGAACCGAGTCGATATCCACAGTCCTTCCTGTTATTTTACAATGGAAGAATCTTCGCTGAAGAAGATCCGACACGATACGACGACCAAGACATCACATCGAGAGTATGAAGGATCGTGGACATCAACTCTGATCATCGACTCTGCTGAGGAAAACAAATATGTCGAAATGTTAGCCGAATAGAGTTGTTTATCACCCTCTTGTTAGCCTATCAATGAGAGAATACATGTTTATTAGTCATTTTGAGGTTAAAGGAGGGTCAGGTTTTGAATTATTCCTCTTCATATCTCGCTGCTTCGTTCTATTAGAAATGACTCTCCCAGATCATTCCCGTTGACGGGTGATTGCTGATGGCACCGTTTGGTTAAAACGAGTATCCACGAGTTTTCAGCAGTTGTCCTAGTGAAATTTGAAAGCTTTGTGGATAGTTCCCAGGATCGACTTTCTATTAACCTCGGCATTGGAATATGAATGCAGTCGTTTTCTTGTTCAGCAATGCTGTTTAACAACCTCGCGATTGCTGAACAAGAAAACGACGCTTTGTAGATATTTTTTGTTATAAACTCGTGTTGACCTGAAATTTAAAAGGAAAGTCTTCATTAACACCTTTGGCATTGAGCCGATTTTTCGTCTACTGCTAATAATTTCCCGATAACTGGAATGCATGAGGAGTTGAAAAAAGGTGGTCGGCTCATAGAAGAGACTGCTCGATCTATTCATGAAAAAAAATACCGTTCTTCAAAGCCTTTAATTGATCTTCAGAGTTGTTTTGAACCAGAGTTAGCAAATTAAGTGGAAACAGAGTTCAAATTCTTAAAATTCCAAAGAAGGAAGTCCTGGCAGTCATAAACATTATTGGTGCAGTAGACACATCATTGTGTTCTGATGGTCGCTTATTCAATTGCTTTCCTCATCAAACACGATACCCGGCGAAAAAAAATGACAAAGTAGGTTAGGTGAGTTCTAGATAATTAGGATATTGTTGTGTCAAACGTCAAAGTTTCTATCTTGTTGGCAAAGATTTGTAGATTGAAGTGATTTTCATCGCAATTAATAAAATTCACTTTGAGCCGAGCTATGTTGACGTGTGAGTGGAAATCAACTCACAATAGCCGCAAATGTTAGCAGGTCATTTCTCATTTTTAGTTGAAAGTGTACGTGATTCCACGGGATGTCTTCCAACCAAAACACATAGCATTTTAATGAGCAATCGTCTGTTACCCTCTTAACATTAATTGCTAATGTTTTTCGGATGCTTTATATAAAAAAAAGCGCTTTACATAGCCATTTTTTTTCCACCTTGTATAGTTTCCTTTAGGTATTTTGAATGTTTAACGGGGAATGAGTGATTTACAGAGATGTGGCGTCACCCTCCAGGGGTGCACTAGGGCACTGTGCCTCTATTTTCATTGAAAGCATTGGCTCCAAGATTTTCACCTAGTTACAGGTTTTATTGATTTCTTACACATTTCAATCAATTGGCCATTAAAATCCTTCACTATTTCTATTAAATTAGACTTGCACTGCTCCACTTTTTTTCGATCCTCTGTAGTTACATGTGGAATTGAAAAACGGTTGCTAAATTTGAGAAATCGCGTGTTATAACTTTACTTCTACTAAGTCTTATCCAGGTGTGCACACACAATGGACTAGAACGCTTGGGAATATGAGAGAATTTTTGAAAAGAAGACTTGGTTTAGAGGCGATCGGGAATGAAAAATACTTGAGTAGGGGAAGTGATGAACAAATGAAGAAGACAGAGACCTCATCGGGTTTTCACAATTTCTCGCGATTTCACGGGCACTACGAAAACTGGACTGACATCTTTTTGCTCAGGTTACGCTTTCTGGATCTCTTTCCTTTAGAGAATCGTTCTAAACCTCTTTTTTGTCTGATGTTTGCTTCAAATGAGTGGCATATAAGTAAAGGTCATGTTGCGACTTAAGGTCTTGTTGTTTTTTTTTAATTATTTCCTTTCTCTTCTTCATTAGGTAATTTTGTTTACTTATTAAGAACAAGGGGAGGCGTAATTGAAAAGTTACATAAAAACTAATTATACTTATTAGACAATTCATCTACGATGTTAGTTACTTCTTTTATTTGAATTGAATTTAGCTTTTGTCTTCCAACTCTGGCCATCCGTTCAGCACTTTCCTTTGTTCGCTCTGTGCAGTTCTCTCCATAGTATATAAAATCGTCTCGCTCTGAAGAGCTGTCGATCGTCTTTTTGTGCTTTTTTTGTGGCCTATGGAACGACTTCACAAAGGTTGAATGGTGAATTCGTAAATTGCAGCGGGAATTGGAAACCCTTCACTTGCAATTCAAATATTCTTACATATGCGGTAGTTTTTTGTCCTGTGAGAATCAATGAACAAATTTTCTTTAGAGTGGGCTTCAACGAGTCCTTGATGCTTGCAAAAGAAATGCAATGAAGAAAATGTTTCCCGAAAATTATGAAGAGCTTCAATTTCAACTTTTTTCCCTGCCGTGAAGAAAAAATGGTTACCGAATGCCAATTTCCAATGCTTTTACCCACTTGGACACTTAGATAACTCGTCTCCACGTATCACATGTGCAACAACTTTTACTCAGCTGTAGCCTAAGGACATCCCTCTTTCAAGAGGGGGTTAGATCACAAATACAGAATGTAAAAGCATGGCTCATATTCTGTCGTCGTTCTTATCGATTCTCACATTCATTGTGGGGTGTGTCTCACATCCTCAATGAGCAGTCACTTCTAACTCCTCTTTCAGTAATGTTCATAAGGGACCCTTACCGCTATAACTCTAAGAAATCCGTCAGCAAGCGAAACCGTAGTAGAATATAACCCTAGCTTCAAGCACGAATGTTGAAAAAACTAGCGGTTTATGGTTTCATGGATGAAACGAGAAAGAATCGACCTGCAAAATGTGGTATCTTCTACCGTTGTGTTCAGGCACGCTATTCATGTGGATTGTTCCCCCGATGAAATGGTGAATGCTTTTTTTCTATTAAGCATGTCGTGAATTCTCATTATGAAGCGAACAGGATCTAGGAAACAAAAGTAATATTATTCAGATTCGTCCAAAGCATCAGACGTTTCGCCGCAATCATCTTAGATAGGTCTTTTTTTGTTCTCGTGGATTCTGAAGTGGAAATCAATGTGTAACACGACGGTTTAAGTGCGAAACTCACCTGAGGTTCCGCTTTTGCTCACATCTTAGCATCTTTATGATTTTGCACACTATGTTAAGGCATTTATAGGCCATTCTATGTACCTATTTGGATAAGTGAAAGTTATGAAAAAGCTCTCGGCGTTAATCAATCTCTGAGGGATGCGCCATGCATTAGACTTCATTAAGTATCGTAGGAGGCGATTGAATGCATATCTGGCTCTTACAATGACTCGCAGTAGCCTACCGATGTATCGAGCCAATACTGCTATCCTCCCAGACAAGTCTGGTACCAATTTGACTAGCCCGGAGGGATGGAAGGCTTGGTGTGCCATGCGCGTGGGGATCCATTCCACGTGTATGTCGTAGTGGCACCTCCAACCACTGCGCCACACGCGCCCCTGCTTGAATAAGTAGGTGGCTAATATCCAAGCAACATGCGGGTAGCGGCGGCATTCGTTCTTCCTCTCGTATTTCTCAAGTGCGATTGCTTTGAGTGTGACTGCTGCGATCATAATTGCATTTGAAAAATGGCACATGCTGACAATACAACTGTTTTGCGTGGTCGACAAACCTGTCGGCCAGTATTGTTACCGACTTCTTCTCCACATGATTTTTTTTCCTCCCATCCATCGTTTCTTCATGATACGAATGTTTTATTAGTACTTCATTTTCTTACGTCTTACTTTTTTTATTGGTATTGTGACAACATATTTTAATGCGATGGAAATGTTCCCTACGCTAACTCAAGGTATGAGAGCGGGTGGATTCGCTGAGCTAGCTGGTCGGTGATTTCTTCCATTGGTTTGGAAGCACGACTCACTCTCTTTTCATTTTTTATTTAGATCTTCCTTTGTCCTCTTCAGTGATGACTACACGTTTTGAGCATTTGCAAGATCTAACCTGCTGTGTTGGCGACCTATCAGTGAATTACCACTATTGTTCATTTTCTATTATCCAGGCATTATGACGATATCACTGAAGAAGCTATTGTTCGCAAAAGAGTCGTCTGTTCATAAAATACCCTTGTTCTTCCACGTGAACAATTGCTTCGTCTTTAATATTATGGTAGGTATGCACTATCGATGAGGGTATTTCGCAATGATGGTGGTGAACAGGTCTAACCTACTTCTTGTCAACTTTAAATTGTGTGAAACCGTGAACCTCGACGTGTTTCCCTACTTTAACGACAACCGTTAAAAACTACGACTGCCAGAGATTTCGGAAAAGACATGAGAAAAGACTTCTTATGAAATTTGCTTAGTATAAAGTGAACATGCGTTTGTCCTCATTTTTTAGGAATGTGAAAGTGTTTCATTTTATTCCAAATCCTTTAGAATTATATACATCTGTGCTTAAGCTTTCTTGTTTGTATTTGTTAAATTTACACAATAGGAAGGACTTCAATCTATGCCATCTTCTAGATTCCGTGACGTTATTGGATTTTCTCTTCTCACAAAAAACTTCATCTAAAGAATTCTTAAACGGCCTTTCTTTTTGATCATTTTCTGTCTGCTGAGACGCTTGCATTTATACCGACAAAAGGATTTATTGAAGGTTCTTTCATAAGTTCTAAGTGTAAAGATGAATTGCTGAAGGAATCTCTTTTTCTTCGTGCCTTTACTGTTACTGGTTAACACTTCCTTTGTCAAAAAACCTTACTGTGATGAACTTTTCTTCCTGCTTCTACCTCATGTGCACAGATGACTCAATTTTATTTTCACCAACTTCCCATCTGGTCTCCAGAACCTCTAGTCAGACATTATCGGGTGTTTATGGGTGGATATATGAGGAAATGACCGCGGTGAAAGGTTTTCCCTTGTCCACACGTCTACCGTGACCCAATTTGTGCTGTGCACATTGACTGCTCCACATTGAACTAAATATCTAAGTGGAAGTCAAGTTTAGCTTTTGTTTTGTTCGACTTATGATTGTAAAGCAGGCGGCACTTTCCTCTGACCCTCACCCCACGCCCCCCCCCCACCATCATCATGTATCACCTGCTTTTACTTGCATTTAATAAGTTTCTGATTTTTCAAATTTTAGAGAACAACCATCATAGTGTGCTCTAATAGGCTATTTGTTTTTGTTGAACATATACCACTTCAATAGTAAGGAGGAAATGTTATACATTCATCAGCTGTATGCTGCTGAGCAGCTCTTTCGTCTTTTAAGATCCTATAGGCGTAAGCATCACAAAGTTCTTTCTATTAAAATGTTATTTTGCTGACTGGGTGTACTTATTTCTATGTCCTTTGATAGCTGCACCACCAGTGCGTTTCATGTAATCACTACCACGCACTGTGAGTCATAGGAACAAACAACAAGACTCCTACCATGACAATGTATAACTTTTTACTTACTCCCTATTGCATTTTCATGGTAGGTTATTAGATGAATTCGTTTTAAAGGGTAATTGTTGAAAGCGTCGTTAAGGTAGAGAGCTGGCTGAGAGGAAGAAATAGCAAGGGCTGCGGTGATGCGATGGGTAGCACGTGAACCTCCGGAAAGGGTAATACTGGTTCGAACCTGGCCTGAGGTTCGAGTTTTTCAGATATCTCAACACCATTGTGGTTCTGTTCTACCACAACATTTTGCAAAAATTGGTTTTCTTTGAAACAGTATGTCTCTCTAAAACTTCTGCCTAGTTCTTAGCTAGGGAAGAGCTGCCTCTGGAGTGAATCTCAACTCCATTTAGAATATCCTAGAATTATACTGCAGCTCTCATGCAATATTATCTTTGCTAAAATTTGTTTATCGTCGATTCTTTTTACTCCTAGCCCCCATTTCTCATCTACCTTTAACGTGTGCATCACTTTATTAACACCTTACATGAACATTGACTACGTTACTAGCAAGACTACGAGGGTTCCTGTCACTGGTTTATTTTCATTTGTGCTTTTGGATAAAGTCATTAATCCATGAACATGTTCGGTTATCTAAAAAATGCAAACCAATTGGTTGTTTATGGGCAACCTTTTCGATTGAGTGCATTTCAATTCAGATGAAACTAAAATGGTCTTTGTTTTTTTACTCCATCGATTGTTTACAAATCTATTGTTACGTTCCAATCCATGCTTGAAGTTAGTAAAAGGAGGCTTTTTAATCCTCGAAGTAAAGCGCTGTTTGCGAATTTTTGAATGGAGGCCAAGCTGCGCATGAACCTTTAACCACAGCCTGTCGCTCCCACTTGGACCGTATTTAATCATCATTTGATGATAACATTTAGCATAAATCGTAAACCTCTTTAACTTTAGAATATGGAAAGAATACGCAACCACAACAAATACGTATAGAAACAGTATAGTTGTAGTGATTTCATATGGTAGGTTTCAATGACCACATTTGACGAAACATCATTTGAGTTCTGTGACTCTTACGACCATCATCGGTCTTTTTTGACGGTCTGCAAGGATTGCTTTGAATGGAGGGACACTTTTAACAAGTTATGGACTTCAAGTCCTAGTTTGTAAATCGCATCCAAGTTATGGGCTTTACGTCCTAGTTTATAAATTGAATCATATCATGAATTAATGTAAAAACCATGAGCAAGAAAATAGACGCAGAACAGTTGGGCGTATTGAGCGTGAGAATTCTTGTTAATTTCTCTCACGAATCGGTGACGTTGATTTACTAGTAATATATACGTCATCCAACTGCTAGCAAAATCATGTCACTACGTGCGGTCATCCTTCGATTCCACTCGGAGCCTTTGAAACCTAGGCGATGATGTCCATGTTTCACCGATGCCTGCGAGGAATGACGGCGAATTTTCTTCAGCAGTAACGGCGCAGTAGTGAATACCACCGTGTCCTGCTAAACGAAATCTTGGTTTTAACTTTTATTTACTATCCATTCTTTATTTCACGGAACGATATGATATGAAATACAACCACAAGGATGCTGAGGTATGCGCGAAAAGCGGAACCGCATTTGGGATTCGACCCCGCGATTACCCTTCACTGAGGACTCACGCGCTATTCACCACGCCAACCGAGGGCCTTGCTTTGTTTTTCTCTTAGCGTGTTTTCACTCTATCGATGTCATCAAAACATCGTGATGTCGAGTGCAGCTTCATCTTAACTGGATTCAATACTGATTTGCACTCTTCAGATCATTACTGTTGGCGGGTAATTGCTGGTAGCATCGAAAGAGTAAAAACAAGGCTAAGGGAAAAAGAAAGCAGGGGTTTAGGTTGGTGTGATGGGTAGCATGTGAGCCCGCCATGAGGATAATCTTAGGTTCAAGAGCCACATAGAGTCATGGGTTCTGTGTAAATATCAGCATCCTTATGGTTGAAATCCTCGTTGTTCAATTGCTTCGCTATTCAAGTTGCCATCCTAGACAAAAATTTGCAAAAAATGGGATTTGTGATCGCTAAAAGAAAATGGAAATTTCATCACAGTTGTGTGGAAAAATGTATATATTCCTGACGAAATGTGTATTCATCAGTGGTTTTGTCAACATATTTCAATTACCGAAGTTTTCTTCATTTATGTTGTCTACTTCGACCCCGCCCGTAAGCTTATGATTACGGACCAACTCAAGTCGTCCGTAGTGTTTTAGAAATCATAACTACAGGTACATGCTATACTCCTGGGTCTGTAGTTGATAACCAGCGTTGGAGGCATCTGGTGAAAGCGTATAGAATTAACTGTGTTTCTAAGTTAATAGCTGGAAGTATTTGATATTCAGACAAGTTATGTAACTAAAGGAAATTATAAATTCGAAAGGTTCAGGTTAAGAATCCAGCGATAAGGCATCATATTATCGAGGTATTTTTTCAGATGCGCATTCTAGGGACAACACGGCATTATTTCTGAGATACCAGTGTTTCTTCGACGTTTATGAGCGAGCAACTGAATCATTTCTATTTCTATGGCAAGCGGCAGTCGTAAAAGCTTTAAAGCTGAACTAGAAAGCTTAGCTAGAACGCGTCTCTGGACAAGCACTTAGGATATCCGTAAACCAGTGCTGCGAGCAATTTCTGTTTACGTGTTTGTAATCAACAACATGTTTCTATCAGACAGGACTAGAAAAAAGTGATGAGTTGGTCCTAAACTAGAAAGTCGTTCTTCCGGCAGCGGGTCTTAAGAACAGAAATTTTCCTCGTTGGTCAAAAATCATCATGTCGTATTCCAAAGTCCGCCTAATAACGGTGGTTATTCTTTAATTTTTTACATGTGCGCTTCTTATTAAAGTGTAAACGAATTTTCTGTAACAACTGTGAACCATTTTCTATCCTTTGTAATGTCTAGAAATCCCTTTTCGGATAGGCACAACACTTGTTTTTTTAGATGAGATGCTGAGTATCCTTGTTTAAGACTTGCTTAAGATTTCGTGAAAAAATTTGGGCCTTCGTTTTGATTTGAAACTGTTGTGGTCTTGACAGTGGATATCCTTTTTAAATGTTGGTTCTTTCTCTCCAAAATTTGCCAGCTCCCCCCAGCAGTTCTATGAAGAACGTTTTAATCATACATCTGAAATTCTCTGTATAACCCGTATCCAGCGGAAAATTAATAGCACTCTACTGTAACATCCGTGGCAGAATTGAGTCCGCTCAGATACCTTTATTAAGAAACTGACTTCCATCTTTGAAGCATCTAAGTGTAGCATGATGTTTTCTGTGAATGAGAAAGATGAAATGCTGACGCAACAATGGAGCCACTCAGGAACTTTTTGCATAATTCCAATGAACTCAGCTATGATTCCTTATGTCCCTCTCTGTTGAGTTGATACCATGTGTCAGCTCTATCAGAGATTTTCTCTTTCGGCGTCCCTGCTTGCGTTGCATTACGAAACGTCTCGTAGATTCCATTTCCCTTTTTTATCATAACTGATTTATTTCATCAGTAGCGAAATGTAACGTAGACAGGGCGGTTTGCCCACAATGGTATTTCCCAAGTAAAATAATTACATGTTTATACCTGCAAGGACAGTTCAAAGAGAACTAATGTTTGTAATTACTGCCATCCTGAGAGCACACTACTCGCAAGGTAATGAACCTCCTTCTGTTTCACAAGGGTCAGCTTCTAATTGTGGTGGCTGTGTGAGAACGCCCTTATAAGGCTATCACAAGACTCAATCTTAAAAAAGCCTAACCAGTGGCAGAATCAGAGCAGTTTCCTTGAACAAAGACTCTACCGCCCTTGTAGAGGTGACAGAACACGACATGTTTTACATGGCTCGCCTATAGAAGATCAGGAGAAAAGGGACCGACGAAAAGCCGATCGCGCCGTCCTGGTCCTAATATTTATTGGTCATTCATCGCATTCACACGTACGAGGTACTATCATTTGACTATTATCTTTTTCCAGCTTTCATATATGCAAGATCTGTTTATATCAAGAGTTGTTTTTCACAAACCCATGAAGTCAATCAAGACGACATTGAAGCCCTTTGATTAATTGAAGTCGTGATTCTCCGCAAAGGAAATTCCTTATATGACTCTTTTGTATATATACATCAATTCATGAACAAGTAAAACTTGCTCAAACGAGTGAAAGATCAGGGAAATCAGGGTTACTATAAGTAACTGATGTCACGCTTCTTTCACACCACTTTTCCTAGAGAGTTCACTTTTTCGCAAAGAAAGAAATTGTTCCGGGCCCCTATTGTCACATAATGGAACACGAGGATCGAGCATGACCTCATAAAATGATGCTTCTTAAACTCAAGGTAGTGCGACCACTCTTTACTGGTTCCGGTTACTTTGGCTCCTTAAAGAAATCCGATTCAATCGAGAGTTGCAAGACAATGTCCTGTCATTTGTTAGTGAGTTAAAGAAAATTCGAAACAGCGTCACACTGCGAGAAATCCTTTTTTTTCGGTGAACAGTAAAGTAAATAATACTAATCGTAGGACTGTTACATGCTGATCCTTGATCTCCACTCCAAAATGGCTCAATTCTGCTTTTTTTGGCCAAAAAATTCGAATGTCATCTTCAACACCGCCTAGTGATTTTTTCCAATATAAAAAAAAGTATGAGCTAGATCCAACTACTACACGTCTAACACGGCCGGTTGCAAATGCCACTTTAGAAAGATCTTCAGCGGAGAGATTGAAGACTACACTGTTACCACCTAAGGTTATGATATCAATGACAACCAGACAGTTCTGTACAATCTCTCTTGTTCTGCAAGCCAATACTAGGTTCCAAGTTTTTTTGTGGATCGCTTTTTTTGAAATGCTTTCCACTGAATTACGATGCGATTAGAGCATGAACGCATCTGCAGCACCAGGATTTGACAACATCTGACCTAATTCGAGTTAGAAAGCACTAACTAGATGTACTTTTTGCAATCAGCGTACCATGGAATGGAAATAGTCTTTTGCCAATGAAAGACATGGGCACAGTCAATTTTCTGAGGTGATGACCGAACGATTAGTCACGTTTGTAAGCAATTTTTTCTATGCGACCTGTTTTTCACACTAAGTATACGGGTTTCAGCATTCCTTGCATTCGTTTCGTTTCCTTGCATCCATCATTCATGAGGGTTTTCGAAATTTTAGACTTTGGTTCGGCCGCTGTTTGAGGATATTCCTTTCGCCATGAATGCCGCTGAATAGTATAGCTGAGACGATTAACCATAGAGACCTGAAACTTCCCGAAACACCACCAATGGCCTACTAGCCATCAACAAAATTCGGTTATTTATCTATATGATCTTATAAATTGATCTTCTTTAGCTGATGCGAAGTCGGTATAGGTCTTCGTTGTCGTTGTCGTTGTTGTTGGTGTTGTTGGTCGATGGCTGACGTTTCGGCGATTTCGCCTTCCTCAGAGCCTGGACGTATTTTGTATAAGAATATATTAATCATTCGGTGGAAAATAGGCTAAAGTATTAATGAAGATCAAACTTTTAAATAGACGCCATATTGAACAGAAAGGCTACTCACCGTGATGTTACGAGTGGGACTGGCTCACGCGTTGTTCACGTGGGGTCGCAAGCAAGGCACACCCAGGGGCCAAAATATCATTTTGGAACACGGTCACGTGTGTTAGTGAGGCATTCGTCTTTCCGGTTCATCTTTGAATTTCTGAAATTTATCCAAAACGCTTTAAGAGTTTTGCGCGTTGATGTTTTCGACTCCTGCACTAGGATCCGTACAGTCACTTCAAAATTATCGCAGTTGTGCTTTTGTGCTCTGCCCAGAAGAGGAAAGGAAGGAATCACTAAAGCTGGCACGAAAAATAGCCATTTCCAATGGCTACGAAGTAGAAGCCACTCGGGTTAGACAAAAAACGTAGGGTAGTTGCCCAAAACAATGTTTCGGACGTAAGTAAGATCCCCTTTTAAGCTACCCTTCATATCAAATTAAATAAGTCACGCCATTAAGAGATGCTTAAGATAAAAGTGGTCTTGAAAATTATGTAACTATTATTGACATCCCACCCAATGCCCTACGCCGTCAGTTAGTTCGCAACAGTCTCTATGACTGCTCGTTCAGCTCAAAAAACTGTATGATCTGTCCTAACGGGAGAGACGGGATCGCATGAGTTCAGGTATAATATACTTGATCTCATGTAACGCATGCGGTGAGGAATATATTGGGGAAACGGGTAGGCCACCCCGTGTCCGCATAAGAGAACATCTGGATGGGAAAGCCAGAATTCGTCAAGACACTCCTCCAGGTGCGCACAGGGCACAAAAGCACAACGGCGATGAATTTGAAGTGAGTGTACGGATCCTAGCGCAGGAGTCGAAAACATCAACGCGCAAAACTCTTGAAGCGTTTTCAAAAAATTTCAGAAAATCTAAAGATGATCCGGAAAGACGAATGCCTCACTATCACACGTGACCGTGACCGTTCCAAAATGATATTTTGGCCCCCTGGGTGTGCCTTGCTTGCGACCCCCACGTGAACAACGCGTGAGCCAGTCCCACTCGTAACATCACGGTGAGTAGCCTTTCTGTTCAATATGGCGTCTATTTAAAAGTTTGATCTTCATTAATACTTTAGCCTATTTTCCACCGAATGATTAATAGAAACGTCAGCCATCGACCAACAACATCAACAACAACGACAACGACAACGAAGACCTATACCGACCTCGCATCAGCTAAAGAAGATTTGTTTATAAGATCATATAAATAAATATATCAACTATCTATGCCGAGGTTTATAGAAAGTCGGTCTTTTGGGTTATTAAAAAAAATTCGGCTATTCTTTCTAAATTGAAGAATAACGGAATTTGTATACTAAATGTGCTGTTCAAGCTCTTTAGTAAGGATAAAGATAAGGACAAGCTTTCGACGTTGCTCAGTCCCTGAGGGATGCGCCATGCTTTCGGCTTCACCAAGCATCGTTTGGAGGTGATCAAATGCATATCTGGCCTATACAATGACTCGCGATTGCGTACCGTTGGATCTAAACAATGCTGCTATCCTCCCAGATAAAAATGGTACCAACTTGCCTACTCCGGAAGGATGGAAGGCTTGGTGGGCATTGGGAACGAGGATCGATTCCTCATGTCTTACAGGGCACCTCCGACCACTGCGCCACATGTTCCCCTTGAATAAATTTGTATTATTGTGCAAACTAATACTAAAAACACACAACTACGTGCCCATTTTTACGACTCATCCACACTTCTTGCCTTTGGAAACCTGATCTCTAGCAGGATGAGCAGGATGAAAGTTCACTCTACGTTATCGAAAGCGCAGTCGAGAAGACGACAATGGGATTATCCTTTGCCACATTGGCGGCAGAGGGAATCTGAAAGTCGGACCAGCGTCAATGTCGAACCATCAGAAACGCTCCATGGGGGCCAAAGTATCGGTGATCAGGTGGGCCGGAGACGTAATATGTTTGAACGGATAGACATGAGCCGTTAACGACTGGGTTCCTCGGCATGTCAAACGCACAACAATAAGACCACCCAGCAGATGGTCAGCGTTCTTCATGAAGATTTCTAAATTGAGCAGACCTCACTGGGCTACTCTTGCTTGCGACGGGCACAAAAAAGAAAATTTACTGACGCACACTCGAGTCAAGCGAGGCAATAGGTAGTACGGCTGGTACCAAGAGGACTGGATGGAATTCACTAGGTTGCGAACGCAAAGATTCAGCTGCATGGACTACAAAGTGGGCTACAGAAACCTAGCTAAACCTTTGGAAATCTGTAGGGCCACTTGCTTCCTGTCCTGATTTTGTCTACAAGGAGAAATCATTTGATATCTTCAAAGGGAAAGCTATTCAATGCTAACTGGCAAGGTCTGAACATGTTCCTACACATTTGCTGACGCAAAACCACTACGAAATTAGTCGACTTCATTCCTCTATGAAAGCGGCTTGGAAGGGAGAATAATTGCTCTCATACTCTTCAATGAGTTGCAATGGATAGTAAATTTGTTCAAATTCACGGGCAAGAATAGAAATTTCCTAGCAGGGCCTATTGCCAACGCCATCTTTATGTTTTTATAGAAGTGCCAGTGAAGCAAAGGTGAAATTCGAATACCAGTGACTCGTAAAGCTGGATGAAACATGGGAATTAGAAGAAAGTGAAGAAATCGGAAGGAAGCACTTGTGAAAAACGATGAGACAATAAAAAAGCAGTGTGTTGGTTCGTTGATTATGCAAGCCGTATACTGCACGTGCACGTAGACCATTAAGGGAATATGAAACCGATGAAGAGGAATTAACTAAGAGTTCACGTTCGAGCCTATCAGGCATGCCCCCCGATCAGTTGGAAGAATCAACAGCCTTCACACTTACGTTTTTTGAGTCAACGATCATCCTAGCACTCTGATAAGCAGGTGATGCGTAACTTGACACTTCAAACTCGTGGGTAGTTTTATGCACCAACCGCAGAGCTTTTCTACAATGTTTTTTCAAATGCTATAACCACGAAGCCCTAGCATGCAGTTCCGGACTTCGGAAGTTATCTCATCGTCGAATTCCATGAAAGTGCGAATGGAATGCAAAAGCGAAGCATGGTTTGGGCATGGATAAACATAGTTGATGACCGACAGACGAAAAGAATACTAGAATGGACCGCAGAAGGGAGCTATCCGCCCCTGCTCCATGTCCATCTGCAAAATGGATAGACGTATTTGTCATCATAACAACCATCTCACAAACGATTTATGATTCATGGAATGATATTCATACACATCGTGGTTACATATCCATATCATGCCATGGTACGTAGCCCTGTAGGCGCCTATTATAGGGTTACAAAAGAAATGTGGTGTGCTCAGCATGTACGGTATTGAAGTGTCATACTTCTTAAGAGTTAGTCGCTATAAATATGCAATCTTAAAGAATGAAACTCTTCTTTGACCAGGTGTTTATTATTATTATTATTATTATTATTGGGGCGATTTTTATAATTCGCAAGATTTAGGAACATTTTTTGAGTCCTTTTCAATATCGATTTCTGAGTTCGATTTTCAAGAGACCGACTACAAATTTATGTGAAAATAGATATTTTACATAATCCATAGGCCGCAGTTTTGTGGGTGTCGAGCTGCGATGTACAGCCTAGGGATTCACTCCTCGGCAGGCCTCCCAAGCTGAGAAAGAGTCCGGCGGCTCCATCAGGAAGGCCATCTAAGAGTAAACCAATACTATGATCCACCACTATCTTGATACCAAACTAGTTGTAATGGTGACAGATCTACCTCTGATACGCAAGGGCAGCGACTGCCTGTGGTGGTGACTACCTGGAGCAGACTTTGGCTAGGCTGTCCTCGGGACTCCAGGGAATCACAATGGCTTAACCAGCAAATCTCCGTAGAATTGGAATTATGCTGGGATCCGCACAGCCAATAAAGACGGCCCATCCAAGTATCCAAGTAAGTAATATGCCGCTAATATTCTCTAATAATGCCTCATATTCGGAAGAACGAAGTGAACCAGTGACTTAAGCCAGCCTATCAATTAGTCATGTGACAGAAAGCAAGCGTGTTTCATTTTTTTCTTCAAAACTTTAATGAACATCAAATTAAATCAATCAATCACACTAGTCAATCAGAGTATTATGAAGATATCTATTATGTTCTTTTGAAACTAATGGTTTTCAGCATTTTCATGTACTGCTTCTGGTTTCCAGTTGTCGTCCAAAAGCTCGTTATTAACAGTTGACTTGCCTGTGTATCGCCTTTTACCATTTCTGACTCGGAAAGCAAATGCCTTAGAATTTCTGAGGCCGAAAAGCGGTCGTAAGCCCAGTCAAAGTCAACAAGCTATGCAATCCTTTCAGCGACATAAGTTCGCTTTCATGTGCATAGTAGCTGCTGTAGCAACTATTGTAGACATCGAAGAAGGTTCTTGAATACTCAACTAAAACTGCGATTAGTCCCTGATACAATTGCTCGTTCGCACTTTCGTGACCTGCTCGATTTGTTTTTGTATAAACTCACACCGCAACTAGACACTTTGGCCATGTGCCTTTAGATTAAGTAGTTGCTCTGGCTGTAGCTTTAGATTGCCTTTTTTGAGGACATTAATAATCCAGAGCGCATTTTACTTTTATTGTGTTGTGGAAGTATTATAAGCTTTGTTTGTTACCCTTTCCTTGTTATCGTACGACCGACCACATGTTGGTAGCGATGTTGAGAGTGGATTCGATTTCTTTATTTTTTTCACAGTCGTATGTTGGATATCCAACTTGCGCATTTCTTTCTACTTTTTCCAGGCTCCGAGTTCACATTATGTCATTTTCGTCCCTTTGCTGCTGCCAGAGTTATCGACGGTGTAGTTAAGAATCATAGTAGCAAAGCAGCAAGCTTCCTTCTTCTCCAAAGGACCTCAATTATGTTGGAAGATCTGCCAACGCTTTCACACGACAAAGTGGGAATTCGACAAAAAATCACCTTCAATTAGTATTCATTATAGCAATGAAGACGGATGAACTAAAAATTGTCACGCATGGACGAACATGCACTTGAACTTCAACACTTACATGGATTACGGTTGTGAGACAATGGAGAGTATGGAAAAACCGATAGAGCCTGAGCTATGTGTTACTACGCACCATCTATGTATGCTTTTGCTTTGATGTTTCTTTGGATTCTTTGCCTCGCATCGTCATGTGGACCGCTGCTTGAGAATATGTCACCTACAATCCTCATTGATACGTTGAATTCTTATTTCCCTTCACTCAGAGCAGACGACAGAAAGTGGCTATTTTGGGTTTCCAAGGAAACGATGATTCAACAAATTAATGGAAAAAAGTGGAAGTTACGTCCTACCATTGCGGACGAGGACTAAGCTGGGACCACATTCCAGATCACTGAGCCGTATCTGAATTCACTCCCTTAGCCTAACAGCTTTATGGATAACCTATCCACACCAGTGGAAGAAAGGCGATGATGTGGGCGAAACCTCCGATATACTACGATGGACGTTAAAAAATAAGACCGCATCAGCACAGCGGGAAAGCAGTGCGAACACAAAGTTTTATTAGAGAACATGGAATTTTTATTTATTTGTCTTCTCTATTTCATTTAAGAACTTTACTTAAACTCATTCTTTTTAAATTTAGTATTCATTCAGAAACATCTTTAGAAACGAGCACTTATTCGCAACGTTAGTGCTACAGCAACTGAAATTCTGGTGAAATTACATAAAGAGGAAATTCTATAACACATCCGCTTCCGCTCTGCAAAATTGGGAGTCTTTCAGATCTACGGGGGCCGCGACTACTTGTCGTGATCATCTGAGAACATTCAAGCCGAGCCAGATAGATTTACATACATATATGTTTAAATATATATATATACATATATATATATATATATATATATATATATATATATATATATATATATATATATATATATATACATAGATATGTCGAACAACAGCGACAGCAACAATAACAACAACGACAAGGACATCTCATACCAACCTCGCATCAGCCCAATAAGGGCAGTTCGTAAGAACATGTGCTTGGACACCGTGACACTTGGACGGCCGGTCCTCGCTGGTTGTGCGGCCCCAGCATAATCTTTATTTTTCGGAGTTTTGCTGGATTAGCCATTGTGGCTCCCTGGAGTCCCGAGGTCAGCCTGGCTGAAGTCTACCCCAGGTATTCACCACCAAAGGCAGTAGCCGCCCTTGTGGATCAGAGGGGAATTTGCTACCACGCAACTAGTTTGATACCAGGACGGTGGTGGATCTTCGTATTGGTTTACTCTTAGCTAGGCTTCCTGACGGAAACGCCGGACTCCTTCTTAGTTTGGGAGACCTTGCCAGGGGATAAATCCCCGGTGTACATTGCAGTCTGACACCCAGGAACACCTACCAGCCACGATGAGGCGGTAGACCGTTCGAAGGAAGAACATTTATATATATATATATATATATATATATATATAGTACATACGTATATATATAATGCATATATATATACGTGGGAGTGAAATATTAAATTTGAAAACATGTAAAAGGAGCAACAGTGTATTGAGAAAAACTAGGCAACCCCAATCTGAACCTCTTAGTTCCACTTTATGTGACAACGTCTATCACGTCCATTTGGTGGGGGGAGCCGTGTACTGGGTGTGGTTGTAAAATTCGCATGGTACCGTTTACGACCCGTCGGTGAGAACTCGTCCTCCAATTGCGGTAACCATCTCAATAGTACGATTCGCCATAAACGGCTACACGAATCTCTGAGAGAGTGATTGAAGTTGCAGAAGCAATCATTAATGTGTTTATTACTCTTGAAATGTTTATTTATGTTCACTAAATTTTTTCAAGTGTGTCGCGGTAGACCAAGAAAGCAACATCATTACTGTTTACTTGCGCTGTATTTCTATTACAGTAGCATAGGCTGTTGCTTTGTAGTGCTTTGAACTCTTGTTTCAGTTATTTGACTTTTTAAGGATCTTTTGGGCATCAATGAAAATGTTTTGATGCGATGTAACATCATACTGACTCACATATCTTTATCTTCTAGAGGTACTTCAGCTTTTCTCACTAAATTACCTCAATCTAAAAGCTATCGAAAACCTCTTCTTGATGCATTCGATTGCTAATTTCTTATGTGAATGCCTTTAGGCGTTGAGAATCCTTCATTCAGAAATACATTATTAAGACTCTTTGAAGGCTTTCGCTGACAGCGGCCTTTTTTATGAGGCAATTCTGTTTCAGTAACTCATCTACCATTTTGTAGGCATCATCTAGATGTTCGTCATAGTAGACAATCCTTAGCTAAAACGAAGCTTCAGTCGCATGGACGGTGAACAAGTGACCTTTCTATGCTTCTTGGGACTCTAGTACATCGTCTATTTGCTACCAACAATTTGTAGTAGTCCACTAAACTCTTGTGGCGTAGTGGTCGGAGGCGCCCTGCAACACATGTGGAATCGATTCCCACACTCATGGCCCAAGAAGCCTTTCATACCTCCGGGGTCGGCCAAATTGGTACCAGACTTGTATGGGAGGATAGCAGCACTGGATCGATACATTGGTAGGCCACCGCGAATCATTGTAAAGGCCATATATGCATAATCACCTCCAAACGATGCTTAATGAAGTCGAATGCATGGCGCATCCCTCAGGGATTGATCAATGCCGAGAGCTTTATCCTTTGGTCCACTCAACAGTGCAAGCCAGACTGCGGACTCCCTAGTCGCCTTCGGCGGATCCCGGAAATAAACGACAGCGAATTTCTTCAACCTTTCCGATGTGAAGCCAGGATTTCTTGCCACATGTAACCACTCATTAATGAAAGAGGTCGTTTCTTAACATTTGTCTCAATATTCGCATCAATAATTCCTATATGTTGGTAACAGTTCTCTTAATAACTGTCTAACAGAGTGGATCTGTGCTGTGTTTCTAATGCTTTTTTGAAAACTAATTAATTCTCATTCTACTGCAAAGTATATAAAGTCTGGAAAGCTTTAAGTATACTGGTTTCACAAACGTTTGTGGGAAGTTGTTTCCTTTGGGATTTCAACCTAAAAATGCTTAATGACCACTAGTTCTACAATAGAAGAATGTTTATGTTGTCAGAATAAACGAAAGAGGAATTATTTAGAGAAAGTCAATCTATAGTTAAAGACAAATCATCTGTAGCTAGCAGAAAACTGTAAGAGGGCAAATGCTGGTCTGGTCATCAACTGCATCGGTGAAATTTTTAGTTACTTGTCACCCATATCACCTGTTCTCCTATGCTGTCGAGCAATTATAGCTAGTGCCAACAACCTCTCTATTTGTCCTTGTCGTGTGCCAGGAATAGTCGAATAGGTTCTGCTTACTGGAACGACTCGGTGCGCATCATATTACCCTTTTTGGTCCTCTTAACAACTCTAACAATCGGACCGGTGGTCTCTTTGCTGTGGGCTTGACATCCGGTGGGACTCAGTCACCAACGGCCCCTGTCCACCGGTTGTCGTTTAAGAGCACCACGTGGGCGCTCCACCTGATTTTCGACATTCACTTAATGCCCCTTACTTGTTCGTCTATTACTAATGAACTAGCACCTCAACAGTTTTTCATGTTTTGTTCGATTTTCTTAAGGACTTTCATGTCATTTATTTGATTCTATGGTTAGAAATTATGAGGGTGATGAAATCTGTTCCATATCCGCGGTTGCCATAGGAAGGTGAAGTGCTCAGAAATATTTCCATTAAAGCTAAGAAACGGTAAAGTGCATCATTTTTGTTTCGGAAGTTTCATCAAATACGAAATCAAATTGCCTTTTTGAAGAAAAAAAAGATGTCTGGACATGAGCGCTGTGTTTTTTTGTTCTTGTTTGAATAACCCCCATTTCGAAGTGACAGTTTGAGGAGAAATGTCACTGGCTAGCATATTGTCATATATTACTTGGATACTTGGACAGCCCGTTCTCACTGGTTATGCGGGCCCCAGCATAATCTCCTTTCTTTGGAGTTTTTTCTGATTCAACCGTTCCCTGGAGCCCCGAAGAGAGCCAGGCCGAAGTCTGCTCCAATAGTTATATATTGGTCGATCCTAAACCAATCAAGCCTATTTCTATTTGAACAACTACAGAATAGTAACCCACTGATCTACGAAACATGTGACACTAGGCATTTAGAGAGTCTTATCCACTAGATGATTACTTTGAATCACAAACACGTGAATTCCGCCTCCACTGTGCTTCAGCGGTTTTCTGAGAATAACACTAATTAGCCGTAGTCTCTACGAAAGTGGTTCAGCACTGTAAAATTTACCCCTTGTGCTTTATCGCCTTTCGAAAATCGTTTCAAACCAGCAGTATAATCCATTCATTACTTTGTAAGCCCGTTATTCGGTCTTTGAAGTTCCCGGTGTGACTTTCTGTTTACCATGTTATTGTTCGACAAGTGTTTTATCTTTGATCAGAGGAAAGGTTACCATTAGCTGGAACACTTATGTAGAAAAGACGTCTCTGAAGAGGACGAAACGGTCGAAATGTCACTCAGTATTGAAATCTTGTAATGTTGTTATTGACAACCACCTATATGCTTGGAAATGAGACACTGGTTCTTCAAAACGCTTCTAATAAATCTTTTTGTGGTAATGCTGTTGTAACGCCGTCGGAACGGAATTCTAAATATATTTTAGTGGAAGTGACGTAATAGAGAAAGTAGTATAGACTCAGTGATTTGTGTTGCTACGAATTTGACATCATGAACTTTGCCATGTACGCGCTAAATTGTTTTAAATCATTGTGATAGTGCAGTTATAAGTTAACACGAAGTGGTATAGCCATTTTCTTAGAATGAATGGTTCAGTGGGTTTCGCTGTGCTCAACTCCTGGATGGGATTATTTTGACTTATATCTTACTCGTCAAAAATTTTTCATGATACGGTAACGTCTTCAATAGCACACACTGTCTTTGTCGTGAAGAAGGCGGAGCTAGTTGACACGTTTGCTGCAGTAAAATAGACATTGGACTCGTGTTAATTCAAGAGAAACTCACTAACTCATTGACAGACCAACATTGATAATGAGAATTCATAAAAGCCCATTTCTCGCTTGAAGCAAGCTTTCTAGTGCTTGCTTAGATACTTAGATATTTTGTCTTAAAAATCGTCGGTCGCTTGAAAATCCTAACAGTATGCTCTCCAGCGCTCTGAAATAGTCGGCGGGGAGTGTCTCCTAGTTTTCGCTACTTCCAATCGTTGTCTTTGTCAGTCACAGGGTTGGTTTTTGTGAGCTAGCGATTAAGAAACGAAAAAAGACGAAAAGTGCTCCAAATACCAAGTGGTTTATTCCTAGTTGACTTCTCAGTCTCTCCATAGTGTTGGATTCGTTCTGAGGAATTCTGACTGCGCGTCGAAATTGGTGGCACTTTGAAGTTTTAACACGGATTTATCTCTGTAGAATAGCAAGTTGTTGAATAAAAGGTATCATTGGTGTATAGAAAGTGTTTTTTGTTATGGAGTTGTCTTTGCAATATCTGATCAACTTTGTCTGCAATCGTGAAAGTAGAAAGATCGGACGACGTTTTGGAGCGATTTGAGGAGACAGGCCAGATATGTATTTTTATTCTTCCGTATTCATATATTTCATATGGACATTGACGTAATCTTTCACACTCTATAATTTTCTATCACTTCTCTGTCTTTGTTCGTGTTTTACATTGTTCATACAAGTGCGTTCTTGGTTGGTATGTTAAACGACTTCATGCAATCACTCGTATTGATCAGATTGCCTTGATTGCGTTAGAGACCTGTGATAAGGTGAGACTAGTCATCATCTATCTAAAGTAACTTGGCAATAATTCGGCAATACTCGTATTTTCTTGATTCTGACGTTTCTCACATCTTATAAACTAATCTTGTTGAGCTAATGCGAAGTTGGTATAAGTTTTTGTTGTCATTGTTGTTTGTTGTTGTCGTTGTTGTTGTTGTTGTTGGTGCTGCTGGTCGATGGCTGACGTTTCGGCGATTTCGCTTTCCTCAGAGCCTGGACGTATTTTGTAAAAGAATAGTTTCTCACATCATTTTCTCTCGATATCTGTGGTATTCACGATCGCGATGGAACTTTTCTTCAGAATTTGTTAAACATTCGTCATCGAATATTGGATAACGAAGCAGCCGTAAGAATGTCGTTTCTCGCTCAAGATGGCTAAACATTTGTGTGAAACTGCTCTTCTCTTCATCTCCGATCTTAGTTTCCGAAATACGATACACTGGTTTTCTCTCCCACATATTACTTATTCTACTAAGAACTTTCACTGTTATTCGGTGATTGTTCCACATTTTTCAATCCTCTTTAACGTTGATAACCTTCAAAGGAAAACATTTCCGTTCAGTGAGCTTCTAGAAGTCAGTTACGACTTTTTTAAATACAGACTAGAATTCAGTACCCGTTTGATCTGGTGCGATACTCTGACAAGGCTTTGAATACAGCGTTTTTTGATTCCATCTACTGTTCATCCAGATTCTTGGTTGAAACTTTTTGAAATTCATTGTTATTGAAAGTTTTCATACAGACTAGAGTTACTTGCTGGTTTTGCAACGTATTTTATAAAGCGATGTAAGATGCACACTTTTCTAAAAAAACATTAAAGCAAGTTTTTTATTTGCCTAGTTTTCTCTAAGAAAAGCAAAGATATATTTGAATCAAGCACGTACACAACTGTGTTCTTTAAATGACCTGTTGCCTCTCTTTCCGTTGTCTTGCATCCATCATTCACGAAAGTCTTCGTATTGGCGTGTTATTTCGGCTGCAACGTGAGGCTCTATTATCTTCTCTCTTGATTGACATGATGAATGCGGGTCGAGCGGATTTTTCCTTGGAATCCTGAGATAGCTGTGCTAGAGATCTCCACCACATGCAGTCGCAGGCCATTGTGGATTGGACTACTTCCAGGCAAGTCTGGTGTCAGCTGGCAGACCCCTGGGCGGTGAAGGTTTTCTTGGTGCAGTATTTGGTGTGAGCAGCGATTATGCGTCCATTCCACGATTTCTGTTATCGTGGCGCTTTCAACTCCTATATTATTTTTTATTTGTTTCATATAGCCTATCATCTCCCCTGCTCTGCGCTTCCAGAACTGCCCGCGTTCGATTCGTTTTCCGCGCATTCATCCTCCACAAAGGTCTTCGAGCCCTTCGTATGTTGCTTCGCTGCTGCTTTAGAAATTCTTCTTCTTTACAAACGTCGTAGAATACTGGTCGAGTTGGTTTTCCTTGCAATCTTGGAATAGTCGAGCTAAGTCGTTCTCATGTGGATTGGAGAAGAGCGTTGGGGGAGGGGTTGAACCAGCCCTTTTTTTCGTGATGGGCAGTGTCACCAACCGCTCTGCTATTTAATCCGGCACTATATGTACATATATATCTTTTTTATTTATTTATGTGTCTATAGAAGATGAAGTTTTTGGCGTTGATTAATCCTTGAGAGATGCACCATGCATTCGAATATATCAAAGCATCGTTAAATGTGATTGAATACATATATGGCTGTATCGCTCAAAGGTGCTAACCTCCCAGTGAAGTCTAGTACCAATTTGCCTATCAGGAAGGATGGAAGAATTGGTGAGAGTGGGGGCGAAGGATCAAATCACCGACCGCTTGTTTATTGCAGGGCACCTGTAACCACTGTGCTACCCTCGCTCTACCTATGTATGTGTACGTGTATATGGAAATGGCTTTTCGGTGGCGAGAACTAAATCGCATTCGTGTTATGCATCGTGTTTGATGGCAGCTGTGCAGTCACTTTTTTTTCGGCCAAATTCTATTATTTACTCATTCAGAAGCCTTTTAGTCAGTCGATGCTCTTCAGAATTCTTTTTTACTTAAAGTCCGCTTTTTTAATCCCCTTAGGGCGTTCTTCTTTATTCCACTCTAAAATTGTGACCATCTTATGGTTTTGGCTTATATGGATTGTGAATATACTTTTTAATGAAAATCGACACAGAACAAAAGGCATAAAACTTTAGTCCCTTTTTGGTCTTTTTTGCTCCTTTTTTCTGGGATTCCTTTAAAATTTTTTTAAAAAGTCCTTTTAAAGGTCATATCAGCTAATACCAGAATCTATTACTCCTGTCTTTTTGGCACTGATTTGATCATACCGCGATTTTTCTCGGACTCTAAACTTTTCTTTCCTAGAAGTCCCGAAAGTACAGCAATAAAAAGCAGGTATTAATCAGCTTATGTGAACATTTCAAAGTACAAACGTTCCGTTAAGCTTACGTGTGACAGACCTTTGGCGGTATGGGAAAACTATTCTGTTAAAATTAATTGAGACGGAAATATTTACAAAAAGTCTCATATGTGGTCCGAATAATAGATTACGTCTCAAATTGCCTAGTAAACTGTAACCTTAAAATTTTCCCGCTGTTAAGTTAAAACGCTTACTGGTGCTCCCAGGTACTTGTCTAGCTTGAATAGTTCTAGCGTATACTGAAAAAATAAGCAGGAGGATTTTCGAACTTACTATTGCTTTTTGCATGCTTGCTAGAGCACATATGACATTGAAAAATTCTAAATTCATCGAATTTCCGTTTACTTCTTGATGTTTTTAAGATTACTTTGTGCATGCATGTAGATCCGAACTGGTTAAACGAAGTGATTTTGAGGAAAGATCTAGTTTTATCTAACACTCCGTACATACGTACATATGGATGCTTGTACATATGGACATACACGTCATAGGCTACGAACATGGACACACGTACTCCGTACATGCTTACATGTCACATTACATCCAATGACATGTCACATTACATCCAATGTTACATGAATATCAGATAAAAGAAACCATGCACTGCTTTCTTTTTTTGAGGTCTTCGGTTTTTTCGTCTGACTTTCTTTGAAGTTCTTGGCTCAACGTTTCTGCATAGTTCGCTGACCTCTTAGAAGCCTTAAACTTCTTTTATACCTCTCTAATAACCATTAGCTCTTTGAATTCCTTTGCTATCTTTCCTTTTATCCTTTTAGCTGAGACAAGTATTTCACACCTACGGACGATAAAGCCTTGGCGTTGATCAATCTCTGAGGGATGCGCGTTGCATTCGACATTACAAAGCATCATTGGAGGTGATTGAATGCATATCTGGCGTTTACAGTGACTCGCGGTGCTTACCGATGTATTAAGTCAGTCCTTATATCCTACCAGAAAGGTCTGATACCAGTCTACCGATTCGAGAGAAATGGAATCGTTCGCATTCCTGGGGCACCAGGATCAAACCTGTGTGTATCGTAGGACATCGCTAACCACAACGCTACACGCCTGTTCATAAGTACCTTAAGTAATTGCACTTTTGTTTCGAATATATCCAAGGAAATAGGTCGAAAACTCATAGGATCTTTTCTGCACTTTTTATTCTATCACATACTTCGTTATAGAAACTAGGATGTTGTGGTGAAACATTCTAACGTAAAGCGTAAAAGCATCCAACATTAATCAATGCCTGAGGGATTTATCATGCATTCAACTCAACCCATTGCAGATGGCTGGGTATATATCTAACCTATGCAGTAACCTGCGATGGCTACCGGTGTATGAAGCCAGTGTTTCTATCCTCTTAGAATAAGTATGGTACGACCCGTGGAGGGATGGGTGGAGTACGAACCAGGAACTATGTGCATCTGAGGGTTGTTGTAACCACTGCACCATTGTTGACAAGCAAATCTTTCACCTCGGGTTTGAGGTCAGGTGTCTATGGAGCCGTTGTGAGGAAATTTTATCTTTGGTGGTCCTTACAAAAAACTTCACCTGATTTTAGAAGTGAAATTGCAAAAAATTCACAACCTAATTTCAACCGAATGAAATCTCTTGTGATCAGTTCCTATTCTTCATTAAATCCAGTTTAGGTAGCATGTTGCATAATGTTCTTATCGATGGTTGCGACCAGTGCAATCAATATAAATAGCACTGGTGTTATCCCACGAAGTCGCAATGTAGTTTTTTTGTTGAAAGCGCACAAACAATGGCCGGTTCCATGGCTTGGTTGAATATCGCAGTTGATTCAGTGAACAATTGGGATAAAGTGTAAAGTGCAAACTGACGTCGTTTATTTATACTTCTTAAGAGGATTCGCCTGTTGATCAAAGACTTCATCGACTTTGAGACTTCTCATGTTCAGCCAGCTGTTGAGAACAGCGATATATTTCCTACACGGTGAAAGACGGTGTAACATCATCATGGCTCACTCAGTTTTTATATCTGTTTTTCACATCTTATTACCAAACAAAGCACTTTTTTTTTACAAACATATCATATATCATGAAAATCTTTATCCTAGACTGGTTACCCATCCTCTTGAGACAATCAAATCCACTATTTCCCCTCCTCTAAACCCCCGACTCGCCAAAATTTAATTGCTAACCCACTGTGTAAAAGTTCAAGAGAAGAACTACAAACTCGGGACGAAACCTGAGAGATTGAAGAGGATGACGTAGTCTGACGGTTTTTCAGTTAGTTTTCAAGTATTTAAAACATCTAATGCTTTAAATGCGGTTTTGACGTAGCATCGCGTTCAAGTTGTCCGTTTACCTTGTGTGTAAATATTTTAACTATGAAGTTAAATAAATATCAGCACTTTTCACTCCTGACCATGATGGCGAATATAGCGCAATAGTTATAAGTTCGCTGAAACAAGTACATGATTTTTGGTCCAATCTCACGCCACGCTCAAACAAAGTGCATGGGTTTAATATGTGCCCTTAACCATATTTTATGAATTAGGTCCTGTGAACGGCGTATACAGCTGGAGCATAGAAAACGTTTCATTCTTTATGCTTTTTTCCATTAAAGATAGACCATGAGCACAATTGATTTAAGATCTTCTAGCAATGAACAGTTTCAAAAATCTGAAGAGTATCGTTCAAGTTTTTATAATCCGTGACTTTGTATTTCCTTACCGATCTTGATTTTTTCGACTGTAAATCATTCCTGTTGTGGCTGCATGGTTCTTTCTATTGAATCAACAAGTAGTGGTCAAAATGGAGTTCATCAAAACTTGAGGAGCACTTGGTAGGTGAGGAATCTCAAAGTGGAGGTCGTCAAAACAATTCGCATTTGCAAAGTCGAATTGGTTTTTGTTTGCATTTCAGTGTGTGTTATGCTGAGAGCAAACAAATCCAAGTTATCAACCAACGCTGGAAAACGATGCATGGCTTTTTTAATGACGTTTTAGTAAGGGTTTTCTTGGCTGAAACACGCATACTACACAAACATAAAACATATATATATATATATATATATATATATATATATACATATACACACACACACACATATACACACACACACACACACACACACACACACACGATGTGCGTTGATAAACACATATCCCCATGGATACACCTATAGGCAAGCACACTCACATTCTCCAAATTCATCTGATTTTCTTTGTTCCTTCTTTCTGGTTTCAAAGCCACTTTGAATTTAGTATCATCACTGGATTGTTGAAGCCAATTCTTCACTATTCAAACGTGCTCGAAAAAAGATTTTCTAACTTTTCTTCTGTGTATCCTCTGTATAGTTTGTCTATCATTACACTCATTGCTTAGTTCAAATATGAAGAAGCAAAATTTAACCAGTTACTTTACTACATGTATCGAGTTTATAGAAATATGGCCAGTTGACGAATGCTTTTAGTAAAGTCTTCGTCAAGAAATCGAAAGCAGTTTCTAAAACGATTTGTTTTTTTCCTCAGCTTCTCTTCTTTCCTTTCCAGTGACTTTTTTCACTTTTATAGACAACAAAGCACTTATAATTTCGAGTGTTAATAGATAAGAACATAAATCTGTTTTTCAAGTACGACCGTAGCAGAAATAATTGCATTCTTTGAGGACTTTTCATTCTCCTCGTTTGCCCACTTCTTTTCAAATGGGCCGTTTGCACTGGTTTCCAATCATGCTTTGGTCGTTGTACAATTTGTTTTGGTGGTTGCTTCCTTCATTTAGTTAAAATAACAATTTGTATAAAGCATTTTTTCAGACACTTCATCCGTACATCAGTCAACCCATCATTCAACCAGGATTTTCACCGAGCATTAAAGCAAGCTATGTGGAACATATTGACGACGTCCCAACTACCCCGACTAGCAGCATATGGACTTCATTCTAATTTTGAGGTTTGGTTGATAAGCGACCTTAAAAGCTACGTCAGAGCACTTATTTTCTTTACTTTTTCTTTCTTACCGTCCACTTTTCTTCTCTTAATTCGTAATGAATTTCTTGGAACTGGGACCAATTAGTCATTTGGTCGAAAATCGGACGTTACCTATTTGGAAAAGTTGTTATTCTTATTGCTGTTCTTGTTGGACTTTATCATTTTTTTCCTCTTCAACGACGTAGTGAAAACTCGGAATATGTTTTATTAGTTCATTTAACTAACTATTTGCCTAAATGCCTAAACCACATGATCTGCATAGCGTTCTTGGCAAATGAGTAAAAAAGGGGCAACGAGGCGCTGGTATTCATTTCAAGCAGTGCTAATCGGACCTTACGAAAGTCAGTAGGTAAAATGCCGGTAATTCCTCAGAGCAATTAAAAATTTTTTTCCAAAAAAAATCGGAATTGCTTCACTGTTATCGATTTTTAGAAAGCTATCAAACGACCATTTAAGTTGTCACAGAACTATTTTCGTTGTCACTCACCTCCGAACAATTATTTCCAGTTAAATGTTAAGTGAAGAAAAATTTCTGATAAACCCCAAAGTGTACTGCGACGGCAGTAACTTACGTAGTAGCTGTGATTTGGGAAAGGGAAACACAAATATGCTGTTCAGTAATTTGTACGAGGCCGTTGTTTCGAATCCGCACCAGGACAACTAAGGCTTTGTGCCTTCCACAACAGGAAAATCAGTGCGAAATTTGTGTGAGAATCACGTCGTCCGATCTATAAAGGCTAGTAACTGCCTATTGGAGACGTCGAAACACAAATATCCCAGAACTCGAGGATAAGTCTAACCGATTAGCCTTCACAGGTATTCATAAAGTAGAAGAAAATCACCAATCAATACCCGAACTCACATGCAAATCCGAAGAGGTCCACTGACGATGAAAGAAGGGAATCGAGTGGAATGAGAAAATTGCTGTGATCAACACAGTATTGTTGTCGGATCATTTAGTGTAAAATAAGGAGTGATCTTTCCTATTTTTGTAATGTTCTCTCTCACCAACTTCTGTAATCCCTGCAACATGTTACTAAGGACTGACGTTTTTCCTTTTATTGTGAAATGTAAAATGTCGTCCATCTAGACATTCTATTAGTAAAAATTTAGATTTTTAAACTGTGAAGCCGGTTTTAATAGTTTATTAGACTGTGTGGTTTACTCCCGTAGTGAACATTTTCTTTTTACGGAAAGAATAATTTGCAGTTCTTTTCACTACATCTCTCACCTAGTTATGTTAGGTTATAGCACGGGATGTTCAACAATGGGTCTTTATATGAAGTAAAAAATTTTTTGAAATTAAGGATAAAGGATAGAAAGGATAAACCTGTTGGCGTTCATCAATCCCTGAGGGATGCGCCATGCATTCGACTTCATTAAGCGTCGTTAGCGGTGACTGATTGTACATCTGGCTTATACAGTAACGCGCGGTGGCCTACCGGTGTATTTAGTCGGCGCTGCTGTCCTCCCAGACAGGTCTGGTACCAATTCGCCAGAGGGATGGAAAGCTTGGTGAGTCTGGGGCGTGGGATCGACCCGATCTGTATTGCAGGGCGCCTCTAACCACTGCGCTACATGCACCCCTTTTGAAATTTGTTGTATTATTGCTGCTATTTAGGGAAGAAGGAGATTGGGAGTCAGAAAAAACAAGTTCATATTAAGGTTGTTTCGAAACAAAACTTCAATACGTAGTTGGACCCTTAGCTTGTTGAAGGAAAAAAAAAACACAAAGAAAAATTTCGGGAAAAAGGAATCAGGATTTCTGTTTCTCTATGGCTTTGAGGAAGTCAATTTCTTGAATGCGTCGTTTTCTTGTTCAGCAATCGCGAGGTTGTTAAACAGCATACATTTACTTCCATAGAAAAACACAATACAATACAATACAACAGTAGCTGACGTTTCGGCAGCATCGCCTTCTTCAGAGCCGCTTTTTTACGTGCCTTCCAATGAGGAAGATTAGAACAGCTGATTATAGTCGCATAAGGTTGATCAATTTCTTGATTTTTTACAAATAGTAGCTAGGCATATTTGCATACATCGTCCTCCTATCAAAGTCGCGTGGTGGCAAATCTTCTTCTGATCCACAAGGGCTGCGACTGCATGTCGTGGTGACGACCTGACGACCTGAGGCAGACTTTTTGCCAGGCTGAGCTCGGAATTCCAGGGAACTACAACGGCTTAACCAGCGAATCTCCGAAAAATGGTGATTGTGCTGGGACCCGCACAACAAGTGAGGACGGGCCGTTCGAGTATCAAGTACAAGTAAGCAGCTAAGCAATAACTCAGCGATTGTCAACGTAAAGCAGTTTTTCTTCATAAAAAAGATTCTACATATTTACATTTTTAACAGCAACGAAAAGTTTATATTTTTCATAATAATGACACATAATAATTTTTTTCGCAATAGAATGTTTACATTTTTCCTAATTCGGAATCTCCCGTCCCCTTCTAACAAGCGATTTCAGAAATTAACAGCATGTAACCTGATATTTTTCCTGTACCAAATCTATGATTTCCTTTAATTCCGTTGCATTCATTAGCACAATTCTGAGCACTCTGACGACTTCGACGTCTGGACAGGTAAAAACTGTAGAGGAAAGTAATACTTTCTATGTTTCAAAATTGTTCAAGATTTCATGCTTATCAGAACGCCAGTTATTGTTACTTTTCGTTCGTCTCCCTGACATCTCCTGGTAGGATATTCCTGGCCGAAAAATTTCGAAATAATATCCATCGCTTGTTTAGGCTACGGTGCATTCAGTTCATGTGGTATCGTACTTTAAATGAATAACGTTGAGATCTCGTGGAAAGAGCAACAATGGTTTGGCTTACAGTAGTGCAGTTCGAATGTGCTTTGTGGTGCGCTATATTGACCAGTTCGTCTTGATATCTCGTGTAACGCAGTGAATAAAGGTGTCTTGCAATGCGCAGGGTAACCAACTCGATACCTCGCTCAGATAAAGGTAAACCACACTCTCTATCCTTAGCACTTCGAGAGATAGCAACTAGAATTGTCCATGAGGATAAGAACACTGACTTCATGCTTGGCTTTGAGGAAGACGACGAGGTCGAATCCGATTAAAGTTATTTATCAACCTTGTATTAACTTATCGTTGAAAAACACTGACTTAGTGCATGGGAAGGCCACCGCAAATCGTTGTGTAGCCCATATATGAATTCAATCCTCTGCGATGCTTGATAAAGTCGATTGCACAGTGTTCATTCATGGATTGATCACCAACGAACGTTTTATTCTGGATCCCTGTATCCAAACTGAATATCCAGTAGACCTTTTGTAAGAAAAAACGAAAGCCTCAATTAGAATGCAAAAGTTTTTCAACACCAATTACTCAACACGCCCTGCAACAATACATTGTAATTAATGTCGCATATGTTCGTCAAAGCATCCACTTGGTGTGAAATGTTTTCAATGCATGTTGGTCTGAAGGTACTTGTGCCTTCGAGCATGAAACAAACATTTGTCAATTTAAGGTTGAAAATATTCTGTTGCATACAATGACATCGACTCAAAGTGGAACTAATATTAGCTTGGTGAAGGCAGAAGCTGAAAAGATATAAATTAAGGTAAAAAGCAACCTAGGATTTTGAAAGCCAACTCTTAAATATTATTTTGCAATAACGCCACCCGTAAAATCCCTCGACATAACCGTAACTTTGTGAGTCAAAGCAAACTTTACAATCTTTATATTTTTACAAACAAATTTATTCTTCCTTTGCTACCGGTCTTGTCTGGGAAAACATCACTCTCCGCAATCCAGTTGGGAACGCTCCAGCCTGGCTCTCTCAGAACTCCAGGGAGAATTGCTCGACCAGCAGTCTACGACATTGAAGATGAAATGAAAATCCTCAAGCAGCAACCGAAGCAACATGTAAAGTTCGAAGATCCTCGTGGACAATGGATGCGAGAAAACGAATCGAATATGAGAAGTGCTGGGATCCGCACAGTAGACGTGAAGACGGGTCATATAAAATAGAAAATAAAAGAAGTTTATTTTGGTAGCAGATCATTCTGATGTTTTGAAAGTGATGAGTGCTTTTAATATTTTTTCACGAATCATAGTTTTGTAGGAGAAAACCTTTTCCGTTCACCAGTGTTGAATAGATGGGATAAAATCTTCAAAACATGTTGTCAGTTTTGTCGGAGTAATTTTCTGCTCTGCTAGTTCTGCCAGGATTTAGAAAATTGTGTTGAATGAATCCGGCTGCAGCGCACCAACCGGTCACCATAACGTTTGTTTGACCAAAATTTCTCTTTTCGAAGCGTTTAAAAGCTTCATTTAGGTTCAGTCACTGTGCTGAATGTCATCGCTTGTCGTATAGAGTCGGTTTTTCACTAGACGTCACAATCCGACCGGGCAATTGATGGTTTTTTGATGCATGAAAAGCAGACTTCATAACGACGATCTCTTTGTTGTTTGTCCAGTTGATGTGGCACCCATTTGTCGAGGTTTTTAACCTTTTCAATGTTTTTAATTTGACGTTGAGAGGCTAACGATGGGGTTTTGCTGCAAGATTTTGAAAGGTTCAACTTTACTTCACGTGTTCCTGTAGTCAGCGTCAAGTGGTGACGGTAGCTGACGTAGTTCTTCTTCATCAAAATTTAGATCTCCGACGCGAAACTCTAAGTACCTTATGCCTCGATGATAATTTCGCTTTACTTCGACCACGATGTGGTCTACATTGTCTTCAGATAGATTGGTGCGATTTTCTTGCCTTGAGAGAATCATTTGAGGCAATCTAATTCATTATGAATTAAGGCTTATGTAAAGTGTAGCAAACAAACAATTAATCGGCAACGAAGCTTTAGAGCTTTAAATTAGCATCTGCAATATAAATCACGTGATATATCTGATGTACAAAGTGTTTTTGTAAAATTCCTAAGGACAAAACCTGCTTTTATTTTTGCACCTTCCTTGCACTCCAGAATGTACTTATTGGAATTACATTTAAAGGGAGCTTTCATAGAAATATCATTAACTTCGTGTAAACGCAAATTAGTATGCTTCCTGGTTTTCCATTAATCACACTCCATATTTTACCCGATTTTTCTAGCGCCACATGTTTACAGATAAATTGGTTCAATGTTCAGCTTCAAAAGCATTTTCACACATGGCGTTCTTCCTTCTATTTTAGCAAGAATTTTTTTTTGTTCCCAAGAGTAAAGCCTTAACGCGTTATATATTATTTTTAGTCTTTTTCATGTAGTGGGCGGGTAACGCAGTGGTGGTGATGCCGTCCATCAGGAGCACGGTGTTGGTTGGACTCCACCCAGGGTTCACCAAGCCTTTCATCCCTCCATGGTCGGAAATATTGGTACCAGACGTATCTGGGCTGAACTCACTCCCTCAGATCAACAGAGGAACATTCTAGCAAGCTATCCCAGAAACCAAGGGAGTATCGACTCCACCAGCCTTCAACGACAGTCACGAATAAGACAACGATCTTCAAACAGAAGCCGAACACACGCTTAAAAAGTTCAAAGACGTTCGTCGATGGTGGATCCGAATGCAAGAACTGGTGAGATTGGCAGCGTAGATGCGCAGATGAGGGATTTACAGAAATCAGGCACCGTAAGTTCTTCTCATATATTTCATATATATTATTAATATTATAGGGTACGATTTCTTTTATTTTGAACCGAAATCAGGGATTTTAGTCTGACTTATATCACGCATGCATAGTCGTTTTCTACTTTAGTACAAATAACATGCTCGCACTCGTGAAACACAACCACAACGATGTTGAGATATTTGCAAAACTCAGGCCGTAGGCGGTATTCGAACCCACGATTACCCTTTACTGGAGCTCACATGTTACTCATTACACCATTGAGGCCCTGGTTTTGCCTTTCTCAGCCAGTTTTTTACTCTACGGCGTCATCGGCAAACACCCTTCAGTGGAAACGATCTACGAAGCACAAACTGGCATTGAACCCAGTTAAACTTGAGCTGTATTCGAAATCACAATGTTTAACTTTTTAGTTACTGTCGAATATACCATATATTACAATGTCATGTAATACTCTTTACGTCAAACTTAACCGGCAACAAATGGACTCCAGTGAGCACTAATTATTTGTTGAATACAAACCACAAGTCTAATTAGTAAGTCTCTAAGTAAGGAGTATCGTAATAGGGAATAAATAGAAAAATTGAGAATAGCAAAAATATTAGTGTGACGTCATGATAAAAAACAATAGTAGGAAGTGAAATGAATAATATAACAAAATAAACACTATTTTACAAATAGTAAATGAAAATCTAGGCCTGACTTTTACTAGCCCTTTTTGTTTACATTGGTCCTTATGAATACATTTAAGGAGCATATGAGAAGAGAGCGATGATAAGGGAAGCAAATATTACCACGTCTACACAAGATCAGCTAATTCATGCACTCAGCGAATGTCAGGGCTTCTTATTAGGTCCGTCTAGAACTTTCTAATGCTGTTACAACACTGCAAGCCTAGCTGAGCTATAGTCAACACTCCTTAATTAGACATGTCTTTCACGATTTCTATTCACCAAATTATTAGTGTTTATTTGTCTTCATTTGTTGTGGTTGAATTTAAGGTAATGAAGTATCGCCTTGAGTCCTTTGACTTCATACTTTAGTTAAGAGGCATTCTTAAGCTTTACACCATGGCTATGCAAACTACAGCATGCCACATTTTGCAGGTTTCCGATTGAGTGGTTTGAAGAGAGTCACATATGTGCATCATGAGTGATCAAAGTTCTGTCATCTTATCACTCATTCACATCATTCTTCTTGTTCAATCGGTCACCTTCTTGTGTATCATAAACGTCAGCTGTTCAGGTTCAAGCGATATCAATCTATCCGGGTATCACATGAAATTTCTCTCTGTTTATAGCATTTCTTCTCCAGTGTTTTTCACCCTATGTATATTTTACTGGAGGCGAATAACGCAGTAATAGTGTTGCTGTTTATCACGAGCACAATGCTGTTTCGACCCCGCCCAGTACTCACTGTGCGTCTCATCCCTCTATGCTCGGAAAATTGGTGCCAAGCTTGTGCGGGGTCAGCTGATTCTCTGAAATCAAGGTGGAAAAGCTCTAGCATGGCTCTCTCAAAGCACCACAGAAAATCGATTCGACCATCGTTCAACAACATTCATTAGCAAGACGAATAATCACCAAGCAAAATCTGAGCCACACGCAAACGTTTGAAGACTTTCGTGGATGGATGCGAGGAAACAAATCGAATGCAAGAAGTATTGGGATCCGATGGCGGGTTGTGAAAGATAAAAAATAAAATAAATCGGTGCATCTTTCATAATTAAACAAGATTTAATAACCGCTAGTCACTAACTGCAAGCTTTCTGGCGATACAGTGTGACATAAACTGCTGATAGCCGATCGCTTTTTCAACACTATACTCTTCATTTCTAGGCGGCCATTAGAAAGAAAGACTATACAACTTTTAACGGTGCTGAGATATTCGCAAAACTCCGGACCGCAGGTGTCTGCGGTGGGGTACGAACACGCTATTGTCCTTTCCGGAGAGTAGCGCGCTCACCACCACACCCATGCGGGTACTTCGTTTCGCCTGTCTCTCAGCTAGTTCTAAATGTCTAATGATGCCTTAAAGGACTTATGTGCCAGAGCGATATCAAATACCATACGATTTTTTCACGAAGCATACTAAGTTTACCTTTTATCGGTAAAGCACACAGTTACAGTAAGCTATATCCAAGGAGTTTTTAGTAAATAACTAGAAACCACATAGTAAACCCTTTTTTAGGTGGATAGAAGATCCTCGAGTTAAAAATGCCTTTTTTGCATTTTCTTATCAACGTACAGTTATTTGTGCTGAAATGATGCCTCATAGTCCCTCTTAACTCTAAATGGGTTTAAAATAACAAAAATGGTTTCACTCTATTCAACAACTTGACGAGTAGTTATTGTTCAGGTTATATTATTTTTGCAACAGTTTCATCGATATTTGGGGTACAAGCACTCGAGGAACAGTTTGAAATGAGAAAAGAGAAAGTGACATAATGGATAAAGCGTTCGGTTTTGATCAATTTTTTAGAGAAGCACCATACGTTCAACTTCACCAGGCATCGTAAAGGTGATTGAATTCATATTTGCTATATAAAATAACATAATGGGGCTTGGCGATGTTCCACGTCAGCGTATTTATCCTTCCAGATTAGTCTGGTACCATTTTACCGACCCTGGAGTGACGATGCTGTTGATTTATCTTGGTGTGCGGCAGCTTAATTTATCTTGGTGTGCGGCAGGGCCCCTCTAATAACAGCCCTGCACATGCTTTCACACAAACGTCATAAAGATGAAAAACATCGGAATCATTGCAGAACGAATACATACATATATGTGTATATATATGTATATGTATGCACATATACATATACATATACAGATGTGGTAGATGTGTAGCTCTAGTGGTAGAATTGTAAAGATCGACCTAGTTCTCGATGTTCGTGTTGAGCAAACACTGATCACTGATTATTTGATCAGTGCCAAGGTTAATAGAAAGTCGGTCGTGGAAATTACTACGAGTTCGATCTAGTTTTTATACTTAATCCCTCTAGAGGTCGACATCCTAATTTTTTTTAATAATTTTGAAATGAGCAACGAATTTGGAACACAAGTTTACTCAAAGCGATGAAAAATTGTGCACTAATAGTCTACGAAACAATTTGCTATGCGACCGGTGTCCGAGTCAGCCGGAAGCACTGACCTGGATCGAACTTCCCGTCGGCGGTTTCCCCTGACGACAACAACATTGCTTAGTGCTCAGGTTGTCGTGCGACAGCGCCAGGATCAGCTGAGCGGCGTCCCGTCGGCCTCGGCCTGCATCATCATCGATTCGGTCTGCCTCGTTCTTTTCAACATACAGCTGCCTTCCATGTGTTCTTTTTTTGGGAATATTTGTGCAAAGGAAGGTACCGTTACCATGAGATGCTAAAAAACCAGTAGCGATCTCAGTTTATTCTCACGTCCCTGAAATAATTTCTTGTACTTCATTTCCACTTGGTAACATCGGCAACGACGTCAATTAGCAGTCGCTCGACTAGCTGTAATGGCATTCATAAATTTTCACTGCCGCAAGATTCGTAGGAATATCTACTCATCCACTCATCGGAAATGATGGGCAGATACATAGATATTGACCGTTTCTTTTTTGTGAATGATATCGAGAGATAAAGGGTAGTTTCTAAAAGTTTTCTCCAACTACAAAAAAATCCCGTCATTTCCTGTGCGAAGTTCCTGTGCAAATGTTGGCGTCACAGCTTCTCAAGCGTCGTGCATTTCATGCGTATTGACTGAAGTGGTGTGGTTTTCGATCAGCAATTTTCGTCAATGAAGTGGCATCTATTTCACGGCGACGTCGTGTTTACCTCTATCATCGACGTAGAAACTCGGGAATAAAGTTGTTCGTCAGCGAAAAAAATGCTTTTCAAGTTTTCATCCATGTCTCCACAGGGTTTATTGTCCCTTCCCATTTCATCCATTGCTATTACAAGTTGTAGAGCGAAATTTTTATGGGAAAAAAAAATGTGAAATTTTGAAGAGTTGCCAGAATGTTTCTGAGTGAAGCAATTTTTAAGTGCTCACTGCTGCTTGGAAAGATTTTCAGTGATTAATTATTTCTCTTACTTTTTGTACGTCAGTGTTTCCCATTTCGTTCTCACATTTTTATCCTCGATGTTTCATTTGTTGAATTTTTCTGGAGAGAAATCGACTTTTGAGGGAAAAACCGAAGTCTTTGCGGTGATATTTTCACATTCTTTTTTCTTGCTGCTTTTTCTGGTGGCTTTTTCTCCTTCGATTTTCTTAGCGCTACAGCGGTTTTCTTTGGTTACTTTGACCGCACACAATTTGAGACGTTCATTTTCGTTTCTGATTTTGAATGCTGCGAATTAAGTCGTTAAGAAGAGCACTTTTAGAAGAAACGGCTTTCATTGAATATTGGAGCGATTCAAGTGAAAGATTGGAAGGAGAAGTTGTTCAGGTGAAGAAAAATGGTGAATAAAAAAAGAGCAAATCGAACCACCTATGAAATTCGGAATAACTATGCCTCATTTTCTTTGCCCTGCTCTTCATTTCATTTCGAGTTAGGCTACTGTCATTTGCACGATTATTCTATTAAAGCTCTTCTAACAATAAAAACGACAGCATTGTCTGCTGTCGGTGAAGTAGTGCCAAGATCAACTTCTTTCCTTCCGGATTACTTGAAAGATGAACTTGAACAAAACTGACGAAAACTTCAAAGAGATGTCCAGAAACTTTCACATAATGGACTATCCCCGGTGATCTTCGACGCTCCCTTCGGGCAGTTCGAAAAGATGGCACATTGTTGATGCTGACAAATCCCAGCGTGTATTTTCAAAAGACTTCAGATTTTCGTTCCAGCTGTTCGTTTTTTTCTAATGTTAGAAAAAAGCATTTGGGTAGAATTAGCTCTGATTGCTGCATTGGCATGGAAGGAATTTGTTTTAACTTTCAGCTAGCCTTCACCCCTCCCAAATTTATACCTCCGTTATACGATTACATTGTTAATATGAACTCATCGGAGTTCTTAGCATGAAGTTCTTCTTAACTTCCTGGATTATTTAGCTAACACCACGTCGATAAAAAAGTTTATTTGGCTAACGTTTGGACACCGTCGTCTTCCTCAGAGCCGATGGTCCGAGTGAATGGTCCGCAGTCGTTCATCTTCTCGATGTGGTCTCTTCGTTCTTGTACGAGTCCAATCTTCCTCAGTGGAGCACCGCTCGAATGAGCTAACCTCGTCCAACAACGATCTTTCGTACAGGGTGGTTGTTGTTAATAATGATTGTCCGATGACAATAATTTGTTTCTCAACGGACCAGCCTGCAGCAGTAGGTATAGCATCTTATAATTAACGGACAATCATTATCAACACCAACCGTCTTGTATTAAAAAAACGCCAACGGGTCAGGTTGCCTCATTCCAGCGGGTGGTCCATTGAAGACTATTCGACTCGATAAGAAGACAAAGACACCACATCGAGAATGCGACTGTAGACCATCGACTCAGATCGTCGGCTTTGATGAGGGCGATGGTGTCGAAACGTTAGCCGAATAAACGTTTCTATCAACCTCGTATTGGCTTAATAATCCAGGTTTTCCAAGATATGCGTGACCGATAGTATTTCTTCTCTATTTTTTCTTCACATCCATTAATGTCACAAAACTAGATGTAGAGGTAAAATTTCAGTACATAATGTCAGGACCTTTTCGCTATATTGATATGTTGGTCTACCCTTTTTGCCTTTCATATGTGTTTCCACGTTGGAGCGCTTTATAACAAAAAAGAGGATCCCAGCTTGCAGGACGGGATTGCTTTCCGGTAGTTTGTCTTCATAGTGTCGACCACGCACTCTCGAGCATTGCACTGCTGAAACACCACCTCAATCTTCTGCCATCCTTCCCAGTTCGACAAATTGGTTCCAAACTTGTTTCAAAGAAGAGCAGCGTTGAGTTCATACGGGAATAGGCCACAGCAAGTCATTGCATAGACCAAATGTGCACTCACTCCCCTCTACGGTGCTTGATGAAGTCGAATCCACGGCGCATCCTTTAGTGATTGAACAGTACTGGATGCTTTACTCTTGCTTTTTTAAGTTTTACGAATTTTCACATAACAAGTCTGACTACTGGTAATTCCTAATCTCGATACGAATAAAGCAAAACGAATAGGTTAACATTGTTTGATTAAAGCATTTTAGTTATTAATGTTTCCATTATATTGTTTTTCACTTATGTCTTAGCCGAAAGAAGTGTTTTAGGACAATTTATACCCGAGCGCATTTTATCTGATATAGCTGAAATCCTTGAAATGCTGAGAGTTCTCCAGGAGATCGTAAGATCGAATATTAATAATACAACCATATATTTTGTATTGTCATCAAAACGGCCACGCTATTCATGATTACGGTATTAATTATGATGCTCTCATAAATTATTTTTATAACTTTAGATTGAAGAAATAAGCTATGAAGTCTGATATTTGGAGACATTCGGTTGTTTGCGATCTCGAAGTGCCAATTCCATTGATGTGAAACTTGATAGGAGGGGTGCGGTCGTCATTTTCCGATTGCCAAAAACAAACTAAAAAGTGGTGGGAGAAGTCCAAAATATTGCAGAAATGAATGAAGCAGACGGGAAAGAACTCAAACATTCGAACCATCCCAGATTATTTGGTCAGAATATAACCTTTCTTTGAGTAGTTTTTTATATCCTCTGATTTCCTCTACTGAAATTTGCGTATTTTGTTGAATTCAGCGAAAAAATATTAGATCTGTGACGATGTTTAACGGCAGTCCTACGCATGAATAATCACACGGACTTCCATGAAGTTGTTATGTTAGCAGCATGATGCCTCCATGTATGGCGGCTGTCGGTAATCCAATATATTGCCAATTACGGTAGCTCTCGTTTTTTGTCCATTGTGTCATTATGACACACGACAATTTGCACTAAGTGAAAACCGGCATCGGATTTGACGATGTTCACATAATGCAATGTTTTCGATTGTGAAAGGTCATTATTTAAATCATATGAAGTCGCAGCGATGTTTTGGATGATTATTGAAGAAGCAAGTCATAGGAATTGATAACTACTGTTTTGATTGTTTTATTCTAAAATGACATGAAATGATCATTCATTAGAAATAGTGGAATAGAAAAAATTACCAATTTTTGCGCGAGCCCTCGAAAGGGAATCGTGGTTCGATCTGGCCCGGGGTCCAAATTTTGCTAATATCTCAGCGTCGTTGTGGTTGTAATTACCAGTTTTTTTTGAAAATGTGTTTTTTGAAAATGGCCTGTATTATTTAGTACGTGAATATTCGAGTGGTAGAACTCATGGCCGTATTAATAATTAGTCCTCCTTTAGAATCATGACATTCTTCTCTTTACGGTTTCTTTGTCACAAATGAAACTGTTAGTTGTGACGAGTTGGTGGTCCAACATTCCATAAACATCCGTGTATCGTAGAAATCCTTCGACAGTTCTGTTTTGCTGCACTGTTTGTTTGGTGCCAGCTTCGGAACAATGTCCAGACGTCTTTTCTGCCATCACGACTTCATACGGTTCAAATTTTTGCACATTTCTATCTATCTGCTTAATTTATCTGACATTTCTGTGAGTGATCGTGCGTGTATTCGGTTGTGTTCTTCATTGGAGCATTTAGCGCTCTATTAGAACCGGTCCATGCTTATTCATAGGCCGAGAATGTCACGTAATGGTATGAAGATCGACCATGCTAAAGATTGCTGTTCGATTGATATCTCAGTTTTTAATTTAATAGGACCACAGGTTGTTCTTATAATGGTATCAGAATACAAAAACCTTGTTTCAAAGTCGTAATCCTCCGCAACGATGCGATAGGCGTATACTTACTAAACTGAAAGAAATCAGTAGGATTAAAGAGTATCTATGAAATACAAGGAAGTTGGACGAATAAATGAAACGTAGTGGTTGGCCTTTGATCAGCTCGAATGCGAATTCATAAGCGCGCTCATCAACTGGGTATGCTGTTCCGCTCATTAAAAGTGTTTGTCGCTCGAACTAACATCATTTGAATCACCGTATAGGCATATATTTTCTGGAATATCCCTGTGACACATGCATTTATTCTTATTTATAAGCAATCAAACATTATGTAATTGGAATGAGATAAAACGAGCCTGAGAAATCTGGTGTTTCATGTGAGAAAAGTGCTTGGTGTTGTAAAAAATACTGCTAGCAAAGCAGTGTGCAGTCCTTGTCTTTGTGTTCTTGAAATGTTTCTAATCATTCTGAAAAGTGTTCTTCACCGCAATTCATAATGATGGCCATTCAGTTTTTTTGAACAGCTGTAGCGCCTACGCCCCGCGACAGTCGTGAAGTTCAGCGCATGAGCGGCGGCGACCTTGAGGTGAAGAGGGAATGCAGAATTGCGGTCGGCTCCTATTCTTCTCACGGTCACTTTTAATTTAAGTCGATCGCCGACAAAGTAAATAAACAAACCAATTTGTTTCTTGTCGAGTGATTTGTGCTTATATTGATCTTCTTTGGAGAATTAGAAACAACTTATGTTGGTGATGGAAAATTTACATTTCAAACCAAGGCAAGCTTTTTGGAAAGTCGAGTTGGTAAAATGTTTTTCTCTATGTGCGCGTGTGGCGCAGTGGTCGGAGGTGCCCTGCAACACACGTGGAATCGATCCCCGCGCCCATGGTCCACCAAGCCTTCCATCCCTCCCGGGTCGGCAAATTGGTACCAGACTTGTCTGGGTGGATAGCAGCACTGGCTCGATACATCGGTAGGCCACTGCGAGTCATTTTAAAGGGCAGATATGCATTTAATCACCTCCAAACGATGTTTAATGAGGTCGAATGCATGGCGCATCGCTCAGGGGATTGATCAACGCCGAGAGCTTTATCCTTATACTTTATGTACAAATTGTCGGTTTATTATTGAGTTTCAATGAAAACAATATCATAAATACAGTAACTCATGTAGAACAATCTGTACTTCATACATACTTGGATACTTGAACGGCCAGTCTTCAAGAGTTTTGCGGACTGCAGCATATTTTTCATCCGATCTCAATCTGCATTTCGTGTCAAGAAAAGGCGAATTGGTTGAAATATTTCCTTGGTAACCAGCTCGTACTTGGAATCGTTTTTTATTCCTTTTCATGTGTTCAAGAGAAATAATAAGTGATGAGGTTCTCATCGTGAAAGAAATCTAGCTCTGCTAAACAGACCTTTCTCTTCCATGCCAATTCCTGTTTCAGAAGAAGTACTTACACGCACAGTATTCAACTCAATTACTAAGCGGGGTTTAGCAGACCAACAACGACGGTGAAGTAGTCAACGTTTCAAGGACACCTAAGTTTATAATTATTTGACTATACAACGTTTCGTTAGCAGTCAACTGGTAGTTGTGCCTGTTCTCGTTCACATACAGCTTTTCCTACTGATTACTTTTGGTAATAAACGTCCTAAGTGGCATTCTGTAGGCAATGAGTATGTCTAAAGGTTAATGCAAACAGTACGGTGAGAAACAATTTATGTTTGAAGTTTGTCCAGTGTTTCAGTAAGTTTAGTCTAGCGTACAGTCCTCGATCCTCTGTTTCTAAGTGAAAGCTTAACAAAAAGTGTGGTTATTTAATTACTACGCCTTCTGAGACAATGGACAAACTCACAACTTATGACACCTGTACGTGTCATAATGATTTTATTGGAGTGGATAGTGTGACACATATATGTCTCATTTTTCTTCCCTGGTGGTTTATTCTAACAAATAGAACTGTTTTTCTGCAAGTTGTATTATCAGTTGTTGACTTGTAGAAGATAGATTTTTTTTTCTATGCGTTCTTCAGAGGAAGCTCTATTCTGCACCTAGAACTATACAAATACCCGTTTCCTAAACGAGTTCACTAGCAAGAAATTTTGGGTGCTAATCGTCTACAATTTCAATCCCAAGTGTCATAATGAATGGTAGTTATCGTAAAGAATGTGTGAATGTAAAAATACTCAAATGGTGACCCATAAATTTCAAAACACTTTCAAATGCTGGAAGTAATGTGTTTGTGTGATGACCCATAGAAACATAATGAATACCACCATAAACGTCATTCACATCCGTTTACGTCCGTCACATTCATATTTACATCCATTTGCATAGTTGATTTTGCAAGTCTTCAGGAGTCACGAGAAATCGTGAGTGACCTTGAAAAAACTGCTATTTCAGTGGTTATTCGCGCGAAGGGATTTTATTTACCTGCAATCTCGAAAGCCGAACTACGTTTCCCCGATCTCGTCACCACTTGTCAACTAGTGATTACGTTGTCCAATCGTTGCAGTGATTGCCAGTTCAAGTTTATCCTTCGCTATATTTCCAGGCTGAATTGTCGAATTCTTTGTTTGCGTGGAAGATTCTGCTGAGGTGATAAACGTCCACTCAGCATCCTAGTTCCATATCAAGTAATATCCACGTGCCAGTAATGGGAAGTCATCAGGAGAATGAGTGTACGACTTTACTAAATATTGCTTCAGAGAACTGAAAAAACAACTACTGGATAGGTCACGATCTATCGTCATCATATTTTTAGATGCTACTTCAACTCCAATTTCTTTTGGGGGGTTTTTACTCGCATTCTTCCCACGCTACGTGGTTTGAGTTTTTACCGATGCTCCGATTTTCGTATTATATTGGGATTTTTTTGTTTGAAAGTCTCATTTTTTCCTTGCCGTTATCTTCGCGTTGTTTTCTTCAAGAAGCTCTTAGCATTGAGAGCATCGCATTACATATTCGATAGGATAAATATAGATTTGAATTTAATACTCCGTCTAATGCATTGCTTATTCGTTGGCAACTTCATTTCTCTAGAATGTTAAAAAATGTAAAATTTTTATTTCAGACTTTCCAACTGTTCAGTGATCTTACTGGATTTCGAGAAGACCGAAATAAGTCCCATGGATTTCTAAGTGCAGCGTTAATGGGCTAAACGATGAATTGAAGAAGCAGAAGCTCAAGACAGTTGACTCAAAAGTAGTTTAGTGCAGCATACTTACTTGTGTAAGATCTTTTCTGCTTCGTCATTCATCTCTTACGTTTTTTTTCTTTTTCTTTCGATTTTCTTCCGTTTTGTGGAAGCAGAGTTATAATAATTTTTGTCTGGCGTCAGTCAAAGATGCACTTAAGAAAATTCGATGGGAAATCGGATAAAGCGGAACATTGTATGTTTTGATGATAAAAACAGTAAAGAACAGTAGGTTCTCGGGATAGGTTTGGAGGAAGAACCATGCCACCAAACGATGGGTCTAACGCGAATAACGTCGCATTTGTCCCGTCCTTCATTTCCAAAGAAGTAAGCACAGCTGTAAAGCGATGACTAAAAAGGGCCGATTTAGAGGAATGGGTAGTAGTAGTCGAAATCCCATCGAACACCCTAAGAAAGTCAGCTAGTTCGTAACTGTTTGTGTGACCGTCTATACACAACGCAAAAGTGAACAATTTGCACTCGTGGTAATTGTATGAGTTCCGGTTCAGTGTACCTGATCTCTATCAAAGCGTAGGGAGGCGAATATATTGGCAAGCCGATAAACTACCATGTGTCCATACGAAAAAAAAACACCTAGACGGTAGGCGTAAAGGTAAACAAAATACTCCAGTAGACGCGCATTAGACAGACACGTAACACGGAAGATTTTGAAGTAGAAGTCATCATCTTCGCAAAGGAACGTAAAACTTCAGCGCTTAAAACCCTCGAAGCATTCGAAACTCTCGAAGCATTCTAGATAGTATCCAAAGAGTCCACAAATGGACCACAAAGAGGAATGACTCATTATCACTCGGGATCTCACACAATATCTAAGCCTGGTAGTTTAACGTCATTACCGATTCATGTAAGCTCTGTACGGTTGGTACCCACATGGAGTACTCAGTGGTAGCCTCATGAAGAGCGGTGAGTGTGTGAATAAACTGTTTTATATCTAATGCTATTGAAAATTAAGTGTCGTTGTTTTTGATTGAAGTCATAGAGGTGTTTCGCCAACTACGGTTTGGTTAAATGGTCTTCCTAGGCCCTGAAAAAGGCGAAACTCGCCGAAATCTTAGTTGCTGCGAATAATACTATACAGTAGCAACCTTATATGTGCTTATCAACAAAATGGCGAATTATTATGGAGAGTTCATTAGGAAGAAGTTCGAAAAACGGTACGGAGTTTAATCGAAATGCTAGAATAAAGTTAGCAGAGAGCAAGACAGAATGTGGATTGAGGTTTTGGTTCTAAAATGCCTCCTATATATTCTTTCATAAGCGTCGATTTCTGGCATGGTGGATTTCTATAAGAGTAACGTAGTCCAGATCCATATGCCCTGCTTTTCTTGCTACGATAAGTCAATACTTCACGCTATAATGCTATGAAACGTTAACATTCTGTCGATTGCGAAATGTGTGCAGCGTTTACGTAACTACTCCGCCCACTTTATGACAAGGCGACGTTGTTCTCAACGGCTTTGCCGCGAAGCTCGTTGACGACTGACGACTGACGACTGACGACTGGTCGAGGTGCTCTGCTCAGTACAGCACAGGTGGTAGGTAACATTCTTTTTCGAAAACTTTCAGGAATGTTCCCCTTCCTTTCTTCGTCCGCGATTCGGGCCGGTGTATTCGAAAAAATAGCAGGTGGAAAATTGTGAGAAATTTCGGTGACCTTGTCCACTTGTCTTGGTTGGTGTGGCTATTGTCCTGACGAAGTGATGATGTATTGTTACTAGAAATTTCTTTTTCTTCACGAGTTTTCTGATACAAGGTTTATGTGGTGTGACTATTTTAATGCCACGAAATGAATTCTTTAGTAATCATCTTACTAGTGATTTAATAACAATCTCGCTAAGAGATCTTGATTCTTGAGGACTACATTCCTGTAATCGTGGGGATAATGGTAAAAGTAGAAGTAATAATTTAGTCCAGTGGTTTCGGCGTAAAGGGTATGGTGCCTACCGAGAGGTTTTTTAGATTGAAGCACCATCGAACTTAGGAATCCATCCAATCTCTTGTCAGAGAAAAACTCGTATTCGTTTCAGCTTTATTTTATAAAACGAAGATCTTCTTCAGTGGTTATGAAAACTTTCTAGTGTCTTGTTCTTCCCTTCTTTCCATAGCAACGTCTCATAACACCTTAAAGCCAGATCATTACAAGATTTCTTCTGCTTTTTGTCATTTCTTCGATTACAGTTACTATTTTGGGAGCTATCTTTCTCTTATCTTTTTTCTTCCGGATATGAGATGAATTGTCCAACCTACATACAGCAATATTTCGTGTTCAGAAGGCTCTTGAAGGCCATTTCAGTTCAATTCATGCTTTTTTAAGAACAGCACAAGTTTAGGAACATGCCGTTCCTGAAGTGAGGCGCTGCAACTTAGTTGGGTGGCACATTCATCGTCGTGGGAGACTGCGACCGACCAGTCGATCGACTTCCGGCACTTCTTAACGGCGGTGGTTAAAATGAATGATTCACTGCAATGAGTTTACTACTTATACCTTTCGACTAAGAAGTATTCTGAACATCCAATTTACTGGATAAATGCGAAGCTGCTGCTGTATCTGGTTTAGTTCCCTTTTTGTTATCCTGGTTTGGCACCAAATTGAATATGTTCCGTTAGGGGATTTCCTAGAGCCTCATTTGGATTTGGCTAGTTCAATATCTTTCTCTTTCTTTTTTGTCTATCGCCTAATGAACTGAGTGCGAAAATGTCAAGAATATATTTCATCGATTTCACCATTAGTGCATTTTATTTAATAAAATAAGGAATAGAGTTCTTATAGATGTATTCTCTGCACAGCAGGTTCTCGTTATTTCATTTCCAAAGAAAAACTGTGTTCTTATCGATTAATTTAACGGTTTTCTGAAGATCGATTTATGATCGATTGTGGGTTTAAATGATTTGCCCGGCGTTGGCTGACTCTTGCTTGCGATGAGTCGTCGTCTTGCACTTCTTTCTACGGAAGTGTTACAACGCTTCTTCCAAGTGCCCTTTTTTCCTTATCAACTTTCGTTCGTCACGGGCTGATATGAGAATGTACGTAGGAGTTACCTTTCCAATCCGCACATTTTGCCGGTTCACGTGGTCGCCATTTCTATTCATCATCCATCATGTAGTAGTTATCGAAATATCTGAGAAACCTGGATTCTATATTTATCAGTTGATAGGACGAATTACAGCGATTGAAAAAAATAAATCAGTAGAAAGACTTGATATAGGAACTAGGAACTGGAGCTTGTATGGCGGAGAAGCTGACAATGTTGGACAATGATTGGAAACGCATCATATTATGCAGAGCTACCGTAAAAGAAAACTGTGTGGATGGTTAAGCTTTGTAGAATGATTAATTGGAAAATCGAAACACTTAGAGTTTGACACGAGTTGACAGTGTTAAAATAACGGGCACTTCTCACTATTTTAACTTTTTCAACTTTAAACCTTCATCTGTCATCTCATAGTGGATATGAACAGAAGATAAAGCTCTCGACTTTGATCCAATCCCTTAGAGATGCGCCATCCACTCGATTTCACTAGGCATCGTTAGAGGTGATTAAATGCATATCACTCTATGCAATGACTCCTGGTGGCCTATCAACACATTGAGTCAGTACTGCTATCCTCTCAGACAGGTTTGGAACCAATTTGCCGACCCCCAGCGGGTTGGAAGGCTTGGTGAGCCTGGTGCGCGAGATCGAACCCATTTGTATTGCGGACCACCTCTAACCACTGCACTGCACGTGCCGACCTTCATCTCAAAATGGACTATAGTGAACTTTATCAAGTTAGATTATAACCGGTAGAATCTACAGGTCTTTGCCAATGAGGTACAGGATTTCCCACTGTGCCGCCATGGAATTATGGCTTCATGGACATCAGAGATGCTACTTTTTCCGTCTGTCGTTGTCGACGCTCATTTTGTCAAAGGTGAAAGCAGTTGAACATGCAGATTTTCGTCAAACAGAACGCCATGACTCGTCGTTGTTGATGCTTGTGATTTCTGGGTCCGGGTGCTGTAGGGATTTTAGTTTCAACTTTTTCGAATGTTTTAGTCCTGAACATCTTTAAAAATGAAATACCACTTTTTAAAAGCCATAGCCACCACTAATTAATCAGCAAAATTCTTTTTTAAATAAGTCCATTAAGTTCTCAAGCTCTACAGTGCTCTAGTTAGTGATCAGCAGATCAGCAGATCAGCAGTTATCAAAAACCAGCGTCAGACTCTAAGCGTTTAAATGATGCAATGAAGGCAGTCTTTTCTACTGAAAGCGGAAATGTGGTGAGTTTTTTCGATTGTTATACTTCCCCCGTGGTTGAGTTAAGAGGTGCTCAATAACTGGAGATTTGATACAAACTGATACCATCTTCTGTCTTGGTGTGTTTGTAAGGTAACTAAACCTTATATTACACTTGTAGAAGATTCGTGTAGCATTAGGTGTTGAAAGAGTCATGAAGCACTTCTTGTCGCTACAGCTATCACAGGTTAATCACCTGTAGAAGTAGAAAAAACTCGTGTCATATCGAACTCTTTTGCTACATTTCGTCGCCATTTTATTGTTCCATTTCGAGTCCACTTCATCGATTACCATTCACATCACACCTTTTGCAGGTTTCTTTGTCATATTTTCTGCTTTTTTTGGCAATTTTTTTTACTGCTGATATTCCATAACACGTTTTTATTTTACCAAGTTTTTCCTCTTAGACTCATCTGTTTGTATACACTCTAATTTTCATTTTCTACACTACCTTCCACTTCTTTTTAAGTGGGCACGTATAGCGCAATGCTTACAGAGTGTCCGGCAATGCACACGTGATTGTTGGTTCAATCCCATGCCCCAGACTTAGCAAGCTGTCCATCTTTCCGGAGTCTGGAAATAGCACCAAGCCTACCTAGGCTGAAGAGGATAGTAGTAACGACTTGACACGTCGGTAGGTTACAACGAATATTCGTATAGGCCAGATGTGGATTCAACCACCTCTGACGATCCTAAATAACGTTTCATATAAAGGGGTTTTCTTAGAGAACAGTTCAAAGCCGAACACTTTACCCTTTATTGTTCTTTCGTTTTCATCTTTAACTACAGTTTCTTTTTTCCTGTTCCACTTCAGTTGCCTTTTTTTCTTGATGTGTTGTCATGCTTACATATTTATGACACTTGGCCAAATATTAGATTCCGACTGCGTATCACTTCAGCGCAGGTGACTTCACGACTAGTTTTGTTGTTATTCGACAACACAAACAACACAACTGCATAATCATCTTTTCAATCATGGGAACGGACCGAAATTTTTTCTAGTAGGCACCTTATGTTTGGTGTTTTTTGGTATGTCCTAAAAAATAACACCTTCAAAACTCGTAGGTTGTCAATCATCTTTTTTGGTAGTGTCCCGTTTCTGTGAACTAAATTGCGCTGTCCATCATGAGAAGTTCAATGTGAAACCATTAGATTAGGACGGAAACGGTATTCATATGACTTTCTTGTTATGTGAGGCACATCAGAATGTTCTTATCGCAACACCGGTATGAAAGCCGCTCGCTAATGTAACGATTTTCCCTTTTATCCGACTTCTGAGTACTTTTTATACTAAGGCGTGATGCTTAATACGTTTTGTAAAGTTTAGCAACGTAATTATTTTCTCTTCGTATCGCTGTTGAACAAGTGTCGGGCGATTATATTGTTCCAACAGCGACAATCCTGTATCGCAGCAGTTTCGTTTCATAAGTGCTTGTTTTAGGAATAATAGTTGCCTCACAGTATTCATGAAATTGATGGTTCTCATGGGCATCCTTTTGATAACTTTTATATGCATAGCGAAAGCTCTTGTTTTTGTTCTCCTTTTTTTCTGAGGCGGCGAGAAGTAGGAACGCGATGGTTCTACCCTGTGCCATGCGGGACTTACGATATGACCACTACGTGAGCCTTAAGTGATGATAAAGGCAGCGTTATGTAGTTTTCTACTTGAGTGAGCTCCAAGATGTTGGTATGGAAAAATTGGCAGTTTTATAAATAAAAAACGATTTTTTAAGAACTTATGTTGCCAATAAGTCAAGACAAATTTCAGTAAATAAATGTGGACTTGTTGAAGAGATTACACAAGAAGAAGAGATTTCTCTAGTAAAGCAGCCATGCTTGCCAGTGAGTACCTCACCCCATTTAAGATTAATCTACTTGCGATACTTTTATGGAAGAGCAGGATCAGCCACTGGAAGATAACAACAACTTGAACAGGTGGTCAGTGAGAATGAGAGGTTTAACAGTCTTGCGGCAGCAAATGGAGACTGAAGCGAACGACCAGGAAGAAAAGAAGGAAGGCAATGCAACTGCTTCACATCTGAATGGCTGCCAACAAATAATTCAAGGAAAGAGGAACGTATATGGAATTATCGGCAGTAATCATGCATGCCGAAGCTAGATGGAAATTGGTGTTGAAATCAATACATTGCTCTGTGTCAGTTGACATAATTCTGAATGCTGCATGTTGGATTGTAACGATGAAAAGAAGTGATTTTAGACCACTGACAACTAGGAACTATCCTGTATCCTGGGGAACTGTTATGTGAGGTAGTGAGGTTACCTGATTCAAGCGGCAAGAACCTTCCTTTTTCAAAAGGGCACTATCGGTTGAAGTTACTTTATTCATATGGTGCTCACTTCTTCCGACTGGACACAATGCGACTGCAGGGATTCACCCATTAAAAGGAATGAGTGCTATGGACACTAGACTTGAATCCTCGTGATTCTGAGGAAGGAAATCGCTGAAACGCTAGTATAAAGAGTATTTAATAACAGCCTTGTGTAGACTCATTAATATAACAAAATGTTTATCGTTCTTTCCGAGTTCAAATGAAAATCGCCTTTAAAAAGAACCATCCTTTTCACTATGTGAAAGTCAATATAATACTGACTACTACCAAATGATCGACTATCACCATAAAACATGATTTTGGCGATTGAACAAAGGTCGCGCTGTATCCTGGCGGTCTGGCAGGTGAGGTCATTCCAGCGGTCATTGCAACACGACAAGAAGCTTCCTGTATTAAAGAGCATTGCCAAACGAGGTTACTTCATTCGTTCAGTGTTCCACTCCATCGGTTTCGACTTGATTCCACTAAAAAATCATACATCGCGAAGAATAGCTGCTATAGACACTTGACTCAAATCATTGCGCTGTGAAGAGTACGGGAACGAAGGGTTATGTAGTTCTTGTAACATTCTCGTTCAACTTTGCAGGTAAACCAACATATTTGGTATTTTCTTAGTTCCATGTAAAGAAGGCGATGAAGTGATTAGCTTTAAATTTAATAAAATTAGATTGTATTGGATGCTACTGGTTGTTATTTCCCGTGGAAGCGACATAACATCGTTCTTTTTAAGTTGTTTAAAACAAAAGTATGGTGAGCTGCTGTGCTATGTGCTGTAGCTCAGATGCGCTTTTGTAATTGTTTTTAATTACTCGATTTTTTTTCATTTACCTTAAATCTTCTTTTTGGCGCCGACATCGAACCCGATAAGCTGTTATTTTTGCCATTATTTCTTGGGCATTCCTCCGTGGTGTTTCTGTTTTTAATCTCTGGAAAAAAAAATCAACATGTGGCTCTTTCTGAGCTTTTTTTCCAACAAATCCACTGTTTTAGAAAAATTATCCTTTTTTCGAATGGAAAACGTTTTAGAAATGTGTTGGGCTGGATGGTAATGACAGTACAATTCCACATTGTAGTATAATATTAATATTCCTATGTGTTGTACATAAGCAGGCGGGTATCACTGAGGTAGTGTGGTCGATGATGAGCACGGTGCTGGTTCGTTCACGCACTAGTTTCACCAGAACCTCTCATCGCTCCGGGTAAGAAATTGGTACCGGAATTGTCTGGGAATAGACCACTCTCAGGAATCCAGCTCGGAAAGCTCTAGCCTTACTATCGCCGGACTACAGGAAGAATCAAGTCGACTAGCATTCAAAGAGTTTCGTGGCGAAAAGAAAATACTCAAGCAGTAACCATTCCCATGCATGGAAAGTTCGAAGGCCTTGGTAGATAATGGCTACGCCGAAACAAATCGAATGCAGGAAGTGATGAGATGCACACAACAGATGAGGAAGGTGGGTCGTTTAAAATAAGAAAAAAAATGTGTATAAGTCTATTCCCATTCATTTACTGGTTACTAGTCTCTTGTTTTTTTTCCATTTTTTGCTTTCCTTTGCTTTATGCTGACCTGCTTTCGCTTTGCGCCCGGGGACATTTTTGATGAATGAGTGCGATTTTTGATGGTGACATAATTCAAACGGCCAAAACTCGCTAGAGGTTTTAGCTTTATCACTTTTTATACCACTTTTTGATTTCTTATATGAAAGAAATGATCATGGGGAAAAAACAACTTTTTTTATTAATAGCTGGCGGGGACGCAATCATATATTTGGTCTGCACAACCATCAACACATTTTTGCTCGGCAATCTGATAAACAGCGAAGGTGTGCTTATCTTTCAATGCCTTTCGGCTATTATCCGATGGATAAGACTCTGTTCTCTTCTTGGGTGAAGACCACACTGTCAGTCAGTCGACCTTAAAAAGAATAGAAGGCCTTCGCGTTTGGTGATCGAGAGGTCGTACTAAGTAAATAAACAGTTTTGTCAATAAACTTCCTATTGATTTGCGTTCATGGTGACTTTCTTGGTATCCCTTCTTAGTGAGGCTAACATCGATGTAACTGAAGAAATGAAAGGTTATCACAACATGTTAACTTTCATTTGCTGTCTATCCTTTTATCATGACAGAGTAAGAAATTCACTGCAACCACAAGGATACTGAAATTAGCAGAAGTCGGAGCTCCAGTTGGGCTTTGAACCCGCCATTACACTTACCGGTGCTTTACGTGCTTCACTGCACCAACTCTTCGCTTTGTCTTTCTCTCAGCCACGTTTGTATCAAAAAGGAAAATTTCTTAGTAAAAAAAATGGCTGGATGGAAGGCAAAACATAGTCTTCGGTTAGTGTGGTTGAAAGCACGCTGAGTCTCCGGTAAGAGTAATCGTGGATTCGATGTCCAACTAAGGTTCTGAGTTTTGCTCATATCTCAGCATCCTTATGGTTGACGAGGTTATGTTTGAATTTTCAATTATTTGTTTTACCGCCGCTAGAGACATCTCCGTCATTGTTTTCCGACCAGCTGATGCCAGTCACGCTGTCTCGAGGGAAATTCGCCTCTACTGAGGCTCTCTCCCACGTGGTCTTCCGCTAACCATTTAAAACTCGTGCTCGCGACCATCCAGTACTTACTTCCGGGTTTCCGACTTTAATGCCGACATAAATTATCCAGCCATCAAGCAAGGTTTTTTTCTTTCTTCATGTTTTAGTTGTATAAATCATTAGCTATTCATCTTTCTATGCTTCACTTTTTTTAAATTCTAAAACAAATTTTTTGCTGAGGAGTAGAATTTCAGAAGTTTGGCCTTCCAATGTTCACGTTTTCTTAGTTTGAAGCCATAGCTGTGTCCTAAAAGAGTTTATACGTTAGCTAAATATATATATATATATATATATATATATATATATATATATATACATATATACATGTGTACATGCCTATATATATGCATATTTATATATATACAATTATGTAGTTTCTAGTTCTTGGAAGGTTAAATCCTGTTTATTTAGTTGTTACGAAAATAGCTTCACTTTGAATGTGGATTCGAAGAAACTATATGATTTTCTTCGTATTTCAAGGGTAGAAAATCTGTGAACGCTGCAATGAAGTGCAGACATAGTAACTGAAAAAAATGGAAGTGGATCTAAGCTTTGATCATATCGTACATATTCGCTTTTATGTCTGTCAAAGTATCTGTACGCTGGCATGGACGTCTGTAGTAGTGTGTACGCATGTATTAGTATAAATGTGTGTGCGCATACTTGTTCGCATGAATATGTCCATGTCTTTGAGTACATGTGTATGTCTGCATACATGTGTTTGAATGTGTGTGTGTTTGTGTGTGTCGCTAAACGATTCTGCATTGCTTATGTGTTTTCGTCTAGACGACTCTCATACGGCTGGTTTTCGTTTCTTGATTGAAGTTCTTTTAAATCATGCGGATTTAAGTCAGTTGTCTTCTGAAACTCTTGTAATTCAGTTAATCATCAAGTAACAGATAAAATTTATTTCTACTCTACTGGTGTACTTTTTCCCACTATGGGTGCTAGGGGTCCTGCTTCTTTGAACAGCACGAGGACTACCGTATTCCCCTTGAAAATTTCCTATCAATATTGCTTTTTGCTTCATGCTTCACAAAGACACCTCGATGAGACCTGGAATGGGTTGATGGTTTATCGTGTGCTGTAGAAGAATGGATTCATCAGCTGTATCTCGCCTTTCGCTACCGAGGTGCACCACTAGTGACCGATATGACTGTAAACCGTTGCGATCATTACTGTCTTCTATCAAGAAAGTTTTAAAGTACATTCTAATAAGCATGGTCAAGTGCGTCATGTTCGGACCTACACGTCTGCTAGCTTTGTTTTTAGCAGCTTTATGAAAAATGAGGTGATTAGAGCGGCCATTTTTCTTTCCTAGCTAGTGTGATATTGATCCCGAGACTAAGGGAAAAAGCGAAAGTTACACTGTGACGCGCTATAATGATTTATAAGTATGACTTATGGTGACAGTTGAACTTTAGTCGGGATTTGGAGATTTCACTAGAACAAAACTGGGATTGACAATCAGACCACTTCTGGTGACTGTATTATTAAAAAATGTGATTTTTTTCTGCTGAATGTTTTGAAAAATACTAGAAAACTCGTTTGATTAACCAGTGTATCGAACTGACAAATCGCTGTTGGTGTTTGGCCGACAACTTGTTTGGTGACAATTGGCCAGCTGACGAGAGGAACGTATGCGTTGAATGATTGTTCGAGCCTTCGCGCTGCCGATCCCAGTCCTGCTCTATTAATACAATCATAATTCTTCCATTCTTCAGAATTTTTTTCTATACCGGTAAACTAGCTCGCTTCTTTTTTGCTTTGTGGATTTCGTTATTCATTTAGAACTACATTTTTTTGGTATAGTCTTAACAACGGTTGAAGAACGAGGAAAAAAATCTAAGGTGCTGCTTTACATTTGGTTTTGCGAAAATGATTCATGTAAAGGTAAAAACTGGATTCTTAAACTGCGGCTTTTTCGTTCATCATCCTTCTTAGAATCTTTTACGAAAAAAAACACGATAATGATTTTGAAACATCCAAGAAGGTTGATGATCGATATCTAAGCAGAGAATGCATATTTAAGGTATCATAAGTATCATTATTGGCTTAGTACCATGGACTACTTGGATGTCTTTCTGGTTACTTGTCCCACATATTCTCAAGCTCGTTTAGATTTAATCCTTCTATGAATTTCTTATTCGTACTTTTTTGTGCTATTTTTAGCTTACAAATTACATTGTTGTAACCATCGCTCACATCTTTATCGCGATGTGAACATAATCCACATCCTCTTCATCGTTTTATGAAATTGACATCATTTAGTACATTACAAGTACATTACACTTACTCGCTTTCATCATTGGTCCTCGTTTTCGTTTGTGTTAGCGATGTTCGTGTGGTTCGTTCTTCGACGGGTGCACATTATGTTTGCTCGTATACCACCAAGTACATTTTCGTCGGAACTCGATTACTCTCCATTCACAAGGCTTCCCTCGGAAAACATTGAAATCGACATACTGAGCATTTTTTAACCGACTTTCTTCTTACATTTATATCTCTTGATTTTTCATGAACTAGTAAATTAACATTAGTTATTTACTTGAATACTTAGACGGTCCGTCTTCACGAGCTGTGCGGACCCCAGCACATATGCCATTCGTTCCTTTCTCTCGCAATCGTAATCCATGGTGGTGGTCTTGTTCGAGCATGGTATCGCTTGCGAGTCACGTACCGTGATCTGTAAAACAATTGCAGCTGCGGTCAGCTGATTAACTTTGTTTACGAACACGTCCGCCCAACGTGTAGGTGGTCGTCCTGGGGGACGTTTGCATTCTCTTGGAGTCCACTCTACTGTTCTTTTCGTCCGTCTGTCGTCCGTTCTTCTCATTATGTGACCGGCCCATTTATGTTTCGCTATCGATGTGTATTCTCCTGGATCTCGAAGATGTGACAGATTTCGAAGGTCAGAGCTTCGCATTTCCGGCTAGATATTGAGAGTGCCGGTTATATTTCAGAAGACATCGCTCAAGCGCTCTGTGAGTAGTGCAAAGCATTCTTGACGTAGTTAAAGTATCAACCCACGTCTCCGCAGCATAACAGAGCGCTGGGAGGACCGTAGAATCGAAGAGATGAGCGCGGATTTTTCGGGTCCTTCAGTTGGTCGGTGGCTTCTTTGAGAGGCCCGAATGCGGCCCAAGCTGCTCTCCTTCTTCCATCTATTTCCTCCTTCATGTTGTTTTCCATGTTCATTGATCGCCCAAGGTATACGTACGAGGTGGTCTCTGCAATGAGAGAGCCATCCAATTCAATTCTTTCGCCTTCGCGCATGGGTTTTTCATGAACTGGGTCTTCTTTCGATTTATGCGAAGTCTGATCTTTTTTCCCACTTCGTTGAGCTCGTTGATCATCATCTCTGCCTCGCTAGTACTTCTTGAGAAGATGACAATGTCGTCGGCAAAACGAAGGTTTGATAGGAATTTTCCATCAATACGTATGCCTTTCTCATCCCAATCGAGTGACTTCATTATCCACTGCAGTGCGGCACTGAACAGCTTTGGCGATATTGTGTCGCCCTGTCGAAACCCCTTTTCCTATGGGTATGGTAAGAGGTCGATGGAAAAGCTGTATTTTCGTAGTGCAGTTCCGATAACAGTCGGACAGAGTTCTTATGTAGGACGGGTCCACTCCTTGGTCGACGAGCGCTGATAGGGATTGCATTCGTTTCGACACTGTCAAACGCTTTTTCATAGTCGACAAAGGTTAGGACTAGAGGCAAGTGGTATTCCCGACAAACTTCGATGACCCTGGACACGGTTTGGATGTGGTCCATGCAGCAAAATCCTTTTCCGAAATCCTGCTTGCTCGACTGGTTACGCCTCATCCAATGTTCTTGATATGCGCCAGAGGATAATCTTCGTGAAGAGCTTGTAGAGTACACTCAACAAGCATATGGGACGATAGTTACGAAGATCCCTTCGGTCTCCTTTCTTGCGGAGGATGACCGTGCGCGACGTCCTCCACTGGTCTGGGATTTTTTTCTTTTTGAAGGTAGGCTGTCATATGATTTGCGAGAAGTACATGTAAATTGTGGCTTCCAGCCCTAAGGAAGTCGGCGGTAATATTATCGGGTCCTGGAGCTGTGCCTCTTTTCATGCTTTCTATTGCAACTCGAACCTCCGACGGAAGAATTCGAGGTAGTTTTCTCCAGCGGGGATATTAGGGTCCGGGACGGGGATTGTGGAACGGAAAAGGTTGGTGTAGAACGTTTCCACTACTAATTCCATATCATGGAGGGAACTTTTGACGATCCCATCTTCGTTCATCAGAGCTGACAGCGGAACATTAGATCACACAAGTCCCGACGGCATTTTTTCAGACTGCTTCTTTTTCTCTGCTGCTTCCAGTAGTTTCTTCTGCTTGTACCGTTGTAGATCTTCCTGCAAAGCTATTCTGCAGCTGGCATTTATTACTAGCCATGTCAAACGTGTTGCAGTAGGATCAAGCTTCAGTTTCCCTCTCTTTTCGAGCAACTCCTTTGTAGTGACGGAGATGCGATCCGATCTTTCTTGCTTGAGGAACTGAGGCGAATTCGGCACAACTTTCCAGTCCTTCGACAAGCAGCTCGTAGTCTTCGGTCGGGTCTTCTTTAATCTGCCAGTCACGTTTGGATAGGGCTTCGTTCAGAATGTTCTCGTCGTATACAGCTAGACTTTTTCTTCGTGGTCGATGAAGAGAGTTCTTTTCCAGCTTGTGGCTAAATCGAATCTTCGCGCGAAGAAGGCGGTGATCGGAACCAGTACAGAACGACGGGACTACCGATGTATCAAGTAGGCACCATCTTCTGTTTGTCAGAATATGGTCAATCTCCGCATGAGTCATGCCGTTGGGAGACTCCCATGTCCAGCGGCGGCTTTCTTTTTTCTGGAAAAACGAGTTTCCATGGAAGAGACGTGCTGCTGACAGGAGTCCTGCTGAGACGGTTTCCCATTCTCATTTCTTTCTCCTAATCCAAAATTTCCGATCCTGTATTCGCTCTCGTTGGCCTTTCCTATTCTGGCGTTGAAGTCCCCGACAACAAATTTATGATATGCTTTATCATTGCGGATGACTTCCTCCAATTGACAGTAGAACGCATTTAATTCGTACTCATCAGCTGCGTCGGTCGGTGAGTAGCAGTTGATAATAGTGATCTTCTTATGATGCGACAGTTGAAGACGGAGGACGGCTATGCGAGGGGAAAGGATCTCGTATGAGTCGACGAGATGGACAATGGACGGGTGGACGACGAAGCCTACGCCGCCGACATTTCGTGACGGGACCTTTTCTCCACGGATCACAGGGGTCCCGTTGTTTAGTTGGCGTATGTCGGTCTTCTTGATTTTTGTTTCTTGTAATGCGATCACGTGCAATTTAATGCGATCTGCGGCTACAAGAAGGGTGTGAAGATCGGCGTCTGTGGGGAGTGTTCTGGCATTATACGTGCATAGTAAGAAACAATCTTCATGGCGTGTCGTGCGTGCGTGCGTCAGATCCGGTTCCAATGACGTCCTGCCTAACCCGAGATTTTCTGGCCTCTCACCCGTCGTCTCACCGCCTGACGTCATAGACGGGAGCACGCAGTGTGCGGGCTACTGAGGCTGGCCTATTGCTGGTCGTGCAACTTGGTCCTCCCTGGAGTCCTGACGTAACCTTGCAAGGGCGTATCCAGGTCTTCGCCACGATGTGGATCAGAGGGAGGTTTGTTTTCGGCGACTCAGAAACGAAAGTAGGAATGAAAAAAGTAACCGACCGCTCAACCACGATGTAGAAGCCGAAATCCTAACCAAAACCACAATAAATCGAGTAAATTAACATTAGTGGAAGATTCTGGATTACCGAAGTAAGCCGAGGTTTCGTAGTGGAAGATTCTGCATTACCGAAGTAAGCCGAGGTTTCGATAAAGGTGTGACCTTACTTCTTATTGTCACGTTGGACGTTTTTGCAGGTTCGTGTTCGCTGTGGCTGTTATCTTCTTTCTCAGTCCTATGACTCGATTTATCGCGTTCACTCTATCAGTGTACTATCAAAGGGTGCTTTTTTACTATATCTTCTTTGACTGTGTAAAGTAGAAACTCCATTTATTTGACTACGTGCTCTTCTGTGATTTTCTTTTTCCCTGAAATAGAACAAGTCCTATAGCGTGCTCTTTAAGATTTGTTCAACATCAGTCGTGTTACCAGAATAGACGCTATGGTTGAATCATTTGCACGCTCCGAGTCGTTATACTCTTTTTAGATCGAGGTTGAAAAGCTTGTCCAGATGGTGAATACACGATAGAACTCGCCCACATGAATATCATTTTTTCTTGCCTCTGTCTGTTTCACCCTTCATATTGCAGGCGAAAGTTCTTTCTTTTTCTTCTTAAAAATTATTGTGCCCCATAGCTAAACGAATGTCTTGATTTTATCCAGTAATGACGTTTGAGTCTACAATGTTCTCTTGCGTCATCAATTCTAAATTTTATCCATTGCATTCTTGAGATTTTATTGGTTACTTATGTTACGATCTCTAACCACTGTGCTATACGGTCTTCTCAATACACATGTGATTGATCCGCGCACCACAGGCCCACCAAACTCTCCATCCCTCCGTGGTCGGCAAATTGGTACCGGGCTTGCCTAGGAGGATAAAAAGTACTGGCTCGACACATCGACGGGCCATGACGATTCACTGTAAAGGCCAGATATACATTCAATAACCTCCAACGATGCTTAATGATGTCGAATTAGTGGCACGTCCCTCAGGGATAGATCAACGCCGAGAGCTTCATGCTTTATTATCCCTTTATGTTACGTTTTTCTTTGTTCACATTGCAGATAGTTTCCTCAATAGTTTTATCACCTGTCGTAGTTGTAGTAAAGGAAGGTATGGTCTGATCTCTCTAATGGTGTCATACAAGGTAAACAAAACGCTGCCTTCTCACCAGTAGAAGAAATAAAGGACCTCATACGAATAGTTTGTTATTCTTTTTTGCTTTGCAAATGAATCGACCAGACCCACTGCTCCGCTTTGGTTTGCGACATGGAGAGTTCAGTATTGATATCTCTAAGTATTCTTTAATTCTCAGGTGGTAGTAACCTTTTTTCACTCTTGTTTTTACTGTCTTCCTGTCTTGTTCCCTATTTCACATCGGCATACAATATGTTGAATCCGTTCTATCCTAAAACGACTCTAATGACTTCTACTATCACTTTGCCACCCCTAGCGCCTTCACTCCGCAGTGTCGAACAATACAAGTAACCCTTGACAGAAAAAATCGTTTGTCCGCTCGAATAACATCGGAATCTAACAAAAAACATTAGACATGATTAGTTTCTTTTTAAAAAAAGGCATATGTCTGTAGAAGAAAGGATAACATATTACCAAGAGTACTATTGTTTGGGACGCTTGTAACGCAGTGGTTAGAGATGCTCTGCAATACACATGGGTTCGATACTACGCCGAAGGCTCACCAGACCTATTCCTGCGCGGTTGGCGAATTGGTTCCACAGCTGCAGAGAGGATAGCAGCACTGTCCTGATGCATCGGTAGACCACAGTAATTCTGTGGGCCCTATATTCACTCAGTCACCTCTAACGATGCTTGATGAAGTCGAATGCATGGCTCCTTCTTCAAGGGTGGATCAACGCCAAGAACTTTATCCTTTTATCCTTCACTACTGTTTCATTCTACAGTAACAGATCAAAAGTGCCTTAACTTCTTACTAAGTTATCTCTGGATTATTTTGGCTATTACGTGTTGATCTTGGCTTTATTTGAAAGGAATGCTGAGGGAATATAACTTTTTTCATTGAAGTTCACATGTCTGCATTTGTGCTGCATTACATATTTCATCACTGTGTTTCATTCTTCCTTTTTGATTTCGATCATTCCACTCATTTATTTCGCAGCATGAGTAACTGGAATCGTTTGCGCCGCCTAGACGGACGGCTTGCCACTTCCTCGTGCTACTTGTCACTTTCAATTGCGATCGCTTTCCTTGCTGTCTGTCATCGCTTTTTTCTGTTCGTGTCGATTTTTCATAACGAAATGCACAGCTTGGCATTGTGACACACCACGTGATGCAAACTGTCGTGTTTTGTTGTCGCGTATATTTCCGCCATCCCAGGAAAACACGAATAATTCAGCATTGTAGTTTTAGGTCACATTTGAATCTTTTCCGTCGTCTGTTGTTGTCCATTGTCCAACTAGCCGGTTTTCGTTGAAGTTCCCTCAAAACGGTTTCTGAATGCAGTTCGACGGTAAGATGTTCTCTTGGCTGACTTCATAATTGTTTCTTGATGGAGTGTTCTCTATTAAGAGACGGTCAACTTTTAATGAAGTATGTTCATTCTTTCTCGTTGAAATAGAAAAGGGCGACGAATTACAGAAGTTCTGATGAAGATTTCTGATTTTGTGGTCTTTAATCTGACATAATTTTTAAAAATGAGTATTTCAAAGCTCCTCCCCACGGTTTACCACCTCATCGTGGATGGGAGCTGTTCCTGCGTATCGGGCTGCGATGTACAGCGGAGGGATTCATCTCCCTGGTAGGGTCTCCCAAGCTGAAAAGGAGCACGGCGCTTCCTTCAGGAAGCCTAGCTAAGAGTAAACCAATATCAGGATCCGTCACTGTCCTGGTACCACACTAGTCGCATGGTGGCAAATCTCCCTCTGATCCACAAGGGCGGTGACTGCCTGTGGTGGTGAAGACCTAGGTCAGACTTTGGCCTGGCCGGGAGCCCAGGGAGCCACAATGGCTAAACCAGCAAAACTCCGAAAAAAATGTAGATTATGCTGGGTCCCGGATAACCAGTGAGGATGGGCCGTCCAAGTTTCCAAGTAAATGTTTTAAAGTTTTGTAAAGGTGCAGCGCAGCGGTTAGAGGTTCATTTGAATACGCACATGGTATTTATTTCAATAACGCTCTTGTATAGACAAAATATGCATTTATTACCTCCATGGTGCTAAACCGAGTCGAATTCTTTACATTCCTTAGAGATTTATCAACGCTGGGATGCTCTAACCTCTGCCATTTTATGTTGGAGCTTAACATAAGCTTTTATTTTCCTCAATCATTTGCAGTTGAAAGTACAAAATGAAGTCCCGTTTCTACTTATTAAGCCGTGACTTCCATAGGTCTCCTAAAAAAAATTGAGAATGACAGAAAAATCCAAGAATACTTGACAAGGATATTTTGCGGTCTTACAATTAATATGTTTCATATATGGTCAATAGGCACGCGGTTCGCGACTCAGAACTTGTTGATTCAACCAATGGCAGGAAATCAAGCGACTGTGAAGTGCGTGACGCAAAGTTACCTTCAAAAAAATGGACCTCACCTGTATCTTTGAGGGGCTATACTCGGCCTTCAAGGTTAATTCTGACGAGAAACCCTACTTGAAAACGTCTGAAAATAGAAAAACGTCATAAGAAGTATGGTAGAAGGGCGTTCTGTTCCTCGTACGAGCCGAGCCCACTGGACAAGTTATTGTTCGGAATAGGGACGAATGCTGACTTTAGTGGTACTTGTCCGTGTTTTCCGATTATTACGATGGGTCCGGAATGAATTATGGTTTTATTGATTCAGCAGGAGTGGTCTTATCAGGGTGACAATACGAACAGTAAATCAGAGCCCGTCATGCAATTCGCTTAGCACGAAGACGAAACCTTTTCGCAGTAGAAAAGAAAACTCCTTTTAGCTGATTTCTAATAAGATTACCAAAGTGGATTAACTGGTTTTTTTTTGCCCATTACCGCACCCCTAGACACATATAAATCACTGTTTAGCTTTCAGGCTGTGTGTGAACATATAAGTCCTATGTATAGGTTTATGCTCCTGTTTTTTTTTAAAGAGCACCGTAGATCGTTCTTTGAGCAGTGTCTTCTAGGCATGTGAGGTGTTGTTAAAAGTGTAGGCGTGCGTTTCTCGCAACTATTCATTCTTCAGTATTCAGTTACACTGGAATCTTTCACATTCCCACGACAAAGAAATTATTTAATTCATGAGTTTTATGGGTGAGTACATTGAGAATGGACATGAAGACATAATCAAGAGAGTGGAATGTACTTACGAAGTGTGCTGAAGGTCTACATCTTTTCGAGGGAACTAGCAGGCGTAGTCTAGTTATGGTATCCATAGTGATCCATAGAGCTTTCCTCATTTTTCCTGCTTATTTTGTTGCTTAACGGGATACAAAAAAACACCGATTTAAATTATCCATGTAGCACTGGTTGTTTTTAAGCAGGTTTGATAAAGCTGTGGATGATCAAGGTCTATAGCTGAGCTCGTTCCACCTCGCATTGTCCATGTTTCGGGTTTTTGTGTCTTCTCCTTGCCTCAGGACGCGCATGGCGCAGTGCTCGGAGGCGCCCTGTGACACACACGTGGAATCGATCCCGGCGCCCATGGCCCACCAAGCACTCCATCCCTCCGGGGTCGGCAGATTGGTACCAGACTTGTCTGGGAGGATAACATCACTGGCTCGATACATCGGGAGCCACCGCGAGTCATTTTGTAGAGGCCAGATATGCATTCAACCAGCTCCAAACGATGTTTAATGAGGTCGAATGCATGGCGCATCCCTCAGGGATTGATCAACACCGAAAGCTTTATCCTTAATCCTTTATCCTCCTTACCACCTTACCCCATTGCTGATACATCCCATTTGTATTGTTGAATTCTGCCAAACTTCATCAATGATTCAAACCACTTATGTTTACTCAGTATGATTTCTGTACCATGTAAATCCTAGGGTATGTTAACAAATATCTAAGAGCATTTTGTCTAGATCCGTAGTTAAACTAGATTTGTACTGACAAGACAACATGTTATTCTTTAAAGTAATAAAAGTGCAGGTATTACATTAATGTCTATTTCTGTTCATTACTAGTGGAAAAAACAGCTGGCTGTTGGTAGTAGGTGGGATTGGTTATAACGTTGTCTGTGTGGTAGGTCTCGTGGCGAAAACATGCTATTGCTAAGCTACTACTGGAATTTCCACTACTTAGCTGCCTAACTATTCTGAAAAAGATCGGAATACTTTTCTCAGTGTGGTGTAGTGCAGTTTATGCGATTTCGATTTCATCGAGTTTTTTCTGAGACCTTCAAATGTGTAAGCTGTGTACTATCAGAAGATTCTTTCCTTTCCGTTTTTGTCATTGAGATTCAATGGCAGCTTTAAAACTAACCGTGGTATATCTAGATGAGGGATGTTAACTCCATACTTGACTATCCTTTTATCCTTTCTTTATGTTGTGATGGTTTACGGTTATTACCCAGGATTTTCATATCGCCATCTTTCCACCTACGATTTTGTACAGATAATTCTCAACCTAAATTTTCGATAAGGCAATTTGTTACGTTTCATTAGGTCTCAAATTGCTTTTCTTTTATTTTTCTTTTCCGTTTTCATATTATTCCGGGATCTCTTTTTATATTTCATATCGACACTGTTAACCTCAAAGCATTCGTATGTCTGACTTGAATACCACATATATACAAGATTGACTACAGAGAGAATAGAATCCCTTAACAATCCTACATCACTATTGCACTAAAATAAGGAAACCATGGCTTTATCTTTGAAGCTGAAATTTTTTTTTACACTATCCCTAAAAATGTCGGTTAGACACCCAGAAGGAGCTTGTGGGAAAAATTGTTTTCCAGTTAGTACTCGTTCGTTTGAAATTAAGAGATGCAGAGAGGACAAGAGAGACGGCTTCGGGCGCTGATCAATCTTATCCCGAGGTGTCTAATTGAGCTTCTGCACGTCTTCCATGACACCGACAGAACATCACGCCATGCCATTCGCTAATGAGGTGCTCGCCATCTGTCAGTCTAATTCATCTATGTGATAATCCGTGCGCTTCCGTCTGTCATCATCCATGAATTCGATAACGAGTCACTAAAAAAGGACGTGCTGTCGTCTTGCAGTTTGTCCGTTCTTCCCGCACTCGGCGTGTAAATTGCATTTGTCGAGCCGCGCCGGCCTATGTCGAGCACTTCCACTTCACGCGCTTTTTCACGCATCATGGAAAATCGTCGTATAGAATTGGATAGCAACAGCTGCTTCCTCTTCCTGTTGTCCTTACTGCTTTTTCGCCAGCAATTTTATTACTCTAATAGCCTCTCAAGTTTTTGTGCAATGAAGGGACTTAATAATCACCACTTCTTCGTGGACTTTCATACCTACGTTGAGTGTTTGCTCAGCTTACGGTTTACGCTACTGCGCGTCGAGTTGGTGTTATTCACACTGCCTTATTTCTCTACGCAGTCGAGTTACTGAGAATCATTGCTATCTGTTCAAACTCTATTCGCTTTTCTCCGTCCTGCTTGTAAACCCACTGAAATGGAAAACCCAGTAGAGGGTTTGTCGTTTGTTGCTTTTTTGTTTTTCATAACGTATCTAATGTAATCTCTTCAAATTGTGCCAGTGCGAGGTTACTGGATGGAGAGTCAGCTCAAATTCTTCGTAGACGAATTTGTATGCGGGAGCATTTCATTGACTGCGAAAGAAGCTTTGACTGTATCACTGGTATAAACTGGCGTACGATTGCTTTCTTCATACATAGAATATTTTCTTAGAATTTGTTTTTGTTTAACACTAGTTTTTTGTTATGCTGGCGCAACTTAATATGATTTTTGTAACCGAACTCAGACAGTGGTTTAAGCTTCGTCGCATGGTGAATTAGACCAGACAGTACTCATATGTCGATTTGATAAAAACCGCTCATTCTGTGAAAGCCGAAACTAATTGATCATTTTTATTCAAAACTTCAAAAATTTCCTTTTGTCCGCTTTTTTTTCTTTTTCCTTTCTACTTTTAGTCACTTTTAAATTGTTGAGCTTACACGAGGTTTAAAAGTTGTTTTCCTATTTGCTCTGTGCTAGCTAATATAATGTTGACTGCTGCAGGGTTGATTATCCGCTGAAAAAGAAGTTATTATCAACGGATAGTCGTATCAGCAACATTCGCGCTATGTGAAAGATGCTGCCGGATAAGCATGCCTCGTTCGTGCGGTGTTTAGTGAAGAAGACCCGTCTCGCTACGAGTGCGAAGACACCACATTGGGATCACGAACAACTGTGGGCCATCGGCTCGGATCATCGGCTCTGATGAAGACGAAGACGTCGAAAAAGTTAGCCGAAATAAACATCTTTATCAGCCTCGTATAAGCTCAAAAAATTTAAGAACATGTTGATTATTTTACTACCGAGGTTAAATTACGGTCGGTTTGAAAATTGTTTTGCTATTTGCTTTGTGCTAGACTAGAATCAGTTGGAAAATTCGCATATCCGCAATAATGCAAATTTGTCAGGGCCTTTATTTGAGAAGGCGAATTGGGTTTTCTTTCACGTTTCCGACTTTATGCTATGAACTGCCTAATCGTTTCGCAGTCCCTGCGCTTTATGTCACTGATTGGAAGTATTCTATAAAGTAGTAGAAAGTAACCAAGTGCACATATTCTCAGTTTAGCACGTTTTGTTAAAATTTGAGCAAGTTCACTCAGGTCGTCCAACTAGATCATTTTCTTTTACAGTCATGGTTGAAAACAGATATTTCTCTCTTATAATTTCAAAGTACTTTTTTGCTTTTGTATCTTTTTTTTTACAGATTCTTTTTGGTAGTTTACGGTCTGAGTAAATTTGATGATGCTTCTGAATGTCAAGCCGCAATTTCCTACATGGGTCTGTCCAATTGGCTTAGTCAGTCAAGCTGTTAACGAATCCGACTTTTCCATCTCAGAGCCCAAACCAATGTTTGCAAGTGTCGTCATCTTGGAAGAAGCCTACTTGGAAGATGAGGCACTTCTGTCCGACCGACGAAAGTAGATGACCTGTGAATGCCAGTGAGCCACCAATCCCTAAGATCACGGGATTAGAATACGCTCAACATGCGATAGACAATACTCAGTACTAAGTCACAGACAATACTGAGTCATCAACCATATGCAGCTGTTCTTCTATTTCTCAGTGGAAGAACACACGTAAAAAAACGGCTCTGAAGAAGGCGATACTGCCGAAACGTCAGCTACTGTTGTACTGTTTTTTTGTACGGAAGTAAATTTATGCTGTATTACAACCTCGTGATTGTTTAACGAGAAATCGACGCATTTATAATCCAATATCGAGGTTAATAGTAAGTCGATCCTGGGAACTGTTACAATACTGAGTATTCTATACGCTGCGATACTTCGTCCAAGGCATCAAGTGATAAGACCGACGCGATTGTTCGTCGAGTTTGAGCTTCATGGTAATCCCTGAAAATTTCTTAGTCGTCCTTCGGGCGTGTTTCAGTAGGAAAGACCTTTATGTGACTGCGTTACCATTACCTCCAGTGAGAAAATGGAAATGCCGATTACGCGGGCGTTGCCACACCACCTTTTATTGTTCAATTTTTTCGATTGGGATCCTATTACCACCTGGCCTTTCTTGGTTCACAAGCTAAACATGATACTTCCTTTCCACTACTGCTGGGCTATTTTTCTACCAGTACTCTGATTACCACTTTCTTTAATGGTGGATTCGATTTGACTAGAAAACAACTTCCCTTCGCATGCAGCAGAAGATAAGTCGGTCTCCTATAGTGGCAACACTAAATGAAAACTTAACCCACGTCACCTGCAAGTCGAGGAAGTCCAGTTGGGGGCTATGAATTGCTTGTGAAAGGGCAGAAGTATTGTGCTGTATGCTGCTCAGTTCTTTAGTTAGTAAAGTAAATTATGTGATCGTGATATAGACTTTCTTCGAAAAGAATAGTAAACAAACTAGATACGATGCGACTGCAGCAGCAATAATGCTGCTCGTAACAAATATCATTTGGAGATTACTGCTTGTAGAAAGAGTTGGTATGGGGAAATTTTTGAAGGGAATCCTAACTAATCTAGTTGTGCGAAATTAATCCTAGAGTTGTACTGTTGTTCCACTCTTTTTCGTTCCACTTGACACTTGACGCTTGAATGGCCCGTCCTCATTGGTTGTGCGGGTCCCAGCATAATTTCCATTTTTTCGCAGATGTGCTGGTTAAGCCATTGTGGTTCCCTGGAATTCCGAGGTTAGCCTGGCCAAAGTCTGCCCTAGGTCTTCACCACCACAGGCAGTCACAGCCCTTGTGGATCAGGAGGAGATTTGTCACCATGCGACTTTGATACCAGGACGGTGGTGGATCCTGGTATTGGTTTACTCTTAACTAGGCTTCCTAATGGAAACGCCGGACTCCTTCTTAGCTCGGGAGACCCTGCCCGGGATGAATCCCCCGCTGTAAATTGCAGTCCGACACCCAGGAACACCTCCCAGCCACGATGAGGCGGTAAACTGTTGGGTGGTTCCGTTCCATTATCCATACTAATCACGAGTTATGTGATCGAGAGCATAAAGAGAGGCAAAATTTCAGGTTGAAAGAAAATCGCTGCTAACTTTCTCCGAGTGGGAAACCATAAACTGCACGCACTTCCTGCAACACACATAACAACAATTTTTAAAGAGCCAATTGTCCCAGACTGGCGGACTGGATTTCGCACCCAATTATCCTGCATTCTGCCCCAGAAAGATGACAGAAGAGGTCGTCTTCCCAGCCACGTATTTTCTGTCAAGGAATGCACTCACCCGCATAGGAATTCCATCCTTTTGCTATCGTATTGCTAGGAAATTTCTGTTAAACCTTCGTTTTGAATGATGCGGTATTTTTTGTTATGACGGCCACCTGCAAGATGAAGGAATGTGTTTGTGGTTCACGTCAACCAGCTGTATTAGCAGATGGAAACGATTTATGAATCACAGAATGGTAGGCGCAGATTGACGGATGGTGCGCAGTTTACTGCAATCCACCAAGTTTACAGCCTTTATCAAGTGAAGAATAGAAGATGGTCGTATGTTTTATATTTCCTCCTACTAATTATTTCTTTGGGAAAACTGATTTTTTCAATATAGTTTGGTGGTAGTGTTATTCTTAGCAATAATATCTTTGTCATAAATATTTGTGATGTTGTCCTTATGGCAACTAATCTGATGTGTCTTATGAGTTCAGAGATCTAGGTTTTATATAATGTAAATCAAGTTCTCTACCACGGAACATTCACTGGACCCGTAACTTTATTTTGCTTTGACAATCAAAGAAGATCTTGACGTTACTGCCTATGCGACGACGGCGATTATTTAGTGCACATAAATGGAAGTCCTTAAAGAGGAGCGAATGGCTCCGACGAAGCATGGAGGGAATCATTGATTCCATGGTCACGTTTTTTTTTATAAACAGCCATTATACGAAAGATATGACACATTCCATCTTTGTTGATTAGCCTGAAGCCGCTGAGCATTTCCGGACCTCGACGTTAGTACCATTGACGTTGGCTTGGCAATGTGTTTATTTATGTGTAATCTTACATGTTAGTTCACATGGCCTGGGTAGCTTGAATGTTACTGAATGGAAACGAAACTTGGGAACACAAAATTGTAATTGTTATTGAAATGTTGAATGCTTGAGAAGGACAATTACAAGAGCCTTAATCAGTGAAATTTAATTTTCAGACTACACATTAGCGTGTTTTGTCACAACTATTGAAATCTTGTCCTCATGAAAGGTTTCGGTGTCAGAGAGCTGACGACTTAGCAAGTAAGAAATATGAAATGTAATGTCCTTTCGCGCAATCCATTCAATACTTATGAATGGTCGTTAGACCCTTTTTTACGAGTAAGTTCTATTGGCCGCTATTTTTTTCCTCTTCTCGTTTTTATCTTCGCCTAAGTGCGTCTCCTCGTTCATCTCAGGCAACACATTACGGTAATTAGTCAACGGGTGGTATGCTCGCAATAAATTTATAAAAACTACTTGTTTTATTTTCCAAAAGTTTTTCTTCTTATTGGGATGTGGGATCTGGCGCCAGCGGTTAGTGGAGCCGTTGATCAACAAGCAAAAGCGTTAGTTCAACCCTCTTGTCAACGCTTCCTTCAATCCACGTGGGAGCCTTAGCTTGGCTATCTCCAACACTGCAAGGAGAATCGACTCGATCAGCATTCTACAACATTCATAGAGAAGACGAAGTCCTCAGGCAGCCGATACAGCATTCGATATGTTCGAAGACTATTGTGGATGTTGGATGCGAAGAAACGAATCGAATCCAAGAAGTGCTGAGATCCGCACAGCAGAAGTGATGATGGGTCATTTAAAAAATTCTACTTTTCAGATCCAGATTTAGGTTATTTGCTCCGAGTTCATTTCATTTTTGCAAAAAGGTGAAAGTGTAATGAACTTCTCTTCAAGCTTTTCCTATCACCTCAAGTTTTATTAGTGTCCGTAGCTGTAGCATTTAATTAAAACGAAGCATGTTACTTACGCTATGCGTCATATGAACGTTGCCGTCGTATTGCTACGGTTAATTCTTTTTCGAAGAACCTCATCACTATTTTGCTGGTGCAGTTTATTGGAAAATTGTATAAGAAATGAAATGGCTCAAAGCCAACTTCCTGAAGGTCTAACTAAGTTTTCCTTCGTTGGTCACTTCCGTCATATCGCTTATATGTTTGAATGTCGTCGTCTGTGAACGTCTGTTTCGGATTTACTGTATTTAAAGCAACAGTCGAAATCCTGTGTCTGTTTCAGAAATGTCTGTATTATTCCCTGATAATCCAGGGACGAGCCTCGGCGATGCGAAATTCTCGAATTTTACCCGAGAAATACCAGAAGAGTCTCCGGAATGGATAGTGAATATTTTTCCGAATAACTCATTTCTTGACGGCGAAACGCATACTGTTATTAAAGGATTCTGCCGTGATGTACTGTTGTACGAATTTCCTGTTGTAGGGTACGTCCATCTACTCTTCATTTTGTTCAACATGAAACCACCAATTCTGCAAAATTCAGGTTTCAGGAGTTTTTTGATCTATGAGTGTTTTTCCCACATGTGGATGTTCTAAATATCGTTTCGAAGCAAAAATTACTGTGTTCGTTCTAATTCAATATCTTATTTTTATATTTTGCCAAGTTCACTTTTATATTGGACAGTTACAGTAAAAAATAAATGAATCGGAAAAATTTCTGTTCTTTCATATGAATTCCGTAAATTAATAAGGAAAATTGACTTCAGTGTCAAAATTTCTGTTGGACGTGGAATCGCCATAGGCGACACAGTAGAACACCGGTTTGTAAAGATTCTTGATAGGAATGAGAACCTTGAAGAGGAGCAGGAATGCGAACAACCTACTGTGTCGACGAGGAATATTTGAAGAGGTTAATTGAAGTATCCACTCCAAGCGGTTCGAAAACTTGGCAGAAGAACTAGGCATTTGCAGAACAACACTTTCGGGCCATTCCTACCGAGATGTAAAGTGAAAAACTGGGTAGATGGATTGCACAAGAATTAAAGGGAAGGCGATGTTAACGCAGATAAAACACTGAAACGGTCGTAATAAAGAAAAGTTTGCAGTAAAAAGAGATCATGATCATCTGTAGGTGAATTCGGCTACCGTGACTGTTTCAGTTTTGAGAAATCCATTACAACAGAGAAGCGTCGTCAAGAAATCCAAGAAGTCCACCAGAAGTTGCCAGGTTTTCGATTCACACATCAAATGTGATGATCCAGCAGCTGGACAAATTGGAATGCAACATTCTTCCTTCCTCAGCAGCAGTTTGCCATTTTTCTGCAATCACTCTGGCTCTATCTTTCACAGAAAAAAATATTCTGCAATCGAAAGCTGCGCAAGAGGGGCTTACGGCAATGCTGTTGAATCTATTGAAATAAACTGTTTTTGGGTAAATTGTCCAGGGCTACAACAAGTCGACGAGCGTGTATTAGTTTTTTTATTAGTATATTATTATGTATTAGTTTTAGTCATAGCTGATATTTTAATCGATAATGTTTATTATTGTGCAAACTAGGTAGCTTATTTTGTTAGCAGGACTAGGACGATAAATATCATGATCTCTTCAAAAGTACTGGAGAATTTTTAGGACGGAAAAAGTGATAGGACCAAATACTTCCCCTCCTTTTTGGATGATTTTTAGCAAAATAGTTGTATAATTGATAATTTCTATTGAAGAAAGCCGCCTAGTAAGCCACGTTTTTTTGGGACAAATTTTAGCGTAGAATTCTTCAAATTGTAAGTAGCGAAGAAATCCTTAAAGAGCGAAAAGAAATTTTTTTAGTAGTTTTTAAATATTCTCTACGAATAGAAGTATTACGGTAGAGAATTGATTTAGATGATTTACATAAGAACGGCATCTGGAATTATGTCTACGAAGAAAAAGTCGTTTTTATCTAGAGGTTGTTCATCTCAACACTGGATTTGTTCCCATCTCTGTCGAGTTGGCCTAGCTGAAGTAGAAATTTTGGTTGACAGTTTTTAGTTTTTAATTAAAAATTTAATAAATTAGATAAATAGATTTAATTAATTTTAATTTGACTCTTCCATCATAATTTACACAGTTGATGAGTAGTTTTTAACTATTGAACAATGAAGCTAAGGTTTCGGTATTTCTGAGTTTTCAGACTTCGATATTGGGATGTTGCGATATTAATACCAAATCTGTTATTCTCTTTGTTTTTACTGCTGAAAGCCAGGCATGTTATGAAGAAGATCACCGGCTCAAAGAGCCCAGTATTTAGGGCATTTTTCATTTTGGTGAGTGGTTCACTCATTTTTCTCGCTGTAGAAATCAATAAATCTTATAAGATTTATTGATTTCTACAGGCATTCTGGTACTAACGAGCTTTTTTTAGATAATCATTACTGTGTCTTATTTTTTTATTGATTGCTGATAGTACCCATAGAGTAAAAACATCAATGACAAAAAATGCAAAGCTAAGGCTTTGGTTGGTCAGGTGGCTAAGCACCTTAGCCCTGGGTAACGGTAGTCGCGGGTTCGAAGCTAACCTAGGGGTCCGATTTTTACTATTATCTCAGCAACCTTATTGTTATATTGCAAACAGGACACTCCCATGAAAAAAATAGGCAGTAAATAAGATTTGAGACTTTCATAGGTAATTGCATAATTTATTGTAACTGACTTAGAAAAGTTCATTCGCCGGAACCGTTTTTTTTTGATCTGCGATATGATTTTTTAATGTCTACTTTTCATTTTCTTCCTTTTCTTCGTTGTTTTTTCTGAAAAACTTCAATGTTCCTTACGTGGCAACTCTTGCTAACGTTTTTCCTTCAGGTTTATCTCACAACTTTTATGAACATAGTTCGATGTGTCGTATCGATGTCTATAAGTGCTACAAATCCTATTGGTGAACTAGTCGATAAAGTAAGTTATCCTTTTGTGGAACTTTCCTCATTCATGGCTTCAGTTCACTCTCGTTTGTTTTTTTTTCAGATTCTTTGGATTGCTCTTAAATTCTTCTATATGACTTCTGAATTGAGTGTGTTAACGTTCGCTCTTCTATTTGGTGAGTTAAGACTGTCCTCAATAGAGGGGCTATAGGAGAGCGGAATTCCGGGGATCTGTAGAACATAACGGAATCTTTACGAATTTCAGGTCACCTGGACAGTTCGACCAGCATCAGAAGAGCTCTTATGGCAACCTTACTGATTAGCTTAATACATACTGCTATTCAATCCGTGCTCGAATTCAAACTCGTCCATCAGGTCCGTTTAGAAGGTCGACAGAATTTAAATAAATTACGGAATGAAGCCATCCCAACTGAACTGAGGTCAAAACAATTTGCTATTGCCTTTATTTACTGGAGCTTATATAGCGTAATGGTTAGAAGTGCCCTGCAAATGCACACTGGCTCGATCGCTGGTTCTTTCCCACACCCTAAGCTCATCAAGGCCTTCGTCCATCTTGGGTTGACATATTAATACCGAATGCGTCGTTTTCTTTCTCAGCAATCGCGAGGTTGTTAAACAGCGTACGTTTACTTCCATACAATAATACACATAGAACACAATCGTAGCTGACGTTTCGGCAGAATCGTCTTCTTCAGAGCCGTTTTTTTTACGCGCGTTCCACTAAGGAAGGAAATTAATACCGAAATTGTCTGCAAGGATAAAACACCGACGTGATACATCGGTCGGCCTCAGCAAGTAATTCTAAAAGCCAGATGTGCATTCAGTCAGCTCTACGATGTCTGATGGAGTCGAATTCATGACACATCTATCAAGAGTTTATCAACGCCAAGAGTTCTACCATTTCTGTCTTATTTATTTATTACTTTGTTAATCAGATTTTTGCTGTCGTAAATCTTTTCCCTTGGTTAAAAACCACTTTCAAAGTAACTGTTGTTGTTCTATCATCGAAATCTCCTGGTCTTCCCTGGTTATGAGAAATTTTAGTCTATCGCTGATGGATTTTTCGATCTTCACTCTCATGGAGGCTTATTGTTCTGGATGCTCACTGCTGCTGCTTTTGCGTTGGTAAGATAGCTTGTCATTAACTTTGTGGTTTCTTATATTACGAAGACGTCTTTTTCGATTTAAAATTGGGAATATATATAGTATATATATATATATATATATATATATATATATATATATATATATATATATATATATATATATATATATATATATATATATATATATATATATATATATATAGGTTATAATAATGAGAATGTGCGAAATTCTATATAGAGATTATTTGTAATGTTCTGCACCGGCATTCCAATTGAAAATATTTCAGTTTTCAATTTAGATTTGTTTTTTCTATAGCCATTTTTAGTGGTCCCTGGATTGAAAATAAGGGTCAAATTACAGGTGTACCTGTTTGTGCTGTGTCTACCGATCACTTGTGTCAGGAGATACGTGACCCTTCCGAGTAAGTTCTGGAATTTTGTAGCTAATTAATCAATAACCTTGGCATTTCCTGCAAATCACTGATTTTTTGAAATGATTGTGAAACCAGAAAATAATTGTTTAATTACTATTATTATTATTATTATTATTATTTTGTACCAAATTATTAAAAAATTTTTAATTTCTTAAACTAATTTATGAGTTGGTGTTAAAGATCCCCGTAGAAATGAAGACTATAGGGTAGCCATGTCTAGAATTTCCTCTGTTTAGGTAAGTGGTCATTTTATTTATACTGTGTGTTGCTCTCCTTTTTGAATGTACTGCAATCGTTCGGTGCGGTTTTGCTTTTCTTCCAAGCCAGTGACGGCATGTGGTGAGATTTTTTCGTTTTCTTCTCCGAAGGATATTTTTTTTAATGTCACAAAGATCATCTGCGTATGATTTTTAATGTATGATTTGTGAAACACTGTTATTTTCTATTATTGATCCTTGTTTGTTCAGCTTTATCGATTTTTCTACATATTTGTACTTCTGCTTCTACACCCCAATTGTTTATATGACATTCCTGCGAAGATCACTGAAGTTAGTGGATCCTTTAGTTTTTTTCTTCTTTGACTTTTTTTATGTTTGGAAAATTATCGGGTTGCTGCAAAAAATAATGGCAGATTTTTGAACCGCAGCTTTGAAGCGCTGTGAATTGTCTTAAAATTGCATTTATTAATCGAAATAAGGGTAGCGCAGTGGTTAGTGATGTCGTCCCTCAGAAAGCAAAGGCGCTAGTTCGGCCCACTCCCCAGCACTCTTCTACAGTCCACGTGGGAACGCCTTAGGCCGACTATTTCCAACACTGGAACGAGAATCTACTCGACCAGCCTGCTGCGACATTCATAAAACGAATACGAAATCACCAAGCAGCAAATAACACAACATGCGAAATGTTCGAAGAGAATTGTGGACGATGAATGCGAGGAAAACGAAGCTAATGGAAGAAGTGCTAGAATGCGCACGGTAGGCGTGGGGGCAGGTCGTGTAAAATAAAAAAAATTCGAAATAAGAACTACATCATTTTTTCCGTCAACAGTACAGGTGTTCTTACTCCTACTTGGAAAAGTTCAATACTTTTGCACCTCATGGATCATCTAGCAGTATTTCAGCTGCGTCATATCTATTGAAGATTTTTTTCATCTCATTGTTAATGAGATAGTTGAAATGGTGACAGACGGTTTACGAAAGATCGTGAGAGTACCTTTGGATTAGGGTAGAGTTTCATAGCCCACTTAGTTCACTTTCTTCGACATATATGTTACTTAGCGTGCTATTTAGCGTACATTGTTTTAACAAGAATTCGGCCCCTTTCGTTTACCATAATTCGAGGATATCGTTTATTGATGCATCTTTTTGAGTTACTTGTGGTTATTGTTCATTATTCAGTGACAGTATCCCATCTTTTCGATTAAGCATTGGCATCTTGAATGTTTTCGGTATCACCATGATTCAACCTGTACAGAACGAAGTCGTTGTTGTAGGTGATTCACGTTTCATCACAGTTCACCGTGCGATGGAGAAACGGGTCGTTTTCCTTTGTTTGGAAAAGCTCGGAAGGGACACCATAACGGTTTTTATTCGTCGTCGTCGAATACTTTGCACTCATTTAACGAGCCGTTTTGTCTTAGCAATCTCTTAACAGTCGTAACGAATTTTTTGTGAATGGTTCGCATCGAGTTGTTTTTCAGCCTCTCGTATAGTTTGAGGGTCAGCGCAAGTCATTACCTTCAGATAGTCGTCATAATCTGCTGATAGACGGTCACGAACTAATTAGTTGTCAAAATCCACGTCTACAACATGTTCGTCGTCAATTGCTGGCAGGTAACCAAGGATCTCTTCATTACCAGCGACTTCTCTCGATTTCTGTCATTCTGTAATGACATCCCCACCTATTTCCACCGCCGTATGTCCAACTTTGAACTTACGAGGCGAAACGGCACTATTATCTTGTTGTTTTAGGCACATCATTTTAGTTGCCTTAAAATCAAGTCGTTGTAAAATGAATATTTTTTATTTTTATTTTTTTTTATTTGGTCCGTGTTCACGTCCACTTTGCGGATCCCAGCGCTTCTCACATACGATTCGTTTCATCGCACCCACTATCCACGAAGATCTTCCAATTTTTACATGTGGCTTCGGTTGCTGCTTGAGGATTTCCATTTCATCTTGAATGTCGTAGAATGCTGGTCAAGCAGTTCTCTTTGGAGTCCTGAGATAGCTGGGCCGGAGCGAATACATATTCATGTCTTTTCTTTATTCTTGAGAATAATTTTCTTTCAATTCTCATGATTTTTTATATTTAGGCATCCGAATTCAAATGCTGGTAACAGTCTTTTCTCGTATAGAAAGCAGCGTGATGAACACGGCTCCGGAGATCTTCCGGATTCCTACTATCCACGTTTTTCTGGTAAATTCCGTCGTAGATAATATTTCTATTAACAACAATTTCAAATGAATCATTTAAACACACGTATTGGATGGTACTGAAGACAACGTGGAAACTCATTTTAACTTTAGACCACTATGTGGAAAGGATTTTTTTAGATGAAGTTAGGAGCTAAGTCGAATGAAGTTTTTGAAGGAACTTCTATAAGTGCAGACTTTATGGAAAACTCAAAGTATACACGTTTGGCAGGGTTTTTTGTTGTTTTTCAAATTAATTCCGACATAAGTAGGATTTCCAGGATTAACTTCACCATCATATGACGATCTGTTCGACTGTTCTCCACGTTTCGGGGCAGTGTCTTTCCTTGACGCTCCGCTCATGCTCTTCGCTGGTGAGCCGGCTGAATCCACGGTGACCACCAGAACCGATTCTAACGAGTGGGAAGCCAGGTTGGCCGAACTTTCAAACATATCACTGAATAGGTAATCAAATCAGCAGCGCGGTTGCTCTCCCATCTTTCTCTTGTGACCCGGCTTCACATCTACTGTGCAGACCCCAGCACTTCCAACATTCGATTCATTCCCTTGCATCCGTCATCCACGAAGATCTTCCAACTTTCACGTGTCGCTTCGGCTGCTGCTTGAGGATTTTTATTTCATCTTGAATGTCGTAGAATGCTGGTCGAGTCTACCTAGAGTCTCTGGATACCGGGGCTGGAGCGTTCCGAACTGGATTGAAAAGTGATTTTTTTTTATCAGACAAGTCCAGTACCAATTTCCCGACCCCGAAAGGATGAAAAGCTCGGTGAGGTTTGGGACGTGGGGTCGAACCAATGATCATGTGTGTATTGCAAGGCACCTCTAACCAATGCTGTACCTGGGAGCACATCAGGTGAGATGGTGAGCAGAAATCCGCATTAAACGCAGTTAAGGTGAAGCTGTTGCTGAAACCACAATGTTTTGGTCCAATGGGTCCAAGCTTTACAAATATGTCACCATTAATATGGTTGTATTTCAAAATATCTTCGCTCTAGAGTTTTATGGACTGATGTGGAACAACATTTTTCAAACCGACCTTCCTCTAACCTCGGCATTAATAATCAATGCTTTGTAACATAATTTCAAAATCTCTTGTTTCGCAACCTGTTGTTGACTTAATAATCCAGTAATTGATATTACTAGTAGAATTTAAAATTTAGAGATTGATATGATATGTATTGAAGTAAAACAATTTGGATCTACAGACCTTAGATAACAAGATAAGAATGCTAACTCTTTATTTGCTGCCTGCCATAAGTTCTCACGGCAGAGCCCTCGGAAACGATAATCGTGGTTCGATCTGGCCCGGGGTTCAATTTTTACGATTATCTCAGCATCGTTGTGGTTGTGCTTCACATACCTTGTGATTTCGACTACAGCATCAACATAACTGGGTTCAGTGTCGATTTATGCTACCGAGATCAATCCTGCTGGTAGGTCATTGCTGATGGCAGTGTTAGGTAGAAACCTAGTTGAGAGACACGGAGACCAAAGCTATCCGTGGCGCAATGTGTAATGCACGAGCCCCCGGAAAGCGTAATCGTGGTTCGATCTAGCCTGGGATCCAAGTTTTGCGAAAATCTCAACAAGATAGGAGCTTTGTTTTTCTGCTCTGCCACGACGGAATTCCGATATACTTACTTATACTGTTATCACTTTTTTTTGTTAAAGTTGGTATACGCAGAAACAGTTGTGTAGGCGAGATTTCGGCCAGCACCACGCGATGGTGTGCCTCAATGCACCGCTGGTTTTTGCAGCTACCGTGCTTCCGTGGGAAATCTTAGGAGTTTGCTTTCAGCTTGAAGTTTTTTTCGACCAATTCCAATTCTAAACAAATCTGATGTCGGAAGTCTATTTTGTGAAAGCTGCTTATGCTCTTAGAGCGACAGTGTAAAGTCATTTCTGTAATTCTTTCTACTTCTGTTTAGCAAACACGAGGTGTTATCTTATTTTTTTTCATTTCTGTAAGTCTGAAAGGCTTCAGGTTCTCCACTGCTCTATTAATGACGAAGTCGTGTGTTTCGAAAAAACAGGTTTGTCATGTAAGGGTAAAGGTTGTACATATATACATATATAGGTATACACAGGTATGTACATGCATATACATGCATATATATGTATGCACGTATATATATATATACATATGTATATATATATGTGGAGCGTGTGGAGCAGTGGCTGGAGGCGCGCGACACACACGTGTGATCGATCCCCGCTCCCATGGCCCACCAAGCCTTTCATCCCTCCGGGGTCGGCAAATTGGTACCAGACTTGTCTGGGAGGATAGCAACATTGGCTCGATACATCGGCAGGCCACCGCGAGTCATTGTAAAAGGCAGATATGCATTCAATCACCTCCAAACGATGCTTAGTGAAGTCGAATGCATGGCGCATCCCTCGGGAATTGAGCAACGCCGGGAGCTTTGTCCTTTATGTATATATATATATATATATATATATATATATATATATATATATATATATGTATATATATATGTATATATATACATATATATATATATATATATATATATATATATATATATATATATATGTAAATAAATACATGTACTTGGCCGTGAATTCCATGCTTGTTACTTTGCTTTTCTCAAGAATGTGAAAGGATTCGTTAGTTATGCATGTTTCAAAATCATTTGAAGGCGTTTATCAGATGGTGGCTGTTGGCTATTGTAAGCAGTATCTATCTATTATTGTTAGATAGTAGACAGTTTCTGCAATTGCACTGACACTTGGTTTTATTCAATTTCCAATGCTGGTTCCTTTCTATACCAGCGCTCGATTGTCCTTATTATTTTAAACGTCGTCTGGTTATGAATAATTCATTTAGTCGTGAATGTTGGAATTTATCGCTATCTTGCAGACATTCCGGTCAGTGGGATGCTAGCGTCGAAACGCGACATCTAAAGGGTCTGGGATCTGACGGAATTCTTGTGTTCGATGACGACCCGTATCCACGATTTCAACGATGAAGCCGACTTATGCGGCTATCATAATTCGCCTACTGAACACTAACGATTTGTAAAGGTTCGCAATAAGGAGCCGTGTATACTGCTAACCATGATTCACTTTGTTTTCCTTAACATGAACGAATGCGTCTACGGTCAGCAGTATAACTCGTAACAACACCTGGGAGATTCCCATTTTTTCTGGTTCCAGCAAAAATATTAGGTGTCGAGCTTGCCATATGATGTGTAGACTGACTTGCTCTAAGGTTTCTTATGGTGCTGAACCGTAACCCCATGCATGAATTACTACCGAAAATCTTCGCGTGTTTCTGTACCGGTGACTTTTGTTCTTGTGAACTGCTATGAAAGTAATTCCGTAACACTTAGAATGGTTTAGTAAGCCTTTCGAAGCTTCTACTACGGTTTTATTTGTGACTGTATTGTGTTTTGATTATTTCCTTTAAAGATTTTTGGTTGCACCCCTATGTATAGAGAATGATTATCGCATGAAAATAAAGTGGCACTGTTATTTTATTTCCACCTTATCTCTCTTCTCTCTTTCATCTTCTCTTTCATCCTGTCCCCTGTTGTGGGTAGATATCTCGTTTTACTACAGTTACTGGTGCACATGATGCAGAGCTCAGCTCCTATAACATAACTGTCAAATGGGCATAGGCCTGAGCAGGGCGTCGTGTGCCGTTTTCAGCTAGTATCAACTGTCCATTGTCATCAGTATGACATAAGATTTGATCTCAGACTCAGGTTTCTGTACAAGATCATTGTCTTATAGTCTGATAACGTTTCTCTGGTAAATTCATGCTGTCCATTATTTGTTATTCATGCTTCGAACAAAAGGGGAATCATAACGAAAAGTACATATTCTTAAGCAGTATTGGTTTATATTCCGTTCAGGACTGTGCTGTTTTCTTTCTTTCATAAAATGTGAGAGTATCTTCGCCTAGTTTAGTCAAATGTGTCTCCAGTTTTCCTAGTGCATGACTAGTTATGTTGCCGGTTTTTCACGTAGAGCACGATGTAGTTACTTACGTGTATTATCATTTTCTCTGTGAATAAATACCCATTGGGCAATATTTTGTTTTTATTTCTGTACATTAACGACTGTGAGTAGGAAATGATCACCAGGTCTCATATATTCACAAGCAATACAAATGTAACAAGACCACTTATATCGTCTGCCGTGTGCTACTGAGATTCTACATCTCATGTGCAATACTTCTTAATCCTACGTGCGTATCATGTTTTCTGCACGAATATCCTGATAGAATCCAGCTCTGCGTCCAAATCCACATGTGTCCCAATCGACATGCAACAGAAGCTATAAGTCAATAGGTCGCAGATGAGACGGGTGTCCTGTTCCTCACATCCATTTGCTCCTCATAAGAGAATTGTGGTCGGTTGCGGTACGAAATATACTTCATTTCCGTCAACTGCACATAGTTATGGCCTCGCTACTTATGACAATGATCGATTAAGAATTGGGATTTGATGGAAATAGTTGGTATGAAATATGATTTATTAGATGTAGGAATTTCATGTAGGTTTACATAGGCATTTATGTGCCGCAGGATAAAAATATATGTCGGTGTTTGTTTTTGTCAGTTTTTAAAGAAGAATACAACATTATTACACATTTTATTGGTGAACATCTTGCTAATGTGCTCGAAACTGCGAGGGTTCAGACATAAAGTAAAAATGATGAGGTACACGTTATGGTCATACAAATTGTACTGATGGTAGCTATAACAACACTATTAGAACGGATTTGATTCATAAGGGTACGAGGTATTGTATAGTACCGTATTACTGCATAAACATTTTCGAAATCCACTTCAGTAGTCCGGGCAGTCTTCTTCAAGAATACAATTGCCATCTGGTTCCCTTACGTACCCATCCATACAGATACAAGCTAGTCTGAAATCTATCGATGTTCAGCTGGGGGTATGAAACCATTTCAGGCTTTCCTTCTTGTCACTACACCCTCAGAAAACGAAACCACCTTCTGACCGTCGTTACGGTCGGTTGCATTAGTAAATAGCGCCACATTTTCTAGTGTTTCTTATTCTTGAAAAAAATCTTTGAAAGATCGAGTTCCTGCGGTCTATTTGAAAAGCTGTCTCCATAAAAAGAAAGGTCTAGAATAATCGGTTGCGCGAGAGCTAACGAGAAATTTAGTTGTTTGAGCTTTTAACTAACAATGAATAATCAATCACATACTCGCAAATCTTGGGGCATGGGGATGTGGGTGACATTTCCATTTCCCTCAATGCAGGCCTGCTCAGGACCGCAGGGCAAGCATCCGGTAGTTTCGTTCTTCATGCATTCTGAAATAAACGCCTAGCAAATATGCTTTTTCGTACTCCATCCAATAAAACATAATTTCATGAGCACTGATGACTTTGATCATCGTGTAAAAGGCAACTCTTCGGATTTGGTTTTCCACTAATTTCAGGGATGCAAGGCTAAGAAAGAAAATCTTGACGATGCGAAATGAGATCTTATTGGGATCGAACTGCGAAGAAAAAATGGTTACATTTCGCTGCTTATCATTGCTACCTAACCTTCAAACGATTTCCTCTAGCAAAATCACTAATTTGTATTGCTTTGCCAGTTGGGAAAATGTTTCAACGTCATAAATTTTTGGTTTCAACCATCTCACGAACTTCATACCGTCATTGAAGCAAATGATGCATAAATACCGGCCATCGTTTTTTTTTAGGTTAAATTACCTGGTAAAGCGTGTCTGTTTATTTCTTCTTTAATAAAGTGACACCGAAAACTATTCTTAACCGTCCACTAACTAAGAGTTTGTGATCCTTCCGCATGCATTACTGGATGATTGGGCTTCTGCTCTGGTTCTTCGTCGTTTTCAAGGCTCTCTTCAGAGTGGTGGCTGGCAAGGACACAAACTACCATGACACCAATAACAAAAAAAGAGCTTCATTTCTGAAATTCTGCTCTCTCTATCCTGTAATCGACAAATTTGCAAGAGAATTCGAAATTATTTAATAAATTTTGAGGACATCCAATCAAATTAGGAGAAAAGTATTTTGAAACAATGACGACAGTGAATGAATACAGGTAACTATTCCTTGCTCTAAGGAAAAAGTCCAAGCAAGTGCAAGCAGTCGTGGTAACTATGTTGAACATAACGAATACGACTCCTTTACGGAGTTCATCACTCGCTGCAGTAACATTGTACTGCTAAGAATAAACTTATGCACACAAAAAAAGGCATCTAAAGATTGAGACATTTACTGTAAAGAACAGATTGGTGAGAGGAAAAGTTTGAAGTTTGAAGTTTTGATCCTACTATACTGTATCCCATTCGATTAGGACAACTAGAGGCAGAGGGCCCATTTAGAAGATCGTACAGTCGTCGGGATGTCCTGGCATCATCCCACTGGCTGACTAAGTTTTATACTGAGCGTATTTTTACTACCGCCGGATTAATGATGAGTCGTTGTATGGGATAGAACGCCTTATAATTACCTGTTTAAATCCCCCCAATAAAAACGATGATAAATCCCTGACGATATTGTTGATTGAGCCCAAATGATCCGTACCACATTAATTGGGTATTATGTGAAAAAAAATCGCCAGACTTATACCATGTTTTCGAAAGAAGTGATTTAACGTGTTTTACGTTTGAAAGAGAATGCATGCTATTCGTATCAGGGCAAAGTTGAATAATTCATTCTAGCAAGCAGGGCAAGCTAGAACATTTACAGATCAACAGGATGACCACGTTGATCGTCGACAGCGTTCACCATCTGAATCTATTTTTTCATCTTGTTCTCGTTTAGAAATTCGTTAATCCAGAACGAAGACAGTCGAAATAACGAAACAGCTACTAGAGAACAAAAACAAAATCTATTCCTGAACTTTTCTCTTATTAAGGCGACACGATGTTGGCATGGGATATTCACATAGCCTGGGTTGTCGCCAAATCGGTATTCTCCGTTTGTGTAGTGTAAGGGAATCATGCTGTCCTGAATGTAGATGTCCTTCACCATGAAACGAAAGGATCAGGCTCTCTTTAATGGAATCGTAGGCAAATCTTTATAGTCTTGCTGTGAGAGGTAATAAGTGAAATCGAGAAGAAACTGTTTCTATTTATTACACATCTGTTATTATTTGTGTACATTATCTTATTATTCCTATATTATCTTACATTTTATTATTATCTATATATGTCTACCTATGTACTATATCTCTTACTTTTTTTTATCAGTAGGCTTGAAAACATCATACAACTGCCTTTAATCTCAATTTGGAACTACAAAAGGTGTCAGTGACAACCCGCACACAAGTGGATCAAAAAGACGGATTTGGATGGTTGCGAGTTCTTAATTTGGGTAGAGTCATAAATTGGTCGTTTGGTTGCCATTCGATGAGGCTAACATAGGTTTCCTTCCTCAAATTTCTTTAAAAGAAAATCTATTTCTTGAACGTGTTTACACATTGGGTTGTTCTCTATGAAATTTTCGATTTTGCGCCATGAAAGTTTCTTCATAGTTGAGAATATATATGTATATATATGTATATATATGTATATATATATATATATATATATATATATATATAAAGGATAAGAAAAGGATAAAGCTCTGCATTGATCAATCCCTGACGGATGCGCTATGCGTTCGACTTTATTAAGCATCGTTGGAGGTGATTGAGTGCATATCTGGCCTTTACAATGACTCGCGGTGGCTTACCGATGAATCAAACTAGTGCTGCTATCCTCCGAGACAAGTCTGGTAGCAATTTGCCGACCCCGGAGGGATGGAAGGCTTGGTGAGCTATGGGCGCGGATCGATTCCATGTGTGTGTCGCGGTGGCGCCTCCAACCACTGCGCCACACGAAGCACGTGTGCTTTGTGGCACCCAGATCGAACAGGATATGTTATGTTGTCTGGTACTAAAACTACAGCTGTTTTTTGCTCTTTTAATCAAAGCTCGCGCATTAAAATGAACAGTGCTTGTAACAGTGGGAAGAAGCACCTCTCAAGGTACACTGGATCGGTCTTTGGTTTTATCCACGCAACGCGATAACAAGCCTTCCATCCCTGTGTGGTCCGCAATTTTCTACCAGACCTGTCTTGGAGGATAGCAACATTGGCTCGAAACATGGGTAGACCTTTGTGAGTCATTGTACAGCCCAGATATGCATTCAGTCACCTCTACGATGCTTGACGAAGTCGAGTGCACTGCGCACCCTCAGTGAAGAACGCTTTATCGTTTACCGTTTCACTGAGACTAACAAAACCAGTAAATGATAGAGATATTCATTGAATTATACTTGGATTAATTTCCTTGACCGACTTTTTTATTAACCTCGCCATTGACCAAATAATTCTTTATATTGTTGTTGAGCAAGCGCGAGGTGTTATTTTATTCTTTATTCACGAAAAAGCTGATGTTTCGGACGATTTCTCCTTTTTCAGAGTCTGGAAAAAATCAAGTTGACGGCAATCTACCCAGGCAAATACCTCTACAACGAAACAGGGAAATTACTGAGCCGAGATTTCAATCACATTGAACACAGAATAAATTTCTCGCACATTCATCGCCTTCTATGAGCCTTCCATTGAATATGTCCACAGTGAACTCTGCGTGGTTGGTCTTCATGTGAAATATTCAGTGAAAGATTCATGGGAAGCGGTGAGTGTGCAAAGAAGCTATTTTGTGTTCAATACGCTTGAATTAGTTAGTTTTCTGCACTGTTGTGAGCATTTCTTCCGCTTGCACGGTTACAGGTCTTGTGCCCAGATTTTTTTTGAAAAAATGATATTAATCATCAGCTGCATTATATGTGCTGCCATCCGATCTGTCTTAAGCCTTCTTCCTTTCTAAGTTATTCCTCAATGTTGGTAGAGATGTTAGCATCAAAATTTGAAAGTACAGAATCGAAATTGCTTTTCAAGAACTTGATACTTTCCCATTGTTTTATTTTTTCGTTTCGTATCTTAATAAGTAGCTGAACATAACGCTCTAATGATGTTCAAAACGAATGAAGAATAAAGGGTAAAGCGATCGACGCTGACCGATCCGTGAGAAACGCCTCATGCATTCAACTTCATCAAGCATCGCAGAGATAAGTGAATGCATATCTGATCTGTGCAATGACACCGTGTTATACCGATTGATCAGTTTGGTGTTTTTATCCTTCCAAGCAAGTTTACTAAACCCTGACTGATGGAAGATTTGGTGAGCCCGGAATCGAAACAGCGATCAATCCGGTTACGTACCGGTACTGCAGGGTAGCTAGGCCGCTACGTTAAACACCCTCTAGAAGATTGGATATATTCATAGATTCATCACCTTTTAGTGTGAAAGTCGTAGATTAGTCAGTCAAGAGCTTCAAATCTACTGCATTAAATTTACTTGAAACACAGTCATAGATTAGACATTCTATTTGTGAATTGGTTAGGTATCGGAAGGGTGAGCCGAAATGGAAGTGACAGCATAGGACGCATCAAAAGAAGAATAGGACGAAGAAAAAAGAACGAGAAGAATACCACGTTGCCCTCTACTGATCGGTAGATGTTAGCTTTCTTCGCCTGAAACTGACGGCAACTATAGTGTTTCCAATAATTTTCTTAAAAAATTTTTTTGAGCTTTGGGGTGACGATGATCAGGCTTCGACACCCAATCACACCAATCGTTGTCTAGCTGATGTCTACGAAGCGGACGAGTTTTTCTATGTCAGCAACTGATTAACAACTTACTACTTTCTTGATGAACAAGTGCGAGTTTTTTTGTTGTAGAATTTATTCATCCACAAAAGCTGTCATTTCGGAAGTTTCACCTTCCTCAGGGCTTAGTAATGTGAAATTCAGGAGCGGCGTACTTTTTTCAAACACTTTTATGGCCTCAACAGATAGAACTAAACGCATAAGTTTGCACCCTCCTCCTTGCGGTTGTTTTTTGGGTTTTTGAAAGTTGTCTAAAACAAGAGTTTTTAAGCGATAATGTTTAGGATTCCTGCACAAAGACGTCAAAGTATTCGTCTTCACACACTTTACAAGAGTTTGGATGCACCAGACCTGAACTCATGCAATCACCGTGTCCATCAGTAGCGCGAACCATGCAAATGTGCGTTTCGTACAAACGGTCATATTAACAGTTACGTGGTAGCTGGCGACCTACAGAGCTCGGTAGTATTTCATTCACTGCTACCGAATTTTCTGCATACTCCATAAACGTTTGTACTGTCGTCTATGTTAAACGCACAATTGCATAATTTGCTTTAATGGGTGCAGACCGTGATGGCATGAGTTCGGGTACGGTGGACCTTATCTCTTTTAAAGCTTGCGAGGAGAAATACGTTGACAAAACGGGAGACCACTTTTCGTCTGTGTGAAAGAATACCTAGTTACTTGATACTTGATACTTGAACGACCCGTCTTCACTAGTTGTGCGGGCCCCAGCATAATCACTATTTTTCGGAGAGTTGCTGGTTAAGCCATTGTGGTTTCCTGGAATCCCTTGGAGAGCCTAGCCAAAGTCTGCCCCCAGGTCGTCACCACCACAGGCAGTCGCAGCCCTTGTAGATCAGAGGGAGGTTTGCCACCATGCGACTTTGATGCCAGGGCGATGGTGGGTCCTGGTCTTGGTTTACTCTTAGATAGGCTTCCTGATGGAAACGCTGTTGCCCAGTTATACCTATATATACCTAATTGGCAATTTTAAAGTCAAACCATGCGCTCTAATGTGCACGCAAAGGGAGCGAAGAGATAACTGACCAGATTTTTAATGTAAAAGTCACTATCTTTGTACGGAAATCTAAGACAATTGTGTGTAAAACTCTTGAAGCGTTTTAGATCAGAAAATCAAAGAGTGAGCTGCAATGAGGAGTGGTTTGTGAACACACATGAATCTGGTGCCATACCTCAGGACGATTTTTTCTCCTGAATCAGGCACTTTCCTCATCTATACAAGACTCTGTGCCTGTGCTCCTCAACAATAACTGGAAGGCTCATGAAGAGCAAAATGATGGCTTCAATTTTTTTGTCTACTGCTTATTGCTTTTTTTCCACGGCACGGTGATATGTGAAGTACAACCACAATGATGCTGAGATATTTGGAAAACTCGGAAAATCAGGCCAGTTTCGAACTGACGATTACTATTTCCAAGGGCACACGTATTATACATTCCACCATCAAGGCTCTCGTTTTACCTTTCTCCCAGCCACTTCTTCAGTCCAGTGGTGTTATTAGCAATCAGCAGTAAAAGTTAAGCCATTATGATTTCTATTCTAGCTCCAGCTAAACTGGTCTCGTTGCCACTTTTTGCTCCGCAGATCATTTCCGTTGACGGGTGATTGCTGATATCACCGTTGGAGTAAAAAGAAAAAACTGGCTGAGAGATAGGCAAAGCTAGGGCTTTGGTTGGTGTGGTGGAAAGCATGTTCACGCCCGGAAAGGGTAATCGCGGGTTCGAAACCTACCTGAGGTCCCCAGTTTTGCTCGTATATCAGCATCCTTCTGTTTGCATCTATAAACTATTTTCTAGCGTCAATGTGTTGATATATATATATATATATATATATGTATATATATATATATATGTATACACATATATATTTATATATTTCACCAGCTAGTTTCAAAAAACGAAATGGAAAAGCGCAAATTCGAGCAGGTTTTTACTTCCACACTAAAGCTGATAACGAATGCACGAATATTATAATAGTTATAAAACGCTGGTTTGAGAAGTTACCTGAAGCAGAAGAGAGGCATGGAGATAAACAAGATTGCAAATATATCGGAGCAATAATGAATGCTGTTTCTATAACAGAAACAGAATCTATGAAGAGCAATACGTGGCTGCGTTTAGAGTAAATCCCACGGATTTTTAAGAAGAAGTATTACCTAACGGATGAGCTGACAATTTTACCCAGTTTTCGTATGAACGATAGGTCGTCGGATCCATGATATTTACGAACGCAGCGGTGTTTATGGTATATCTGGCATTGCTTATGCAATTGGGATGGTTTCACACGGCCTTCAAAAAAGCTAGAAACGGTACGTGTAGCGCAGTGGAGGCGCCCTGCAATACAGATGGGATCGGTCCCTGTGCCCTAGGCCCACCGAGCCTTCCATCCTTCCGAGGTTGGCAACTTGGTACCAGACTTGTCTGGGAAGCTAGCAGTACCGGCTAGATACATCGCCTTTTTTTTACCAAAAAGCTAAAAGTAGCTGAGAAATTGTTCTACAACATGGATAACAGTATAGTGTTTGGAGAAAGAATAAGCTTACACTGTCTTGACTCCATGAAGCAGGAAGAACCTTCGAAAGCAAGCAAGTTCACCTGTACCACCTGTAGTCCCGTTGGTTGTCGAGTGACTCGAGCGGGCGCCAGTAAATCTTCCGTTTATTCCTGTCGCGCGCAAGAGTAGCCCAGTGGGTTCTGCTTGCTCTAGGGACTCGGCGAGCATCATATCTTTCTTCTAGGCTTTTCGTGAAAAACTCTGACCATCCAGTCGGTGGTCTTCTTGTAGTGCGTTTGACATCCCGAGGAATCCAGTCATTAACGGCTCATGTCCATCTGTTTTCATGCATACGCATTACGTGTGCAGTACAACTTATCTACGAATGTTTGGCGTAAAGAACGGCATCTTTGATTTTTGATCGTTGACGCAGGTAGGAGCATCGGATCCCATCCCTTTCTTGTATGAAACGGGATATTCCTAGTATCGTCCTTTCGACTGCGCCTTCATTAACGCTGGGTGATCTTTCATCCTGCTTACGTAGCGACCAGGTTTCTGACGCATTCGTCATTGCAGGACGTACCGTTGAGTCGAAAAGGTGGGCACGGAGTTTGGTGTTCTTTGTCCTCTTCACTACATCCTCGATGCTCTTGAAACCTCCCCAGGCCGCTCGTTTCCTTCTGCTCACCTCTGGAGCTAAGTCGTTCATCATATTGATTTCCCGACCTAGATAGATATAACTGGAGCATTCGGAGATATTCGTTCCGTTGAGCGTGAATTGGTCGTACGAAACCAATCCGTTCCTCAAGAACATCGTTTTTGTGAAATTTAGTCGAAGACCAGTCTTTCCACAGGCTTTATCAAAGTCGGCAAGCATACGTTCCGCTTGGCTAATGTTTGGTGTTATAAGGACGATGTCATCAGCAAAGCGAAGATGGTGCAACTGCCGACCATGGATTTATACTCTCATATTATATCCGAGCATTACTGCTGCTCGTTTCTCTTTAAGATCTTCTTTTATCGCTTGTCTGCATTGTTTTGCAGGTTTGGAAGTTAGTTCGCGGTTGCCTGCAGCTCTTGCCATTTCACAATGGCGTATCAGCTCGAGAGTTCCTGGAGACAGACGTCTCTTGGTGACTTTCGAACTCTCAGCTTTTATAGCGCTAACGTGAAGATGTTGAATGAGCCGATCGCATTCTTCGTCGATGTTGTCGACAACGGCATCTTCCCAACAGCCGACTAATGAACTGAATAAGTCCCAGTTTACGGTGGTTCCGTGACTTCGGTTTTTGAATTTAGCAGCTTTTTCTCCTTTCCGCTAGAAATAGGATCTTGCACGAAGGAGACGATGGTCTCATCGCGTGTAGAATTTTGAGACAACAGCGACATCGGTTAGGGAAAACCTATTTGCTGTGATATGGTCTATTACTTTATGGTTCTCTCCATTGGGAGACTCCCACGTCCAGCGTAGAGGGCGGGCCTTCTGGAACTGCGAGTTACCATAGGTGGTCTTGGTCGCTATGATAAACTTCGAGAGCCGCTCACCTTGTTCGTTCCATTCTAATTCGTGGGTCCCAATGTGACGTTCTTAGACGTTCTTCTTGGTCAAGTCTTGGCGTTGAAATCTCCAGTGATCACCTTGAACAATGTATGGTCTTCTCTGTAGAACTTCTCCAAATCCGTATAGAACGCTCCGAGTTTTTCTTCGTCATAGTTTAATGTCGGCACGTAAACGACGAAGATTTTCAAAGCCGGTATTGACCCACATCTTTTTAATCGCAAACGTCCGATTCGGGTTTTAAGCTGTTCGAATGAATCGATGTTCATGGACAAACTCGTGTTGACGAGAACGCCGATGCCGCCGACTTCTCTACTGTTGCATGTTCCGAGGAATAGTTCTTCTCCGGTGTCCTAGACGGCATTGAATTGGTGGCGTCGTCCCGTCTCGGCCAGCCCGATCACGTCCTACCTTATCCTTCTTGCTTGCATAAGCATGTCTTCTATCGAGGACTCGGATGCAAGTGTACGTGCCTCGTAGGTATAGATCGTCACCTTAGTTCTTTGCAATCCAGGCAGCTTCCATTCGCCTGGGATTTTAGCAACCTCTACGTATTCGTCCTACCCAACGCTGCCGAATTGGGGGGCTCTTTCGGGGTAAGGGGGGATGAGCCCGTTTCTCTCCTGTGTTTAGCATTTTGATACCCACGTATAGCTTGCTGGGCTCTGAACGTGGTGTCTGGGTATACTCACAGGTAGCTTGCCAGGATCTCCCAGAGTGGACATGGAGCTTATTTGTTGGAGGCGACTCCTAGCCGCCTCCCACATACTTCCCTGTCACTTGATTGCAGGCTTTTGGCCGAATTGACTCGTAGAATATAATCCGTATAAGAGAGAACGCACCCACACATGCATGCATTGCATGCATGAATACGCTTCGCAAATGCAGGAGTGCTCCAAATCGCCGCACTAGAAACAAGGAATTCATCTCCTGGATCCACCTGTGTCTCAGGGAGGCAGTGTCTCTTTTGTTCCGGGATTAACTACCTATCCGTAACCTGGTGACGCGCCACGTAGCCTCGTGACTAACCGGCTCGAGATCCCTCATGTGAGGGAGATGCGTGGGCAAGCAAGTTAAACACCTTTAATTCCATTCTTTCCTTATCCCAATTAATGCAATTATTTTACTTATTTACATAGGTGAATAAATGGCTCTTCCTTATATGTCATGTGGACCCTTCAACTTCTTCTATTCGTTGGGTTGCCTTGCAGTCATCCATAGGTAATAGTCAGGATATTGTGTGGGATCAGCTACAGCATGAGAATTTGATGTCTTCCTTCCTCATTGAAGTGTCAGGCTAGACCGTCAGAAAATCTTCATGCTAGTCGCTGGCCAACCCTTACTGGTTGAAGATAAGTTTATTACCTTGGATACAAGAATCCTTCACGGTAGTAGTGATTTTTTGCCTAACGACCGATGGAAGAAGAAGAGAAAGACTGAACCTTCGTTCTGCAATATTTTCACTACGATAGTGCCATTTCCCTAGTTTTTGGCTTACTTCAAATAACAAATAGAAAAAAGGCAAATTTTATGTCCGTGTTTGTATTAAATTCTTCTTTAAAGTTCCAATCAAACTCCTTTGCATTAATTGCCAAGACCGACAGTCTATTAGCCTCGGCATCTAAGAAATATTCCACTGTATTCTTGATTAGCAGACACTAGGTTTTTTATTACAATACTTGTTAATAGTTGACATTACAGCGGATTTTTGCCTTTTTTCGGAGTCTGGAATGGTCAAGTTGACTGGTTGTTGGGACTTATCTAGAATGCTATGAAAGTTTTTGTGAGTTGAAGTTTTCGATACCGGTGCGAGGATGGCAACTTCTACTTCAAAATTTCGCACAACATTTTGGATAAACTCTAAGAAAGCAAAAAATGAGCCATAGGGAGAGATGCCTCTTTATTACATGTGATCTCGCACTGTATTTAAGACTGACTTTTTTTTTACGTGTGAGAGTAGATTACCCTTTCATGTGGACTGTGTGCGGTTGGTCTCCACGTGAAATATTCAAGACTAGAAGACTCATAGAAGCCGGTGAGTGTGCTAAGAAGACATTTTTTACGATGCTGAGATATCGGCAAAACTTGGAGCGCGGGCAAGATCGAACCACGATTACCCTATCCGGAGGCTCGCGTATATTACGCACTGTACGACGGATGCCTTCGCTTTGCGTTTCTCTCAGCTAGTTTTCTATATAACGCTGTCATCAGCAATCACCAGTCAGAGGGATTGATCTATGGAACACAAATCGGCATTGAACCAAGTTAAGTGAAGATATTTTGTTTTCAATGCAGTCGAATTCTTGGTTTCGTGTTTTTTTACGTTTTCGTTACGGTGGTGTTTCGCCTGATACATTGCAACCAACGTGGCATCCCCAGGCTCTGAAAAGGCGAGATCCTTCGAAACGCCTGCTTTTTTTTCGTGAATAAAGAGTAGAGTAACAACCACGGGTTTGCTCATCAAGAATACGGTCAAACTCCTCTCCTTTTGCGTTATTTTTGAAACCTATTGGCGAAATCAAGCCATGCGCGTTCTTATGCTTACAAGTTTGTTAGTTGACATATATCAACACTAATGCCTTTACCTGTAAGCTTTTTCTGCTTTGAATAACTGCTATTGATTCGGAGCACTTTTAAGTCGGCCCATGATTCATCGCGTGGCTCGTTTCGGATTATTACAAGGGCGAGTTCGTTTCGAATAATGACTTCTGAGCTTACACACACAACACATTTCGACGAAATGTGTCAAGCAGAAAGTGGCTAAATGAATCAGTAATTCGGAATTCAGGATCTGGAAGGCATGAGCTAACACGTCTGTTGGATTTCGTGGTAAACGGCCAGCAAAGGATATTCGGAACTTTACAAACTTGGAGTTATCGAGCATTAAATTACACTTACGTTTAAGGGAGAAATGATAAGACTTATCGCTTGCGCTAATGAACAGTTCACTGTTGAATCATTTGAAATGAACGAAGTCAGTCGAAGAAAGGAAAGAACTTATCTCCTTCAAGGCGTGGTTTGAATTGCTAGCCATGTTTCTGTCAGTGACGATTTGGCGGACTGCGTAGCAAATCAGCTATCTGTTATGTATTTGTTTAACTGAGTTAATATTTCAGTTTCACGATGATGTTGATCAGTGCGAATTTCAAATTAGGTGGAGCTTTGGAACTCCTAGAGGGTTCCTTATCCTTACTGTCTTCTATAGATCGTCTTCTCCGAGCAGTGTTTTAGATCCTCATTTGAGTAACCTGCCTTCGCTTATAAAACAAGTATCAGTATTTCTTTCACTGGTTTTTTTTTGTTTTGCAAACATTGTCCATTTCTTTTATAGCTGTTTAGTTGAGTCTTAAAGATCTGTTGAGTTCTCTCTTCATTTCCATGCTGGTCGATCGGACATGTTTTTCACAGGATTTCGAATTCTAGTTGAGTGTGGTTTTCATAGGAATCCCGAAAAAGCGGTGCTCGGATGTTTCCACGTTATCGCTACATGCGCCACTGGCTCTTGTGCATTGGAAGAGCATCTAAACAACGTCTCTCTCTTTTTAATATTGCTTGCTTTGCCATTGTATAATGTTATATTATTGCCTGCTAGAAAACCCCAACTCCCAGTTCATGCATGTTGAATTGAAAGTTAATCCTGTTCAGTCCGTTAAATCTGTTAAATTCTGTCAACAGCCGCCGTCATAGTTGAAACTTTACACATTATTCTGTTGAGCTCGAGCTGATAACTGAATTTTTTTCATAATGTTTTACTTAACTGGCTTAGCCACTAATCCCGTAGTCACTCTGGTAGAGTTCTGTTTTTAAAAAAAATTTGGTGACTTGTCCTTTATTAAGCGTGGACGAACAGGATTTTAAAATCAATCATTTTTCGAGAAGAGAAGATTCTAGAAGTGGATTCCATAGACGTTATCTTGGAATCTAAATTCAACGGGTTTTTTGCTCTCGGATCGATTTCATAGAAAGTCTCTCATAGTAATTTCATTTACAAGCTTGCCTTATAGGTAATTGGAGTTTAGCGTTACAGCTGTCTTACGAATAGCATAATGCATTTATTTATTTTTCAATTGCATTTTCCAAGTCAGGCTGCCCTAAACATTCTTACTCTCAGTTTTTTTTACCATAGCTTATTTTACGACCAATTTTTCTCTCATGAGCGCTTTTCCCTTTTCTAAGAAGACATTCCGTTGTTGAAATTTCAAGAACACTACACGTGTTTCACCATGCACTCTTCTATCTTTCAAGTTTGTCTTTCCCTTATTTATTTTTTATGTGACCCGTCTTCACGTCTACCGTGCGGAACGAAGCACTTCACACATTCGATTCGCTCCCTCGCATCCACTGTCCACGAAGATCTTCCAACTTTTACGTGTGGCTTCGGATGCTGCTTAAGGTTTTCATTTCATCTTGAATGCAGTAGAATACCGGTCGAGTCGATTCTCCCTGGAGTCCTGGGATAGCCGGGCAAAAGCGTTCCCAATTGGATTACAGAGAATGATTCTTTACCGGAGAAGTCCGGTACCAATTTTTTTAACCTGGAGGGATGAGAGGCTTGGTTGGCCCGGAGGAGAATCTAATTAGCACCGTGACAGTGATGACCGACATCACTACCACAATGTTATCCGCTCCTTTACTCTTTCCCTTAGATAAATGAAGAATGCTTCGTAAGGAAGCTCTTAAGCATTTCGTTAGCTTTCGGTTTTGGACGATTTTCTTGTTGTTTCTAAACTGTTTCCAATCACCATCTATCGCAGAAAGAACTCTGATTAAGAAACGAGGGAACCCTCTATCATTTACTGGTTGACATCGCAAAGACCGTAAATGTGAAGTAGGAACACTCTTTTGGAATATCGTAAACAAACCAGCCCACTCACTTTTTTCGCAATTTTTTAGAATAAAGAGACCTCTACGAACGATGCAGTGGAAAAGACCAATTTTTTCTAGAACACGGAATCCAACTCACAGCATCAAAGTCGTGTCATTCAGGTACTGGATTGCTGCGAGGCCGAGCTCTAGCAATCTTTCCAATACATAAAGTTTTATATACCTCAATAAAATAGGTCCTCACGATTTCCTTCTTATGAAGAAACACTCTTGAAATTGGTAGAACATAGTAGCTGAGCTTGTGCTATGTGATGTGGTAGGAGACGTCAATATCTGTCATTCAATCGTTGTGCACGGCCTAGTTACCACTGGAACAACACTTTTTAACCTGTGGTCTTTGGCAGCATAGTTATTTGCAAGTTGTAAATTACCCTCATGTGAATGGCCAAGCACAGACTGGGTTCTGCGGTTTTATCCTTCAACGATCGATCAAGATATGCTAGTCTTAATAACTAAGCTCCAGCTATGTTGCTTTCAGTGCATGTCATAAGTCCAAAAAAGGCACTACTTCTCTTCACGGTTTTTTGTTGTCGTAAAGGTTAAGGTACGATAAATAGTAGCAAAAGAACGCCATATACAAATCGCCGTCCCTTCAACACACAGCACACCCATAAACAAACAACCGTTGCTCACTCTGAAGAATTTATTCTTATCGAGCGGTTGTTAAACTCCTGTTCTCCTCTCGAAAGTGACCTTTAGCTTTCATTGGACTGCCCTTTGCTCTCTGTGTTTCCTTTTCCATATCACACAGTTTCAGATCACAGATCGGGACGCTTGAATGTGTTGCTAGATGGGGATATCAAGTTTCGTAATATGGTGTCGATTTCCTATATATTTCGAAACTTTTGAACTTTAGCCCGTAGAAGAGGCCCGCATATGCTTGATGATACGACAGCGTTTGCTGAATTTCATGTGACTGGTGTGAGTTCGTCATGAAGGTATGGTCACTTACTCATCTGAAATAGCGAAGACGACTTCAACTTAAAAAACCACTTAACACAATAGAAACGACTTTGAGTTCTCTTCATTTCCATTTTCATTTGTTTTTGTGACCTAACTTTACATAATGTGCAAAAATCAGTACTACTTTTTCCAAATCGTTGTCGCATCCGACTCAAATGAAGGTATTCGGAGTGCCCTGTGAGTTCGGCTGCAAGTTGAGGACTTGGCATTCCTCATGAGTCCTGTTGAATGCTGGTCTAGTTAGTTTTCACTGGAATCCTAGGATATCTAGGGCGTTCGCAGCCAAACTAAAAAAGTCTTGTGTCAATTTTCGTGCGTAGGAGGGATAGGAGACTTGGTTGGCATGAGGAGACGGACCGAATCGGAAACCTTGTGTACGTGTATTCTTGAATGCCATTCCTAACAAGTGTGCTTTTTTGTACTCCTATAGTATCTTACGCTTTCTTAAATATCACCAACTGAATAAATTGAGCTCTTAACAAAAAAAACTTTTTAAACTCTGGGTTAACTAAGTAGATTTTCTAGGCGCACTCATGTAGATAGAGGCATTCGCATTAGATTTCTTAAAGCGTAATGACTAGCAATTTCGTAGCATATTTTTTAGCTGAAACATTTACTTAGCGTTGAAGCTGCTACTATTAAATTTTATGGTGTTGGTATTCAATTAAGGAACACCACTATGTTCTATGAATTCGATGAACAGAAAGAGTGCTCATGCCCTTATAAACACGTTTATTGAGGCAATTATCACCGTAGTGATAGGCATAGAAGCCTCATTTAGTGAGCTGGATGTATAAAATAAGAACAAAAGATGAGCTGAATACATTGTAAACAGCTGTTTGATTGAGTTTATCCGTAATGTGGCTACCAACAACATAAATATAGAGGCAAATAAAAAATGCTGGTTGCGTATCTATCAAGAAAACCTATCACATAGGTCACCTCTTCCCATTTGTAGTCGTTTTAATCGTCAAATAAGTGACTTCACTACGTACCAGTAAAACCTTCGTTTATTCTGATTGTTTTCCACGACTAGACGACCATAGCACTTTTCTCACAAAAGCACTTTACTTTATTGCTTTGAAGAGATATGCCTTGATAGATTGCTAGACTTCGCGTTGGTAGGATAGCGCGTACTCGCTGCTGGTCGATCATGTTGCTTCCTCCGCTTAAAGTGTAGGTGAAACGTCTTAGGTGGGAACGGCACTGAATGGGGCACTATCTGCAGGCAAACAAGTACTTTTCCGATTATGATTATGTTTATTTAGACACAAAAGTCAGGCTTCATAAGAACAGTGATTTCATCCTCGGAATTCACTTGCGTTCCGCGTTTCACAATCCATGTGGCCACTACCGTATCGTTGCTAATCCGCGCGAAATTCATCGCAAAGAAGCTGTATCTAAAAGAAAAAATATTTAAGTGCAATTTAGGACTCATGAATATTCTTCTGTCGCTGGTTTTTCCCATCCCAGTTATATTTCGAGATATCGTGGATGCATCAATCCTTATAGTGTTCCACAACGCAGATATGTGATAAAAGAACAAAAGCGTATGTTTATAGGCGCCTTTATGTATATACATATATATATGTATATACATATATATATATATATATAGATATACACATACATATATATGTATCTGTAATCATATACGTATATATGCAGATGTACGTATACATATATATGTCTGTATGTACATAAAATATATATATATACATATACACTTACATACTTATTGCTTACAGCATATCAGTTTATATATATATACACACAGTACATTAAATAACTAAGTAAGCAAATGCATCTGTAAATAGGTGTATACATATATGTACATGTGTATACAACTTATACCACTATTGACTTCGTCCCAGTTGTCTTGTTCTAAGTCGCACACATGAATCGCAGTAAATGGTTTCAGTTCCACTTGTGATATTCCTGTTCTCTTTTCTTCTCCTTGAAAAACCCAGTTTGATTAAAACTGAGTAGCCAAACCTAATCTACTCGAAATTTAGTAGCCAGAATCCGAATTTCTCAAAAATCCAGAACAACTATCTTAACAGCATTCAGTTCAAGAAGGTGTTGCCATATTTAGTTGGTAAAGAAGAATAGAAGAGGACACACAGTATTATGTGAGAAAAAAAGCTAAGTTCTTTATCCTGGGAGGATGGTTTTTTTCAACTGTTACCCAACTAGAATTTCTTTCTTGGCACTTGTGAAACACTTCTATATGTAGGAAGCTATTATAGTGACCAAAAAATAACATTTTTTACAAACCGAATTTTATTGCGAAGCAACCTCAATGCTTATGAACGAATAATATAAGTGCGTATTCGATTTTCCTACCTCAATTCCCAAGACCTCTGTTAACCTCTGCATTCTTCACTAAGTCAGTGTTTTATTCTTGAGCAGACATGATGTTATGAGTAGCAAGATTTGTTGAATAAAAATACTGCTAACGTTCTTGCTGTTTTTTCTTCTCCAGAGCCTGGAAATGTCAAATTGACACGCAACATACGCATCCAAGCACTTTCGTAACCTCGGCATGTAGGTGCAACCGCCGCGTGAGAATTTTTCCTTCTGAATGAATGTCATTGAATATTGATCTAGTAGTTTCTTAATGGGAAATTTCGGTGGCTAGCCTTGGTCGTTTCAAAATCCTCACCGCTATCACTTTCTTCCCTTCGAGGATTGGATGGAATTTTCACAGAGCAATTTGGCACCAGTTTTCCGAACACGAAGAGATAGGAGGTATGGGTGAGTTAGGGTGCCGTCGAACTAGCGACGATGGGTTTATTACTGCACAACATCTCTGACCACTTCCCATATCCAAAATTGCAAGTTGCGTTTCTAATCAGAAATGTTCATGCTAGATGGGTACTGAACAATGAATAAATGTTCTATAAAGCTCTGTCATTTATGGCTAGTTTTACCTCTAATTAATTTTTGTAGTTTTTCCGAAGTTTCCGTTAAGCATTATGACAACTTTTGTGGTCCTGCTAAATCAAGAAGGGAAATCCATATGGTAGAAAAGAGAAGTGAAAATACAAATATGTCAGTTAAATAAGTAAACCGCAGGAGAACGAATTAAAAAAGCCTTTGTACGTGTACTCGTGACTTCACAAGAGCTCCTTGAGATATTTTTTGGACCACTGGAAACAATGAGGAACTAGGTGCACTCCCTATCATATTAAGGTCCTGCGTCCTTTACGCGCTTCATGCGTGCGGACGCTCATGTTTCCATCAAATTTTCCATTCTATTCGTGTTTATTCCGCTTCGTTCGCTGTTTTCTCTCTTGAGATTTTATTAATTTCACCTCCTCACTTTATAGATGTGTTGTTACCATAGACGAAAATTTCTGTCCAATATGAAAGCTCGCAAGAAGCTGAATCTTCTTTCAAGAGTTTAAATTATTCGAATCGAAGTAAGGTAATTATATGTCTGGGTAACTACAAACAAACGAAGATTTTTAGCATCCCTGATCAATTCTGTAAAAGATTTTCAGTAAAGGTTTGTAGGGGGGTTTATAAACATTTTAGTTAATTCTGCACAAACTATTAGCAGATATAGGTTGAGCGAAACCATGAAAATAGGTTAGTGCAAAAGTAGTTCCAGGTAATAATTCTGACTTTTTGTGAAATACCACCACAGTGGTGCTGAGATATTTACAAAAGTCCGGATCGTAGGTGTCTGCGGTGGGGATCGAACACGCTAGTACCCCTTCCTGGGGCCAGCGCGTTCACCACCCCACCATGAGGGTCCTTCGTTTTGCATTTCTCTCAGCCGTATTTTCTATCTACCAGTGCCATCACCAGCCATTTTTCAACGGGATATATGTGGGGAGCACAAATCGGCATTGAACCCAGTTAAGCTGAGGCTGTAGTTGAAATCACTGATTGTGATGGATCGCAGGCTTCTATCCATAAATATCTTCAGAGATATCAGTTCAGCTACTTTTTTACATCTATATCGATAGTCCCAAACATTGTAATGGCGTGTCCGATCGGCACCGTAGACATCTGCGGCCAGAAGTTTTGCAAATTCTCAACACTATTGTAGTTGCATTTCACATAGTAGGTTACTGTGAAAAACTGTAGCGGGCAGTAAAGAAAAATGTCAACATTCTGAGTCTTTGATCCTTCTAACGGGAATGAAAGGTGACTTTATTAATGGAAATACGAAAAACTAGAATCTACATGTTTTCACGGGAAAAAAAAACGCAGCCTTATTTCATTCTGGCTTGATAAAGTTTTGAGGCGTGACGGCATCGATGAAATCTTCGAGGGCAATTCTTGCAGTGATATAGTGGTTTGAGTTTTTTATCCGAAAATAGTTCCTGTTCTTGGAACGGTGGTAGGCAGTTGACGACATGTCCACTGAGTGTCGTGGGTCAGGCATAGTTTCGTAGTTTTGTAAGTGTAACTCGTTCAATTTCTGTAGCGTTTTTTGTGGGGTCTGGTGTCGTGTTGCCGTGGCAGTAGGTTGAGCCTTTTCTATTACCAGAGCTGGATAAACAAGCTGCAATTTTTTACGGATTTAACCGGTTTCATCACAATAGTTCTCGTTGTAATGGTTTCGCAATGATTTGGAACGTTGTAGTGGGCACTTTCACAGATCACCAAACATTGACCTTAACCTTCTTTTTGTACGAGTTCGGCTTTGAGAAGTTTTCAGAAGCTTCACTTCTGCCCAGCTACTTCGTCGAATACTATCGGATGTTTTATTAGTTCCAGTTTCCACGGTATCACGTAACAATTAAGAAGTAGGTTATTTTTGCTGCGAGAACAAAGCGACTTAAAAATAAAAGAAAACCTCGAAGCGAATACTTCTTTGATTTTCAGTCTGCTCGCTTATGGAGTTTCTAGCTTCTCCAGTTTGCTTCAAATATCAAAAGATTGCACAATGGTTGCTGCTATAAGAGGATCAATTTGGATTATTGAAAAAATGAACAGCTTTTGGAAGCTACTGTAACGCATGGTAGTTTACTGCTTTCTCATGGGATCTTATAAAGAGGGTGTTTTGTGAATGCACTCAAAGCTTCTAGGCTCGTTGTCATAACGATTTTCATTGAACAAGAATCTATTAATGTAATTCATTCATGGAAATTTCATGAAAGTGTTGATGAGACCATTGACATTGCTGTTCAGGCGCTATTTGAAAAAATGTGGTCTGCTTTGACCACGAATGTCACACCGGCATTTTGCCCTGCCAGTTATAACTCAACCCCTCAGTACTTTGACGAAAGCAACACTTGTTGGACGGTGTTTTCAACTGCTGGTAACTACTTAAATCATAAAAACTGTATTATCAAGCCTTAATTTTCACTTAATGAATATAACAATATATAATGATCAAGCCAAGGAAACATAAATGCAAAGATGTATTAAGTGCAATAAGTGCTGTTCGTAACATATTATTAAATATGCAGGCCGAGGTTTAGTGAAAACTAATTACTACCAGATATACCAGGAAGTGCAAAGCACTTCAAGGCGCCGTCATTTGTGCGTCACATGATCATTCGTAAGGCTATCATCCGTGAGGCTGTATTAGATTAGCAACTGATACTCCGCCTACATAAGATTTCTTAACGCCGAACTCCTGTCAACCTTGGCATTGGCCAGAAAGTTGCTGTGTCCTTCGTTACCTTATATTATGAGACTGCTCAAATAAAGTTAATTTCATAATTGCTAACGTTTAAGCCTATTGCGTCTTTTTTTCACAGCCTTGAAAGAGTCCCATCAATTTACCCCGCTTCTCTTGAAATTCCCTGGTCTGCGCAATTCTTGTTTAGATACCGACTGGATGGTTCATCGCCACGAGCTTTCCTTCTCGATCTAGTTCACTTTGCGTAATGGCTTTTTAATGAACTGAGTTCCTCTCCTCTCTGATTTGTGTGCAGTGCTCTTCTTCTTTTCACTTCGTTGTGCCTTTTAAAGCCTCTTTGCCTTATTAGCACTTTACGAAAAGGTAGTTTTCTTGACAATACGAGGAGTAATCACAATTTTAACCTTTTTACTTACTGTCTACTGTTTTGACGGCAGAGTATATTGCGAAATATAACTTCAACGAAGCTGAGATATTTGCAAAACTCTGGACCGCAGGTGCCTATGGTGGGCTTAACTCAGCTTAACTGGGTTCAATGCCGATTTGGGCTTCCCAGATCAATCTCGTTGTCGGGTGATTGCTGATGGCAAAAAGATCGATAGAACTAGCTGAGAGACAGGCGAAACGAAGGACCCTGCATGGTGTGGTGGTGAACGCGTTACTCCCCGGAAAGGACAATAGCGCGTTCGTTCCCCACCATAGGCACCTGCGGTCCAGAGTTTTGCAAATATCTCAGCTTCGTTGAAGTAATATGAGGAGTTTTTAACAATAGGACAATAAGAAGTTTCCATCAATGTGTGTACTTGTAGTAATATTCAAGACCGACTTTCTGTTAACCTCAGCATTGATCAATATTTCGCTGTTTCCTTAGTAAGCATATACGAGATTGTTATATTATTTATTCATTCACTATATTCAAAAAAGAGGACGTTTCAGAGGATGCCGCTCGCTTTCTTAGTCCCTGGAATGCTTAAGTGGACCACAGTTTACACAACCAAACACCTCCATAACCAAAGCAAAAGAAAGAACGAGACCAAGGTTTCAACCACATTTGACCAAAATTTCAAGATCAGCTCAAGGTTTCAATCATTGGAAACAAAACAGCTTCTTTGCACAGTCACGCTTCATATGAGTCCTCTACTGACTATTTCACGTAAGCACATAGATTCACACTGCTCTCTCATGCACCTCTTTCACGCAAAAATATCAGTCTTTTGTGAGTAAAAAGTATAATAACAACCTCACGTGGGTTTGTTTAAAAAAAAGACAACGAATGTGTACATTGTTTTCGCAGTTGAGCGACTACACAACCTACTAAAGTGCTGCAGTGCATAGATTGGATGAAGTATACAAATTCACTCCTTGTTCAACGAATGATCTATTCGTTCCGATGGCATCGAACGCTTCTTTGTAGTTGGCAATGTTTAGGACAAGGGGCAGGCAGTGTTCTTGACAGGCCTCCATAACTCTTGGTACAGGTTAGGTGTGATTCATGCTGCAAAACCATTGCTGTGGTCCTGTGTGCTGAAGGGATTGAACTTCATTCAAAGTTACTGCCATGCACGAAAGAATAATCCACCTGGAAAAAGAAGAAACAAAGCGTACTCAACAAACAGATTGGTCGCTGCGAAGACGTTTTCGATCATCGCTTCTTGACGGCATTAGCTCTACGAATTTGCGAGCTGTCTTAAATATATATTCTGTTGTGAGTTGTGAGAAGTGCACTTAGTTTGTAGTATCCAGCTCGAATGAGGTCGACTATTACGTCCGCTGGCACTGGAATTGTCCCTCTCTTTCACGCTCTTAGTCGAAATTCGAGCAAGAGAATGAAGAGATAAGGTTTGTTTTAGCAGCGACCATTTTGTAGTCTGATGTGGTAGTTACGACATGAAAAAAAGTTGGAGTCTCGAGCTATTCCTTTGACAATTCCAGTCAAACTCTGATAGACCGCATAGTTCGTGTAGTCGCTTGACTTCGGCAAAATTTAAGTACGATTTTGATGGCAGCAGAAAAAAAGATTCGCTTTCGACCTAAGAACTAAGATCTTTTGTTTGAACAATAAGAGCGATAAAGCGTCTTTTACAAGTGTGGATTATGTAAGTGGTACACTATGAGGCATTTTCCAAGATCGACTTAAGTGACGAAAGAGGTTTTGATGCGCAGCAACCAATCCTTCGATGCGGTCGAACTTCAAATGAAGTTTTGAGAAGGGCGTCCAACTCCTCCTAGAATAAAGCACTAACTTACTTCTTCAACAAGCGGTTGCTATCTGGTGAAGCCATATGATATTTTGGACGACTTTTGGCGTAATTGTATTTCTGGAGAATCTCCTTATAAATTTCACCACCAATCTTCCATCTTTTGTTTTATTTCACTCATTATTTTCCATGACACTTTAATGACTTTAAAGCAATCTTTGTAGGATGTTTGAGCACTTTGATTATGCTACCTCTGAATGGATTTAAATGTTAAAAACGACAGTGGACGACCGTTATCACCCCCAAGTTCTTAGAAGAAGAACGGGAAACTATCGGGCATATTAAATGCTTCACGTCTCCCTACGATATCTTCGTTATTACCTTAGATTCCCAGAATAAAATAAATCATCAGATGGGCCGGATGTGTCAGGCAACCACTCACTGCAGTGTATCCACTCGCCTACGTTTTCAAATATGATGAACGATGAACCACCATGTGGGTGGAATGGCTCACGCAGACATCCACCAACAGGTCAAGCGCTTGTCAATTAAAGGAAGACAATAAGTTTGGTGTCAATCGGTAAATCTCTAATGTGGTTACTCATCGAGCGTGCGGTAGTCACTGAATGGCTTTGTACACTGTTAAACGTAGTACACATATCTTTTACAATTTGCATATGAAAAAAATATTCGGTAAGTATTCACAAACGTACAAGAGAATCCGAATTTCCTTACTTGGCGTATCACTCGATATTTTTTGACTGAGATTTTTGACTTAGGTGCTTTTATACAATGAGTTACTTCATAGCGGGAATTTTGTAATAATAACTCATATAGGTGGTCTTTTAATTTATGCTTGTTCATATTTATTCCATATTTCCAAATAGAAGGGGAAAAAAAGGAGGGAATTCTTTTCGCATGAGTTTAAGACAGATTTGAAGCAGCAGAAGGTGCTCACACTGTATTATTAGCCCTCTCAGGGGATACCATCAATGATTGCGGGCCACGGTGTTGTTTCCAGGAATATCAAAAAGCAGATGGGAGACTTGAAAATGAAGAAGATTTCCGACGACTGAAAAAGTGGATGAATCCCTTATGGGAGCAGAATGAATGGAAAATACTCCAAAGATTGAATAGGCACTTAATCTTCTTAATTGAACAGCTGTTCAAGATTTATATCGAATTGGAGAACCACGGAAGAAAGGAAATAAATGAGTTGCACATTTTGACTTTTTTCCACAAAAAGAATTTCTTCTGCACTTCCTTAGCACAATAAAGCGATCCTTGGCTGATCGCACTGTGAAGGAAAATTTATTCTGTGGGATAACCGAGTGCGTGTTGCGCGTCGGCTAGGACAATATGAAGCATTAGAATCCTTTCCTAGGTGAGGATGGGTCAGATACATCGGAGATTGTGGTCAGATTTTGGTTGTTAACAGGTCCAATCACTCATTACAACTTTGTGAACCCTAGGGGAAGTGTCATAGCGAGAAAGTAATACAGTACGAATAGAACCAAAGGTTGCTAATCTGCACCCAGTATAGCGCAATTGATAGCATTTGATTCTTAATGTCGATCGCATGTCAGCAAAGTGGACAGCCACGGATATTCCCTGAGCTGGTTCAGGGAAGTCTATCTAGCAACCTTAGCAGTACTGTCATACCTTTTCAAGCATTTAGCCACCTTTAAGCAGGCAAAGGTGTTTAGCACCTAAGCCGCAGCATCTTTGACAGTTTCCAGCGATTTTTGGAAATTACAAACAGCAAAGTCGCTTTTATAAAAAAATGGGCAAATGTTCTGTCCAACATGAAAAAGATGGTGTTTCTCAGTGTATTTTCTATGTTGGCAATTGCGGTTTTTGCACTGGAAACTTTGAGACTTAAATTTTGTCATCGTCTTTTTGAATGCTCTAATTGTAAACATATTCAAATTAGAAAGAACAACGTGTAAAAATTATATAAAAAATTATATGTATAATTAACATGGCAGAGCAAACTCTCTTCTTTAAATCTGTAAAGTTTTGAGCTCATGAAGCAGTCAAGTCTTTGAGAAATTATTGTCAGTTCATGAAGAGCAGGTTTCGTCTCGAAGGGCTTAATGAGTGGTGGTTACGTGTGTCAATCAGTACGTTCCGTCAGGTGACTGTGCCGTTTAATCGTCCCGGAATTGCTTGCTTTCCATTCACTAGTAAACATTTAAAAAGTGCTTTGTCAAAAAAGTTCATCACCATTAGGACAAGTGAGAGGTTCTTCAAATCGAAGAGAGATTAGCTGGCGAGAGAGGGCGTAGGGCGCTTTGATCACAGAACCGTACCATATGGAAGACCCCCTAACAGGTACGCTACCAAAGCACTCCCGACATCATAATCAGGAGGGTAGATGGTAGAATGTACAACAAATGGAATTATTATCTTGCACTGAGAGGTAAGTAGCTCAGGCGTGGGCTCCCTATCTCCGCTATTCCTTACTGACATCTGCTCTTCACACTGTGTAGTCATATTAACGAACCTAATGCAGACCAGTATACCATCGTTGGTCATTCTTCAATAGTAGTGAAAATAAAAGACGTTGGGGAAAAGCTGTACTCTTTCGTACGAATGCTACCCACTAAGTAGCTCTTCCGTATCGAGAGAAAGTATGACGACCTCATGAGGGTCCTCCTTTGTCACACAATAACAAGCAGAGTTGCAAGTTCCGGTTGAAGAAGGAAGTATGCTTAAAACACTTTTTTTGCTTTAACGGTGTTTATGATTAGATTTGTACTCTGACTAGTATGTCTGCTTCAATTTTTCTCTAATACCGCTTTTATTACGAAACATTCGAAAGCTAGACTAACAATCTTCTGCTCATCTTTTTCAGCTAATTGTCTTCTTTTGTAACGCCTGATATCTTCAATATACTATTAAATATTTTTTTGTCTATTTGCTTTTCCATTAAGGCTTTACGATATCTTCGGCAATAACAATTGCTGAGTGTTAATGACCCTTAGTTATCGATTGCAGATAAGCATGGTATAAATGGGTTCGAGCGTCACGAAAAAGTTGTCAGGCGACTACTACCATAGTGAACAGGGACCACAGGGTTTGTGTCTGCAGTTTCAGCATTTATTCACCAATATTCTGTAAGAGATGTCCACTGATTAGAAAGGAAATAAAACAAATGACGAAGAAGTTCTTTGCTATATGTTTGTAGAGAGAGTGGTCCGAACTTTCTCAAATGGATAAGTTACGGGGGCAGTGTACGATCTTTTATTGAATGGTTATATTTGCCTGAAAGTGCGAATAAGGTAGACTGATTTTGATTATAAACGTCAGGACGACGATGTTCGCCGATCACTTCTATGAAAAAAAGTGTTCATTACCCTCCAATTACCGATTAAATTTCTTGCTCATTTCTTAACCCTAAAATTTCCGTTTTTAGTAACTTTCTGTTAATAGTATGCAATGTTATGGAAGTGGAACAAATCGTGTACAACTTCGAAATGAAAGCATGTAGCGCAGTGGTTGGAGCTGCCCTGCAACACACCCAAAATATCGTGTTCAATCTTGCGTCCTAAATCTCTATCTATCCTTTTGAGTTCAACAGGGCTACTGAGATTGTCTAGGAAGAGAAAAACACTGCATTGATGGATTAGTGAGTCACTCCAGATCATTACGTAGGCCAATTATGAATTCGTTCACCTCTGCGATATCCACTGAAGTCGGATAGATGTGGCATCCTTGAGCGATTTGTTAACACCGAACCTTTTATTTTTTTACTATTGTATTCAGAAATGTGTTTACATTCCTTCGGGTGTTGCCAGTATTCCGAAATATTCCAAATACTATTACAGAGCGCTTGCTACCTTTTAACACCACATTATTTGTCATTCAGTGAAATTCTAAATTTAGTACAGCCGCTTCTTCACTAGCGACTTATAATACTTACTTGATATTTGATACTTGAACGGCCCGTCCTCACTAGTTGTGCGGGCCCCAGCATAATCACCACCCTTCAGAGATTTGCTGGTTAAGCTATTGTGGTTCCCCGGAATCCCGAGGACAGCCTGGCCAAAGTCTGCCCCCAGGTCGTCACCACGACAGGCAGTCGCAGCCCTTGTGGATCAGAGGGAGATTTACCGCCATGCGACTTTGACACCAAGACGGTGGTGGATCCGGGTATTGGTTTACTGTTCGCTAAGCTTCCTAATGAAAATGCCGGACTCCTTCTCAGCTTGGGAGACCTTGCTGGGAGGACGAATCCCCCGCAGTACATCGCAGTCCGACATCCAGGAACACCTCCCAGCCACGATGAGGCGGTAAACCGTTGGGAGGAGCGACTTATAATACGTGAAATAATGCCCATTCTCAGTTTCAGATGTGCGGAGCAGTTACGCCAAACAATACTCTCAGTACTGGAAACAAACGCCAATCGAAAGAAGTTCGAACTTTGTCATCGAGAAGAACGCATACGGCTACTGTGACAAAAACCACTGTAAGTTTGACATAAGTTGGAAGGAAACTTTAGGATCCAGAGACTACAAGCATTAATGAAGCATCTTCGCTTATGCATCACTGGAAAAAAAATTGGAAACCATGTCAATTTAAAGATAGAAACAACCAGGTAGTAAATATAAATCACTTCAAACCTACGAAAACTTAAAATTAAAATTAAAAAAAAACCATGGAACGCAATTTTTTCTCTATGCCGTAAAGATAGAGAGATCCACTACTTAAAATTGTTTGAGTATAAGTCACTTAAGGCTTGCACTTGCGTTTTTGTTACGAAGTTCCTTACAAATATCTGCTACAACCCACTCCTTAAGAGCGCGTGTGGCGCTGTGGGAGGCGCCCTGCAACATACGTGGAATTGATCCCTGTGCCCATGGCATACTAAGCCCTCCATCTTTCTGGGGGGGGCAAATTGGTACCAAACCTGTCTGATAAGATAGAAACAGTGGCTCGACATATCGTTAGGTACCACAAGTCATTTTAAAGGCTAGATATGCATTCAATCACCTCCAAACGATGCTTAATGCAGTCAAATGCGTGGCGCATCCTTCAAGGCTTGATCAACGCCGAGAGCTTTATCCTTTATCCTTTTACCTATTCCTTATCCATTAAAATCATCGCTTAAAAAACGTGTCAACATGTCACTGAAGACGAAGTTACTGAGGGAAAAAAGCTCTACCATGGCACAGTGATGGTAGTCGATGTAATAGTGAAGAGGATATTTGAAAATTGAATGCACTCCCAGATTTTGCCAGAAACAACCTAACAGCCTTGGCTTTTTTTTTAATTGATGGAAAATAGGAATTAAAATGAGCGTCAGGTGAAGAATCAAGGGAACCAGCAGGTAAGTGAGTATCGCAGAACTAGGTTAGTCGTCATGTCTTCTTTAACAAGTAGCAAATGAAATGTGATTATTCAGTTTCTCCGACGAACAACTCGACACGGAATTCGGGATTTGTCTCAGCATTTCGATAACGTGCTAACCAAACAATGATGATTTATTTCCAAAGCTGTTATAATTTTCGATTTTCTTTGTTTTAGGTGGAAATGTGTTCTATTTTTGTCAATGTTTTGCTGTACAGTTTGAGTGTTTGTACAGTCTGTAAGAACTCGGCAGACTTTACGGAACAAAGCTATAACCAGTGTATTTGTAACTGCAGAAGTTGGTGTTGCAAAAAGCACCATTTCTTTAGTATACTATGGATGCCATGAGCCTTTTTCATATAGAATGATTTGGAGCTAAACGGCAACTAGCACTCTACGAATTGGAGAGAAATGACGACCAGAAGTTACTACGTACTTACCCTGAGATTCAGATGGGTCCAAAGTGTGGGCTGCTCGCTTTGCTGAGCAAGATGGGCTTAACACTCCTATGTGTAAATAATCGAATTCCTTACGTTCGTTCTCATGGGATAGCTTAACATGTTGCCTTTGGCTAAAGGGTCGCCAGAAATGGAAAAATGAAATGTTTTGCAAGAAAAGCGTATCCTTCGAACAAACGGAGTTTATTCAATAGCTCACCCATACGCCAAGGACAGTTGAACAATCCGTTGGTGCCCACTAGAAATTTCTCAATCATTAGCGACATGAATGCCTGAGAATTGAACTGGAAACTGTTGTTAGATCCCAAGATCGACTTTCTCTTAACTTCGGCACTGGACTATAAATGCGTCGTTTTCTTCCTCAGCAATCGGGCGGTTGTTAAGCAGCGTACGTTTACTTCCATAGAATAACACACACACAACGCAACCGCAGCTGACGTTTCGGCAGAATCGCCTTCAGAGCCTGGAAGGGCACACTAATACGCAACTCACTAGGTCAAACGCTTCAATAACACATGCAGGAAGATGAGAGACTAAATGCTAGTCACATGGTCAACAGCTTCTCGAAAAGCCCACCGTTTTCTTTATGTGGAGCAGAAAATTGCGCAATTTGCCCTTTTGGCAAGGACGGTGATTGCATGAGTTCAGGTAAGATATACCTGATCTCTTGTGATGATTGCGCAGACGATTATATTGGCGAAACGGGCAGACCTTTAAGTATCCGCATAAAAAGAACACCTAGATGGCAAACGAAAAGGAAGACAAGACACGCCACTAGGGACGCATAGGATACAAAAAACACAGCGGAGACGGTTTTAATATTAAAGTCGCTATCCTCGCACAGAATGCCAAAACACCAACGCGCAAACTGCTTGGGGAGGAATGCCCCGAGGTCTTGCCCCCGTACCTTCGTATCGGTAGTTGATGTGGGGAGGTGCAGTCGTCAACCATATGCGACCTGATCAGCTGCTCATGTTCAGTGGAAGACACGTAAGGAAACGGTGGGTTTTTTCGAGAAGCTGTTGACTATGTGACTAGCATTTAGTTTCTCATCTTTCTGTATGTGTTATTGAAGTGTTTGACCTAGTGAGTTGCGTATTAGTGTACCCTTCCAGGTGTTGTTTGTGTGTTATTGCATGGAAGTAAACGTACGCTGCTTAACGACCTCGTGATTGCTGAGAAAGAAAACGACTGTTGTTAGAGTTTTTCTCACGGTGTGAAAACTGTTAGTTTGTTAGAGAGAAAATTTGTATATATCACTTGTAGTTTAGTCGCATAAACTATAATTCACCAAATCAACACACAGTGAGAGCTTAGGCAAGGATTTGGAAGTTGGGGAGAAAAAAGCATGCAATGCCAAAGTCCTTATCGTTTTGTTTCACTACAAGGCTTACACGAGGTTGTTACGAATGCCTTTTATGGCTAAGGTTTCGGCGGTGTCTCCCACTTCAGAGTCGACGATTTTGGTCGAACGCTCATAGCAATTGCTTCTCCTTGCGATATGAGTTTTCGTAGTTCTCATATTGAATCGAATCGAGTAAACCGATGTGCTGCACGAATGGAGCAGCTTCAACTAGCACTGCCTGTCCATACGGATTGGGTATCGTGCAGGAGTGACCTGACCTCACTCCGCAGTTATCAAGGAGAAGGACGGTGCTCGGTTGATCAGAATTATTTTTCTTGGTGTGAATCCATCCTGCAGTGGTTTGACAAAAATTTTTGTAAGCCTTGACAATTGGTCTGGCAGATATATAACGAAAAGAAGCAAATCTCTTTAAAAAATTCTCATTTGAAGCCGTCGTTCATAGGTCGTGAAAAATTTCTCTTTAATTGCTAAACTGGAGTTTCTTATTGCTTTCGTCCTTTCACGTGTTGACAATACAAAAAAAGAAAAGCACTTGACACATCTGGAATCAATTTTATTGGAACCTCAGAATCAAATGACTGCAGAGCGCCAACTTAGCTTGGCGCCGATTCTTGTGGGTCTGAACGGTGCTCCGAACTGGGTCCCTATTTAAAAGCAACTGCAATCCCTCATATACATATACACATACATGTACATATACATACACATATACATATACATATACATATACATATACATATACATATACATATATATATATACATATACATATATGCATACACATATACATACACATGCATATACACACACATACACCTACACATAGACATACACACATACATACAATTTCAGTACTTTTAATAAAAATTCCAGGGAAAAAGTGTTGGAATTTGAATGAAAATGGGCTAGATGTAGATGGACTCAAGAAAAGATGTATCGCTGCTCGACACGTAATATTGTATCCTCGACGTGATGATGCCGTGAATGGTAACCAAGGATATTGCATGCAATTCTACCGTAGTCTTGATATGGACTTTAGTCTACATGGGGCAAGGTGAGCTTTTTGATGTGGTGGGAGAATAAATTTGTCCCTGAACATCACAACAATTTGAAAGCGACTCAAAGCAGTGATGAGACGAAAACCATTTGTAATTCATTACAAAGCTTGTACAACGCACTTAATCGCTTCCCTTGTTCTTTTAGTTCGCAGTCGTCAGCTTATCACTTGGAAAACATTGAAACTGCTTTAGTCAATAAACACAAGAATGTCGCGTCTTCATAAACTACGTTTCAAGTGGCAAGTTTCTCCACAGGTAGTCTGTAAAAAAAATTGTAAATGTTCACAGCGACACGATAGTTCATTAGGCAACCACCTAAAAACATAAGAGGTCTATGCGAAGTTCCGAGTTCAAAAAACAATATGGCAACAGAAACGATAGAACAAACAACAGCGTTCTTCCCGTAGTTTGGATCATGAAAATGCACCACCGTGAAGTGAAGAAGAAATAAAACAGTAGGAACAGAGATGAAAGCACAAGTTAATGTAAGCGGTATGCAAAGTTTCCTTTTCATGATGTTCTTCTTAATAGCTATTATTTTAATACACACTAAATAATCCATAGTGGAAGAGAATATTCCATGTAAAGGCAGTGTCGTACACGGAATGCTCTAAGGTTGTGTAGTCTTCTCGTTGTGATAGTTTGCACGACGGCCAGACCCTCTACGTTGCCGATTCATTGGTCAACACGTGTTTAGTTCTTTGCATTTAAAGGAGAAAATCTTTCATCTTCTACTAAAAAGCTTTTTCGGGTCAAACTTCTGCTATCTTCTCGAAAGAACGGCATTACGGCGAGTTCTGCAATCAGTCATCAGGTGAGAAAAAATGTTTTATGTAAAATCACTGTATTGCTTGGAAAGCTTTCAAGTTGTGCCCACTCTTTGCCTAGGATATCATTCAATTAGGTCCACTCTCTTTGGTTCGTTTACATTTCATGGCGAAACTGCTTCGCCTTTTAAGAAAGATTATTGCACAAAGGTTTATTTTAGTTTTTTCTCCTTATTTTTTCTAGGGTAGACGCTTCCTCTTAGGGAAAAGGATGCTGATTTGTTCTATAGATCGAAGCACAAAGTTATCACGTTTCTACAAACCAGCGGAATTTTTATGCACTGACTATTTCATACGTTTCTTTGTGGAATCACCTGTATCACCTGTCTTTTCGTTGATTGTTAACTGAGTTCAGCGGGCTCCAGTACACCTTCCATTTTTCCTTGTCGCGTGCAAGAGTAGCCCGGTGGGCTCTGCTGCCCCCTAGGAGCTCCTTGAGCATCGTAGCTTTTTTCTAGGCTTTTCGTGAAGAACTGTGACCATCTAGCCGCTGGCCTTCCTGCAGTGCGCTTAACATCCCGACGAATCCAGTCACTAACGGCTCCTGTCCATTGGTTGTCATTCACACGCATTACGTGGCTGCCCCACCTTGTCTTCGACTGTTTGGCGTACAGAACGGCATCTTCGATTTTTGATCGTTGACGCAGGTCGGAGCTTCGGAGCCCCCTTACTTGTGTGAAACGGGATACTCCTAGCATTGTCATTTCGGCTGCGCGTTCGATAACGTTGAGTGATCTTTCATCCTGCTTACGCAGCGACCAGGTTCCTGACACTGCGTTAAGACATGGAGAATCGTGGAGTCGAAAAGGTTGGCGCGGAGTAGGGTGATCGTCGTTCTCTTCAAAATGTCCTGGATGCTCTTTAAAGCTCCAAAGCTCCCCCAAGCGACTCGCTTCCTCCTACTCAACTTTGGAGCTAAGTCGTTCATCATGTTGATTTCCCAACCTCGATAGACGTAACTGGAGCATTCGGAGATATTCCTTCCGTTGAGAGTGAATGAAGCATGCGAAACCATCCCGTTTCTCAAGAACATCGTATTTGTGAGATCTAAGCAAAGATCAATTTTTCAGCAGGCTCTATCAAAGTCGGCAAGCATGCGTTCCGCTTGGCTAATGCTTGGCGTTATAAGAACGCATCATCAAAGCGAAGATCCTACAATTCCAGCCTTAGATTTTCACTCCCGTGTTGCCCCTTTCCAACGATCGCATAACGTTCTCCAGGGTGAGGGTGGATAATTTGGCCATATTGTATCGCCCTGCCTAATACCTCTTTTGATGTCGATTTTAATATAGTTGTAGAATGATGATACTTTGTTTGTGAGATTTTTATACAGGTTGCGAGGAATCTTTATATAGTAGAAAGCGACGTACTGGTGGTGCAGGACTTTTTATGACTGTTTTTATCTCAACTGAGTAGAAAGATTTCCTCAAATCGAGGAGGTTAAGGCAGAGCGGTCTTTTGTATTTTCGCGACACTTCTATGAGCCTTGCTATCGTGTGCATGTAGTCTATCCTACTAAATCCTTTTCGAAACCCTGCTTGCTCACATGGCTGTCCTTCGCCCAGCGTTCTATCAATCCTGTTTAGGATGACTCGAGTGAAGAGTTCGTAGACGACAATCTGTAAGCAGACTGGGTGATGGTTGCCGATATTCTGCTGGTCACTTTTCCTGAATAATAACACAGTCAGGCTGGCCTTTAGTTGAATACGAGCCTTGCGTTCTAACAGGTAACGAGTGAGGAGCTGAGTGTGTTGATGAGGGGCGAGGGAACGTTGTTCAGCTATTCAGGTGTTATCTTCTCCGAGACAGTTGCTGTTTGAGTCTTCACCGACGAAATGGCATACCGGATTTCGGAAGGAAGAACTGGCAAAACGATATATCATTTATTTCACATAAAGGCAGGAGGAGGTGGCTATTGAGGAGATCCGAATAGTAATCGTGAATCATTTTCTCGATTGCCTTTATGGATGCTGTAAGTGTTCCGTCTGGGCGTCGGAATGCAATCGTCTTGGTCTTGTTATTGGCGAAGCTTCGATGGACTTTGCGAATGCTTTTTCCCAGCCTCTGCAGCTTCGACTATAACTGCTGCTCTTCTCGCTTTAAGATCTCCTTTGATCGTCTATCTGCATTGTTTTGCAAGTTAGGAAATGTGTGGGCGGTTGCCTGTATTTGGTGCCATTTCATGCTGCAGATCAGCACGGATATTCCTGGAGACAGTCGTCTTTTTGTGACGTTCGAACTCTCCGCTTTCATAGCGCTAACGTGAAAATATTGAATGAGCCGATCGTATTCTTCGTCGATGTTATAGAGAACGGCTTCTTTCCAACAGCCGACAAGCGAATTAAACAAACCCCAGCTTATGGTGGTTTTGCAACTTCCTTCTTTGAACTAAGCAGCTTTTCCCGCTTCGCACAAGCAATGAAATTTTGCACATAGGAGGGGATGATCTGATCCGGTGTTGAATTTTAAAACAACAGCAATATCAGTAAGGCAAAACTTTCTCTTTACTATGGTGTGGTCTTCTTCGTTATCGTACTATAGCAACTATTGCCAGAATAGTTATTAATCTTTCATCTTATCGTACGTTTCTGTAGTAACCATATTCGTTGTCCCTCATATCGCTTTGCAATCTTGCATGATACCATATTGCAGCATGTATTGTTAACCTATGTTCACATATTGTTATTCTTGAATTATTATTATTGTTATAGACGGTTTAATTACCTTCGTTTGAGATATTGCTCTACGAGAACTACGAAAACGACCTGCGTGGCAACTTTCTACGAAGTCGAGCATTCAACTCAAATCTAGTGATCATAAGGTGCTAAGAACTCACTCGAAAACATAGTTTTCCACTAGCTAACCACGACAGGCACTCCCCATTGAGAGATTCCCACGTCCAGCTTCGAGAGAGAGTCTCCCGGAATGGCGAGTTAGCATGAGTGGTCTTGACCGTCATGATAAACTCAGAGAGCCGCTCACCCCGCTCGTTCCGTTCTAATTCGTGAATCTCAATGTGTTGTTTTCCAGATCATCTCGAGGTCCAATTTAAGCATGAAATCTCCCATAATGACCTTAAAGAATGTATGCTATTCTCTGCAAAACTTCCTCTACATACAGAACGCTTCGACTTTGTCGTCGTCATAGCTTTAGATGTGCATGAACAAGCCCGTGTTGATGTTCCGAGGTACAGCTCTTCTCCGGTGTCATAGACGGCGTTGAAAGGCTGGCGTCTTCTCATCTCGGCCAAGCCGATGACGTCGTACCTTATACTTCTTGCTTGCATGAACAAGTCTTCTATCGAGAACTCGGATGCAAGTGTGAGTGCATTGTGGGTACAGATCGTCACCTTAGTTCTATGCAATCCAGGAAACTTCCATTCGCTCTGGGATTTTAGCAGCCTCTCTGTATTCGTCCTACCCAACGCTGCCGAAATGGGGACTCTTTCGGGATCAGCGGAATGAGGCCCGTTTCTTTTACTGTTTTTAGCTTTTTTGAAACCCACGTATAGCTTGTTGTGCTCTAATCGTGGGGGCTCGGTATACTTGCGGGTAGCTTGCCAGGCTCTCCCAGAGTGGACATGAAGCTAATTTGTTGGAGGCGGCTCCTAACCGCCTCCCACATACTTCCCTCTCACTTGATTGCAGGCCTTCGGGCCAAATTGACTCGTAGAATATAATCTGCATAAACTAGAACGCACCCACACACGCGTGCATGAATACGCCTCGTAAATACAGAAAGCATCTGCTAAATCGGCGTAGAGAGAAGGAGTTCATTCCCTGAACCCACCTGTGTCTCAGGGAAGGAAAGGTCGCTTTTGGTCCGCGATTAACCCATATCCGCCACCTGGGGACGCGCCACGTAGCCTCGCGACTAACCGGGTATCGCAATCCCTCATGTGAGGGGGGATCTGTGGTATATACACATACCTGTATATATGTGTATATATATATATATATATATATATATGTATTATGCCTATAAGCAAAAATGTATGTGTGCATATACATACATATATGTATATATATATATATATATATATATATATGCATATATATACGTATATACACATATGCGTATATATGTTCGGTTCCGTTCTTTCTACAATTTCCTTTATCAAAAAAAGTTTGCATAAAGTGTATAAACATTGAAATAAGGTTCAGTTGCCAACTTTGTTTCATTGTCTGAAAAATAGCGTTGAATTGTGAATTCCTTTGCTACCAATAATACTGACCAAGTGTTTTACAAGAAAGATAAGAATCTTATGAATGTTTGGGTTCTTCGGTTATTGTGTATAGTAGTTTTTGGTGTCCTCTGTTAAAATAGTCGTGTTATCTGAAAAAGCTTCTTGCTTTTGAGCCGTGCTCGTGTTCCTTTCAGGCTTCCACGATGCAGCTCACCGAGGAGCATGGGCGAACCTGCCATGAAAGTTATGTACTGACAGCAACACATATTGGACCAGAAATGTTTTATTTTAGAGGGGATGATCTAGCAAGTGAGTAGCGAGTGAGGCACACATCACACTTTTTTCCTTCTTTCCTTTTCTTTTGTTTCTTCTTAAACCAAGCTTTCAACTTGTAACGCTACCTGGAACTGAAATTTTGGGAGCGCTAACATTTCGAACTTTTTTTTGATCCTGTTTACACTGACATGATAAATGCTCCACTTGTTCACTCGTCTTCCATTATAAACTTTAGCACTTCTAGCCTAGGTGGTGTCCGTACGTGATCAATTGCTTATTACTACAATGATTTACCCCTCCTCTGGCCTAAGTCTAATCTTATAACTTGGCGTTTTCTAAATCTTCACGAACAGTAAATGTGAACGAGCATGATCATAATAGCATTATAGGTAAGGCAAAAAACGGTTACATCCTAAGACCGGAAGTTATCGAAAGCTATTTTTACCTACGGAGATTGACTGGCAAAGAGGTAACTAATTCGATAATCCGTTGTATAACATCTATATACACATACATAAATACATATGCATATATATATATATATATGTGTACAATTAACAATTAACATTCTCCACAGGATTCGACTCGATGCGACAAGGACCAGACGTGGACCATCGACTGTGGCTCTGGGAATGGAAGGGCGCCGAAACGTTAACCAATTAAAAGTTTTTACACTAACCTCGTGTCAGCTCATCCATGTAGAAAAGTACTGATTTTTTTGTAACCGAGGTTTAATGAAAGTTGGTTTTAAGATAAAATACCTCCGTTTCTTTCGACTCTGAGCTAAAAAAATTGACCCCTCCATCAGTCATTCGTCGTTCAGTCGCCAAATTGGCACCCGTGAATGTGACACACTTATTTCAACTAAAAATTGTGGGCGATTATCTGTATTTGATACTTAAGAAGGCTGCATTAGTAGAGTTAACCCAGGAATAATGAAGCCATCATTTATTATATGTCACTTAGAGTGGTTTCTCTTTGCGGCACTTAAGGTACGCGTTAAGGAAATAAAGCAGATGTGTTTTAGCACCTGAGCAATGTTTCACAGAATTGACCGTGAGCAGCAAATATTTCATACAAGCATTAAATAACTATAACCGTCAATATGAAATTAGTTGCTTTCGGAACAGAGATAAAACAAACACAGAATTCAACCACTTCAAGATATGGTGAACAAAATTTCAAGACAGTGTTTTTCAGGCATGAATGAGCAGTGATTGATCGATTTCTATGTTTTGTACAGACATTCGCCCTTTCAGGCTGCTCAATGTGGCATTTTAATCAGCTGCCTTGAGATAGATTGAATAGAAACGGCAGTGAATAGAGCAATATTGTTGTCGAGTCGTGGATCGACGTTGGCTTTCTAGATTATTTAGTTTTAGGATTATTCGTCGCACTAAAACTGCTAGCGAATTGTGCAGGCTTCTCAGATTTCGAGAACGATGAAATGAACTGTGATGGGCGACGATTTTCAAGCGAACTCCAAGCATCTGTAATAAGAAGCATACACAGAAATAAAGGTACGTTAATGGTGTTATGAAAAAATCTTAGTCGACACTTCCTGGCGCCCTTGTGAGAGATTGATAAATGCTTTAAAAAATTTGACTAAAACGGTTTGAAATTCTACAGCAGAGATATCTCATCCAAATATAAAATCTCTTGTAAGCTGCAAAAAAAATTCGTGCGATGTATAAAATTTAGAATGTGAGCTGATCACCTGAACATACTGCTGTTAGGTGCCATGTACCTACGAATCTCTATATAACATTCTGTATTGGTTGTAATCACGGTGACCATCTATTGACACCAGTAAGCACCAGATTCGCTCCTGCCGCGCAGCAAGGATATTGTGTGGATTTCGATTGAGGGATATGAGGAGCTTCTAATATGTTGAAGCTGTTTTTTGAGTGGGAATTGCTAACGGATGCCTTGCCTGGCCTTAATGAGAAGGTAGCTCTATTGTGGTTGTATATCGCTTAATACCCTGCCGTAAAAAGTGCAGTAGGGAGGAAATAAAAAGTAAAACATTGTGATTTCAAATACAGCCTCAGCTTAACTGGGTTCAATGCCGATGTGGGCTCCCCAGATCAATCCCGTTCACGGGTGATTGCTGATGGCGCTGATCGATAGAACTACCTGAGAAACAGGCGAAACGAAGGACCCGCATGGTGTGGTGGTGAACGCGTTACTCCTCGGAAAGGAAAATAGCGCGTTCGTTCCCCACCTTAGACACCTGCAGTCCAGACTTTTGCAAATATCTCAGCAACGTTGTAGTTGTATTTCGATTAATACCCTGCCTTAGTATAGGTATAAGATCAGTGTATAAGACAATCTCTACATATGCAAACGCACCACTTAGGATAGATGCTCGCATCTTTCTAAGTTTAACTTAACTCTCCACTCACTCACGTAGCTTTGCGACTAAGCCGCTCGAAACGTCTCGGGTAAAAAAAAATGGTCTGTAGGGAATAATAGTATAAAGTCCGAAATATACTATTATTTTTTATAAAGTGCATTATAAAAAAATTATAAAATACAGACAAATTGCATTAATAAACTTACTACGTTAAATGTTAAGCGTTCCTTTTTTCCAGCGATTATTGTAAAAGCAACTGCCACAAACTCACATATAGCGCTCGTTGAGAACTTGTTTGGTTGAATGGTGAATGTGTTCGGCAGTATCTTCTGTGACGGGCTTCGCCAGTACTCAGAATACTCCTTGGAAAAGTGGTTGCCTATTTCTAAACAACGTTTTTATATATTTTATACAATTACATGAAGATCTCTCGGGTTTTTTCCTCCTCATAGGTGTAATTGAAAATATTAATGATTTACGTCCCTTCAAACTATATTCAGCTTAATGTCTACTTTGTTACAATTTACTTTGCATGGATGGCTGTATTTTTCCTAAATATGTTCTTGCAGGGTTCTTGGTACTCTCGTATTTGTTCTTATTTTAAATCTCGTAACAGTATAAGTTTTCCTGTGCCTCATCCCATGCCATGCAAAGCCAGGACATAAAGTGTCGTTAAAATACTTTCATTCAGCCAGATTATTGGCGAAATAATTGCGACCACGATGGAAAATGACAAGACTTGCTGGGAAAGTCGAAAACCCGAAAAATAAATAAAATCCATGGGTGGCTGCATGGGGATATGTTGTCACACTCGTATATCATTCATAAATTGACAACAGGTTCTTTGAATACAATATAACTCATAAGACCGAATTCCTATAAATCTCGGCATATATAATTGATATATTTATATGGTCTTATAAACCGATCTTATTGAGCTGATGCGAGGTTGGCATAATTTTCCGTTGTTGTTGTTGTCGTCGTTGTCGCTGTTGTTGGTGTTGTTGGTCGATGGGTGACATTTCGGCGATTTCGCCTTCCTCAGAGCCTGGACGTATTTTGTACCAGAATAGTTTAATTATTCGACGGAAAGAAAAACCAAGGTACTAGTGAAGATCTAACATATAAACAAGCGCCTTTCCCCGTTTCCCCAATGTATTCCTCACGAACACCTGGATGGGAAAGGTAAAATTCGTCAAAGCACTCTTCTAGGTACACACAGGGTACAAAAGCACAATGGCGATGAATTTGAGGCGACTCTCCACAGCCTAGCGCAGGAATCAAAAACGTCAACTTTCAAAAAATCCAAAGCCGAACCGGAAAGAAGAATGCCTCACTACAATACTTGATCTGGAGCCTTATTTCAAAAATGATTTTTGAACCCTGGGTGGGTCTCGCTTCCCATGCCACGTTAACAACACGCGGGCAGTTCCACTCGTAACAAACAGCACGGTGAATAGCTTTTGATCGGTATGGCGTTTACTTATATGTTAGATTTTCATTAATACTTTCATTTTCTTCTACCGAATATTTGAACTATTCTTGTACAAAAATATGTTCAGGCCTTGAGGAAGTCAAAATCGCCTAAATGTCAGCCATCGACGAACAACACCAACAACAACAACGACGACAACGACGACAACAGCAACAACGACAACGAAAAACTTATACCAACCTCACATCAGCTCAACAAGAGCAGTTCATAAGAGCTTATAAATAAATAAATACGATATACTTCTGTACAGTGGCGATTCTCGGTCACGGATGGACAGAAGACTATTTTACCTCAACCAAAAAGGACGTAGAAAGTCGATCGGAGATGTGCAGTTTTCTTCGAAGAGTAGAAGTAGAACAAGGAAGGAATGGTTGCTATAGTGTTAGAATACACTAGCCTGAATTCCATGCCAGCGTTTTAAAACTGGAAAATGTTTTACTGCATCAACTTTCTCGTCAAATGATCTTCGTAGTGACTGAGGCTGTCGTAGTCCCAGATGAGCTTCCGGAAATGCCGGGCTATTTTTTCTTGTTTGCCTTCAGTTTTCACTTATTCAACTGATATACACAACTTGCACAATGGTGCAACAAATAAAACAGCATCACCTCTATCACCTATTATCACGTTGGTCGTTGAGTGACTCGAACAAAAGCCACTAAATTTTCCACTTTCTTTAGCGCACACAAAAGCCAAATAAGTTCTGCTCGCTTTACCGACTCACTGACAGTCATATCTTTCTTTAAAATTTCGTGAAGAGCTCTGAACATGGGTTCACTAGTCTTCCTGTTAAGCGTTTAACACTCTGAGAAATTCAGTCGCTAACGGCTTCTGTGATCAGTTGTTTTTTCGATTTTTTGAGAAACCGATTAATAACCTTGCCATTGACCAATAAGTTGCTGCAACCTTGATGAGTTGATACGAGGATATCAATTAGCATTTATTTTATGATAGTTGACATTCCGCCAGACTTCTCTGCTTTCAGAATGATCATTCTAACATGCGAGTATACCTATCAACAGTTTAAGAGGGGTATGTCAACGTGTTAACACAACTGTAAAACCTTAAAAGCTGGAGTTTAATTACATTTCAAACAGTTTTTAATATATATTCTTGTGCTCAGAGTGGACCTACCCTTCTGGGCTCAAGTCAACTTACAAAAACACATGATAAAATACACGCGATAATTTTTGTTTACCAACTAATAATCGCTTAAAGTTATACCGATAACTGAGAGAAGAAGCACTGTAAAAAAATGGCTTTTTTTTTCTTTTGGTTTCCAAATCTAATGCCCATTTTTTTACGCAGTTTCACATTTTATGACGCAAGCCAGTCTTTCAAAAAGCAGAACTCTCCTCGATAATCCGTACTCAGTCTCTGGAGCCCTTCGAAAAACATGTCGTACGACTCCGGAATGCAAGACATCCTCGAACTCTTTATGCAACGTCGATACTTGAATATTGATAAAAAATGTTTTTCTTTAATATTATTTTAGGAGATTCGTCTTCACATTTACTGTGCAGATTTCGATAGTTGTTGCACTGGAGTGAATCCCTCGAAAATATCACCCACGAAGGTCTTCAAACTTTCCTCGTGTGGCTTCTCATGCTGCTTTAAGACATTCGCCTTCTTCGCCAATGCCGTTGAATGTTGAGCGGGTCGCTTCTCCTTGGAATTTCGAAATGGTCAAGATGAGGCGTTGCTTCGTGAATTGGAAGGTGTGGTGAACCTGATTTAGGGTCAAACCAGCACCATGTTCGTGGTGATGACATTACTACCACTGTACTAGCTGCCCTTCAATGATTCTACTGGATAAACATGTATAACTTATTGATTTAGCCAGTCACGGATTTCCTAAAGCAGTGTCCTAAGTTCTCAATTTTTTTATGGTCAGAGATTCGACAGGAATTGACATAATGTCTGGGCATTCCATTCATGTCTAAAATGTAAGATCAGGTTCTGTCTCAGATCACTGCTCTATTGTAGATATATCAACTAATGCATTGTTTCATGGTGTACATAAGAGAAAGGGAGGAGCGTTTTAAGTTGTTCAATGAGTTGTCAGTGCACTTAGGGTTCACCTGAAGGATGCAGAAACGAAACTAGCTTTTGTCGATGTCTAGTTAAACCTAACCGAGTACGGCTGCGTTACAAAAATGCTGTTGAAAACAAAACAGTAGGAACAAAAATATGCTATCCACTACTTCTATCCTTCGCATTTAATGAGGCCACACGTGAAGCTCATATTTCGAACGTTCATTAATACGTCCACAGAAAGAGTGGTAAGGAAGAAACCGCTTCGTTCGACGAAAAATGCAGGTTAAATTTTTGAGGCGAAGCCTTTGAAAAGTACCAGCAAACCTTTTAGGTTAACACTTGATTAACACGTCAAGTGTGGCCGTCCATGAGTAATACAAAGCTGTGCAAACTATCGTGACGACAGAGGAGAAAGTTGCCTGAAGTACTGTATGGAGTACCGAATTTTATGTGAAAGGTGTGATGAGAAATACGTTGGCAAAACGGGCAGAGCACTTTGTGTCCGTGTGAAATAACACCTAGGGGGAAAGGTTGACGTTGAGCAAAGTATTTCATCAGAGTCACACTAGACACAAAACACGGCGTAGAGTATTGGGAAAACAAAAGTTACGCCGATCGTGCAAGAGCCTGAAAGATCAACCCGGAAAATTTTCGACTAATATTGGATAAATTCCAAAAACCTAAAGACGAACCTCTAGGTGAAGGTTCATGTAATCATGCGTGCCTTCCCGTGACTATCTAGGCAAATCTTTTAAGCTGATAGATGCTCATTTTCTTAACGATGTGTTCTCTCTCTTTCATTTGCAAGAGAAGTGAACTACACAAAAACGGTGAGTTTAAAAAGTGTTTAAAGTGCGATTGAAGTAGACGTTTTGCGCTTACTTCCAATTGGCCTTATGGAAAATATTTGGTTTACTAGATTGAATGGTAATATGATTCTTTCCAGGCTCTGAATAAGGCGAACACCGCCGAAACGTTAACAATGATGAATTAAAAGCTTTACTGACTACTCTATGTCGGTTTAAAAAGAAGCACATAAGCAAGAGAGTGAACTTGTCGTTTCTGAGTAATGTAAAATTCATTTGTTTCCGTTTTCAAATTCGTTAAAAAATAAGACTCGCTTCTATCATTCTAGGACAAGATTGTTGTTCCAATCACTGATGCATCGTTGTTCAGATCAAGTCATATGAGAGTCATTTACCCCGTGAAACAGTGGGCGATCTTTAGCCTTTCAATGGCTTCAGACTTTGTGATGGAGAGAAGGGTTTAAAGAAATCCACACACTCCACTGTTGACAAAAGATTTGGCCATCAGGATGCCTTGTCATCAGCAAGTTAGATAAACAGATCGATCGTTCATAGTTATCTTCTGAGAACTTGTCATAAAAAAGTGGCTAGGCTGAATCACACCACTATTAAATCTTTAAGAACTTGCGGTCTTTTAATAGTGATTGTAGGGCAATTTGATCGGTAAAAAATTCCAACTGATTAAAATAAGAAAAAAAATCTCACCTGTCTTTTTGTTTTTTTACGGGATAATAATCACGTTCATTTGAGTCCTTTCCAACATTTGAGCCCATCACCTGAAAAAACCTTTCACTCATATAACCACAATGGTGCCAAGATATTTGCAAAATTCCGTAGCTGTCTCAGATGAGGATCGAACCTGCTATTACCCTATCCGGGAGCTAACGTGTCCATCACCATATATAAATATGAGAAAATAATAAGCAGTAAATAAAAGTGCTACATTGTAATTCTAGATGCAATTTCAACAACCACATACCACCGAAGTTGTTCAAAATGATAGTGGTTATCGTAGGAGTTTGAGCAGAAAGGAAGATTTTAACCCGTAATAGAGTGTGCGCATTGGTTTCAATGCACTCTACTTTTGACGGTTCATTTTGTTTATTTTTGCGCACTAAGCTTGCTGGACTTTTCCTATTCGTCAAGTAGCTTGTCAAACATAAGTGTACTGTGTACAGTCCAGATTATCCAGAAAACGAATTATCTTCCACATAATGTTTCCTAAAAATGTTCATCGGGCGGATTTATCCGTTAAGGATACTCTACTTCGTACAATGAAATTCAACGCTTGGGGACACCTCGCTAGGATAAGACGGCAATTGACTGCTATTTGACATTTAATATCGCTAATAATAAGTAATGGTTACCGTATGGAAGGAATGGATATAAGAAGTGCTGAAACAGCGTCAACATAAATTGCAAAATCCCTCCAAATGCTACAAGAAATCTCGTTGCCTGGTGAACCACATAAAATATGACAAGTAGTGTCATACATATCTCTGGAACAGCAGAGCAACACCTCTTTTAATCTTTTTTTTTAATTCTGTAGTTCTTTAAGTCTTCCTGTTATTCTAAGAGTATCGTCTACAGTCGAAGAACCGTCATTTGTTCACTGTCTATTGACAGCCATGCTTGAATGGCGGACAAGTTTTGGCAAGTCCTCAACCTACCTCATACTAAGCCTAGGGATTTGCACCTCAACGAAATGGACTTAGAGTTCGCTAATTGCATATAAAAGACGGCGAGTTGTTCAGCAAATTAGACGTTTTTCGTTACTCTCAAAAACATCTTATGCTGAGAGTGGATTCGGGATTTTCGGAAAATGTGAAGGCCAGGCCAAACAGGAGGACGCAATAGCTCCTAAGATTTTAAGGTCAATCTTTAGGGCACTCGTTGGGGAAGGTTCGCTCTATCTCAGTTAGTTCAATACTGAGCCAATCTACAGTTATGGGGGCATGGCATACTGCGAAAACTGTGCTTTATCGTGCTCGAGACTCAATAGAAGTGGTCAAGTGGAGGATTACAACAATGCATATAATTGAATTGTGAAAAAAAGTGGTTACCTTGCTGTTTTTTTATGTTTTGTGCACTTTATCAAAGTTTTGTTTAGTAGAATTTCCGATGAGAACTTCTGAGGAAAAAGTGGGGAAATGTTAAAATGTACTTATTAGACGAACTAACAATTAACTGGCCTACCGTACAACCCACATAATTCTGATACCTCCTTCCTCATATCTGAAAGCTTCTTATAGTTCTCTAGCGATTTCAGTGAAGTTCTTTCGAATGAAAAATCTCCAAGAGCTATCCAAATGGAATCATGAGCTAATTGACTGCAGAAAAACAATTAATGTTGGCGAATGTAAATGATGAGGACCTTCACAAACTTCTAAAAACTTCGGTCAAAATGGCCAGTAATGGGAAAGAAAAAAATTACTAGGATTGCTTTCGAATTTTTTGAGGAGGACGAGTGACATAGGATTGCATCAAGACCGCTCTCTGGACTACGTGACGTGGACGTTGCTTGGCTTTTTTTGTTACTGAGTGCTACGACTGTTGAACTGTGGCATAACTGTGGGAGTGGAGATGATCTATGGACAAATATGGAAAAATAAATAGCATAAATGGAAAAGATTCTCAGTAGTAATCAGCAACATTGTAATCGAACGAAAATCCTTCACGAGAGTTGAAATATTGTGAAAAATCAATCTACATGTGTGCACATGTCTATCTATGTACATGCATATATATATATATATATATATATATGTATATATAATTATATACGTATATCCCCCCACATGAGGGATCTCAAGCCGCTTAGTCGCGAGGCTATGTAGCACGTCCCCAGGTGGTGGATAGGGGTTAATCGCGGACCAAAAGCGACCTTTCCTTCCCTGAGACGCAGATGGATCCAGGGGATGGACTCCCTGTTTTTGCTGCGCCAATTTGACACTTACTTTCTGTGTTTGTTAGGCGTATTGATGCACGCGTGTGTGGATGCGTTCTAGTTTATGCAGATTGTATTCTACGAGTCAATTCGGCCAGAAGGCCTGCAATCAAGTGACAGGGGAACTATATGGGAGGCGGTTAGGAGTCGCCTCCAACAAATAAGCTCCATGTTCACTGTAGGGAGAGCCTGGCAAGCTACCCGCGAGTATATCGAGCCCCCCACGATTAGAGCCCAGCAAACTATACGTGGGTATCAAAATGCTAAGCACAGTAAGGAAAACCGATCTCATTCCCCCTGACCCCGAAAGAGACCCCTAATTTCGTAGCGTTGGGTAGGACGAGTACGGAGAGGCTGCTAAAATCCCAGGACGAATGGAAGCTGCCTGGATTGCAAAGAACTAAGGTGACGATCTATACTTACAATGCACGTACACTTGCATCCGAATCCTCGATAGAAGACTTGTTCATGCAAGCCAGAAGGATAAGGTACGACGTCATCGGCCTGGCCGAGACGAGACGACGCCACCCATTCAACGCCATTTATGACACCGGAGAAGAACTGTTCCTCGGAACATGCAACAGTAGAGGAGACGGCGGCGTCGGCGTTCTCGTCAACACGACTTTGTCCACGGACATCGATTCATTCGAACAACTTACAACCCGAATCGGACATTTACGATTAAAAAGATGTGGATCAATACCAGCACTGACAATGTTCGTCGTTTACTCGCCGTCTTCAAACTATGACGAAGAAGAAGTCGAAGCGTTCTATATGGATTTGGAGAAGTTCCACAGAGAAGACCATACATTCTCCAAGGTCATCACTGGAAATTTCAACGGCAAGACTAAACCAAGAAGAACATCTGAAGAACGTCGCATTGGGACCCATGGATTAGAATGGAACTAACAAGGTGAGCGGCTGTCTGAGTTTATCATGGCGACCTAGACCGTCCATGGTAAATCGCAATTACAGAAGCACCACCGTCAACGCTGGACGTAGGAGTCTCCCAATGGAAGTACCATAACGAAATGGACCATAGTAAATAGAAAGCTTTGCCAAGCCGATATGGCTGTTGACCCAAAATTCTTCACAGGATCAAACCATCGTCTCCTTTGGGCAAGTTTCTATTTCTGAAAGGAGAAAAAAGCCGGTAAATTCAAAAAACCGAAGTCCCAGAACCACCATAAACTGGGAGTTATTCAATTCATTAGTCGGCTGTTGAGAAGATGCCATTTTCGATAGCATCGACGAAGAATGCGATCAGGGTCATTCAACATCTTCACGTTAGCGCTCTGAAAGCTGAGAATCCGAAAGTCACCAAGAGACGTCTGTGTCCAGAAACACCCTGAGCTGATACGCAAGCGTGGAATCCCACGAGCTGCAGGCAACCGCGAACTGACGTCCGAACTTGCAAAACAATGCAGACAGGCGATAAAAAGCAATGAAGAAAATCATTCACGAATACTATTCATATCTTTTCGATAGCCACATCCACCTCCCATCATATGAAATAAAGGAGGATGGATATGTTATATGACTGGTTCTCCCTTCCGAAATCAGACGTGCCATTTCGTCGGTGAAAAATCGAACACGACCAGGTCCGGACAGGATGCGACCTGAACACCTGAAGAACCTTCCGCCAGTCCTCATAAACACACTGGCTCAGCTCTTCACACGTCACCTGTCTGAATGCAAGGTCCCTACTCAGTGGAAGGCCAGCAAGAAGGTGTTACTGTTTAGAAAGGGTGACCCACACTATATAGGTAACTATCGTCCAATCTGCTTGCTGCCTGTCGTCTACAAACTTCTCACTCGAGTCATCCTAAACAGGATTGACAGAACACTGGACGAAGGACAGCCATGTGAGCAAGCAGGGTTTTGAAAACTATTTAGTACTATGGACCACATCCACACGATAACGAGACTCACTGAAGTGTCGCGAGAGTACAAAAGACCGCTCTGTCTCACTTTCATCGATTTACAGAAGGATTTGATTCAATTGAGATAGAAGCAGTCATGGAAGCCCTCGATAGTCAGGGGAGTCCCTACTCAGTACATAAAGATTGTTCGTGAGCTCTACAAAAAATTTCACAACCAAGATATCAGCATTCTACAACGATATTAACATTGACGTCAAAAGAGCGCTTAGGCAAGGCGACACCATCTCGCCAAAATTATTTACCGCCACCCTCCAGAACGTCATGCGAACATTGGAATGGGATAATATGGGAGTGAAAATCGATGGTCGGCAGTTACATCATCTTGGCTTTGTTGATGACATCGTCCTTATAACACCAAACATTAGCCAAGCGGAACGTATGCTTGCCGACTTTGATAAAGCATGTGGAAAGATTAGTCTTCGACTAAATCTCACAAAAACGATGTTCATGAGGAACGGATTGGTTTCGTATGTCCCATTGACGCTTAACGGAACGAATATCTCCGAGTGCTGAAGTTACGCCTATCTAGATCGGCAAATCAGCATGATGAACAACTTAGCTCCAGTGCTGAGTAGGAGGAAGCGAGTCTCCTGGGGAGCTTTATAGGAGGGCATCCAGGACATTTCGAACAGAACGACGATCGTCCGACTTCGTGCCAACCTTTTCGACTCAGCGATTCTTCCTGCCTTAACGTAGCATCAGGGACCTGGTCGTTGCGTAAGCAGGATGAAAGATCACTCAGCGTTATCGATCGCGCAGTCGAAAGGACGATGCTAGGAGTATCCCGTTTGTTTCACACAAATAAGGAAAAGGATCCGAAGCTCCGACCTGCGTCAACGACCAAAAATCAAAGATGTCGTTCTGTACGCCAAACAGTCGAAGGAGTGCCGGACACGTAATGCGTATGAATGACAACCGATGGACAAGAGCCGTTAGTGACTGGATTCCTCGGGATTTCAAACGTACTGCAGGAAGACCACCGAGCCGATGGTCAGAGTTCTTCACGAGGAGCTTAGAAGAAAGATATGATGGTCAACGACTCCCTAGAGCGGGCAGAACCCACTGGGTTACTGTTGCACCCGACAGGAAAAAAATGGAAGATTTACCAGCGCCCACTCGAGTCACTTGACGATCTACGGGACTACATTTGATATTGGTGATATAACTTCTCTATTTCACGGGGTCAGGATTTTGGACTAAGCCTAATATATTACGAATTTACGATACGATGCGAATTTATATGCTATTCTGAATTTTTGCGAGTTTTAGGACATGTTCCGTTGATTTTGCCGTTGCATCTGTCATGTGCGTAGATGTGTTATCATTTACCAGGTTCGAGTGCAGCTTAAACATCTGAAGGTTGATTTCAAAATAACAATAGGGTTAGCTTAAACGGACAACAAAAGGGATTTTTTTCTAACATTTCCATGAACATCAATTTGCTTCTGTCGTGATCCACTCTAATATTCTTATTATCTACCTATCATCTAATCTACTCATCGAAGAGGCTATCGATGTTGATTTGGCGATACGTATTCTTTTGTTTCTTCAAGACTCCCATCTATTCTTCAAAGATTTAAGCTATGAAAAAAACATTTTAGCTGTTTAAGAATCACTTCTTCTGTGCCGCCTCTACGATACTCGCTTGTTGGTATCGAAGCGGGAACCACCATAATTTCGTATTTGTTAGTCATTTGACCATTCACTCGATGTGCCTGCTGGAAACATCTAGTAGCATGTATCGTTTCTTTTGCAAAAGCTTCTACTTATTGCTTGGTAAACGTCTAGAGGTTGTCTCTAGTGAAGAAAAAGGTAGCTCGGCACAAATTCGGGGACCCTTCACTGACCGACGTATTCATCCAAGTCTTCACTCTTAGACAGTCATAGTTGGATAAAGCGTCACAGAGAACGGAGTGCATGCGGCTTGTTTGTTCTTGTCGCCTTGGGACTGAATCTCCTTGTACACTTGTAGTTAAAGTCACTCTTTGAAGGAGATGGTGGTGATCTAGGCTGGTGCTGAAAAGTGGAACTCCGCGATATCGAACGGACTCCATCTTTTGTTCATAAGGAAGTGGTCGTTTACGGCATATGCGGCGCCGTTGAGGAAATTTACGTCTAGCTAACTTCCTCGTCTTTACTTTTACTTCATTTACTTTATTTTACTTTCTCCTATACTTATGCATTGAAGTAAAAAAATTGCAGGTGGATTTCTTGTCGCGAGGTTCTTGCGATGTTGACGAAATGTATCGAATTCCATGTCAGTTTATCATATTTTTTTCCTCAACAGAAAGGTGCAAAAATTATAGAACGAATAGAAAAAAATTTCAGTTGAGCCGGCGAAGTGAATAACAGATGGGTGCACGACGAAAAATGCACACGGGTGACATAAGTGTATCTTCACAAAACCCACGTGTATCAAAACTTCTTCCGTTCGTTCCACTATCGCGTAACAGTTATTTTTTCGACAAGACTGTTCCACATTAATGATTCGGAGACGGTTTGAGGACCTGTGGGTCTGTTCTTCGTTTGCGTGCTGAATGGTAGTTGAGCGTGATTTTCACAAAAAATCATTAGTTAGCCATGCCAGAGCGCTTCCAGATTCTTAGCACACGCAATTTCTAGTCGGTATGCAGGAATCAGGACTAAGGTGAAGATTCTTGCCTTACAACTAGTTCTCTTGAACAAACGATCGATTTTCCTGGTTACGATCTTTGTGGGTAGTCAAACGGACGCTCTTAATAAATTGTTAAATAAAAGAAGATGAAGCTCTCGGCATTGATCAATCTCTGAGGCTTACGCCATGCGTTCGACTTCATTATGCATCATTGTAGGGGGAATGAATGCATATCTATCCTATACAATGACTCACGGTGTATCGATGTATCGAACGGGTGCAATTATCCTCCGAGAGAGGTCTGGTACCAATTTTCTTAACCCGGAAGAATGGAAAGGTTGGTAAGCTTTGGGCGCGAGATCGAACCCAGGTGTATTGCACGGCGCCTATGACCACTGCGCTACACGCGCCTTTTTACACTCTTGATTGTTGCTGTAAATTAGGCGAATACGCTCTGGAATGGCATTGATTCTAATCGTCCTTATGTCGATTAGCAATTTTTTTAAGTCGAAGCTTCCTGCTTTGGAGGTGCGAGTTGAAGACAGCAACTATTTTTGCACTAAGCCAGTAGTTGAATAATTTCCGTGTTTAGCATAGTTAGTCTTACCTCTGTTGTGACAAGGAAGAAAGGCTACGACATTGCCTGTTCTAATGTGCATGAAAGCAGCAAAATGTGTGTTTTGCATGAAGGGTGTAGAATTTAAATTACTGATTTCCGTTTTTAATAAAGCAAATTTACATAAATTTTTAGTCGATTTAATACAGCAGAAACGATGCCGACATCTGAGCAGCCATTGCCAGGAATACGTAGAGAATCAATCAGTTCAGAAAAAGCAGCAACAACACATCAGAGAATGAAACCACTTTGTTATACGACCACCTTAGAACTTCGACATTCTGAAATGGGTGGGTTGTGGTGTTAAAATGCAAGCTGGCTTATCACATACAGATTTCCGTATTATGCGACGACATGATGGTAAGTTGGAATAGCTGACACTTGTAGCGCTGTTTTTCAATTTCTTCAACGGCTGACTTACTAACTGTCTTATACGGACGAGGGTGATCTTCCGTTAACTTATAGACAAAAGAAACGCGGATCTACTGATAGAATAGCTTGGTTTATAAACCTAATTCTCATTCAGTTGCTTAAGCATATGCCAGCCCATCTCACGAGCACCCAAATATTCTTATCGTTTGCGTAACGCGCGTCCCAAAGGCGAGTACGTTATGGGAGTCCTTCCACGTTACTGCCCTTTACACTAATGTGTCGAACGACTCCGCATTACAAGCCATCCGCGAGCTTCTTGAGCAACATGAAGGAGTAATAAATATGCATGGCTTCTCGATTCAGCAGCTCATAGTCCTCCAAAAGGTGTGCCTAAACTGCTCGATCTTCAGATGGTCCGGGAAATATTACGCGCAAATATAGGGGCTCGCAATGGGACTGCAATTGGCACCAACCCTTGCCATATGAAAGTGTTAGATCGTATGTCAATTTGACCTCTCCGGACTCTGAAGAAGGCGAAACCGCCGAAACGTCACCTATTGTATGGTAGTAGATTCTACAATATCAATCTCGTGTTTGCTCATCGGAGAAAAACAATGAATTAAACGAAACAAATACTAAAGCTTGCAGTGAAAAGCTCGCTTTTTTCGCAGTGTCGTAAGCAACCCTTTTACTTTAGTCTCGAGATAAGTGATAAGAAACTAAATGACGAACCATATGAATTCTCTTTTGCATGTTCAAAAGAGCTGTTGGGATTCACATAGGTAGAGTCGAAAGAAAGGAGTTGGTGATATTGACGAAACCAAGAGTGTGGCAATGATGTGAGGAATGGGAAACATTGGTTCCTAGTTGTATAGGTTAAGAAGTGCCTAAAAATGGCATTCAGGTATAGAAGTTAAATCTACAAGAATTTGTAAGTCGGTCCAGCAAATTCATAAAAAACAACCTTCTAGGTTTTTTGTTATTATTATAACATTGTTACAACATAATCAGATATCATATTTATCACATTGTGCGAATTCCAGTAGCTCTTGCAATAACTGCTTCGTTTCCTAGCATCACCATTTAAGAAGGTCTCTAAACATTTTGCGTGTGGGTTCGGACGCCGCTTGAGGATTTTCCTATCTTCGTTACAAATGTGGCTGGATATCGGTCGCGTCCCTAGAATCCTGTGATGGCCGTGTTCAACTTCTCCACAAAAATTAGAGAGAGTGGCTTGTCTCAAAAATATGTCGGTATCAACCCAAGCATGTACCAATTTTCTGAAGCCGGAAGGACGGGAGGCTTAATGAGCCAGTAACGGGGGTCAAATCTGTGCGTAAATTACTTGGGCCCTCTGTGTGATCAGCGTGGTTTTAGAGATTAGGTATATATATATATATATATATATATATATATATATATATATATATATATATATATATATATATATAGATTATGTACATATACATATAGCGCTCTGCAGTCTGTCACCGTTCTTGTCCTTTCTTTGACATTAATTAAAAAATAAAAAATGATAAAGCTGTCGGCGTTGATCAATCTCTAAGGGATGCGCCACGCAATCAACTTCATTAAGCATCTTTGGAGGTTATTGAATACGTATCCTGTCTTTAAAATGACTAACGGTGGCCTACCTGTGTATCCACCAGTGCTGTTATCTTCCTAAACAAGTTTAATACCATTTGCCTAGCCCGGACGGACGGAAGGCTTGTTGGGCTCGGGGCCGAGGGATGGACTCCATATGTATTGCAGGGCGCCTCTGACCACTGCGCTACACGCGCCCTTCGATATATATATATATATATATATATATATAATGTATATATATATATCTGAGAGCAAGGCGTTTTTTTCGACCTCGCAAATGACCTACCGAGCTCTTATGGCTTGGAAAACTGAGTACCAGACTTGTTCAGGATCGGTTAGCTTCACACAATACAAAAAAATAAATTTGATGGGGGAAGTAACTCGAAATATGTTCAACTCAACGTCATTCGTAAGAAGACTAGAAATCCTTAAGCAGCAACGGAACTTACGAGCAAAATCCCAAGAATTTTGAGAAATATGGAGCGAGGAAAGGAAACCAGGGCAAGAAGTGCTGGGATTCCCAGAATGCATGGTATCAGACCGCATAAAAATGAATAAAAATAAATACAAACATTAAAAAAATAAGGAAATCAAAATGTTCACACGGAATCCTAATTAAAATGGTCCAAGCATCGCTGCTATATTGGAATAAACTTAACAACAGAACTGCAACCATCCCTTTGATCAAAAAGGGGTGGCGACAACTTCCAAGTTTAAGAAGACAGCCTTTTGGAAGTGCAAAAAAAATATCCTGCCAAGTTATTAGGTAAAAATATCACAACTGATTGATAAAAAAAAACAGTGACTTCCACCGAAAAATGTATAAATGATTGTTTTACAATGCAAAAGTCATTCGTATTCCTTTGGAAGCAATTTAGCTTTTTGTGCTTCTTCTCTTGTTGAATTCGGTTATCAAAGTTGCGTAGCTCGATTAGTTGAAAGTAAGAGGACGCAACCTTACATTATTTGGCCATTTTAGAATGTCATTTTGGGTTATTGTTTAATGAATAAATTGCAATAAATCGTGCTACAAATGCCTATCACCATGGATATCATGAAAGCGGAATATAATAAGACTACAATTGTTTCGAAAGGGAAAAAACCGAAAAAGTAATTGAAGTCGATAGCAATGCGGCAATACACATAGGCTACAGTTTCCTGCAGGAATCCGGGCTTCCTAGGCATTGGTTAGTTCCAGACGAATCCTTGATAAAGAGGCATAGTGAAGAAGCAGATTATAAAAAGAAAATGCATAGTTTCTTGCTTCATGGTTCCAAGAACTGCTTCGAACAAGTGTGTCTTAACAAATTTCCGTAAAAAGGCGAAAATATTTGCCATGTTGCATTGGTAAAACTGTTGCAGCTACTATGGCACACTTGTTTTCAAATAATTAAAATTAGGTGTTTTATCGACCAGTTTAAGTAATAATGGTTCATGTGAAGAACGAATGAAAAAACAACTAGCTTTCAGTCATTTTTTGGACCACAAACGCGAAATTTCTACCCAACCTGTGTTCAAGTTTGTTGCGTGGGTGCCAAAATTTCTTGCATTCGATTGGCTTCCTCGTAACCATCAATCACGATTGTGTGCGAACTTTTAGCGTGTGGGTTCGGATGCCGCTTGAGGAATGTCGTCTTTTTCTTTACGAATGCGATTGAATGCTGGCCGAGTCGATTCTCTCCGGACTGCTGAGATAGCCGGCTAGAAAGTTCCCATTTGGAGTTCTGAGAGCGAATTGTTCCCAGACATGTCCGGCACCAATTTCCCGATCCCAGAGTGAGGGAAAAGAGTAGCGAGCTAGGGGGTGGATTGGAACCAGCACCGTACTCATGATGATCGCCATCTCACTATCACTGCACTACCAGCTTCCCTAAATACAATGCTTTGTGTTACAAGCAGTCTTTTTGTGGTCTCTGATCACATAATTAAATATTTCAATGCTCTATCTTCCCGAATCATAAAAAATTTGTGAGTTCTTCAGCGCACAGTGTCCACTTAAACGGTAGTTGGTTGGTTGAGCGAGATTTTTTTCAAGTTTTTCCACTAGGAAAAACCGTGTTATAGGTTTCTCATCTAAAATAAAGTTATAGGCCATTATCTAAAAGTATCTACATTGTTTTTAGGACAGTCATGATTCCTGGCAGTGGGTTACCACTAGCTGTGCATGCAGATGGTCTACTCGGATTGGAAGACCATGCTGAGATGGATGTAGCCCCCACTGCAAAACGTAATTGGCTATCTACGAATACCTCCAACTACGATAAAATAAGGAACCACAGGAGACAAGGGAAGCTTGCGATGACATGAGTCAAGAATCGCATTGCGGGTCCATTGCTTTCGTATATTCCTAAAATTTTCTATTACAAAAACGTTTAGCTGTTTTCCTTGCTACAAACAAATCTATCTATTTTCAGTTATCGCCTTTAATTGATGCATGAAAAAAAAATTCAAGAAGAGCACCGTTTTTCTTCATTGAGCAGTGTGAATGGCGGCGACGGAAAGCTCTATGGACTTCTCGTTTTTTGCCATTCTCAGTGGACAATCGTCATAACAGTTTATAGATGCAGAGCAATATGTTGATAAACAAGGACATATACGGCGCTTGTCTTAAACAAAGAGAACAAAAAAGGTCCAAACAAAAGAACGTTTTAGTTGGAGAATTGTTATCAGAACTGAGAAGCAATTTAAACAACAAGCGCTAAATTGTTTGGAGATGGGCAGAAATTCTATCCTTTGGAAAGAGAGATTCTCGCAATGCAGAAAAGATGTCAAGCATGGAAAAAAAAGCAGAAAAAAATGCCAGAAATATACAACCAAATCAACCTGTACTGAGTCTGCACCTAAGTTCATTCATTCGAGAGGATGAGGTTTATAACAGCCATGCGTCATCCGTCTTCAAGGGTAAAACAGTATTAAAAGTGCATAAATAGTGCAAGTTTAAGCCAATAGCACAAAAGATAAAATGAAAGTGAGGTGGAATAGGGATAACACAATATCGCTTGAGAATAGGTTTCTTCGTCGAAAACACGTAAGGATAATCCTAATTAAAACACTTCAAAAACTGCTTCAAACTGGAGCAGTTTTGCTAAGTCTAGCATGCACTGTAGGCCTCTTGTAAATAGATAATTTGTACATCTCGTGAAAACAATAGGCTTTCGCAATATAAACTTTCTAATGTTTACTCTCAAAATGACGCCAAAGAATTCGTCGTGTTTCGCAAGCTTTATACTTCTTTAAGAAAAGTTGCTTGAAAATATTACAATGGACAAAAAAGTAATTACAATCATAATGATGCTGAGATATTTGCAAAGCTTCGTACCGCGGGTGTCTGCGGTGGGGAACGAACGCGTCATTACTCTTTTCGGGGAAATTATCCTTGCTCCCGGAAAGGGTAATAGCGTGTTCGTTCCCCTACCGCAGACACCTGCGGTACGGAGTTTTGCAAATATCCCAGCATCATTATGGTTGTATTTCACATAATAGATAACACCTTGCCGTGAAAAGTTGTAGTAGGCAGCAAATAAAAAAGTTAACATAGTAATTACAATATTTCGACTTGTTCACTCCTTTTTCCTAGAAAGGTACGATGTGAAACACAGTTTCAAGGATGCGGAAATAAGAACAATTCTCGTGTCGTGACCTCATTTGGCCATTGAACTCCCGATTATCCTCGCCTGGGGTTGACTTGCTATCTACCCCACCGATCGAGGCATGTGCTTTGCCTTTTCAGTCATGTTTTTTACTCGATCGGTGCTGTCAGCAATCACCCAAAAAGAATGAGCACTAAGTCAAACACGAGGCACTGTGATTTCGATTGCAGCTTCATTTTAACTGGGTTCAATACCGATTTGTGTTCAACGAACCATTCACGTTTACAAGGTGATTGCTGACAGCATCGATAGACCAAAGACACGGCTGAGAGAGAGGCAAAGCAAGAGCCTCGCTTGGTGGGGTGGATGGATCGTTAGTCTCGGTAAGGGCAATCGCAGGTTCGAAACTCAATTGAAGCACCGAGTTTTGTTCATATCTCAACATTCTTGTGGTTATAGTTAGGGAAAAGAATAATTCGCATCCGAACAATAAAAGCGTGAAGTTAATTTAATCAACTGAATAGAAAGGCAAATAGTGTATATAGGTGAAAATGAAGTAAGACCACGCTATCTCGCTTGATTTTGAAATTCAAATAATTAGGAAACATGTTGCAGGGTGATTTGAGTAATGCCAATAAATTATTAATGTCAACTTAAAAATGTAGTTAAGAAACAATAACCCTCTGATTTTGGCTTACTTCTTGATCTGATGACCACTGGTGGGGATCTCCGGCAATCTTGTGGAATGGTGACGTGGTTTGGGAAGTGGAGGGAGGCGAAATTAACGCTTAAGCAATGTATAGCTTAAACACACACGCAAGAATAAATAGCTGATAACAGTAATGAGTAAGCAATGAGTAAATTAGATAATGAATATCCGTCGCAAAACCATCCACCAGTGTCAGTTATTTCAGAGGAACTACGTGTTTTCAATAAGGTTAACCCGTTTCCAGTCAAACATTCGTTGCATGCGTCATATCTCAATCCCGAACTCTCCCAACCACCTAACAGAAATTGTTTGAATTTTGATGAAGAACTCAGAAACTAGGCGGATGATGCAGAGAGGCAACAAGAGGAGATTCATCAAAGCAGTGTATGGAAACAGATTCTGACCAATGAAGAAAAATCAGAGCTAACGGAAAGCTGTGTTATTGAATGTGCCTTGCGGAGAAATTCGTAGGACTAGAGATACGCAGAGTGAGTTAGTTTGGTGACGTTTCACTAATTTAATAGCATTTCAGTTTAATGGTATTTGATTTACTATTCGCAGAAAACTGCGGAATAAGTGAATGTTCAGAAAGCTGGAGCGAGAACCAAGACTAGACAATCTAAACATATGAGAGAGAGGACTTCTTTTTTTTTCAGGGGTTTACGTCATTCTCAAGATGCTCCAAATAGGCTAGCATACATAGTCATGACATGAGGGATATAAAACTTCAAAGGTTTTAGAGGAACTAGTTCTGTAATATGAGCAGAAGCGCATAAAGTCAACAGCTGTTCCATTACCAAGCAGTGCTTGCTCAGGTGGGTGGAGCTGATGGTCTGCACCGAGCTGAACCAGGTTTTTGACATGTGTGTAATCAGAATCTTAGCAGAAAAGTGACTGAGAATGCGAAAAAGTTTGTGAACGAAACTATGTTGTTTTTTTGTCAATGATGTTAACTGTTAACTTAACTTATTATGAAGAACGATTGAACATAGTGAAAGTCCCAACGACACTGTGACATCTATCCAACGTTGATGAAGAGCTGAGGACTCAAAAACCCGGCCATGATTTTCCAAACTAAAGATAACACCTTCGTTGATGCTTGCGAATTTTTCTTAACTAATTGATAGCTTAGGTTATTGTTATACAACAGCTGGAAAAAAACACGGATCCCTAACTGCCTTATCTAGACATTAAAAATTGCAGATTTTTAGAGCCTTTGTAAAAACCATTCTGTTAGCTAGCACATAACAAATAGAGTTTAGTTATAGAAAACTAGAAAAAGACAGAATTTACAGCAAGTAACAACGGAGAAAAACAACGAGAGAAGCGAAAAGAATCGACCGCTTTTTTTCAACTTTTGTTAACGTCATTCCTCTAACATCATTAGTTCAAATTTAGGCGCTTAGATGATCCGTCGCTCCTTGTGGTGAGAGCGAGCTTCATCAACTGTTTCCTTCGTTTAATTACCTCGTCGTCGTTATATATGAAAGTGGCTGGTTATATGTGCGGATTCGTATGCCATTTTAGGATCTATTGTCTCGTCATCGTCTCAGTGAGGTGATGAATGTCCGTTGAGTTCGGCTTTCTCTGGAATCCAGGGAAAGTCGCGCATTGCCGTTCTTGGCTCTTCATCAGACACTGATACTCATGGATCAGCTGCTTGTTTGCTGTCTTCCAGATAGGATTCCGTCGTGAAGACATCGATTCTTGTAATATTAGCACCACCGTGGATTATTTCCAACGGAACGAAGGGAAAGGCACTCCTGGCAGTAGGTATTTATTTCAACGCGTACGAGGAACAAATTCTACCTTTCAACACTCGCAAAAGATTTCGCCATTTTGAATGATAGAATCTGTGATGATAGTAAATGAAATGAAGGAAGGAAAGGCATCTAGGAAGAAAGTGCAAATTGTTTTTCTATCACAATGAAAAACAGATTTTCTGGAGTTCACAAATCTTTCTTTTTCCGCCGTCTGTTCATATTTTGGGCAGAAAAGATACTTACAAGCTGCGCTTCATCCAACGGAACATGAGAATGTCCTCGTTTGTTTCGTTGATGTGTATGATTACCTGGCTTGCGTCAAAATTTGAATTTTATAAATATCCTTCCGATTTTTCGAGAATCCGAGGTCAGAGTTCGTGCACTTAGAGTGATACAGCCAAGCTTTTTTACCTGTATTCTAACTATTCTGTATTTATCTATCTATATTCTATCTATCTACATTTTTTCGACACTTAAGGGTTTGTCAAATTCTCAAAAATGTCTAAAAAATCGGAAAAATATCGTCAATTGCCGCTAAACAGTACGTCGTTAGAGTAGACAAAAGTGCGAACTGAGGAATTTGCATATATTTTGCCTTGTCAGTTTATTTATGGGATATAAAGAAAATAATCTGTTCATATGCGTACAGAAGGCGCTAGGATCTCGCCTTGCTAAGTGACATAATGTGCTTGTCGACGCTTGCGACAAAATCTGTAAAAAAGTTGAATGACGCTTTCGAAAAAAGAATTGCTGCAAAAAATTTCTGCACTTTAGGCGAAGTCTGAAGAGAGATATGTATCCTTTCTTTGATAAGCTTACATCAGGTTGATAAATATCCTTTATTCGGCTAACGTTTTGACTTCTTCGATTTCATCAGAGCCGGTGGTCCACAGTTGTTCGTATTCTCGATGTGGCGACTTAATATTATTATCCAGTCGTACCTTCGTCCGTGGAGCATCTCTCGAATGAGGCATACTCACCCGGCGATACTGTTTTATACAGGATGCTGGTTGTTGATAGTAGAGATTGTCCGGTGATAACAACTTGTTATTCCTGACAGTCCATGCTGCAGAGATCGATTCCATTATTAGCTAGCAAAGAGCACAACAATATTTCACTAATCACTATGCATTCCTTTGAAGACAGAACCAATAATTCTTAGAGAAGCATCAGAAAAAACCGTCAGATATTCACGGATGTAGCACATAGAAGGAATCTAGATCTAGCTTACAACGGGGCTACGTAGCTCACTCTCGTAATGCCGGGTAAAGAAGGATTCAATGCAGGCGCAAAAACGACTATAAGGAACTTTATTCGGGGAACGAATGTCTTTGCCAGACCGTAAGCCTCCACCTATATGTCTCTATGTATGCGGATTTTCTCCACATCGAAATAATTACATCTCAGTCCGAAACAAACTTGATTATATTGTGTTAGAAACACTTTCTGTTCACAGTTTTCTTTCAAAAAGATATAACTTTTTTCTTACTAAATGAAGTTATTGTTTTAAACCTTAAAAGGAATAAAGTTCTTCCAAAGGCTTTTTTGACAGCGATTCGGTGGTATTTGATTTCGCTAGCAAATAGCAGCCAATTATATTGAAGAAAGTCCAGAACGGAGGAGGGTTTCAACGAGTTTTCTGGCTGAGACAGAGATTTGTACTCTGTGTTCCAGCGGCATTTTCTCTGACAGGATACTTTTTGAGCCTGGACCGTCACACGTCTTGCAAGGATCTTCTGCGGCCTAACACTTATTACCGATTCCATGAGCTCTATTATAATACGATTTATCCTCAACTTTCTTTCGTTTCGAAACATTTTCTCGAAATAAGTGAATTTACAGGGGAAGCAATGTGTATACCTTCAAAGCGACATCATTGCTTTAAAATGGCCAGAAGAAATTTAGACCTTCTAAAAAACGAAGTGCAAAAGATTGAAAGAAAAGAAAACCGGCATTTTCTTCAATAAAAAGAAAAGAATAGTAAGGAGGAAATTGGAATGTATGTTCCTTACGAATGTTATGGATTCAAAAAGTTTCGACAGTTGTAGTAATTCTTACGGTGGACTTTCTATTAACCTCGGCGTTGATCGAACAATTCTTATATTCTTGCTGAGCAAATACGAGGTGTTATATTATTTCTTTACATACGAACAAGCTGACGTTTCGCAAAATCCACTGAAACGTCGGCTTGATAGTAGATCACCCGTATTACTTGTGGTCCCGTTAATCGTCATGTAACTAGAGCGGGAGCAAGTAAATTTTCCATTTATTCCTGTAGCGTGCAAGAGTATCCCAGTGGGTTCTGCTAGTTCTAGAGACTCGTCGACCGTCATATCTTTCTTCTACGCTCTTCGTGAAGAACTCTGACCATCGGGTCGGTGGTCTTCCCTGCAGCACGTTTGACATCCCGAGGAATCCAGTCACTAACGGTTCCTGTCCATCCGTTGTCATTCATACGCATTACGTGTCTGGCCCACCTTATCTTCGACTGTTTGGCATATAGAAAGCCATCTTTGATTTTTTGATCGTTGACGCAGGTCAGAGCTTCGGGTACCTTCCCCTTCTTGTGTGACAAGAGATACTCCTTGCATCGTCCTTTTCGACTGTGCGTTCAATAACGCTGAATGATCTTTCATCCTGCTTACGCAGGGACCCAGATTTCTGATGTATACGTTAAGGTAGGAAGTACCGTTGAGTCGAAAAAGGTGGGCACGAGTCGGGTGTTCTCTGTTCTCTTCAATTCAACTCTGGGGTCAAGTCGTTCATCGTGCTGATTTTCTGATGTGGGTAGACGTTATTGGAGGAATAGTAGATAATCGTACTGTTGAGCGTGAATGGAGCAAACCTTCGTTCCTCATGAACATCGTTTTTGAGATATTTAGCCGAAGACCAATTTTTTCCACATGCTTTGTCAAAGTCGGCAAGCATTCGCTCCGCTTGGCTAATGCTTGGTGTTACAAGAACGATCTTTTCATCAAAGCGAAGATGGTGCAATTGCCGGCCACCGATTTTTCACTCCCATGTTGTCCCATTCCAATGTTCGCATGACGTTCTCGAGGGTAGCGGTAGATAATTTTGGGGGAGATATGAGATCGCCTTGCCTAACCCTTCATTTGACGTCGATGTTAATATCGTTGTAGCATGCTGATATCTTAGTTGTGAAATTTTTTATACAGCTCACGAAGAATTTTTATATACTGAGTAGGGACTCGCTGACTTTATACACTGAGTTGGGACTCCCTGACTATCAAGGGCTTCCATGACTGCTTCTCGAAACTCTGCTTGCTCAAACGGCCACCCTTCGTCCAGAGTTCTGTCAAATCTGTTGAGGATGACTCGGATGAAAAGCTTGTAGACGACAAACAACAAGCAAATCGGGCGACAGTTGCCGATATCGTGGAGGTCACCGTCACCGTTCTTAAACGGTCTTGCTGCTCTTCCACTAAGAAGGGACCTTACATTCAGAAAGTTAACGAGAAAAAAAGCCCAGCTAGTGTGTTTACGAAGACTGGCGGAAGGTCCTTCAAGTGTTCAGATGTTATCTTCTCCAGATCTGCTGCTGTTCGATTTTCCACCGAAGATATGGAATATCGGATTTCGAAAGGGAGAACCGGTGGTACGACATATCAGTGGTCCTTTATTTCATATGAGGGAAAGGAGGACGTGGCTAATGAGGAGATCTGAATAATAGTCGTGAATGATTTTTCTCCATTGCCATAACAACTGTAACTGTTCCTTTGGGCGTTGGAGTGCAACTGTGCTGGTTTTGAAATTGGCGAAGCTTCGATAGGCTTTACGAATGCGTTACCCAACCTCTGCTCTTCACTTATTATGATGTTCTTTTGTCGTCTGTCTGCATTGTTCTGCAAGTTCGGACGTAAGTCCGCAGTTGCCTTCAGGTCGCGCGGTTCCCGGCTGGCGTCAGCTCAAGTGTTTCTGGAGACAGACGTTTCTTGGTGACTTTCGAGCTCTCCATTTTCACAGCGCTAACGTGAAGATGTTGTATAAACCAACCGTACTCCTCGTCGATGTTATCGAGAACGGCATTTTCCCAAGAGCCGATAAGCGTGAACAAATCCCAGTATACGGTGGTTTTTGGAACTCGTTTTTTTGAATTTAGCGACTTTTTCTCCTTTCCGCGAGAAATAAAATCTTGTACAAAGGAGGCGATGGTCTTAACCCCTTGCAGAAACTGGGACAACGGAGATATAGGTGAAGCAGAACCTTTCATTTAGTATTGTATGGCCCATTTCGTTATGTTACTCCTCACTAGGAGACTCCCTTATCCAGCTTAGAGGGTGAGGCTTCTAGAATTGCGAGTTACCTTGAAGAATGGTCTTGGTCGTCATGATGATCTCAGACAGCGGCTCACCCTGTTCATTGTGTTCTAATCAGTGGGTTCCTAATGTTCTTCAGACGTTTTTCTTGGTCTAATCTTAGCGTTAGAATCTTCAGTGGTGACCTTGAAGAATGTATAGTCTTCTCTGTAGAACTTCTCCAAGTCCATATAGAATGAATCGACTTCTTCTCCGTCATAGTTCAATGTCGGCTCGTAAGCGACGAAAATTGTAAAAGCCGGTATTGATCTATATCTGTAGAAACAACCACAGTGATGCTGAGATATTTGCAAAACTCCGGATCGCAGGTGTAGATAGGGAACGAAAGCATTATTGTCCTTTCTGGGGATCAACGCGGTTACTACCACACCATGCGGGTCCTTCTTTCCTCCTATCTTTCAGCTAGTTCTATCGATCACTACCATCAGCAATCACCCATCAACGGGATTGATCTTGGGAGCCCAAATCGGCCTTATAACCCAGTTAAGCTGGGACTTTTTATTTACTGCCTTTTACTAGTTTTCACGGCAGAGTATTATTTGTGAAACAACCAATCTAATAAAAAGTCAAATTGCGAATTTCAACTACAGCCTCAGCTTAACTAGGTTTAATGCCGATTTGGGGCTCCTCAGATCAATCCCGTTGATGAGTGATTGCTGATGGCAGCAATCGATAGAACTAGCTGAGAGACAGGCGAAACGAAGAACCCGCATGGTGTGGTGGTGAGCGCGTTACTCCCCGGAAAGGACAATAGCGCGTTCGTTCCCCACTGCAGGCAGCTGCGGTCCGGAGCTTTGCAAATATCTCAGCATCATTGTGGTTGTTTCACAAATCATACCCTGCCGTGAAAACTAGTGAAAGGCAGTAAACAAAAAGTCACTATTCTGATCCATGTCTCTCTAATCGTAAACGTCCAATTCGGGTTTCCAGCTGTTCGAATGGAGTTCCTGGACGAACTCGTGTTGACGAGAACGCCTACGCCACCGACTCCTCCACTGTCGCATGTTCCGAGGAGCAGTCCTTCTTCGGTGTTACAGACGGCGTTGAATGGGTGACGTCGTTTTGTCTTGGCCATTCCGATGACGTCGTACCTTATCGTTCTTGCTTGCATATTCAAGTATTCTATGGAGGACTCGTTTGCAAGTGTTGGTGCATTGTAGGTACAAATCGTCACCTTAGCCCTTTGTGCTGTAGGAAGCTTAGAATGTCCCTGAGATTTTAGGAGCCCTCGGTAGTCATCCTGCCCAACGCTACCTAATCGGGGGCTCTTTCTGGGTCAGTGAAATAAGGACCATTTATTCCACTGTGTTTAGATTTTTTGATAACCACGCATGGCTTTTTAAGTTTTGGACGTGAGCGGTGGGAATACTGACAGGTAGCTTGGCATTCTCTCAAAGAGTGAATACGGAGGTTATTTGTTAGAGGCGACTCCTCACCGCCTCCCATATAGTTCCCTCTCACTTGGTTTTAGGTTTTTGTCCGAGTAGACTTGTGGAATACAATCCGCATAAACGAGAACGCGTCCACGCACGCATGCATGAATACGCCTCGTAAATGCAGAAAGTATGTGCATAATCAGCGCAGTAGAAACAGTGAGTCTATGCCCTAGATCCAACTGCATCTCAGAAGAGCAAATGTCGCCTTTGTTGCGCGATTAACCCCCTATTCGCCGCCTCGGGACGCACCATGTAGCCCCACGACTAACTGGCTCGAGATCCCTCATATAAGAGAGATCCGTGGAAACAGATAAAAGATCGCCTTTTATTTGCTCAACCTGGGTATAAAAAATTGAGTAGACACTTATCGCTGTGAGGTTGTAAATTTCCAAAGAAGCATTTGCTTCTAGCTAAACAATGCTTCGCTCTTCTCTTGACTCGTTATGATGAACAGGAGTGGTTAAAACAGCAGACATAAGATAGCTGTAATGGATTGTCGTGAAGCCTTATGGCCATTGAGTGCCACATTGAACGCAGACAATACTTATCTATTGGTCAACCTTCGCCTTCAAATCATTTTCTTCTTTTTTTTTCTACCGTTTGTCTCACTGTTTTGTGTCATCAGGGCTTTGGCTTGTCTAATCGTCACCAATGTTCTGTCTCCTGCTTAACGTGCTTAGCGAAACGCAATGACCTGTCGCTTCCGATTGTCATGCCGTCTTTATGATGATTTCGAAAAGATGATTCACTTTTTTCATTACTGCTATAGCGGACATTTGTTGCACATTTATTGCCTATTGATCAATCGTAGTTTCATTGATGACGTCACTTAAGACATTCCGATTCCGACCAGTCGTAACGAACGTGTTTGACGTGCATCGTTCCGTTTCCTCCAGTTACTGGGCAGTGATCGATGCCCTAAAATCGTAGCTATAAATATCTTTGATATGTGGTTGGTGAGCAAAAATTACGTTAATGAATTGTGATAAACTCGATGGTATTCCTCGCTTTGGGCGTGATCCTCGCTATTTCAATTGCGCCCAGCCCCATTATCCCCTCTCTTTCTGCAGCCGTTTCATATTCGCTAATCATGTTTCTTTTTTATTATCACGTGGCCCAACATCAAATGTTTCATGTTGCGCAGATCCCAGCATTCCTTGCATTCAATTTGTTTCCTCGCATGCACCATCCATGAAGGTCTTCGAACTTTTCTTCGTGTGTGGGTTCGACTACTACTTGAGGGTTTTTCTTCTTCTTCGTCACGAATGTCATGGGATACTGATAGAGTTGATTCTCTCTGGAATCCTGAGGTAGCCATGTTGGAGCATTCGCGCGTAGATTTGGGCGATTCAGCTTGGCAAAGGCAAAGCTGATACCAACCTTTCGACCTCGGAGGGATGAGAGTGAGTCGAATCAATTCTTCGGTGGGACACGCCGTCCATGTATAGAACCGAATTAGTTCCATTGTACTCACTACTCGCTTCCCTATTCGCTAATCCTGCTAAGTTCAAAAGATTTGGAAGATACATTTCTGTGAGCGTTCTACAACAGAGTCCAAGATTTTGAATATCTAGAAATTTAGCCTAATAATTCCAGAGCCCGTAGAGCCGCTTCAAGTGCACCAAGGGTCTTACTGGAACAAGGGTACTTCAGTTGAACTGTGCTTCACTCCAGACGATTCGACTCGATGTGACAACGAAAATCCATAATGAGACACCAACTAGCTGTGGACAGTCTACTCGAATCAATTAAGAGGTGAAGAGAACGAAGGTGTGAAAACATTAGCCAAACAAAGTCCTTTAAATCAATTTCGTGTTGGCTTAAATCAAGTCCTAAGAAATCAAGGAAATATCGATCAATTATGTCGAGGTTAAAGAAAAAAAGTCGGTTTTTTTGAAGGTCCTATCTGATTCAGAAAAATGAAACGAGAAACGAGGTCATCACAAACCTTTTCTACTTTTTTTTCTGAGTGTTTACAAATCGTTCTTTAATTGTTCCCAGAATATTATTAAAAACGGCTCAACATTGGTGAAAAACCTTAATTAAGTGTAGCAGCCAAAAAGATGTAATTGGAGGCAGTTAATTAACTACAGCTGGGATCCCTCACCGAAAGAAATCCATTGGATTCAAATGAAGGCCGGTTGAAGTAGGAAGTAAATCGAAACTACTGCCATCGATTGTGCTTGTTTACTGACCAATATTTCCTAAATTACTGTCGGAACCTATGTAATTCAGTTATTAGAGGTATGAGATACTAGATGTATTAGAGGTACCTCTAATCCCCACCTCCATCTCCATCACTGCTAAGGAGTTGCTCGAAAACAGAAGGAAACTGAAGCTTGATCCTAATGCAACACGTTTAACATGGTTAGCAATAAATGCCAGCTACAGAAGAGCTTTGCAGGAAGATCTACAACGGTACAAGCAGAAGAAACTACTGGAAGCAGCAGAGGAAAAAAAGTAGTCTGAAAAATGCCGTCGGGACTTGTGTGATTATACTGTTCCGCTGTCAGCGCTGATGAGCGAAGATGGGATCGTCAAAACTTTCCGCTATGATATGGAATTAATAGCGGAACGTTCTACACCAACCTTTTCCGTTCCACAATCCCCGTCTCGGACCCTGATATCACGCTGGAGAAAACCCACCTGGAATTCTTCCGTCGGAGGTTCGAGTTGCAATAGAAAGCATGAAAAAGAGGCATAGCTTTCAGGACCCGATAATATTACCGCAGACTTCCTTAGGGCTGGAAGGCACAATTTACGCCTACTTCTCGCAAAGTCATATGACAGCCTACCTTCAAAAGGGAAAAAAATTCCTAGACCAGTGGAGGACATAGCGTACGCTCATCCTGCCCAAGAAAGGAGACCGAAGGGATCTTCGTAACTATCGTCCCATATGCTTGTTGAGTGTACTTTCACATACTCCACAAGCTCTCCACGAAGATTATCCTCTCGCGCATATCAAGAACATTGGATGAAGCGTAACCAGTCGAGCAAGCAGGATTTCGAAAAGGATTTTTGCTGCATGGATCACATCGAAACCGTGTCCAGGGTCATCGAAGTTTGTCGGGAATACCACCTGCCTCTAGTCTTAACCTTTGTCAACTATGAAAAAGCGTTTGACAGTGTCGAAACGAATGCAATCCTATCAGCGCTCGTCGATCAAGGAGTGGATCCGTCCTACATAGGAACTCTGTGGGACTGTTATCGGAACTGCGCTGCGAAAAATACAGCTTTTCCATCGACCTCTTACCATAACCATAGGAAAAAGGGGGTTCGACAGGGCGAAACAATATCGCCAAAGCTGTTCAGTGCCGCACTGCAGTGGATAATGAAGTCACTCGACTGGGATGAGAAAGGCATACGTATTGATGGAAAATTCCTATCAAACCTTCGTTTCGCCGATGATATTGTCATCTTCTCAAGAAGTACTAGCGAAGCAGAGGTGATGATCAACGAGCTCAACGAAGTGGGGAAAAAGATCGGACTTCGCATAAATCGAAGGAAGACCCAGGTCATGAAAAAACCCATGGCGCGAAGGCGAAAGAATTGAATTGGATGGCTCTCTCATTGCAGAGACCACCTCGTACGTATACCTTGGGCCTTCAATGAACATGGAAAACAACATAAAGGGGAAACTAGATGGAAGAAGGAGAGCAACTTGGGCCGCATTCGGGCCTCTCAAAAGAAGCCACCGACCAACTGAAGGACCCGAAAATCCGCGCTCATCTCTTCGATTCTACGGTCCTCCCAGCGGTCTGTTATGCTGCGGAGACGTGGGTTGATACTTCAACTACGTCAAGAATGCTTTGCACTACTCATAAGGCGCTTTGAGCGATGTCTTTTGAAATATAACCGGCACTCTCAATATCTAGCCGGAATGCGAAGCTCTGACCTTCGAAATCTGTCACGTCTTCGAGATCCAGGAGAATATGCATCGACAGCGAAACATAGATGGGCCGGTCACATAATGAGAAGAACAAACGACAGATGGACGAAAAAGAACAGTAGAGTGGTCTTCAAAAAGAATGCAGACGTCTCCTAGGGACGACCACGTACACGTTGGGCGGAAGTGTTCGTAAACAAAGTTAATCGGCTGTACCCGCAGCTGCAGTTGTTTTACAGGTCACGGTATGAGACTCGCACGCACTGTAATGCATGAACAAGACCACCACCATGGACTTCGATTGTGAGAGAAAGAAACGAATGGCACATGTGCTGGGGTCCGCACAGCTCGTTAAGACGGACCGTCCAAGTATCCAAGTAAGTAAGTGAGAGGTACCTCTGCGATGTACCTGTCCTGATGCCTTGCTTCATTGCCGATGAATTAATACCGAAATTTTACTTGCGTGAGGTATTTTCATCCGGGTTTGACAGTCTTAAAAACGTGCAGCGTTTACGGATTTGCGAGAATTCTGTTATTAGCAATCACAAATGCTCCAGTGAGTTCCCTTGAAGTCTCCATCAGATCATATTGCAGCCCAGAGCTGCCCACTTGGCTTCATTTGTTCGAGAGAAGCAAAAAACTCTTTTTCTATTAATAGATGTTCATCTCTGTTTTAAGCATAGAATGAGAGGGAGCGAATATATACGAGCACCCTGTTAGGATCTCCCGTAAGAGTTGGGTACCGTCACCGGCAAAGATACACAGTGTTTGGAGACGACTGTGAATCTCTTATCAAGTTTTTCCTTTACTTAATTTTCTTCTCTAGGTGCTAAATACAATCTGCATACGTGGAAGTACATATTGTGTGTGTATATAAGATTAAGTATATAAGATAAGTGCAATTCAGTCCGATGGAGAAAACACAAAATCCCGTGCGCTTAATCTCTGCGTCTCTGGGTGAATACGTGGCCGCGTTTAAAGCGTACGCAGCCCTAGCGGGTAGTCAGCACAAAAAAACTAATCTGAGGGAGATTCGTGGGTAAGTATATACAGGATCCGTTGTTTACAGATGCTATGGCGTTTTCATAATTGCTTGACGGTTCAGTGCGGTAGTATTATACTTCGTTTTTCTCAAATCACGTTTCAGGCAGACGAGAGCACGAAACAATACGGTTGAAAGCAATAGCATAAATATTCGACTTGCTCTGTTGCCTATAGACATCGATTAATCACAGAAAAGTGTTGCCATTCTGAGAAAACCCTCTTCGCAAGACAATAAAGCTCCCTACGATCTTAGAGGGCCCGAAGCCTGAAAGCGAAAATAAGGAAATGCTCCAGCACGACCAAATATTGAGTGAAACCACTCTCCGTCATCATTCACCATTTAAACGAAGAGACAAGGCTGCAGATTCCTATGCGGAAGAAGCCGAAATCGTACAGAAACCTCACTACACCTAAGAATTACGGTTACAAAACAACGAAAAGAATAGAAGAAGGATCAGAGCCTGCAGGTAGTATGAAGCTATTCCAAGCTATTTAAATATAGAGGTAATATCATTTACAGCTCAATGCAGTTTTCATCATGTGGACCACCTTGTTTTTGTGCACACGATGATTGTCACGATATTATGGTGGCAAAAACTAAATTAACTAAATTAGAAGAGCTATTTAAATGCTACGATGGTCCGTGTTTATGAATCAAGAGAATTGTTGCAGATCGTAACGTGATTTCCGCTTGAATGATAGCTTGCTGTCTAGACGAGATTTTCTTTCCGTGAGGCATTTCTTTCCAGATTCTCATTATTTTCCAGCTAGGTACCTTACTACCGGGATGACAGTTCCACACAGCCACAAACATCCCGGAGCTGTGATGAAGCGGTGAATTGCTTGAGGGGGGATTTAAGTGATTAAATAAAAAGTTGTTATCTCAGTGGTAGAAAATAGCTTGATAATTTTTGAGTCGACGGTACAGTGAAACACCATCGTCAGCATAAATGGCAAGTTTTTTGGGAATTTTAGGATGCGATGCTGACGTCTTAAATGTGAGAGTAGCAACCGATGCATCTACCGCTTGAAAATGAATTAGTAACAGAAATAAAGCAAATTCGCACAGTTTCTATCTGAAAACAACCACCAAACAGGATATGCTTGGACGTTGTGGAAAGTGTGTAACTCTTTCAGTCCCTTATTTCAGTGGACATTGTCTCGAAAAAACTTTGGTGGATAAGGACCAACTTTTTCTCTCATTATTCCTTAAGATTAATAGCAAAGAATCCTCCGACACTTTCAAAACTATGGAAATGTTTCTTCTCGACCAAAAAATTGCTTCGAAAGTAGTGTTAAATCAGACGGAAAGTACTGCGAACATAACGCAGCGTTTTTCAGCGGTATAGTCTCACGATTTCTCTAGGAAGAAAAAAACAACGAGTCCTTGTGCAGTTCTGCGGGTTTACTTTTACAAGGAGTGAGCATAACTTTTACATGGAGCATCCCATAAGTAGAGGAATTGACTTACTCTCATTTTCTTACAGAAAACAAAAAATACCACTTGAAAATAGATTGCAAAAGAAGGAGCAATTTCTTCGCAGTGAGTTCTTTCTAAGCAAGTGCTGTAAACGAATTCGGTTGTAGGAGATGAGAACTCATGAAATTCAACTTCAACTTCAACTGCTTCAAAGTTGGACTCTATTTTTATTTCATTTATACATATACATATGTATATATGTATGACCGAGCATTTCAGATTCCGCTAACGCTATCCAGCACCTTCTTCATTCGATTTGTTTTCTTCCATCCGTCGCTACGTCTTTTTGAATTTGAGTGTGCGTTCAGTTGCTGCTTCAGTATTTAGTTTCTTTTCATAAGGAGCATTAAACGCTGAACTCCCTGGAATCACAAGATAGTTGCGTTAGGCCATTCCCATGTCTAGTCAGTCGCTAAACTATGTTGACCAGAAGGGGTTTCTTCCAAACAATCCCGATACAGCTTCATTTATCAGTTGGTGCGCAAGGTCGAACTTGGTAGCGTATTAGTACTATTGAAGGTCGTGTCTGATTTCTGCGTCTCTCTCACCTTTAAGCTTAGAATAAATTCGATAAATATTTCTGTGCAGAAGTGTTAGATTAGGACTTAATTGATGGTATAAGAGCAATGGCTTCCGAGAATTTTAAGGCATTCAGAAAATTTACTGGCATCTGTAATATGCTTCTGTTAAAGGGTAAAGTGTAAATTTAAAGGCCATACTACTTCCTATCATTTGCATTTCAGTCTATGCATATGGTCTCGACTACATTAACACAATGGCTTTAGCCTCAGCATAAAAGTAGAAAAAAAAGAGAAGGAAAACACGGCTGTAAAGTTGGCAAGAAAGGAAAGGGGAAAAAATGAGCTGCATAAAAAATTCCTTCCTGGACACAATTAGAAGAAACTATCATTCTACAATGAAGCGATTGAAAAACACGAACTGTGTCTAGTGAAATCTTCGACGGTTTAGTCATCGATAAAAATGCCCACTGAAACTGCTCAGCTTCTTTCAATATTGTTAGGCAAACCCCCTCACGTTCTGCTCATTACGTTAAATGTATGGACTCCCATAGTGTGAATAGAAAAATAGTATTCTGTCCTACATTTTTTCATGGCTTACACTGAACAACTGCGAGACAAGGCACATTTTCCACCTATGCCGTTGTTGTGCGATTGGCTCTACTTGGCGCCTCATTGCATTTTCAGAGTAGTCCTGATTTAAAAAATCGTGTCCGGTTTAGAGTATAAGTAGTCAACATAACAGGGGCTATGTAGGCGTTTCAGATTTAAAGCGTTCACTTCGTCAAAGAGTCCAGTTCACCTTGTTTTTCTTCCATCTATCGCCTGGTCTCATCATATGACCAACATGCTTGTGCTTTGCTTTGGAACTGGTTTTTATTCCACTGGATCATAAAGAATGGATGTCTCGTGAGAATATAAACTACGAAGTCTAAAAGAATGTTTTATATGAGGATCATAATAGGTTAAGGAAGAAGTTTTGCAAGCGACTCTACAAGACTGTTGTGTTTCTACAATAAGGTTGATCTAGCGAAGGTAAAAAATTTATAAAAACATTCGTTAATCCTTGCTTTAAGGGTCCAACGAAATCCATGGGGCCCTTAGGCGACATCTGAATAACGTCAAACAATGGAAGAGAACCAGTTCTGTGAATTATCTTTTGCAACCTTCTAAAGACAACGAAAGAAACAACGAGAAAGCAGCAACAGTCGTAATCAACGAACCCTTCATAGGTACCCCGCTGCAATATCAATCGTTGGTTCATTCGCTCTACTGTTGCAAACATGAATTTTTATGACACAAGATAACTCATGGATTTTGAACCCATGAATATTACTGCAATAGAATGGGAATAAACCTTAACATTATTGACAAAAATACAGCTACTAGCAATGATTATTTTGACAAAGAAGATCTGCTATAAAATGAGGGATATGTAGCTGAGCTTTAAAATATTATAAAGGTTGTCAATTATTCAGGTGGTCAGAATATTTAGCTGGAAGTAAAAGAAAGCTGGAAGAACTGCTGAGTGAAAAGTGTAGAACAAGCATTCCGTTCATACTAGTTAGTTGAGGCAATGAAGTGGGATTAGGTTTATTTGAGGAGACTGAACACAGCGACATTTTGCCATGCGACTGCATTTCTCGTTAACGATATTTTCAATAGCTGCTGAATGAATGTGATGGTATAATAGAAATACATTCTGGGTTCCATTATGGCAATGTGGCACCATTCACATTCATAACGATGAAAGGACTATCCTTTGAGCTCAGTCCTCTTAAAAATTCAGCTCAGCCGAGTGAATGACAAACTCCTGAAGACCTCCGAATACAGGAAAAGATTAAGCTAGTGACAGCTCATTTTAGAATTGTTACACAATCCAGATCGCTGTTCGTGTGACCAAGATACGCAGGCACTGCTATCCCTCCATTACTAGAAATGGTAAAATCGCACGACGAAAAGCTTCATAAACAAGCGGTGAGTTGACCAATGGGAAACATCCGGCAGTGGGAAATTTCAGTTACTATAATCGCAAAGAATTTGAAATGTGGATTAATTTACATTGTTCATTAATTTATGAAGGTCTTACAGATACGATAAGAAGGAATAAAGTCGATGAAGTCAGATATTTTAATAAGGGCGCGCCGAGAAAATTCCTTCAGATTAAGAAGACTTGAATGAAAAGGAAGAAAAGCGTTAAAGCACGGTAGTGATCACGGCCGTACCATGGCAACACGTATAAAGAAGGAAGAAACACATGGGAACTTTAGAAAAGGAAAAGCTGTAAGATAAGCTAGTCTTTGATAAATGCTTGACGAGGGATTTCGTGTTTCAAAAGAAAAAAGTTTATAGGACTAAATATTACTTAGATGATTAAAAGAAAGCTCTCTTGCAATAATAACCGTCAAAAGCCATTTAGAGAAAATTTGAAGAAGATCTAGGTTGCCTAGAAGATTGCATAGACATCACATTCAAAAGTCTGATCACAACAAATAAGTCGTATAACCAGAAGAGAGACGAGAGATCGATAGTTTGAGATCCTGAAGGGAAAATGACTTTAATTAATGACTCTGCCAAGTAAAGAATGAGCATGATAAGGCCAACTTTACGAGCCTTCTCATTTTTTGATTTTTGAACAATTTCGCAGCAATTTCGTTATTTACTCAATATTTCTTTATTTCCGATCTTCCCAAAACGCTTCAATTTAAAAAAAACGATTCTTGCTAGCAGACGTCGGAAGATGTCTGGCAGCAGTAACTATTAAGAAGGCTTCTCTAGCCTAAAGGTAATTATAAGGAAGAGTGATGCACGAGCGATACAGTTCTCACTGATATTAAAAGAGCCGTAGGCATTAATAATTACATTCAAGAAAAATCCTTTATTTTTAGAACGACACTTTTTGTCAAAAAAAAGTCATCAACATTGTGAACACAAAAAAGATATCATCGTGTAAAGCAAGTCAGTCACAGCATTTCTTTGGAAAAAATTGGATTAGCCAAACCGTAAGGCTCGCTGCCATCACAGCAAATGCAGTCGTCTGGAAGAATCTAAGTAGCAAGTTGACAAACATCCTTTCTATCTACCAGACACCTGTCTTTGGTGGCGACGTGAGAACGTGCTATCACGGCTGTCTCAGGATTCTATAGAAAATCACACTCGACCATCATTCTAAGTGGCAGTGAGGAATAAGAAGATGACAGGTCGTCTAGTTTCTACGGAATCCACACGTAAATCTGGCCACCTTCATGGATAACAGTTGGAAATCACAAGGAAACGACCGAAGAAGTGCTACAGAAATTGCACTACATGTAAAGACAGGTCGTCCAAGGGTCTAAGTTTTCATCAGCATAAATCATTCTAGCACTCATAAATCTTCTGCCTATTATTAAGAAAACAACATTAATTAGGGGTAATCACAATCTTAACCTTTTTATTTACTGCCTATTCTTTTTAACGGCAGGGTATATTGCGAACTAGCTGAGAGACAGGCGAACGAAGGACCCGCATGGTGTGGTGGTGAACGCGTTACTCCCCGGAAAGGACAATACGGGTTCGTTTCCCACCGCAGACACATGCGGTCTGGAGTTTTGCAAACATCTCAACTTTATAGAAAAAAATTAGGGTAATTCATGAGAACAGGTAGATGTTCATTCGTTTGTCGATGGTATATTCTTATTTGTCAGATGTCATTTTTCTATCCCGCAGGACTGTGAAGAAGGAACAGCTTTTGGAGAAAATGCACAGTTTCGCGAGACATCGAAACTTTTCGACATCATGAGTGTTCAGATGTATTAAACTACTCAAAACAGAGCCGTTGCTCACTACAGCTGACGTCCGTTCAACTACCAACAAAAATGATTAATGGCGATGACTTCAGCTTGCATTCACATTGTCTCTACCAATAGTTTAACCAGAAGTCAAGGTTTTTTTCATCCGACATATTTTATAACTTACGGGATTTATTTATAACCGCTTTGGCTTTCTTTGTTTTAACAAGCTTATTATCGAGAAATACTGCACCATTAAGCCAAGGTAAATGGTTAATAGGCCGTACCTGGAATAGATAATTAGCCTTTCACTACGGGGAATTAAAAACACTAAATGTGACGTTCCATGAAAAGTGTAAAGGATAGCGCGTGGATGTTAATTAATCACTTAGAGATGCACTATACATTCGAATTCTTCCGTAAAAGTGCAGAGGTGACTTAATGCATATTTGGGCAATAGCATGACTTGAGAGTGCCTGCTGATTTATGAAGTCAGTGCCTTCATTGCCGAGGCAAGTCTGGTAGCAATGGACATCAAGGAGTGATAGGAGCTTGGTCAGCTTAACGCGATCATGTACGTATTGCAGGATAATTCTATCCATTACGCCCCCCGCAACATTTTACTAGACGCGGCAATCTGTAGAGAGTTGTGTCATTGAATATGCAAGGATGTATACGCACGGAAGAAACTTGTCCATCGTATTGAATTTCAGCGGAAGTAATAGCACGAAACAAGTGTGTAAGGATCGAGCTATACCCGTGATAAGATGAATACATGATATTTTTTATTTATTAGGATGGTTAGCATAAATTTACAAAATAATTATTGATTGGTTTTATTCATTAAGTGTAGTTCTACTACTGTGCAACTACCATTTACGACACTGTACATGTACCCTTTCTCCGCGGAAAGGTGTCACGGTAATTCTAGGTATATTATTAAAAAATAGGCAAAAAATTTGGTAGTTCTCATGCCTTCGAACCAGCGGAGTGCAATAGAGGAGCCACCACGCATCTGTGGTATTTCTCGATTACTCCCAACCAAAGATTAACAGTATCGGATGCAAACGAACAAGGGATATACGTGATAATGATTCGTTGCTCTGATCTTCAACAATCAGACGACGAATTCCACGAGACTTTCCTTTAACTGAAGGATATGGGCAGAATATTAGAAAAATTAAATAAGGTAAAAAGAATAGCTAGCAGAAAACACCATCAAAGTCATGCATCATTTGAAATCGTCGGGGAGCAAGCAATGTCCACTTATAACCAACACCACGATAGTCGCGAAACTGCTCTCTGACGAAGAAAGCTGGTAGTCGCAAAATTAATGCGAATGGAAGTGAATGCACTGCGGTGTGAAGCTTTTGAACGGGAAGTGGTGTTGTCAGTTTAAAAAACGCATTCAAAGTCGAAAACACTTGACAGCTTACAGCAATTAGCCTCAGTACTTACTAGAAGGGCCATAGAATGAATGATTATCTCAAAGAGCTCGTAGTACAGCAGCATGACGCTCTCTGGAAAACAATTTTTATACATCGCTATTTTGTTGTTATGTAAAATTGTGCTCGTGTCGCTAGAACTATAATTCTAAGCATAGCGTAAAATTGACCATTAGTCCACAATCTATTACATTTCATTACTAATTGACATCGTTCTTCCGAAGCAATAAATATGATAACACATTAGTTTCCGATTTGATTTTTTTAATAACCTTAATAATTACTTTGTAAAGGTTTTTTCACTGGAATTGTGACATTAAATATTTCCATAGCCCCTTCCACTCCAATTTTAAAGGCATAGTTTGAGTAGAAGAGCCGAAAATTGGAAGAGAGGTCATCAGAAGGTCAATGAGAGGACCAGTGACAAAGGAACGACAGCTGTACATTGGGTTGGCAGATTCTGTTTCGAACAATAGTAGCTAAAAAGGTGCTGACATTATTAAAACTGTTGCCAAGAAAATAGACATTGAAACTATTGTTATCATTCAGGACACCACCAGTTTTGCCATTCTTAATAAGAGGGGGCGGATAACACAATGGTAGTGATGTCCATCATCACGAGCATGGTGCTTGTCCAGGGAAAAAATCGCTCTCTGCCTCTGTGCAATATAACAGGAAACGCTTCATTCCGACTATCTCAGGATTCCAGGCAGACTCTATACGCCCAGCACTGTGCAACATTCAAGATTAAACGAAAATCCTCAACCAGCAACAGAAGCGACACGTAAAAGTTGGAAGAGCTTCGCGGATGATGGGTAGGAGGAATGTGAGAGGTGATGGGATCGGCACAGTAGACATTAACTTGAAGGGATTCTGGGTAACCACGGGCCTAACAGGTAGAAGTCGGTCAGATCTGACCATGCATTTGAGCTGAGGCAAAGATAAAGTCATGGTATGAGGATTTCGTCTCTGCACTTTTGCTGCTCCTAGTTGCCTTATATGTCCTGCTTACACACGACCAAAACACGATAAGCAAAATTGTTAGAGATGCAGTATAATAACTGATTCACGGTTGCTGGTCCCACCCTGCTTTGGCCTACAGTGACTCTCATCCCTTGCGGTAGGGATATTACTAACCATGCTTGCTTAGGAAGTATTCATCCCAATCCATAAAAAGACATCCTGTGGGGATGATAGGGGAACGCTGCGGTAGAGCCATCATGGATGTGTCTCCATAGAATGTGGGCCCATGTCAGCTGCTTGAAAATCCGGAAGATATCCATGAGTCTTCTCACTTCATTACAATTCAAGGCTGACAAATTGCTCATGGGCTTTTTCTTTTTTGCCGCTTTTACTAGAAACTGTATAAAATAAAACGACTTATTCTCGTCGACGGGCGATTGCTGATGGCATCGTTAAGATAAAGAACTGAGTGACAGAAAGGCAAAGGAAAGACCTCAGTGGTGCAGTTGGGGATCCGGCCTGGAGTCCAAGTTTTGCAAATATCTCAGCATCATTCTGACTGTAATCTACATAAGATCGTGCCGAGAAAAAATAATAGGAGTAGATAAAAAAGTCATACAAAGAGAAAAATTTAGAAGAGTAGAAACTACTATATTCGTTTAGAATACGAAGCTTGGACTCAACTCCAACGCCCAGCGTGAGAGAATGGAATTTTTTACTGACGGGTCACTCGATAAGTGATTTAAGGTAGTGCGGTGCACTTTTAATGACTGACATAATTGATGGGAAAAGTTATCCATTCGTAATTGAAGCTTTTCAATAGTACTATTGGACTAGTATAACTCTTGAGCACGAGCCTATAGGTATCATGAATAGCACGTGAAAACATTGAAGTGTAATGTGGTCACAATGGTATGTAATAAATCAAGCGTGATGGGATCAATAACAAAGGTACATGAAGCAAATATAGACCGATGTGACTTATCATATCTATTAAAAGCGGACTAGTGGTAAGGCAGGAATCGTTGCAATCATGAAAACTTTTCAGTCATTTGTAAAGCAGTTCAACCAGCCAGATCAGTGCAACGCCCTTCGTGGATAGAAAAAGACAACAGATCTTCAAACGATAGCCAAATCAACATTTGAACTCTGCACTGGTGATGCTCATAAGCACCAAAACTAATGGGAATAGAAATTCACCGTCTAGGTATCTTCGAAAAAGAATGAAAGTACACCTCTTTGCAATCTTTGCAAGGTGTTTCAATACGTTTTCAATATAATTAGAGTTAGGTAAAACAAGCAATATTCTACATAACAATATAACAAACAGAGGGATTGTGAGGTCATCTGAAATCGTAGGAATGAAGAAATCTGACTCGCATTTGCAAGCTGCGTTTCTTCATTTAGGCACACCTATCATTTTACGTGCTCTGTCTTATTCCCGGGCCTTACAGCCGTTGTAAAACTCCTTTGCTCGGCATATCACGTGAAAGTGCAAGAAAATATAGGGGAGGTTTCTTATAAATTGGCTTTATTAGGTGGAAATTGTTACAAATCTTTCGAGGAGCAGTTTGCCGACTCCGGAGGGATGGAAGGCTTGGTGGGCCACGGGCGCAGAGATCAATTCCATGTGTGTGTGTGTTACAGGGCGCCTCCGACAAATGTGCCACATGCGCTCTCTTTTATAGAGATTCACAAGAATAACTTAACTTTATCGCTTCAAAAAGGTTTATGTAATTTGTATAAAGAGTGCTTCTATCTCACTTGCTTATAACTAAAATTTTCCAAAAATTGAAGACAAAATTTTCAATTTGAAGCCGCAAACACCAACGATACGGTGGAAACACAGTCTTGTCAGTGGGACAAAAATCCTGCTTCTTCAAATGAATTCAATTGAGTTGCTTTTTTCAGCTAATAAAATTCATCGTGAAGTGAAACACGCCGGTTCAAAGCTGAACACGGTCAATATTGTCGCATCATATGCATGGCAGTTGGTGCATAGCGTCGCTAATATGTCTAACAACCTACTTACTTCGTTCCTGTGACGGCTTGTATTTTTCGGCTCCACTAAAGTTTCTGACACCAATCAACCAATCATGGAAATTAATCCAACAAAGAGCTAGAACACCAATAAAACTGTGGAACTGATTAACAGTCATCCGATATAAAATGGCACCGCCGACAGATTAGTTCATTCGAGCAGTGCTCCCTCCACTGCTTTCAACTCGATGCAACAACGAGCAACCACATCCTGACAATGACCTGCTGTAGACTATCGACTCGAATCAAACTGGCTCTGAAGAAGACGTAGACGTCAAGACCATAGCCATATAAACCTTTTTATACGAATACGAAGAATTACTTGATCAATGCCGAGGTTAATAGAAAGTCGGACGTGGGAGTTAATACAGGATGTACCAGCAAGATACTTCCGACTTGTAAAAGAAGCGCTGTCACTTAGACAAAAGATCGTCTTAGCTCGACAGTCAATACACTTTTTCCGCCGCTGTCTAAAACACCGAGTCGTGCCGAACTTCATCAAACGAAGACGACTACACGATGTATGCGGACTACCAGAGGGACAGCCGCCGAATACTGGACATCGAATTGAGAATACTGCGCACCTGTCCACTAAGTCGACAAAACGAAATGTTCGCCAAGTGGAAGAAGTGCGAGACGAAGGAAAACTTTTTGTGCTCAGTATTTGGAGGACCGCCTCTGGAGGAGAATAGTGGGTAGGTCAGTGTTGATTTGCAACTCTATTAGGTCTAATGCTAAAGTAACTTTGCGGAGAAAATTGGAAGACCTTTTGAGTAAACCGTATAACACGGCCTCAAGAGCGCACAGAAATACCGCTAAAGAAAATCAAACAGGTCACAGTAGGAAAAATAATGTGCAGGAAAATTCAAGGCTAACCGTGTTAGGAGGCATGACTCTCCCTGACGGTGCGCGCTCGTTATTAGAATTGGGACCGAGTTTCTCACCATCTGAACCCATTTCTTAGATAACCTTGCATAGGATCGCATGTAGTTTACATGAACTTCAAGATAGACTCCGCAAAAAAGCTAGAGATGAAACGCAAAATAGGCGCGAACAAAAAGTTGGGGCCCTACCAATAGCACTATTTCCTCAGCCGTTCTTTAGACAACAAGAGCCCAATAATGAAGTTGATGTTAAATTTCGGATGTTTACGAATGAAACTTTCAAAGTCCTTAATCACTATCGCGCGAAAAGATACAGCTCAAACCTCACTGCAGTGCAAAAACGTGGTATGCGAGAGGTACGAGAGTGATAAGGTTGAAAAACATAAGACGATCCGTTAGTGATAAGCGTGGAGAGTTTGTCGTAATTCCTCATCAGTTAGATGTTGGAAGAACGAAAAAGCATCTTGAAGATGCTTCGCTTTATCGCCCATCATCTGAGAAGGAGTTTAAAAGTAAATACCGAAAATTGAACCATGAATGGGCCAAAATGGCAAGGGCTGCTGGTTTAAAACCATCAGTTATCTCTCAAGTAAAAGTCCAGTTACCAACATGTCCCGTCTTGTACTTGCTTATAAAAAACTCATAAGCTAGTATCCAGCGATGATATTGCGTCTACCGATCCATCATTGTTTAAGGTTAGACCAATCATTAGTTGTGTAGACGGGCCAACGGATAGGATAACATGGTTTTTAACCCTAATATTTAACCATTTGCTGAAACACATTACAGCCCATCTTACGAATACCCAGATGTTTCTGGATCGTCTACGTGCTGCGCAACCCAGCAGCGCGTACGTGATGGAGTCGTTCGACGTTAGCGCCCTCTATACAAACGTGTCGAATGACTCCGCAATGCAAGCCATATTCGAACTCCTGATGCGACATGAAGGAGAAGTAAACATGTATGGCTTCGAGATAGAGCAGTTGATAGCACTCTTAAAAGAATGCTTGAGCTGCTCAATCTTCAGATGGTCCGGAAAGTACTACGCTCAAATAAGAGGGTTGGCAATGGGTCATCGACTAGCACCAAGCCTGGCCATTGCGTTTATGTCTAAGATGGAAGCACCGGTGATCGATCTCGGGCCGCTACTCTACTGTAGATATATAGATGACTGTTTTGTCCTTTGCTCAACACAAGAGGAAATGGACAAATGTTTCGAGTTGTTGAATGAACAGTCAGAGTATGTCAAGTTCACCCGCTGAACGTCCAAATTAGCCTGTCAGAAAATGGCTACATAACGAAGTGGTATCGAAAGCCAAGTAATAAAAACATCTTGGTTCATTACCTCTCCTCTTACCCCTCTCACACGAAAAGGGCGCTGGCAAGAAACATGTTTCGAACAGCAAGCAACGTGTGCACGGGAAGAGAGCAGAGAGAGGAGTCCTGGAACTTGGCGCGGCAAATAGCCATTTCTAATGGCTACGAAACTGTAGCTCGGGACAGGTGTAGAGGAAATCCTAGCCCTCCAAACGACAACTCTAGCGATAAAGTGGTCCCGTTTACCCTACCCTTCATCTCAAATGATGTAAGTGCAGCTATAAAACGCTGCTTAAGAAGGGCGGGTCTAGAGAATTCGGTAAACGTAGTTGAGATTGCACCGAGTAATCTTAGGCGCCAACTAGTTCGTAACCGCCTATGTGACTGTCTATGTGCAACGCGAAATTGCATAGTTTGCCCTAATGGTAGAGACGGTGAGCTCGGGCACAGTTTATCTATCTCCTTTAAGACGTGCGGAGACGAATACATTGGCGAAACGGGCAGACCCCTCTGTGACCGCATAAAAAGAACACCTAGTCGGCAAACGTAAACCAAATACCCCACTAGGCACGCATAGGACCCAGAGACAGAGCGGGGAGGACTTTGAAGTACGTGTCACGATCCTCGCGCAGGAATCGAGAACACAAGCGCGCAAAACTCTGGAGGCGTTCTGGATTAATTCCAGAAATCCGAAAATGAACCGCAGGGAAGAATGCCTCATTATCACGCGTGATATTGGGCAGTATATAAGGCTGTTATTTTGATGGAAGGGGCATATTACGCTTCCATGTGAACTCTGTGCGGTTGGTCTCCACGCGACATACTCAGTGGAAGCCTCATAGAAAGCGGTGAGTGTGCAAAGCTGTGTTCAATGTGTTTGAAATCTTGGTTCAGCGTTTTCTCTGTTTGGTTATGGAGGTGTTTGGCCGAATAGATTGCTGTCAACATGACCTTTCCAGGCTCTGAGGAAGGCGAAATCCGCCGAAACGTCAGCTTGTTCGTGAATAAAGGATAAAAATAACACCTCGTGTTTGCTCAACAAGAATACGAAAAATAAACATTTTTATTACAACCTCCCGTTATTTTAATTACTGAAGAAAATATTGGCTAAGTGTGCCGAGGTTAAAGGAATGTTGGTTTCTGTAATAGAATTCAACCAGGAGTTTTTCCCTTATTGCGCGTTTTCATCTATGACTATAAAAGGAAGTTTGACAGAATTGTTTCAAGGATTTGAAATCGATCTGCTCTCCTTGCTATGCCTTTGTTAGTTTTTTTTACGTTCTAGTGAAAAGAAATTCACAAAGGAAAAAAATAATATTTAAATTGTGGAGCCTGCACGAGGTCATTTGTTATGTAACTTTTATTCGGCTAATGTTTCCACTTCTTCCTTTTCATCAGAGCCGCCGATCCGAGTAGATGGTCCACAGTGACTGGTATTCTTGATGTGGTAGCTTCGTCTTCGAATCGAGTTAGATCTTCCTCAGTGGAGCATCTCTCGAATGAGGCATACTCACCCGGCGATGTTCTTTCACACAGAATAGTTGTTGTTGATAATAGTCATCGTCCGATGACAACAACTTGTTTTCTTTCGGAAAGCCTATCATGCAGCAGTCGGTGTGGTTATCAGATAAAAATACAGCATAATAATAATGATTTGGAAACTGACTTCTCTTTAACCTCACTGTGATTCAACAAGTGTTTAATCTGTGGAGTTTACACGAGGTTTTTCTACAACTTTTATTCGGCTACCGTTTCGAAGTCTTCGCCTATATATAACAGCGTCACCGGGTGAGTACGCGTCATCCGAGAGACGGTACACTTAGGAAGATCCGACTTGTACGAAGACGAAGACGCCACGTCGAAAAGACCACTGTAGACCATCGACTCGGATCATCGGCTCTAACCAAGACGAAGATGTCGAAACGTTAACCGAATAAAGTTCTTCATCAATCTTGTGTAATCTTATCGAAGAAAGAATACGTGTTGATTATTCACACTGAGGTTAAAGGTGAGTCGGCCTTTTAAAAAAATAGTATTTGGATACCGATTACAATCTTTCTGTAGGTTGCACAAAGAGCCACCAATCTGTTGAGGGCTTTGCTTTTTTCTCCGTTCCATCGGATAATGTGCAAATATAAATAGCTTGCAAGAAGTCAGATTCCATGATCAAAACGATAAAAAAACCTGAGGAAAACATTTTATTTTAGTCCGTTCCTTCGCTGCTTTTTTCTAACCTCTGGAACGTCGGTGATAGACCACCTATCGATAGCGGTTTACAAGAGAATCGCAGAAAATGCTTGCTCGGCAATAAACCAATAGAAGAAAATAAGTCATATATGGCTCATGCCAACCAAATGATGTTAGCATTTGTTAACTGCATATCAGCCACGTCAGAACAAACGTGTTAGAGGATGAATTTTACAGCATGAATATGAGCCACGAAAATTATGGAAATTTCCAGAAATCTAATAAACAATTACGCTTCTCCTGTGAGAAAAAAATTTGTAAGAATGTTCGTCAACTCGAATGCATTGTTTTGTCTTTGGCGATGACAGTGTTTCAGTGAAAGAAGTAGCACACTTTTTTTACTGGCGAATGCGGAATTGTTTATGGATATTGAGTTACATGACAACTTTGTTCGTATCCGCTGAACAAGCCACCTGTGTTGGTTAGAACGGCGAGTTCATTCTCTTTTTTCTAGGTCTCATTTCAACGCTGAAATTTCCCAATACTTTGAAAAACTGAAATTATTCCAGAGACGATAAAATGAGTTTCGCTAAGCTTTTCATCATTTTCTTTATTTACTTTTAGCTAATAAGAGATCTGATGAGACTAGATCGTTGATAAGGGCGCGTGTGGCGCAGTGGTCGGAGGCGCCCTGCAACGGACACATAGGATTGATCCCTGCGCCCATGACCCACCAAGCCTTCCATCCGGCAAATTAGAACTAGACTTGTCTGGGAGCATAGCAGCATTGGCTGGATAAATTGGCAGGCCACTGTGAGTCATTGTGAAGATCAGATATGCATTCAGTCACCTCCAACGTTGCTTAATGAATCGAATCCATGGTGCATCCCTTAGGGATTGATCAACGCCGAGCGCTTTATCCTTTATCCTTTATATCGTTCTTTACACTCACAGATATGCTTTGCCTAATTCGAGCTCCGCAGTAAAGAGTTCTTACACTAAGTGATATTTGGATTCGGCTTTCACCAGCGCACTCGTTAGAAAAGTCGTATTTTTGAAGACATTAAAACGCCAACAGAATAAATTTTGTAGTGATCCTGTGCTAGCTTGCCAAAAGTGAAAAGACAAGACGTTAAGTGTTTGTTCTAGGCTGTGTTTCGACGTATAAAATAGTGCTTATAGAAGCAAATGAGCAGAGGCGTAGAGTTGAATTCCTACATCACTAGTTGTGAGTGCATCGGGTGAGATGGCGTTTGCATGCTCCCCTTATAAAGCACGATTAGTTACAGACATTTCATATATGAAGGTAGTGCTCGAAGTGACAAATATTGTATTTTAGTCGGCCATTTTTTGAATGCTAAAAGGAGAAATTGACTTCTGTAAAAATTGCTTTTGTCTCATTTGGTTAAAGCGTTTTCGGTAAGACGTTTGCATGTTATCGTCTATTCACTACACTTACGAGATCCGTAAGTTGACATAACAGTAGTTACGCTGTGCTTTGTGATTGTCGTTTAGATGGATGGAGAAGAATAATGGTCGTTCTGAAAATTTTCAATTTTAATGCTGACAGTGTCAATAATCCTTACATTAGCCTAAGATAAAGTAATTTCAATCATAATGAGTACCGAGGTAACAATGATAGCGAACCATAGATGGGTCGTTCTTATAATAAGAAGAGATCACGGATGGACGAAACGAGCAGAGCAGTGGAATCTAAGAGATCGTAATCGTCCTTTCGAATGGCCATCCAACCGATTGGCGGACGTGTTCGTGGCCAAAGTCAACCATCTGCACTCGAGCGATTTCAGGATTAGGAAGTGGAGTTTGCGGACGTCACCATATTCGACACAGACCACCATAAGGACGAGTACTCGAAAAACAAGTGGAAAATGTGCTGGGGCTTGCATCATTAGTGAAGAGGAACCCTCCAAGTATCCATTTAAATAAGTACGTAGCAGCAATGTTACATGCATGGTATTGATATAATACAAGTCTTATTGAAAGTTGTTTCTTTTCATGTTTACTTTTCGATCTTTAACATCTTCTACTTGTAATTCTCGAGACCGACTTTCTGTTAACTTCAGCATTGTTCAGTAAGTCAGCGATTCATTCTTAATTAGACATGAGCTTGTCAATAAGAAGATTTATTCTACACTGGCCGATGTTTCAGGGATTTCGGCTTCTTCAGAGCCTCGAAGGACAAATCGACCCGCAATCTGCTCAACTAAACATTTCAGTATATAAATTTCATTCCCCTTATAAGCAATTTCTTCTAAACTTTTATCGTTTTACTCTTTTGCAGGTCTCTCACTTATTTGTTGGAGACCAGTTTTACGGAGTCTTACGTGGGTGACCACGGGTCTCCTCATATGAGGGATTTCGAGCCGGTTAGTCGCGAGGCTACGTGGTGCGTCCCCAGGTGGCGGATAGGGCGTTAATCGTGGACCAAAAGCGACCTTTGTTTCCCTGAGACGCAGGTGGATCCAGGGGGATGGACTTCCTGTTTCTGCTGCGCTGATCTTGCACATACTTTCTGTATTTGCTAGGCGTATTCATGCCTGCGTGTGTGAGTGCGTTCTCGCTAATGCGGATTGTATCCTACGAGTCAATTCGGCCAAAAGCCTGCAATCAAGTGACGGAAGTATATGGGAGGCGGTTAGGAGTCGTCTCCAACAAATAAGCTCCATGTCCATACTGGGAGAGCTCTAGCAATTTACCCATGAGTATACTCAGCTCTCACGTTCAGAGCCCAACCAACTACGTGGGTATCAAGATGCCTACACACAGTAAAAAAAACGGGCCTCATTCCCCTGACCCCGAAAGAGCCCCCCAATTTTGCAGCGTTGGGTAGGACGAGTACGGAGAGGCTGCTAAAAACTCAGGGCCAATGGAAACTGCCTGGATTACAAAGAACTATGGTGACGATCTGTACCTACAATGCACGTACACTTGCATCCGAGTCCTCGATAGAGGACTTCCTCATGCAAGCAAGAAGGATAAGGTACGACGTCATCGTCCTGACCGAGTCGAGACTACGCCAACCATTCAATGCCGTCTATGACACCGAAAAAAGAACTGTTCCTCGGAACATACCACTGGGACTTACTCAATTCACTAGCCGGCTGTTGGGAACATGCCGTTGTCGATAACATCGACGAGGAATACGATCGGCTCATTCAACATCATCACGTTAGCGCTATGAAAGCTGAGAGTTCGAAAGTCACCAAGAGACGTCTGATAAAAGAAGATCTTAAGGAGAGAAGAGCAGTAGCAATGGTCGAAGCTGCAGAGGCTGCGAAAAGCATTCGCAAAGGCCACTGAAGCTTCGCCAATTACTAGACCAAGATGATTGCACTCCGATGCCCTAGGTGGAACAGTTGCAGCGTCCAGAAAGGCAATGGAGAAAATCATTCACGAGTACTACTCAGATCTCTTCGATAGCCAGGTCCACCTTCCTTCATATGAAATAAAGGAGCATGGATATGCTGTACCACCGCTTCTCCCTTCCGAAATCCGACATGCCATTTCGTCGGTGAAAAAATCGAACAGCACCAAGTCTGGACAGGATTGGACCAGAACACCTGAAGAACCTTCCGCCAGTCCTCGTCAACACACTGGCTCTGCTCTTCACACATTACCTGTCTGAATGCAAGGTTCCTACTCAGTGGAAGACCAGCTGGACCGTGTTATTGTTAAAGAAGGGTGACCTACGCGATATCGGCAACTTTCGCCTAATCTGCTTTGCTGTCTGTCGTGTACAAACTTTTTCACTCGAGTCATTCTAAACAGGATTGACAGAACACTGAACGAAGGACAGCCATGTGAGCAAGCAGGGTTTCGAAAAGGATTTAGTACGATAGACCCTCATCCACACGATAACAAGGCTTATTGAAGTATCGCGAGAGTACAAAAGACCGCTCTGTGTCACTGTCATCGATTTACAGAAGGCCTTTGATTCACTTGAGATAGAAGCAGTCATGGAAGCCCTCGATAGTCCGGGAGTCCCTACTCAGTACATAAAGATTCTTCGTGAGCTGTATAAAAACTTCACAACGAATATATCACCAATCTACAACGATATTAACATTGACGTCAAAAAGAGGAGTTAGGCAAGGCGATACCATCTCGCCAAAATTATTTACCGCCGCTCTCCAGAACGTCATGCGAACCTTGGAATGGGATAATATGGGAGTGAAAATCGATGGTCGGCAGTTGCACCATCTTCGCTTTGCTGATGACATCGTCCTTATAACACCAAGCATTAGCCAAGCGGAATGCATGCTTGCCGACTTTGATAAACCCTGTGGAAAGATTGGTCTTCGACTAAATCTCACAAAAGCTATGTTCATGAGGAACGGATTGGTTTCGTACGACCCCATTCACGCTCAACGGAACGAATATCACCGAATGATCCAGTTATTCCTATCTAGGTTGGGAAATCAGCATGTTGAACGACTTAGCTTCAGAGCTGAGCAGAAGAAAACGAGTGGCTTGAGGAGCTTTCAACGGGATAGAGGATGTAGTGAACAGAGCAAAGAACACCCGACTCCGTGCCCACCTTTTCGACTCAACGGTACTTCCTGTCCTAACGTATGCGTCTGAAACCTGGTCGCTGCGTAAACAGGATGAAAGATCACTTAGCGTCATCGAACGCGCAGTCGAAAGGACGATGCTAGAGCCGAAGCTCCGACCTGCGTCAACGATCAAAAATCAAAGATGCCGTTCTGTGCGCCAAACAGTCGAAGACAAGGTGGCCTGGATACGTAGCGTATGAATGACAACCGATGGAGAGGAGCCGTTAGTGACTGGATTCTTCAGGATGTTAAACGCACAGCAGGAAGGCCACCGACTGGATAGTCAGAGTTCTTCACGAAAAGCCTAGAAGAAAGATATGATGCTCGCCGAGTCCCTAGAGCTAGCAGAACGCACTGGGCTACTCTTGAACGCGACAGGGGAAAAAATGGAGGATTTACTAGCGCCCGCTTGAGTTCTTGGAACTGTATTAAGTAGATAACACTAAGCAATATTGTGTTCTCCTACTTACGTGTTTCTCAGCTTTCCTATGTTGCTGCAATACAGGAAGAATCATGAACTCGGCAAGGTAGGCAGGGAATCAAATGTTCCTTAACCACCTTACCACGTTCACAATGTTTTCGTTAGCTAAGGAAGCTGCTCACATTCTCCTGTCCATCCCTGAACCTCCATCGTTCACGTTCACGCTGTGAAGTTGGTATGCGAATTATATCGCTCCTACAGAACAGGAATGGTCTGGTTTTTTGCATCTTTCTTTAAAGAGTTTTGCAGATCCGAGTAAAAGCTTTCTTTAATCGGTGAAGAGAGTTTAGTGTTAGTGATACATGATTCACAATACCAAAGCCTTCCCAGGACCCTGCTTCCTGTGAGTTTTCACTTATGTCAACATTGCTTCCTTGGTTTAACGCCATGTAGGCAAAATACATCTCGACAACTCGGTATGAGAACTGGAGTAAATCTGCTGATGGAAATTGAAGAAAGATCTTTAAGATTTTCTGCATGATCTTTTCGGGAGTGGACGCTTGAGGATTTGTAGCCGATGAGATTGCATGTATGTAATAATCTGACAAGAGAACTGGGACGACATCATCTATCTTCATCTACGTGCCTTTCCTAAAGACTTTCGAAGTAGAGTTGCCACACCAGGAAATTGTTGTTGAAGCTCAATGGGAACGCTACTTTCCTTTCTTGGATGCAACTTTATTTCGTTATTAGATAGGATCCAGTGGCCATTGGAATTACTTTCTCGAATTTTGCAAATCTAGTAAGTATTGCCAGTTCTCTCTCAAATCCTTCAGTGGTAACTTCTTTGGAGTCTCCCAAGATGAGAGTTGAGCAGTTCTGCGGCTTACAAAATTCTGCGCAGGCTCATTAACTCGTGGGTTTCTGCCAACACACGGGTTTCATGGATTTCAAACTTTTGACATTATTCTCTAGAAAGCCTTGAATGTGTTGATCGTATCTGGTATTCATATTAAAAAAGGATAAAGGATGAAGCTCTCGGCGTTGATCAATCCTTCAGGGATGCGCCATGCATTCGACTTCATTAAGCATCGTTTGGAGGTGATTGAATGCACATCTGGCCCTTACAATGACTCGCGGTGGCCTACTGATATATCGAGATAGTGCTGCTATCCTCCCAGACAAGTCTGGTACCAATTTGCCGTCTCCGGAGTGATGGAAGGCTTGGTGGGCCATGGGCGCAGGGATCGATTCCACGTTTGTGTTGCAGAGTGCCTCCTACCACTGCGGCATACGCGCCCGCTATCCATATTAGTTGCCATTATTGCATTTCGAAACTATATGAATACATCAACAAACCCAAGTTTGCGACGGTTAGTGGTGTGGGAGTGCAAAGGTGAGGACGGATTGATTCTATGTTAAATTGTGGAACAGCATCATAATTCTGAGGATTTCTGTTTTGCTGTGGATTATCCAGTGGCGAACTCGTTTGTCCGTCCAGCTTTACGAGCTGAGCTTATGGAATTGTGAATCCCCCAGAGCCAAGCGGCTAATCGTGATAAACTCAAACAGTCTCTGACTCATTTCGCTCCATATATTCTTGTTGAGCAAACAGGAGGTGTTATTTTATTCCTTATTACTGTAGACCTGACGTTTCGGCGCATTTCTCTTCTTCTGAGCCTGGAAAGTCAAGTTGACTGCAATATACCCAACCAAACACCTACATAACCAGCCAGAGAAGATAATAAACTGCTGAAAATTCTCAATTCATTCAATTAAAGTTCCCGAGTTCCCATAATATTCCGCAAGTTCTTCTGAGACGCATATGGTCGTAGAATTCACCAAAATGTCAACTTAGATGAAGGCGAATCCTCTTTAAGATTCATTTATAGTGGAAAAGCGTGTTCTTAGATTCCCTCAAAGGTCAGAGCCCTGAAAATATGCAGTAATCTACATTACCAAGCGACGCGTGGGAGGATGAATCTGGACTATTTTTTTCTTATAGTCCGAAGAAATCTTTCCGATTCGACGATTTGTCCATCATTGCAGATCAGTTTATAAAAGGTAACTATAATAGATTCATACATTTCTCTCAAAATTGACATCTATCATCCGCTTCGAGTTTGCATATGATTTCTAAGAAGTTACATGAGAACTCACTATTAAGGGAAGGTCAAGGAAGTCGTCCTTTACCCACAAAAAACTTTTCCATAACAGATTTTTTTGTGTAGCAATTATTGAATGCCAATTTATCAACTTATTGAAAAACAAGCAAAGGTAGAACGAAATCTCTATGAACCGTGTCAGAAACTAAGCAGCGATAGTTCCCAGGACCGACTTTCTATTAACCTCGGCATTGGATTATAAATGGGTCGTTTTGTTTTTTCAGCAATCGCGATGGTGTTATACAGCACACGTTTGCTTCCATAACACACACAACGCAACAGTAGCTGACGTTTCGGCAGAATCGCCTTCTTCAGAGCCTGGAAGAGTGCACTAATACGCAACTTACTAGGTCAAACGCTTCACCACCACAAAACAGAAGGCTAGTAGATTATGTATCAGTGTACCCTTCCAGGCTCTGAAGAAGGCGGTACTGCCTAAACGTCAGCTACTGCTGTGTTGTGTGTGTTATGGAAGCAAACGTGTGTTGTATAACAACATCGTGATTGCTGAAAAAAGAAAACGACCTATTTATAAACCAATGGCGAGGTTAATAGAAAGTCGATCCCTGGAGCTAATGTCACGTTTGTACTTTCATTTATCTCGTAAATCTCGTTTGCCAAAATGCGCAGATTACAATGAGCTTTTTAAATCCTGATATGCCACTTTGGGAATGCGCCATTGATTTCCGAAACCTTTATCAATGTAAAGGAGTACACGACCGAGTAATCGAGTTATCCATTGATGCCCGATTGCTTTGCACAAAATCTATGGTATAGAACTAATCAGGAGACAACTTCACTTGTAGTAATTCACAGAATTTTAGTGAATGTAGATCGAAAACTTAGGAAAGTAGATTTTAGGTTAAAAGAAAACGTGGAGTTGATTACTTCGAACAAAAGAACATCTACATAGTTGCTGACTAAATATTTTGCAAACCGACTGAATTTTTAACTCGGTGTTAGTAATCGGTACTTCTTGGATTGGGATTGGATCTGAAGGGCTAACACAACCACAGCGCTGCTGAGATATTTGCAAAACTCCGGACTGCAGGTGCCTGCGGTGGGGAAAACGAACACGCTATTATTCTTTCCGGAGGCTAATGCGTCCACCACCACACCATACGGGTTCATCGTTTCGCCTGTCTCTTTGCTAGTTCTATCGATTCGTGCCATCAGTCCCGTTGACCGGTGATTGCTGATGGCAAGAATGGATAGAGCTAGCTGAGAGACAGGCGAAACGAAGGACCCGCATGTGTAGTGGTGGACGCGTTACTCCTGAAAGTGTAATAATGTGTTCGTTCCCCACCGCAAACAGCTGCTGTCCGGAGTTTTGCAAGTATCTCAGCAACGTTCTGGTCGTATTTCGCTTTATACCAGCCGTAAAAAAATTGTGGTAAACAGAAAGCAAAGAGTAAAACATTGTGAAGGGTTAAAATTTCCGTAGAACAAAATCTCCATGTGAGTGCAATCAGAAATATTACGAATTGGCTCTTATAGAAACAAGAAGCTTGACTGGAATTGCTAACAAAAGTGATATAATATGCTATATCGAATGCTGCAGGATGGACTGATCTATGCGATACAAATTATTATCCACGAGCAATCATTACAACCAACAACCGCCCTGTATAAAACCGATTCACCGGGCGAGGTTGCGCCACTCGAGCGAAACTTCTTTGATTAAGACCCGACTCGAAACGGCGATGAAGACACCGTTGGGACACTGAGAACACACAGACACTGAGAAGGCGAGCGACTTTGGACCATCGACTTAGGTCGTCGGCTCTCACTACGAGGATGTCGAAACATTAGCCGAATAAACACCTTTGTCAACTTCGTGTTATGGTTGAAATGACAACCAATTTGCAGATGTTTATACCGTTGCTGAAAATGGAGAACCTTGAGAGCAGAAAAAAGATTACGATGTACTTTATCGTCAAAATCAATTTCGAAGTGACGAAACAGGTCAGAAGGAAATCCAGGATAACTCGCCACTTTTCGTTTCCATCCAACTGAGTTATACAGAAAAACCACGCTTAGAATCTGCATTATGGTATTTTTACCATGGATGATTCCAGATTTGCAAAAGGGAAAAAACTTGATCTGCACTGGTAATTGGTTAATTGCACCGTTTAAAAATGATAAAAAGGGATTTTTTACTTATTTCCAGTAAAGCAGCGTTTGAACTAACGGAGACATATTTAGGGTGATAGAATTTCTCTAAAAGAAAAAGACATGTGTTAGACAACGAGTATCTTCTAAAGGCCACCTAGGATTGATAAGTAACTTCTAGTGTTGATGGCACTAGTTTCTACGAAAATCAACGTCTTGTGTGAGGTCGTATTCTTTACGGCTGCAGAAGAAGACGTTTAAAACACTTCAGAGATAACTTTACTCTTCAGCAAAAGGTTTGTGAAAAAAAAGCTGCGCCGATGTATTACCTGTTTACCTGTCTGTTCTAAGCTGCTAGTTGTTAGCAGTTTTTTTTGAAATTTCAAACACTTGCGCCAATTGAAATAATTACATAGAATGAAAAAAATTATGAGTGTAAAATGACCTGAAATCAATTCGGCTACGTTCTGCCTAACAATGAACGTTCGACATGTTATTTATCGAGGACCGAAAGAGAACGATTTCTAATGGTTGCACTCAGCGAGGATGTCAATTGAGTATTTCCATCGCTTTTTTCGAAAGTGCGCTTTTATTGCAACCAGTGATAGCTATATTTGCAAATTTTACGCATCGATTGAAAAAAGGTGAAGCACTAATCGAGAAATGTGACAATTTCATTAAAGTACTAAAGGATAATTTAACTTAAACCTTATGCGCACCCACGGAGAACTGTGGAGATCGCAGAGAAATGAAGCGCCGCTGTTCGCTCTTTGGGATTTTGTTAGAGCGAAAAAGAATCCATTTAGTTAATAACAGCCATGGTCAACCAAGTAGAATATGAAGCGCTAATCGAGAAATATGGAATATGGGAAGAAATATTGGAGACAGGACGGCAAATATGGGAAGTTGGTTGCATAGCGATTTAGTTGGTTGAAGCTATAAAGCATAAAGTCTCGGCGTTGATCAATCTCTGAGGGATGCGTCATGCATTCGACTTCAATAATTATCGTTGGAGGTGATTGAATGCATATCTGGCCTCTACAATGACTCGCGGTGGCCTACCGATGTATCGAGCCAGTGCTGCTATCCTCCCAGACAAGTCTGGTACCAATTTGCCGACCCCGGAGGGATGGAAGACTTGGTGAGCCATGGACGCTGGGATCGATTCCACTTGTGTGTTGCAGGGCGCCTCCAAGCAATGCGCCACACGCGCCGTTTAGTTGGCTGAATAGATTACAGTTAACTTGACATTTCAAAAATCTACGAAAGGCGAAATACAGCGAAACGTCAGCTTGTTGGTAAAAAAAATGAGCAAAGTAATAATTTCTTATTTGCTAGTCAAAGGAAAAAAAAGTGAATTATTAAATAAACGTAGAGGTTAATAGAAAGTCGACCCTGAGAATAGCCAAGGAATTTTGAGATGACCTACAGTTCCTTGTCACGGTGTTAGAGCTTCAAAAGTTTTCTGATACACGCCACAGTTTACTGCTTTACAGTTGACGTGAGGCTGCGTTCCGGTATCCAGTAACGATGCACAGTTTGAGTTTAGCGCTAATAGTGACATTATGCCTTGATGAAGCACGGTGTGCCTACTCTTGGATATATTCTTGCCAAAAATCCTAAAACAGCAACATACCAGAAGTTTGACGCTCCCGTTGATTCTTGACCAAACGGAGTCCATCAAGCAACTCCCTTGAACGAAGGGAGGAACAGAGTTTTTCTTATCTATTTTTGGGTTATTTCATTAATTAAATTACTGATAGTACAAGTGTAAAGACCTGAATACTTGGACTTCCAAGTAGATTTCGATTCTAATGGGAATTTGCTAGTTAAAGAAGACATTCTTCTCAAGCGTATTCGTAAGAAAAGTTCAAAGCCACTGAAACATCGGGCAGTATTGAATAAACATTATTACTGGCAACTTTACTTCTGCTCAGTAAAAATTTTAATACTTCATAAACCGAAAAACTTTCCTTTAATCATTAATGAGCTTATGTTGAAATCTTAGCCAAGTGATGTTCCACTGAAGAAGATTCTACTCGATACTAGGGCGAACATACCACATTAAGAGTACGAAGAACTGCACATCGACTCGGGTCGTCGGCACTGACGGCACTGAGGAAAGCAAAGACGTCGAAACGTTAGCCGAGTAAAGTTTATTTCATCAATCTTGTGTCAGCTCATCAATGAAAGAAGGTACAAAGTGTTGACCTGTTTTCGAAAGCGTCGGTATTGCCTCCCAGGTTATCAGCACTTTCCACATTAGGAATACAGTTGGAGATTTCGAGTTCTTCTCATCCTGTTGAATGACCCACCGTATATCCCCCCACTTTGGTACCCATGATCCTCTAGAACGATGAAGCGAAGAAATATTGTTAGATGAGGAAAGGTTTTCGAAACTGTCATCTAAAAACCTACTCCCGAATGAGGTTATTTCAACCGAGTTATTTGCACCCACAAGATTCGACCAAATGCGGCTACGAATACCTACATCCCAAGACTGAACAGTTGTTGACAATCGACTCGAAACATCGTGGCTGTGAAGAAGATAAAGGTGGCAATGCGACAACCACGACAAGGAATAGATATCAATCGAGTGTGAGCTCGTGAATAAAATCAAATATGGTAACTCTATGTTTTTCCTAGTGCTGTAGTTCACCTGCATCACCTGTGGTCCCGTTGATCGTTGAGTGACTGTAGCGGGGGGCCAGTAAATCTTCCATTTTTCTCTGTCGCATGCAAGAGTAACCCAGTGGGTTCTGCTCGATTTAGGGACTCCTCGAGCATCATATCTTTCCTCTAAGCTCTTCGTGAAGAACTCTGACCATCGAATCGGTGGTCTTCTCGCAGTACGCTTGACATCCCGAGGAATCCAGTCACTAACGGCTGTTGTCCATCGGTTGTCATTTCTACCCATTACATGTCCGGCCCTCCTTCGACTGTTTGGCGTACAGAACGACATCTTTGATTTTTGATCGTTGACGCAGGTCGGAGCTTCGGATCCCTTTTCCTTATTTGTGTGAAACAAACGGGATACTCCTAGCATCGTTCTTTCGACTGCGCGATCGATAACGCTGAGTGACCTTTCATCCAGCTTACGCAACGACCAGGTTTTCGACACATACGTTGAGGCAGGAAGTACCGTTGAGGCGAAAAGGTGGGCACAGAGTCGGGTGTTCTTTGCTCTGTTCACTACATCCTCTATCCCGTTGAAAGCTCCTCAAGCCACTCGTTTTCTTCTGCTCAGCTCTGAAGCTAAGTCGTTCAACATGCTGATTTCCCAACCTAGATAGGAATAACTGGATCATTCGGTGATATTCGTTCCGTTGAGCGTGAATGGGTCGTACGAAACCAATCCGTTCCTCATGAACATAGCTTTTTGTGAGATTTAGTCGAAGACCAATCTTTCCACAGGGTTTATCAAAGTCGGCAAGCATGCATTCCGCTTGGCTAATGTTTGGTGTTATAAGGACGATGTCACCAGCAAAGCGAAGATGGTGCAACTGCCGACCATCGATTTTCACTCTCGTATTATCTCCGACCATTACTGCTGCTCTTCTGTCTTTAAGGTCTTCTTTTATCGCCTGTCTGCGTTGTTTCGCAAGTTCGGACATTAGTTCGCGGTTGCCTGCAGCTCGTGCCATTCCACACTGGCGTATCAGCTCGAGAGTTTCTCTTGGTGACTTTCGGACTCTCAGCTTTCATAGCGCTAACGTGAAGGTGTTGAATGAGCCGATCGTATATTTCGTCGATGTTATCGACAACGGCATCTTCCCAACAGCCGACTAATGAATTGAATAAGTCCCTGTTTGTGGTGGTTCTGGAATTTAGGTTTTGAATTTAGCGGCTTTTTCTCCTTTCCGCGACAAATAGAATCTTGCACTGAAGGAGACGATGGTCTCATCGCGTGTAGAATTTTGAGACAACTGCGACATCGGTTAGGGATAACCTAGTTGCTGTGATGTGGTCTATTTCTTTATGGTTCTCTCCATTGGGAGACTCCCACGTCCAGCGTAGAGGGCGGGCCTTCTGGAACTGCGAGTTCGTGGATGGTCTTGGTCGTCATGATAAACTCAGATAGCCGCTCACCTTGTTAGTTCCATTCTAATCCATGGGTCCTAATGTGACGTTCTTCATTCGTTCTTCTTGGTCCATTCTTGGCGTTGAAATCTCCAGTGATGACCTTGATGAATGTATTGTCTTCTCTGTAAAACTTCTCCAAGTTCACATAGAACGCTTCGACTTCTTCTTCGTCATAGTTTGATGTCGGCGCGTAAACGACGAAGATTGTCAAAGTCGGTATTGATCCGCATATTTCTAATCGTAGAAGTCCGATTCGGGTTGTAAGCTGTTCGAATGAATCGATGTTCATGGACAAACTCGTGTTGACAAGAATGCCGACGCCGCCGACTCTCTACTGTCGCATGTTCCGACGAACAATTCTTCTCCGGTGTCACAGACAGCGTTGAATGGGTGACGTCGTGTCTTCTCGGCCAAACCGATGACGTCGTCCCTTATCCTTCTTGCTTGCATAGGTAAGTCTTCTATCGAGGACTCGGATGCAAGTGTAAGTGCATACTAGATAGAGATCGTCACCTTAGTTCTTTGTAATTCAGGCAGCATCCATTGGCGCTGAGATTTTAGCAGCCTCTCCGTACTCGTCCTACCCAACGCAGCGAAATGGGGGCTCTTTCGGGGTCAGGAGAATAAGGGGGTTTCTTTTACTGTGTTTGGGGTTTTTGAATTTAGCGGCTTTTTTCTCCTTTCCGCGACAAATAGAATCTTGCACGAAGGAGACGATGGTCTCATCGCGTGTAGAATTTTGAGACAACTGCGACATCGGTTAGGGATAAACCTATTTGCTGTGATGTGGTCTATTTCTTTATGGTTCTCTCCATTGGGAGACTCCCACGTCCAGCGTAGAGGGCGGGCCTTCTGGAACTGCGAGTTCGTGGATGGTCTTGGTCGTCATGATAAACTCAGATAGCGCTCACCTTGTTAGTTCCATTCTAATCCATGGGTCCCAATGTGACGTTCTTCATACGTTCTTCTTGGTCCATTCTTGGCGTTGAAATCTCCAGTGATGACCTTGATGAATGTATTGTCTTCTCTGTAAAACTTCTCCAAGTTCACATAGAACGCTTCGACTTCTTCTTCGTCATAGTTTGATGTCGGCGCGTAAACGACGAAGATTGTCAAAGTCGGTATTGATCCGCATATTTTTAATCGTAGAAGTCCGATTCGGGTTGTAAGCTGTTCGAATGAATCGATGTTCATGGACAAACTCGTGTTGACAAGAATGCCGACGCCGCCGACTCCTCTACTGTCGCATGTTCCGACGAACAATTCTTCTCCGGTGTCACAGACAGCGTTGAATGGGTGACGTCGTGTCTTCTCGGCCAAAGCCGATGACGTCGTCCCTTATCCTTCTTGCTTGCATAGGCAAGTCTTCTATCGAGGACTCGGATGCAAGTGTAAATGCATACTAGATACAGATCGTCACCTTAGTTCTTTGTAATTCAGGCAGCGTCCATTGGCGCTGAGATTTTAGCAGCCTCTCCGTACTCGTCCTACCCAACGCAGCGAAATGGGGGGCTCTTTCGGGGTCAGGAGAACAAGGGGGTTTTTTTTACTGTGTTTAGCATTTTGATACCCACATATATCTTGCTGGGTTCTGAACGTGGTGGCTGGGCATACTTACGGGTAGCTTGCCAGGCCCTCCCAGAGTGGACGTGGAACTTGTTTGTTGAAAGCGACTCCTAACCGCATCCCATATACTTCCCTGTCACTTGATTGCAGGCTTTTGGCGGAATTGACTCGTAGAATACAATCCGCATAATAGAGAACGCACCCACACACGCATGCATGAATACGCCTAGCAAATACAAAAAGTATGTGCCAAATCGGTACAGCAGAAGCAGGGAGTCCATCCCCTGGATCCATCTGCGTTCAGGGAAGCAAAGTTCACTTTTGGTCCGCGATTAACCTCCTATCCGCCACCTGGGTACACGCCACGTAGCCTCACGACTTACCGGCTCAAGATCTCTCATGTGAGGGAGATCCGTGGTGTGCTGTAGTTAAGAAAAATAATCCAGATGAAAGCTCATCCTTAAGCAAATGGTCATGGCTCGATTACTTCTGCATTACCTCACCTTGGATGAAAAATAGAACAGAAATAAATCAGCAGATTTTTGTTATACTGGGCACTTTGTAAATTTTTTTGCACTTTACATCTTTGATTGTTTACCAAGGATAGAGAGTGTTCATGTATCTCAAGCTGCCTTTCTGTAGGCTTGACTAAGTTAGGACGCGTTTGAAATTTCTCCTTGTCAATCCTACAAAGAGAAGCTCTTATGGAAACGATTCGCTGAAAGATTTACAAACGAATGGTGACATACATTCAAGTGATTTCTAAAGGACGACAACAGTTTGAGGTAACGGTCTTCTAGCGCTCTTGCTCACAGCTCATTCAGGATCTGCCAGCGCGAAATCATTTTCAATCAGCAAATGAACAGCTAAGCAGAATCGCTTTGGTGTTGGCTGTTCAAATATCAAGTAAGTAGATTAGATCTTCTGTAATATTTTTGTACACTTAAAAAACCAAAAGTTTCGTGCAGTTCTCAAGACTGACTCTCTATTAACTTCGGCAATCATCAGACGATTAGCTATTTCCCTCATGAGCAGACACGAGCTTTTTAACAAAAGATTTATTCGTTAAAATGCTGGCTAAGATTTCGGCCGTTTCGCCTTCCTCAGGGCCTGGAAAGGTCGGGTTGACGCGCAATCTACTCAGTGAAACACTAATGTTCAATAGAAGCTATTTACAATGCGAGTAAAAATTAATGTCTCGAATTTTTTTCTCCCGGGGTTGCAAAAGTGATTGAGTGCGAAAATTGCGTGCCAATTTAACTTTTCTAGGCTCTGAGGAACGTGTTACAGCTGAAAGGGCAGGCAGTATTTAGGGAACAAATCTTGTTGTTAACAAACTCGTGCCTGCCTGTCGAAATACAGTGAAATTTTATGCAGTTACAGCCAGGAAGTGCAGAAATATTAATTCACTAAGTGATAGGAATCGTCTGCCGCTCCAGCGATTTTCGGCGAATTCACATGGTTCATGAGAAAACTATTACTAAAATAGAATGCTTACATCTACCAAAAAATCTCTTCTTTGTCTCTCATGTGAGGAGTCTCGTATCAGACAGAATGCTGCACGTCATGGCACCACAAAACGGGTAAGATGTTGAATATGGTTAATTCACAGGATGGGTTATCCATTTCTGCTTAGCGATTTCTGTGGAGGCAGATCAAATTTACTAAAGTTAACTTTACAAGTTTACTTAAAGTTTTTTTTAAACGTGGGTTAGCGAGTTAGCGACTAACTGTACGGTAACTATACCTTAGGGGGTCCTACAGATGGTAATAAGAACCACAGCATTTTCACAGGAACCAATAAGATGGTGATAAGTATACGCAAACTAAGTGGAACCTGACAAACCACACATTTGTGACCTCTCACAAAGAAAGTCACTAGTTCCTACAACTAGAAGTGTGGAGCTGTTTGTCCTCCTTGCGCGAATAAAGTTTACTGGATAGTTTTGGCATGGTGCGAGGTGGATGGAGACTGTTGTAATACACACTCAGCTAACAAGCTGATTAATCCAGTGACAAGGCATTTCATAATCTAAAACACCATTTAGCGGCAAATCCTACTGTGTTATAACTTGTTTTTTTTTAAAAAATGAGTGTAAAGGAACCTTTGGAAAACTCCGGAAATATGCTTAGTCCGACCAAATCCTAGCTCTTTCCACGAATCACTTGATCAGAAGCATTAGAAAAAAAGCGAAAAGAAACAAATTTCTACAAAAAACTGGCCAGAATGAGAAAGAGATCGAAGCGAATTGAATAGAGCCGTATTAGGCAATACTGAACTGGATGAGGCTCCCGCATTTTTTTCGTGAAAATTTCGACCTCTCCATTAAGAATGCAAAGCTATGTTTTTGCTGCTGCTTTTTGTTTTCATTCGAATTCAACTCGAGAAGGTCGGTCCACAAAAAGTCTGCTCGATGAATAGTTTCAGCAATACCAACAAAAAGTCGGCGGCACCAATTTCAGTTAGTTGTTCAGTAACTTGGGAAACATCTACAAACCACGTGTGTTTTAAAACAGTGGCCTTTAAGTTTGTTTTCTTTAAGTTCATGAAGTGATTCAGACGTTCGGCCAGGGCAAATTTCGCCATAGGCGTTATAAAAAGCAAGGTAAATTTTTATTATTTAAAGAAGAGAAGACTAATTTTTCCGGCCTTTAACAGTCAAGGTAGTTGTGAGTCACAAGCAGCTCAAATGAAAGCTAGCTGGGAGTAGACCTACACCGCTCTACTCCCAAGGTGTGTTGGCACAATAGTTGGTTGAGAGGATAATCATGCTGACCTGATACAACTGTAAGCCTCTGTAATTCATTTCGTAGACGAAAAATGCATTCAGTCATCTCTACGACGGGTAGTGGAATCCACGACCCTTTCCCTCGAGATTGATGGAGTGGGAACGCCTTATCCCCACCCTTCTTTGTCTACGTAGTTGTAAAAAGACTGACATTGTTTTACGAATTACGCAAACAACGATGCGCCAGAACTCGCATTTCAGAGCTTCATGTAAAATATCCTTTCTCTGGGATGTTGTATAATCTCGAAAAAAGAGCATTATTGAATGGAAAGGATTTGTGATAACAAAATTCAGTAAGCGGCACACGAGAAAAATGATGGAGTTGATCTTAAGAGAATGTAGGCGTTTCCCAAGAATTGCACTTAGAAAGTGTAGAATATGCCCGTGGATGGGTAACATTTGTGAATGACGAAGGAAAGTTCATGCAGACTGCGAGACTCAGTAAAGTCGTATAGATGTACCATATCTTTAAGGGTCGAAATGGATGCTCTTCGCGCCCAAAGGGCTACGAAGGATCAATGAGCAGCGGAATTGCGCTGACGTAATGTTAATATTGAGATCGTGGGGTATTTTGAAAAAAGGCGACGGTATTCCAAGCAAAAATAGAGTATTCATATGATAGCAACCGATCTGAATGGAATTGTTGACCAGAGTTGTTCCGTTCATTCTTCACCATACACTTATTTCAGCGGTATTGTTTAAGCTTGGTTGGTATTCGATGACCATTAAAAAACCATTGAGATTTGATGGAGTAGGGGTTAGAAATTTGAAACGCATGAACCATTTCTTCCTCTCCTAAGACAAAGCTGTTCGAAATGTTAGCAATTAACAACAATTGCAATTTTTAAGTCAATAATTCGATAAGCGTAAGCATCTCTTGAACAGACTGACTACAATGTACGCTGTCAGGAGTTTTTCTCTAATCTGATTCATTTTCAGTTTTTTTCTCAGAGTTCAAAAAAAATAGCAACTGTGATTAGCAGATGTAGTCATCAGTAATGTGTTCAAGATAAGTGATAAAAATTATGTGTTACGCGTTTGGTCTGTCTATGGTTCACGAACAGAGCGCGTGTAGGGGCAGTAGTCGGAGGCGCCCTGCACACACTTGGGATCGATCCCCGCTCCCCAGGCTCACTAAGCCCTCCATTCCTGCAAGGTTTGCATACTGGTCCCAGACTTGTCTGAGAGGATAGTACCACTGGCTAGGTAAATCGGTTGGTTACCGCGCGTCCATTATAAAGGCCTAATATGCATTCAATCACCTCCAAACTATGCTTAATGAAGTAGAATGCATGGCACATCCCTCAGGGATTTATCAACGCCGAGAGCTTTTGTTCTCTTTATGGCTCATGTGGTTGCCAATGTGTTATAGAATAAGTGAAAAGCGAAAACCGAGCATACATGTCGATGTAGTGTGAACCAAGTCTTCCTTCCACTGGGATTTTAATACTATGGCGATTTGTCAGATTTGGGTGGAGCTTTGAACAATAGACTTCTGTCTGTTTGATTTAAAAAAACGCTGTAAACAAAATAAATGAATATTCTGTAGCCCGAAATTATAAAAATTGTCCTAATCCCACCAGTTCTTGCATTCAGTCCACTATGTGTAGTCTGTCATCCGGAAAAGTAAACGGACTTCCAGATGGGTTCCGGTGACAGGTGAAGATTTTATCTTGCTCGTTAGCTGCTGGTTGTGCTAAAGACGGTCTGCTAGCAGCGTTCTCGCCTCTTTTTACCGCATTTTCTATTCGGATGGAGTTCTTTCTAGGAGGCCTTCTTGACGTATGTAGTAATTTAGGGCTCCCGAAGGTATGCGGTGCTCGGCTGGCACAAGCCCTGGTTGAACACATGATTGCATCTATATTGCAGGTTACCTCTAATCACTATGCTACATACGGCCAACGATACAAGAAATTAAAAAAAACCTACAACATGGAAAGAAGACTTGAAGCGGATGTGGCCGTTTGTTGTATTCTTCTTGCTTAAATCTCCTAACAGAGAAGTTGCAGCTCCCAACGGTTTACTGCCTCATCGTGGCTAGTAGGTGTTCATGGGCGTCGGGCTGCGATGTACAGCAGGGATTGATCCTTCTGGCAGGGTCTCTCAAGCTTAGAAAAAGTCCGCCGTTTCCACCAGGAAGTCCAGCCAAGAGTAAACCAGTGCCAGGATCCACTACTGTCCTGGTATCAAACTAGTTGCATGGTGGCAAATCTCCCTCTGATCCACAGTGGCTGCGACTGCCACTGGTGAGTGGTGGTGAAGACCTGGGGCAGAGTTTGGCCAAGCTTACCTCGGGGCTCCAGGGAACCACAATGGCTAAACCATCAAGTTTCCGAAAAAGTGGTGGCTATGCTGGAGCCCGCACAATAGTGAAGACGGGCCATCCAAGTATCCAAGTAACAGAAAAGTTGTATAGGCGAAGCTGCAGAAAAAAGTGGTATTGAGGTTCCACATGGGTTACGAGAAATAAAGAGTTAAGAATTTAGGGATTAAACGGTACAGTGACGAAATTTTAGAACGATATGATAGTTAAGCACTGGCTTTATGTTTTCTTGTGGTAAGCAGCGACTTCGTTGAAAGAGCTTACACCTCAGCATGGCTACTCAACATTTCTTTCAGCACTACTTTCACTGTACTGTCATGCCTATTGCGGTTGGTGCGACTGGCCTCAAGGAGTCTTCTTGAGCAAACATTTGCGTTTCGTCATTCTTATGGAGGACTTTTTTAAAGAATTTGCTGGAGTTCGTAGTAGCATAGCATTTCAGAAGACTGACTTTCTATAAACCTGTGTATAAATAGTTGATATATTTATTTTTTATGATCTTATAAACTACCTTTTGAGCTGACGCGAGGGTGGATATAGGTTTTCGTTGTCGTTGTCGTTGTTGTTGGTGTTATTGGTCGATGGGTGACGTTTCGGCTGTTTAGCCTTCCTCAGAGCTCTGACGTATTTCATGTAACATTAGCCTTATATTCGATGAAATATCTATAGTATTAAGGACAATCAAACTTTTAAATAAACGCCATATTGATTAAAAGTACTCACCGTGCTGTTACGAGTGGGGCTGCTTGCGTGTTCACGTGGGCTGCGAGCGAGACCTACCCAAGGGCCAAAAATCACTTTGGAATAAGACGCCAGGTCATGTGTGGTAGTGAGGCATTCGTCTTTCCAGGTCATGTTTGGATTTTTGAAATTTGTCCAAAACCCCTCAAGAATCTTCACTTTCAGATGTGACCTGGCGCCTTATTACAAAAATGATTTTTTGGCCGCTGGGTGGGTCTCGCTCGCTTGCGCACGTGAGCAACACACGGGCAGTCCAACTCGTAACAGCACGCTGAATAGTCTTTTTGATCAATGTTGCGTTTATTTGGAAGTTTGATCTTCATTAATGCTATAGATATTCCACTAAATATACGGCTAACGTTACATAAAAATACGTCCAGGCTCTGAGGAAGGCGAAATCGCTGAAACGTCAGCCATCGACCAACAACACCAACAACAGCGACAATGACAACGAAAACCTATGCCAACCTCGCATCAGCTCAATAGGATCAATTTATAAAATCATATACGTAAACATATCACAGTACTATTAAATAATGTTGATGGTGCTCCGCTAAAGAAGATCCAAATCGGTAAAAACGTCGCATACACCACGTCGAATAGACGAACGACTGCGGTCCACCGACTCGGATCATCGACTCTGAGAAAAACGAAGGCGGCGAAACGTCAACTGAATAAACATTTTTTATCAACCTCGTGTAAGCTTCTCAAGAAAAGATTACATAATGATTGGTCATGCCGAGGTTAAAGCAAAGTCGGTTTTGAAATATTCTGTCCATATCATCTATAGTTTTCCTATAATGTTCCTGATATCTCTTGGAAGCCATTCGCTTTCGCTTTCGTCCATTTGTTATCGTCGTTAGGACGCATTACGTCTCCAGTCCTGCCTCGTTTTTGACAGTTTGGCGTACACAGTAGCGTCCTTCACTTTTGATCGTAGGTGTGGGCTGGAACTTCGATTCACTCTTCCGCATGCGTGATACAAGTACTACCTATCATCACTCTATCGCCTGCATGTTCGATAACGTTAACTCTACTTATGTAACGACTATTTTTCGACGATTACCTTGAAGAAGAAAGAATCCTTGAGTCAAAAAAATGGTTGCTTATTCGTGTGCTCTTCTACCGATTTACCAATCCAGATACAAATAACTGGAACATCCCGAAATATTCGTTCCGCTGAGGAACACTTCTTCACCAACGTCGTGCTCGTGAGATTAGTGCAATACATCCGTAAGTGCTGTGAAAACCGGCTAAGATCCTTTTCCCTTGGCTAATACTCGGTGTTACAAAAACGTTATCATCACCAAAGCGAAGATGGCATAATTGTTAAACATCGACATTCGCTCCTATGTTGTCTCATTCCAATATTCGCACGTTTGAGGAGTAGCTGTTGAAAAAAAATTGGCTAGATCAAATAGTTTTCGAACCTTTGTTTTTACGACGATGTCAATGCCACTGAGGTGGTAATATTCTGGCCTTGAAATTTTTTTAAAGCTAAACAAAGACTTCTATGTACTGAGTAGAGATGCCGTGACTGTCCAGTGCTTCCAAGACTGCTTCTGCGTCAAGTTAGTCGAACGCTTTTTTTAAACCACTGAAAGTGGTACAGATAGTTTGACAGATACAGAGCAGTCTGTCAAACTGTAGCAGTACTTGTGAGTCTCGTAATGGTATCGATATGGTCTATCTTGCTTAATTATTTTGGAAACCCTGCTTGCCCACATCACTCTCCTTCGTCTAGTGTTTTGTCAAATCTGTTGAGGATGTTCATAGGCAAAAGGGTCTGCCACCAGTTTTCCTTAGGTGTCCAGGTCCTTAGTGCAAATGAGTGCGCTGTAGAAATGAATCCAGCTTTCGCACTGCTAACGATTCATGAGCCACTTCCGTAACGTTACTAGATGGTAGAAATAAAGGGATACTCATACCGTCCAACAGAAATGATTTTCGTGAAGTGCGTGTTCACATTAATTGCACTCAATTCATGGTGTATTGAGGTAATAATGAATAAAAGGATAAAGCTCTCGGCATTGATCAATCCCTGATGCGGGATTGAGCATGCATTCGATGTGGGATGCGCCATGCATTCGGCTTCATTAAGTATGGTTGGAGGTGTTTGAATGCATATCTGGCCTTTACAATGACTCGTGGTGGCCTAACGATGTATCGATCCAGTGCTGCTATCCTCCCAGACAAGTCTTTTGCCGACCCCGGAGGGATGGATGGCTTGGCGGGCCATGGGGAGCGGGGATCGATTCCACGTGTTTGTCGCAGTAGCGCCTCCAACCACTGCGCCATACGCGCTCGATGAGGTGATATATTTCCTTATTCCACGTTAGTTGACCTTGACAACAGGGCTTGCCACAGAATTTCTCGAAAAGGATCAAGATTTGGGTGATCTGGGAGTGCTTCCTTTCCCTTTTGTCACCTTTATTCATGTTTATATGTATATTCATGTCACTGTTATTTTCCGTAAGCGTTTTCATACAATGAAGAGGATAAATTGTCGTGGTCTATATTAAGTATTTTCGATATGTTCCCTTTCTCTGATATTAAATTCAAAGTGAATTTCCTCGTTTCAGGCAAATAAGTACAGGGCTAGTCATGAGTCTTAGAAGATGCACAGGATTCATTGTCGGTCAACTGCTGGTTAGCAGTCGAAGAAGTCTCATAACATCAGCTCAGAGTTAGCAGCAAATTTTTCTGCTGGCCAAACCGCTGCTTTTGAAAACGGCCTTTTTGGTGCCCGACTATATACTTTATACTCTTTTTTAAGCAATAACTGTTCGCGAAGCTCTAAACCAAGCCTTAAATGAAGAGGTCAAACGAGACGACCGCGTGTTTTTGATTGGAGAAGATGTTGCGCAGTTTGACGGAGTGTATAAGGTTTTTCAATGACTTTTCTAACAAAGGGCCTATATTTTCTAGAATTATTCGTGCTATTTCTTTTAGCAAAGTAAGTTTTATTAGGTTACGAAAGGACTCTGGAAAAAGTACGGCGGCGATCGAATCATAGACACTCCAATCACAGAGATGGGCTTCACAGGTAATATGTCGTTCGGTCGGCGTTTCTACGTATGTAAAGTTTGGTATTAGATGAAGTAAACGAAGATTTGCGAATGGTTCCTTATGATAATAACTGTACGAAAGTGACAGCCCACGGATTCCTTTGAAAGTGTAATCTTATAGGGTAGTGCAGTATGGCTGATTTATTCTCTGTTTATTTACATCAAATTGCAGTGCCGAAAACGCTTGCATTACGAAGGCGTAGTTTTCGTGTCAAGCAAAAATAGGTCTCCGTAAATATCTCGCTTTTTGGTAAACGTAAGTCTAGGTTACGTAAGGATTTTTTGGAGTGTTTGGATGTCGGCGCAGAGCGCAATATTTCGTTCATACTTCGTCAACGCAACGTGGATGTTTTTCAGGACTTGCCGTTGGCGCCGCATTCAACGGTCTTCGGCCAGTATGTGAATTTATGACGTTTAACTTTTCAATGCAGGCTGTAGACCAGATTATTAATTCTGCTGCTAAGACGTACTACATGTCAGCAGGAAGGGTGGGTTCATTCTGGGATAATTAGAGCAGTGGTATTCAGTTCAACTAGAATTAATCCCTAGGTCGAAGATTTTCACACATTTATATTATTGAAGATTATAACTTGTCTGGATTAGAGCCTAACATCACCATGTGATTAGTGTAAACTAAAAAATTTGGGCCGAAATTGCTAAATACATCACACTCTGTTCTTAAAGGCGGCTAATGAGGCAGTCTGAAAACTTCAATGTGCCGAATCATTTTAAAAATCGGCTATATTGAATTGCTATTCATACATCAGGTATCTAAAAACGACCATTTAGCACTGTTTGTCATGATTAAAAAGAGTTCCTGGTTGCTAAATACGAGGGGGGTCAAGGGTTCTCCTAAGAACATTCTACTAATCCTCATCAACACATTGGCTTCGCTAATGATACGTTTTTCAGTCAGAAGGTCAGTTCTTTAATAAATTGAAGACCATCAAGATCGTGTGTTTGTGAAAAAAGGAAAGAAGTCTACGACATCGGAAACTAACTCCCAGTCGGCATTCTGCTTTTTTGAATAAAAACACTTTACTCGAATCCTCCTCAATAAGGCTGACGAAGCACTGGAAGAACGACAAACATGTGCAAACAAGACTTCGAAGCCCATTCGGTATGATCGACTATCCAAACGATCACGAGGTCATCAAAGAAAGTACAAGAGAGCACTCTGTCAAAGACCTTCAGCTTAGTTGTGGCAGAACCAGCCATGAAAGCAATAGACAGCCAAGATGTCGCTAATCACAGCATAAAAGAGCCTTCGTTAGTTATACACGAATTTCACAATCAGGGTATCACCATTATATATTTTATTTTTATTTATTTTATCTTACTTGATCAGTCTTCACGTCTACTGTGAGTTCCCAACAATTTTCACATCCAGTTCGTTTCCTCTCCAATGTCCACAGAGATCTTCCAACTTTACGTGTGGCTTAGGTTGCTGCTTGAGGATTTCCATTTCATCTTGAATGTCGTAAAATGCTGGTCGAGCAGTTTTCCCTCGAGTCCTGAGATACATTCCCAATTCGACCGCAGAGAGTAATTTTTTCCCCAGACAAGTCCGGTACCAATCTCCCGACCCCGTAGGGACGAGGAGCTTGGTTGGCCTGGAGCGGAATCGAAGTAGCACCATGCTCGAGATGACGGACACCACTATCACAATGCTATCCGACCCCTTGTAACGACATTAAAATCGAAATGAAGACAGGGCGATACTATTTCACCAAAATTATTTACAATCATACTCAAGAACTTCATGAAAACAATGGAATGAAACAACACGGGCGTAAAAAATCGGTTGTCGGTAATAACATCAACTTTGTTTTGCTGATGATGTCATTCTTGCAACAACAGGCACTAGCCACTTGGAACGAGTGTAAGACTTCGGCAACGTAAGTGAAACTATTGGTCCTCGACTAAAACCTAGAAAAACGAAAGGCACGAGACATGGGTTCGTGCCTAGTTTCTATCTCATCGGAACCAAAATCTCGGATCGCTTCAGCTACGTCTTGGTCAAGACGTTAACATCATGAACGACTTAGTTCCAGATTTGAGCAGAACGAATTGAGTGGCTTGGAGAGCTTTCAAAAGCATCCAGAAAAAAAGAGGACAATACAAAGAAAACTCGGCTCCGTGCCCATCTTTTTCAATTCTGCGATTTTTCACCTTTAATGTATGCATCGGAAACCTGACCATTGCGTAAATAGGATGAAAAGCTACACAGCACTATCAAACGTGTTGTCGAAAGGTCAATGTAAGGAGTATCCTTTATTACGCAAGTGAAATAGTGAGTTCGTAATTCTGATCTGTGTCAGTGATCAAAAGTTCCGACCTGTGTAAATAATCAAAAAGTCAAGGACGCCGCCCTTTTACGCCCAACTGCCGAAAATCGTGTGTGACGAGCATGTGATGCGTCCGAAGGACGATAACAGATAGAAAAAATACTGCCAGCGGCTTAATTCCACGGAATGTTAAGTGTAAAACATAAAAACCACTGACCCAGGGGCCAGAATTTTTCACAAAGTTCCTATAAAAAAGATATGATGCTCAGCTACCTCCTAGAGGGAGCATAATCTGTTTTGCAGTCTTGAACATGACACAGGCAAATAGAGACTAAAATGACGTCCATCCGACTTAGTCGATAATCGTCGGCAAAGCAGGTGATACGGTAGTCACGAATGGTAGCAATCAAGCACAATTGTGGGCAGGGGTTCTGGAAATCCAAAAGAAGCGGATCAACCAAAGAAGTGAATTAAATGCTTCGACTAATGCACCTGATTATCGATGGCTGTTAAATGCTGATGGCACTGATCGACAGAACTAGCTGAGAGATAGGCGAAACGAAGGACCGGCGTGGTGTGGTGGTGAACGCGTTAGCCCCCGGTAGAAGTAATAGTGCGTTCGTTCCCCCAACACAGAGACCTCCGGTCCGGAGTTTTGCAAATATCTCAGCATCACTGAAGTTATATTTCGCAACATATCCTGCTATTAAAAAAGAGTAGGCAGTAAATAATAAATTAGAACTGTGCATCTTATTATGTCAAATGAACATTCATAGCACTAAGTAAAAGGATAAAGCTCTCGGTGTTGATCAATCCCTGAGGGATGCGACATGCATTCGACTTCATTAAGTATCGTTGGAGGTGATTGAATGCATATCTGGCCTTTACAATGACTCGCGGTGGTACATCGAGGTATCGAGCAAGTGCTGTTATCCTGCCAGACAAGTCACCAATTTGCCGACCCCGAGGTATGGAAGGCTTGATAGGCCATAGGCGCGGTGATGCGTGGCGCAGTGGCGCCTGCAACCACTGCGCCACACCCTCCGAAGTCAAACTACGTTATATAATTGAGGTTCTTTTCTCTTTTCCACTCGGTGTTTCAAACTTGTCAGGAAATACCGCCGTCCTAGCAGCAACCTGGTCGCACTATCATTTCTCCCTCTGATTCACAAAAGCCCCCACTTTATATATTGACAGTTGACGGAAGTCCAACCATAACTATCTCCAAAGTATAGGAGCACTCCAACCAGCGGTTTACTGTTCTAATCGAGATTGTGTAGGCTCAAACATTTGAAATCCCTCAATCGATCTTCGAGCCCATGGCCTACCATGCTCTCCATCCCTCCGGGGTCGACAAATGGCTACCAGACTTGTCTGGGAGGATAGCAGCACTGGCTCGATGCATCGGCGGTAAGCCACCGCGAGTCATTGTGAAGACCAGATATGCATTCAGTCACCTCCAACGTTACCTAATAAAGCAGAGTGCATGGCGCATCCCTCAGGGATTGATCAATGCCGAGACCTTTATCCTTTAGCACTAAGTAGATTGCTGAAATTGAAACAGTGGTCAAAATTTTTGGCCAAGGAGTTTGAAACGATTCATAACGCTGTATTTCTTTAGCAGAGAGAATCTACTGGTTCCTCCTCTTTTAACTTGCCTTCTAATTTACGCTTCTGAATTCGTGGCGTTTATAGACTTAATGCCTGTGTTCTATGAAAGTTTCAGATATCATGCCCCATTGTGTTTCGTGGTCCTAATGGTTCCGCTGTAGGCGTCGCTGCCCAACACACGCAAGATTTTTCTGCTTGGTTCGCACATTGTCCTGGAATTAAGGTATCCAAGTTGCATATTTTTCACATGTTTATCTGAAATTGTGCAAAATTCAGTGAGTAGTCGTTATTGTTATTGTCCATAGATGTATTATTCACTTAGTGGTATCCGCACTGTACTATTAGTCACACAGCGTTTCAATTCTGTCGGTATGGTTTCCTTGTGAGCATCCTTCGTCACTCATAAGGCTTCAGGATGGTATTTTTATCAGTAATTTGGTCCACTAAATTATTCCAGGTAATTGCGCCGTATAGTGCAGAGGACGCTAAAGGGTTGCTGAAAGCTGCCATTAGGGACGATAATCCAGGTGTGTTCGAATCATTTTGATTTTCAAACTATATTTCTTCTACATTGTTTGAGGACTCTTTTTCTTTTCTTTTTATTAGTGTACGAAATGGATTGGCATCTGTACGTGTCAAATTGCTCAGTGTTATTCTTTGTTTACTTTTAGTTGTGTTTCTGGAAAATGAAGTACTGTATGGGCGTTCGTTCCCTGTTTCTGACGAAGTGCTAAAGGACGACTTCGTGCTGCCGATAGGAGTGTGCAAAATTGAGAGGTACCCTTATATGTGCATACATGTTACGATATGTATTAACTTTTTTTAGAGAAGGGAGTGATATAACGATTGTTTCATTTTCGAAGGGTGTTGAATTATCTCTTGAGGCTGCGGAGGAACTCGGCGCTCTCGGTATTTCTGCCGAAGTAGGTCCACAACCCCTTCACTTAAATTTTTTTCTATGCCGTATTAAGTGAATTTTTTTGTTGATGTTGCAATGTGGAAAGTTTAGAAATCTTAACAGGTGGTCAATCTTCGAACTTTGCGCCCTCTTGATTTTGAAACGATTAAGAATTCGGTGGCGAAAACTCGTAACTTGGTCACTGTTGAGCAAGGATGGCCATTTGCAGGTAGGCTTGGGCTGTTTGTAAATTCTCCTTTGCTTAAATACATCAATGTTGTGTTGACTTGTTGCTTCTGGAACTTATTTTCGTAAGGTATTTTTAGGCTGTTTAATAAGTGTTGAGAACCATAGACCCTTTTTTATAGAAGGATCTCACACCGTTGAGTAGCGAGGCAACGTAGCGCGTTCCCTGGTGGCGGATTGGGGTAAATCGCCGACCGCGACCTTATGCATCGCTGAGATGCAGGTGAATCCTAAGGGATGTACTCGATGTTTCTGCTGGTCCGATTTGACATGTATCTTCTGTACATGCGAGAACATGTTCACGCATGCGTGCGTGGTTGTGTTCTCGTTTCATACGGGTTGTATTCTACGAGTCAATTCTGTCAAAACCCTGTGATAAAGAAACTGAAAATTACATGGGCGGTAGATAGGAGTTGCCTTCAACAAATAATTTCATTGTTCACCCAGGAAGTTTGGTAAACTATCCGCCCAGCCTCCACGTTCAGGGGCTCACCAAGCTGTGCGTAGGTATTAAATGCCAGGCAGTAAAAAAAAAGGTATCTCAAGGCTATTTTAAGCTGTCTAAATCGAAGAACGAAGGTGACTGTTGTACTTAAAATGTGTGATCACTTGCATTCGAGTGCTCTGTAAAGGACCGGATTATGCAGGCAAGAGGGATAAGGAACCACACCATAGCACTGGCTGAGAGGAGAAGACGCTGCCCACTTAACGCCGTCTATGACACCGAAGAACATGCGACAATCGGCCACGTCGGCGTTCTCGTCATCACGAATTTGGCTATGGCCATCATTCATTCGAACAACTAACAACCCAAACCTAACATTTACGTTGAAGACACCTTGATCAATGCCGTCTCTGACAACCTCCGTCGTCTATGCACCAACGTCAAGCTATGACGAGCACGAATGCGTAGCGTGCTATGTAAACTTGGACAAGTTCTAGAGAAAGCAACACATTTTTTTAAGGTCATCATTGAAGACGTTAGCGTTAAGATATGGTCCAGAAGAGCAACATCATATTGGGATCCAATGATGCGAATGGAATAAGCAGTGAGTGTGAGCGAATGCTTGAGTTTACTAAGAGGAGTAAAACGATTCATGGTAAATCGCGATTCCAGAAGCCTCACTCCTAACGCTAGACGTGGAAGTTTCGCATTGGAGAGCATTTTAACGAAATACACCACATCTTAGCAAATCGAAGATTTTGCCTAACCGATATCGCTGTTGTCTCAAATAGAATTCCACACAGATTGAGACCATTACCTCCTTCGTGCAAAATTTCATTAATCGCAGAAAGGAGAAAAAGCGGTCAAATTCTTAAAAAAAAGAAGCTTGGAAACCACCAGAAACTGGAATTTCTTCAGTTAATAAATCGACTTTTGGGAAGATGCCATTCTTGATAGAATCGACGGGGAATGCGATCGGCTGCTTAAATATCTTCACGTTCGAGCTATGAAAGCTGGAAGTTCGGTAGTCATCAAGAGTTGTCTGCCTCCAGAAACACTCCAGCTGACATCTCAGCGTTGAATCGCACGAGCTGCAGGTAACCGCCAGCTCACGTACAAACTTAGAAAACAGTGTAGACAGGCGATAGAAGAAGATCTTAAAGAGAGAAGAGCAGCAGTTATAGTAATAGCTGCAGAGCCCAAGAAAGCATTCGCAAAGCCCACCGAGACTTCGCCAACTACAGAACCAAGATGGTTGCACTCCGACGCTCAGACAGAACAGTTACGGCGACCAGAAAGGCAATGGAAAAAAATCATTCGCAATTACTACTCGGATCTCTTTAATAGCCACGTCCTACTGTGTTCATACAAAAAAAAAGAAGATGGATATATCATCCCAGTGGTTGTCTCTTCCGAAATCCGACCCCCAGTCCTAATAAACACACTATCTCGGCTTTTCATACGTTGACCGTCAAAATGAAAGGATTCTATCTAGTGCAAAGCCATAATACTGCGTTAGTGCACACTAATTGTGATCTCAACGACATCGGCAACTACTGCCCAATCTGCTTGCTGTCTGTCGTCTGTAAACTCTTTACTGGAGCCGTCCTAAAGAGGATTGACAGAGCAATGGGTGAAAGGCAGCCATATCAGCAAGTACGACTTCGAAAAGGATTTGTTGTGAAGGACTACATGCACATGATAGCAAAATTCATTGAAGTGTCACGACAGTACAACTATCCGCTCTATCTCACTTTCATCGATTTGAAGTTGTCACGGCTTTCCTAGTCACTATATAAAGATGCTTAGTGGGCTGTATAAAAAAATTCAAGTCTAAAAATATCACCGTTCTACAACAATATTAGTATCAACTTTAACTTATTATTTACTGCCTATTCTTTTTTAACGGCAGTGTATGTATTGCGAAATATAACTTTAATGATGCTGAGATATTTGCAAAACTCCGGACCGCAGGTGTCTACGGTGGGGAACGGACGCGCTATTGTCCTTTCCGGGGAGTAGCGCGCTCACCACCACACCATGCGGGTCCTTCGTTTCGCCTGTCTCTCAGAAAAAAAAGACGGTGTAGTGAAGAGAATAATGAACACCCAACTTCCGCCTCATTTTTCTTCTGCTCCGCGATCCACCTTGTTTTAACATAGAAGTGTCGGAAACCATATCGCTATTCAAGCAGCATGAAAGGTCAATAAGCGTTATAGAACGTCCAGTAGAGAAGAAGATGCTAGGCGTATCCTGCACCTCGCTAGTGAGGGAAGGTTTCCGAAGCTCCGATCTACGTCAACGATTAAAAAATACTGTCGAAGACAAGGTGGACCGGACAACGTTATGCTTAACGACAACCGATAGACAAGAGCCGTTAGTGACTGAATTCCTCAAGATGTTAAACGCACTGTAGGGAAGACCACCCACTCGATGGTCAGAGTTTTCCGCGAAAACCCTATAAGAAAGATGTGGTGCTCAACGAGTCCCTGGAACGAGCAGAATCTACAAGGCTACTCTTACACTCGACTGGGAGAAACGAAAGATTTACTGGCGCCAGCTCTAGTCTTTCGTCGATCAACAATACGACAGGTTATACAGATGAATAGAGTTATGGCGTTTCGATTACCGTTCAGTCAGTGTTACGCGAATTCGCCTTCTTACAGGTATTGGAGCTGAAATTTGTGCTCAGATGAATGAGGATGTTGCATGGAAATACCTGAACGGTCCAATTCTTCGCGTCACTGGAGCAGATGTACCAATGCCATACGCGCAGCATCTTGAGGTGGAAGCACTCCCAAGCATTAACAATATTGTAGCGACATGTAAGAAGAGTCTCAACATATAGTGAGAAACTTTTTATGATACATAGACTATTTTCCGCCTAATAGAAGACACGCTATATTCCTGTATAGTATAAGAGACTATGTCAGCCACACATTTTACAGAGTACATTCCCCAGAATATAGCCAGTATGTTCACACACTCAAATTTCAGTTGTCGTTGTATAAAACTGCACAGATTGAGCTTTCTTCTGTAAGCTTCCTGTTTCTATTTGATGTATTTTCTCATGTGAATTGTGAAATAACTGATACAAACCTTTTGTAAAAGTCACCCGTTCTTTGTTCCTACAATATCAGCTTTCGGTCCTTGTGGCATTGTTAACTTTTATTTACTGCATACCACAATTTTTCACGGCAGTGTAACATGTGAAATACAACCACAATATTGCTGAGATATTTGCAAAACTTCGGACCGAAAATGTCTGCAGTGGGAATCGAACATGCTGTTGCCTTTCCGGGGGCTGACGCGTCCACCATACTATGCGGGTGCTTCGTTTCTCCTTTTAATACACAGTGCACTGCCGTGAAAACTATGCTAGACAGTAAATAAAAAGTTAACATTGTAATTTAGACTACACCCTTAGCTTAACTGTATTTAATGCCGATTTTGCTGTCCAGATCAACGGTGAGTGCTGATGGCAGTGGCAGATAGAAAACTATCTAATAGAAAGGCGAAACGAAGGACCCATGTGGTGTAGTGGTGAACTCGTTAGCTCCCGAAAAGGGTCATAGTGTATTAGTTACCCATCGCAGACACCTGGGGTCTGGAAGTTTGCAAATATCTCAGCGTCATTGTGGTCGATTGTCACATAATACCTCGCAGTAAAAAAATGCAGTAAGTAATAAATAAAAGGTTAACACCTGTCACGTGTCTTTAAAATTGCGCAATGAGAGCCTCAAATAACCAGTAAGGTTGACAATCCAGTTTGACATTCAAACACACAAAGGTAAGAGTAAAGCGCTTAATGTTAATACACTACATTTGATTATACCGGATATCGTTAGAGGTGACCGAATACCGATCTAACCTATTCAATGGATTGCGGTGACGTAGTGATGTATTAATTAAGCGCGGCTATCATTCCAGAGAATTCTGGTAGCAATTTTCCGACTTTGGAGGAGCGGAAAAATTAGTTGATCACAGGCGCCAGGTGGAGGCTCGAATGAAGAACGCGACGCGGTGAGCCACCTCAGATGACTTGACACGGTGTCACTACGAAGACACATCGTGAGGACAAATGGCTGTGAACCAACGACTTTTAAGAAGAAAATGGAACAGCTGAAATGTCTGGCAAATAAAAGTCAGCAACTTCATGTTATTTGAACAATTTTAAAAAGATACTGATTATTCAGTCTGAGGTTAAATTATGGTCGTTTTTGAAAAAATATCTATCAATCAACATTGCCTTTTTTTCGACATACATTATGCGACACGAAAATTTCAAGATACTTGCTAGGTTTCCAACTATGCAGTCTACAGTGATGTTCGTGTACTTGGCTAGACCGTAAGGGTCACTCTAGTACTTCGTGGATGTTGATCCAAATAGACGTGAAATCGTGGTCCCATTCATCAAATAACTCCAACAGGCATCAATGAACCTCAAAGACTCATTCACCCTAGTGACATGAGTAATATAATGGCTTTGTTAGTACCAATTCTTTTATTGCTTTTGACGAGAACGTAAGATAACATTCTCAACTCCTAGATAGCCTTCCACCTAGGAATAACAAACTACGTCTCAGCTTGGGTGAAACTGTTGAAGATAATATCGAGTATATTTATGGGAAGTGACATAAATAGACTAGACTTTAAATAAGTTTGGCAGAGAATTATTGTTCCCTCACATTTTTTAAAACATAAATGGAACAGTGTGCTTGTGTAATTTGATGACATTCGTCTGGCATTAGGGTTCAAAACGAACGTCAACGAAAATGAGGAGGAAACCAGCGAAAAGGATTGGTCGAATTGACTGCATTGCTCATCTGCTGAGTATCACCGTCTTTCACTTGTTTCCTTGAAAGCGAACAATTCGAAATTGATTTGCGACTAGAAAAAAAATGAAATCCTACCTACATCTTTGGATTATATTTTTATTGCCATGTCTGGGTGCATAAGCAGGAGCGGAGAGGTTTCTCAGGTTCGCCGCTGCATTTATGATCTGGTGCTGCCTTCAAAGTTTGTGAATCACAAAAAACGATACTGCCATGTTCTAGTGCGGCTATCTAGATTGATGTAAAGAAAGTTGCCATTTCTCTCGTTTTAGTGATAATTGTTGGTCGTTCCTTCGACACTTCAATGACTTAAAGGTACTTTAAAAGAAGCTCTTGAAGCAAAAATCTCATTGTTTTATCTATTGATAGTGGCCATTACTTCCATGATATATGCCCCCTATACGAGTCGCATCGTTGGTCTTTACCATTTGGTGAGGTATACCATTCCCGAAATATATGAGTTCTTATTCTTTTATAACTATAACTTTTTTCGTAAGTATTTATTAATGTTTATATACAATGGCAAGGTGAGAAACTGCGACAATAGTTATTACAAAACAAACAGAACTATGTAAAGTACAAGAGAAGTCACACACTGAATTTCAGTCGGGTGAACGGAATCGGAGGTTTGATTTTGTAGATCTCTGGCTAGTGAGATGTTTTGAGAAGACGATGAGTCTTTTTCTGCATTCAGTGTTGTCATCAGACCGATGACTTCGTCATAGCTTTCGAGGCTTTCGGACTGTTCTTCATCTTCCTCATCATCTATTTCGTTGGAAAAATTGATTTCCTCGAAGTTACTTGTTGTGAACACTTTGAGATCGTCGTCATTACGAAACTCGCTTGAGGTGACTGTTTTTTCGGTGGAAGTCGAGTAAATGGTACTCAGCTTCGGTGTCGTCCGGGTTGTAGTCGTCCGGATTCTAGTCGTCTGGGTTGGTTGCCGTACTGATGACCATGTATTTTTTGTGGTCGTCGTCCAGTTGCTGCTGGCTACGCTGGACGTGCTCATACGTTTCGACTTCTCTACAATTAAAAGTATTCCGAACGTTATTTGAGCAGATTTTGATTGAATGAAGCTAAACGGAAAGATATGCGGTATTTAACTTTTTGCTTTCTTTGTCCTGATATTTTTTATATGCTAGAGCAAAAGCTTGGGAATGCTTTCCACATTTTGTAGAATAATTCCCGATTACTTTTTTTTACCAAATATTTTTTTCTCTGATGTTTAATAAGATGTCTGAGCTCCTTACCAAGTGTAGGTAGCGGGTTCAGTTTCATCTGCTCCAATGTTGACGTTTTCATTAAACCAACGTCGAATGCATAGTCGGTATAAATAAGACATCGGCCAAAGCTTTTGTTGTCAGTATTCAGAGCAAACAGCCGCGTCACCGGTTGGGACACCTGTGAAGCTTATCTTCTACAGCGTGGAAGTGGACATTAATATCTTAACAAGTCCTCTGGCGACTATTTAACCAAACTATAATGATCTCTATTGATATTTACAAAGGGTTAAACTGTCCCCAAGTCAGCAAGCTACGAAAGTATTGTATTCCTTGAATGCGAAACAGCAGCCAGTTGGCTCTATACTCAATATGAGGTCAGAAGATTTTTAAAGACACCATTTCAAAGAGTCTAGAGTACTTCGAAGACTAATTATAAGTAGTAGCAGCCACAAATTCTGCCATCGATTATTCTTGATCAATCATTAGGAACAGTCTGTGAGGCACTACAAGAGCAAATCTCGAAAGAAGAGCTGAGCTTACTTCAAAATTTTATGAGTTCCCTAGAATATCGCTGAATGTGGGAAAGTGGTTTAAATACTTTAAAAGTTAAATATACTAAAAAGCACTATGAGTTCGTCATCTTCTAGGAAGTGAATGCTAAATACTGGCACGGAAACTCCTACCGATTTGTCCGTTTCTGTGTACATCAACACATTCTGGTCAGCAGACATACCATTAAGCCAAACACGATCACCTCTCGACGACGTGTTCAAATAGTGTGTCTTCAACGTGTTAGGCCTAGAATTTCCAACATAAAGCTGTCCTGTGAATCAGCTTATCACTAGCGCAAGCGCCTTATTCGCCCTTTACAAAACACCTGGCTTTCAGTAGGATTCGCAGTAAATGGACGTATTAACATTGAAGTAAAGTAAGAAAAGTACCACAGCTTATTTTTTTCTTGCGATATCTTCGGTGAAATGACGTCTAAGGATAAATTTGATATGAAGTTCTGCCTATTCCCAGGCTAAGATCTCAAAGTCATTAATCACTATCGCCAAAAAGAAAAAAAGTAAATGATATGAAGGGCAAGGACCTTCAAGAACTCATATTGAATACGCAGTACATTACGATAGGTCGTTCTTAACTTGGATACGATTACTATTTTCATTTTTTCATGAGTTGCATTTTCTCAGTAAAAAGCATGAAGGGCTAAGAGTTGGTCAATCCCTTCACGGAAGTAAAAAAAACGAAACTCGTGGCACTTTTTACCTAAACAACAGATCGTACGAACATTCATAGAGCAAATGACGTTCGAATCTATTACGAATATAGAGGAAATGCCGATGATTATCCAACATGACGACGTATTCACTCGCCAGCTCTGTACCAGTCCACACTTTGGTAGCTAAACGACATTCGATTACGAGTACTAGTAAATGCCTTCGGCTCATTCCAATTTGAAGTTATCAAGTTATTCAAATATACGTTTTGCATTGTTGTTCACGATGATCTTCTCAAGATGCCGTAGGTATCCATCTGCAGTGATTTGAAACTGATGTATCGTCCATAGCGCACCGGTGCTTTGAGAGTCGATGAAATAGAGAACATCCTGGAATTCATTTATATCTCGAATGATTATGTACTGGTAAGCGGTTTTCAGGTCTAGTCAGCCAATACTACAATTTCGAAGTTTTCTGGCAAAAAATTTTAGATTATAAGTGAAAATTAGCATACATTTTCACTTGCACTAACTTCTATCAACCCCACGGAGTCCACAATTAATAATAGTGTTATCATCTAAACCGAGAAAAAAATCGTCATCTCTACATTGGAGCACAGCTGATTCATGATAAGCCAGTGTCCAATTAACTTGTAGTAGGAACCCCTACTGATATGCAGGGGGCCCGCGCAATCAGTGAAGACGGGCCATACAAGTGTCCAGGTAACCAGATAAGTAATTGTGCAGATACTCTTACGAATCGCAATATCTTAACCATTCAGAACAGATCACTCTTAGTAAGTTTCGAAAAAAAAGTTTCAGTTGCCAAATGTAACAGTAGAGATCGCCGATCAATAGCTATCGACAATGTATTGTAGTAAAATGAAATCCAAGTTCAAGAAAATAACGTAAGAAGGAGTACTTACATTGAAAACAGAGTCCAAAAACGACAAATCAGGTTCTAATCGAAACATCTGCGGAGAGGAGTGGGAGCAAGAAGCATATGGTAGCGATGATAGTAGTGAATAGCTAAAATGCATTGAAACAGTTGTCAGTCAACAACGATTGCAGCATTACTAAACCGACTATCAGGAAGTTGCTTTAAGTCATTTAACACAAGAACAAGTTTAGCAGAAATACGGTAAAGTAGGTGAAAGCAAAAAGTGGTGAAACCATTGTTGTAGGGTACCTAAGTATCATACACTTCGGTGGGCCATTGAATATATTTCGTCATTCGATCAAAAGCCACCTGCAAACAGAATAAACCAGTTGGTGAATTCGTCCCTACCCTGTCTGAGGTTTTCCGTTCCCATCAAAAGCACATAATGAGTGCTGATTTTCTTAGAATATGTAATTGTGTCTACATATTTATCTGTTTATTTATTTATCTATATAACCCAATTTAGATATAGTGCTGACCCCCAAAGCTCCTTTGATCGTGTTTGTTGTCTCGTGTCCGTTTTCAACAAAACATTTTGGATTTGCGTGTGGGGCTCGGTTGCTAGTTGAGTACTTTGTCTTCTTTAAGAATTTCCCCGAACTTTGATTGAACCAATTTCTGGGATATCTCTGCTGGGGGTGTTCTCAGTTTTTCACTATAGGCACTCGCTGACACTAGTGGATTGGAGAAGGACAGGTTCGAATCAGCGACTACCCTTATACTTCATAACGTCTCTCGTCACTGAGGTTTATATCTTTTTAGATGATGCATTGCGAGAGAAATATAGCTAGAGCATGAAGAAAGGCTGCTATTTAGATGGCATGGCAAGTTAGAGAAGGCAATTCCAGGCAAGATGCCATTTGGAAAGTTGGGGTAAGAAGCACAGGAAAAAGCGTATAAAACAGATTGCACCCACTGACTTCTCAGCGTACGAAACACTATAGAGGTTCCTACCTTTAATGAACATTGAAGTCGGACTTAAATTCGACTTATATAAGTCAGAGAGAGTTAAGTGTCGACTAATATAAGTCAGGGAACCCTTAGAATCTAGAATAATTACAAAATAATAAAATGGACGACTTCAACGCACCGCCTAAGCTTATTCGATCTTTGCCATCTCACGATAACAAGAGCAGCAACAATGATAACAGCAATAACAGTCAATAGAATTCTTAAGTTACCGATTCTTAATCGCTACCTGAATAGATGATCACCGAATAGCATCTCGGTCGGTGGAATCTGCACGTCGAGTGTGCACATTCGATTTCCGGCTTGTTTTGTTAACAGCAGCAATGAATTGTGAGACTTCAAATAGAATGTCTAATTTAATAATTTTAACTGATTTTTTAATTTAAACTGATGAAATGGAAAACCAAGAGCTTCTGGTTCGTAGAGGGATTCTATACTGAGTTTAGCTTCACAGAGATCGTGGTGGTTGGAACAATATTCCGACTTTGTTTAACTTTTTATTCACTCCCTTTTTCTTTTTATGACAGGGTATTATGTGAAATACAACCGCAAGGATGATGAGATATGAGCAAAACTCGGAACCCCAGTTAAGTTTCAAATCTGCGATTACCCTTTCCGTGAGCTCATCTACTAACCACGCCACCAACCGAGGCCTTTGCTTTGCCTTTCTCTCATCCACTTTGCTACCGGTGCTATCAGCTATCACCTGTAAACAGGGACAGCGCGAAGAGTGGAAATCGGCGTTGAACCTAATTAAGCTGAAGCCGCAGCCAATCACAATGTTCACAATGTCTTAACTATTTACTGAGTGATAGCCGATAGCACCCATAGAGTAAAAGCATGGCTAAGGTATAAGCAAAACAAGGGCCTCGGTTACAGTAATGGATAACAGGTGATCTCCTGGAAAGGGTTGCAGCCGGCGTGAAATGCATCTGAGGTTCCGAGTTTTTTGTCATACCTCAGTATCCTTGCAGTTGTATTCCAGAGTGTGTCTCTTATTATTGATTTGGACAACGCCTACAAGTAGAACTTCTTGGAAAGAAAAACTGTCTCCATTTTCCAAATTTTTCGTTATATGAAAGTGACTGCGAAAGCTTCGTCATAGGAGCCCAGAAAAGATTATTCCAAGCACAAAACTTTGAGAATGATCGAATTTTCGCGATAAATGACTTTTCTGCTGAAGCTTTTCATCGTTTTCTTCTTATTGTCGAAAAACCTCGCGTAAATTGAATTTTCTTCGAAGTTGAACTCAAGCCGTCAGCACTACAAATCCAAGAATGTCTCTCGTATGAGCTGCATAAAGGCCTTTTCTAGAAAGTTCCTTAGAGTGAGGAGATTTTGAGAGAACGAACATATGAGCTTATAAACGATGCTCAGCTCAGATGCAAATTATAGCATTCAACGATTCAACAAACCTCCCTACCTTAAGGTGAAGTTGTACTAAATTCGAAAAACAGTAGGAATTGTGGATATTAACGTTCATCGTTGACAGTAACGGCAATTGCGATGGACGAATAAAGAATATTTGGCAGTCCTGGAAAGAGAGAAGCCTACTACCACCAGTAAGATTTCCACCGTATTGATTCGGACAGAATTCGAAATAATTTCACAGAAAAATAAACAAGACAAGGAAAAGCTCAGTTGTTTTTCAGGACATGCAACAATTGGGTTAAATTTCCTTGTATTTGCAAAAAAAACCATCCCTTTGTATACATTTATGAAAGTAAGAATGTCATACCAAAATGGGTTCAAAGAACGAAGAAGGGTGAAAATCGACAGTTTCTTTTCTGTAATAATTCAAAGTGCTCATATAAAAAAATTTTCGTGAGCCTTCATATATTACATGTCTCCGGCATCTGAGTGATATATTTCTCTGCGGAGTTTTAAAAACTCTTTTGAAATCGCTCTTCTCTGCCAGCCATTTCGTTTTCTTTCTAATCTTGATGTTGGAAAAAATAAAGCCGTGTAAAGCATTGCTTTTTGTTAAATGGATTGTCCAATGACCGACTAATATGAATCAATTTGCCTTCCACTTCTTTGCCAATATTCCTGAATGCCGGTCGATTTGATGCCTTCGGTCTTCAAAGGAAACGGTCACACGACCTTGTGGATTAGAAATCTGTTTGCTAATCTACTAAGACGTATTCAAGAATTATGCCAACAGAAGACACTTTAGATAGGGTACTTACTTATTTGGCTACCTAGAAATTATGCTGCATAAAATTAACATTATACTTGGATACATGAACACTTAGACAGCCCGCCTTCAATAGTTATGCGGTCTGCAGCATATTCTCTGTTTCTCGGAGTTCTGCTGGATTAGCCATGGTATTTCTCTGCAGTCCCGACGTCAACCTGGCTAAAGTCTGTCCCAGCTCGTCACCACCACAGGCAGTGGGTCAAAGGAAGATTTGCCATCATGCGACTAGTTTGATACTAGCACGGTGGTGGATCCTGGTATTGGTTTGCTCTTAGCTGGGTTTCCTGACCGAAACGCCGGACTCCTTCTCAGCATGGAGAGCCCCTCGCTGTACATCGCAGCCCGACACCCAGGAACACCTCTTAACCACGATGAGGCGCTAAACCTTTGGGAGAAATTAACATTATGGTATCTCGAAAATCTGAATTACGCACTGGAATGGAATTATACAAGAAGGATTCGTGTAACGCAATTATCACACATGCTAAGAAGTAGTTCACTATTTTATTAGGAGGTCACTACCTAGAAAGCCCCGATTCCGATACCAGAAAAAAAACTGTCCAAGCTTTGGAACTCTAGTAAATGGGACGATCCGGCTATTCAAGGGCTTATGTTCATAAATTGTCGCTTTCAAAATTCACTCCTTAAACAAAATTTAGTTGTAACAAAAGCCTGGGTTCATTGCCGACAATCTCGGCCCCCCAGATCAATCCCGTGACAGGTGATTGCTGATGGCGGGGATCGATAGAACTAGCTGAGAGAGGCGAAACGAAGGACCGGTATGGTGTGGTGGTAACGCGTTACTCCCTGGAAAGGACAATAGCGCGTTCGTTCCCCACCGAAGACACCTTCGGTCCGTAGTTTTGCAAATATTTCAACATCATAAAATTTAGTTGTTTTAACATGACATAAGCAAATCTGAAATGAGCCGTGCTGAATGAAGATGAAATTCCAGCCATAAATCTTTTTCCGCCTCATAATGTCTTTAGAAGAACCCATAATCCCTGCTAGAGGTAAATCATACAAAAATCATTCCTCAGAAGTGTTGCGAAATATACGAAGAGAGGCGAAGCCCTTTAAGACCAAATAACGTCATGGTTGACTGCTTTTTAGCTGGAAGCGGCAAACTGCACGCATTTCTCGCAAATCACAGTGGAGGAAAAGGATTTCATCTCGCGCGTCGTTATCCTAACAACGAAAACTTGCCGAAGGATGCTTCGTAACTTCAACACTGTCCTCTCCTTGAGTGAGTTCTACAAAGTGTTCGCGTTGATTATCATATCCCGAAAGCAAGCTATAACTAAAGATTTTGCTTCTTGTGTTACACCCGAAGAGCAGGTAGGAGTTTTTCGAGAGTACGAACCTCCTCTTGTTTGAACCATCGTCAACTGCGAAAAAAGCATTCGAAAGCATCAAAGCGAACGTCGTCCTTTCAGCGCTAATCGAGCAAGGAGTGGACCTCTCCAACATAAAACTTTATTTGACTGCCTTCCCAAATGCTCCGCAACAATTCCACCTCCTCTGCAAAAGATCATAACCGATGACGAAAACCCTATCAAGGCCTCGTTTCTTCCGATAAAATCAGCACCTTCCTAGGACTAATGGTGAAGATGAGAATGACGTTTAAATAGTTCAATGAAGAACGAGAAGGAATAGGGCTGCCAATAAATCGAGCTAAAGATGTATGAAAAACTCGTGGTGCAATGGAAAACGAAACAAGATGGATGGCTGTTTTATAACGAGGATCTTGTCACATCTTATACGTTTCTAGGGCATCCAATGATCAAGAAAATGCACATGCCATGTTCGCTTCTCTCAGATAAGCAAATAAATGAACTACCCAAAACCTTGCACTTACTCTTTGGGACCCGCGGTCCTCTCAACAATTTCTTTTGCAGAAGAGACGTGGCTTTACACTTTTACCACGTCGAAGATTCTGTGCACTTTCTGTAGATCGCTGTCATGGAATGTAATCGGCATTTACAACATTAAGCGAAGCAATGCAGTTCAAACCTTTGAAAACATCTCATCATCGAGATCATGTGAATACGCAACTTCACCGAATGCAATGTTCGGATGGATTTGTCGCAAGATGAAAACAGTTCAAGACGGACGAAGATAAGGAGTGTGCACTGAGATTCAGAGAGGACGTGCTCGTCTTCCGGGGTGAATGCCAACGTGATGAGTGGACGCGTCTCTGTCCAAGTCACCCACCTGTATTTGTAGACCTAAAACGTTTAAGGATATTCCGAGACGTCAACATGCTTAAAGCTGTCATCAACGATGATCGTGAAGAAGAAGAACAAAACTGAAGAAAACATGATGACAGCATACGACTCGTAAGTACGAGCTATCAATGAATCTGTGTAACTCAGCTGCTTCAATGAAGAATGAACATGTATTTAATGCTGCTGAGCTTACGCAAGGTTGATAAATAGATTTATTATCGGCTAACGTCTCGACGTTTTCGTCTTCATCGGAGCCGATGATCCGTGTCAGTGGTCCATAGAATGAGGAAACTTTTCTTTATCAACACCATATGAGCTTAATTACTTGTTACCTAACTTTTTGGTCCTCACTGTGTATCCATTAATGCCTCGCCTCCATAACCCTCCCTGTCCTTTTTATGGACATTTTTCATTTAATAATGAATTGATAGGAAACGAAAATTGGAAGTTTGTTGCTTGAATCTGCACTTGGAATGCGACATGTATTTGATAAATTTCATTTGATTTATTAAATGTCTATTTTAAAATGTGGGTTTTTAAGGTAATATGAAGTTATTACATAGAAATACAGGCCGAAGTACCTGTGTTAACCCGTAAATAATGAAGTCTTCGGTTTCGTTGCCTGCTATGTTGCGGAAATGTCGCGAGAGACAAACTTCAGCCAGTGCTGTCATGAAAGTCGTGACGGCGTTCCAGAGCAGAACAGTACGCCACCACCGACCACAACCCCGACGCCATATGCTTTAAGAAGAACGTCATTCACGTAGTTTAACCAAAAACAATACCACTGAAAGTAGTTGCATTATTTTTTAGGTTTGCATTCCTAGTTTTAGAAGTGCACATAAAGCACATCCTTGAAAGCCCACTATAATTTTCATTGGTAAGCCCACCACTATGTGGTATCAATAGAACTTTTTTCCCAACTTATGTTATTATTATTTTTCATTATATATTTTTTATTGTGTATTTTGAATTATTAGCCTTTAATATAATTAGCTATAATGGAAGGATAAAAGTATAAACCTCTCGGTGTTGATCAATAACTGAGGGATGCGCCATGCATTCGACTTCATTAAGAATCGTTGGAAGTGATTGAAGGCGTATCTGGGCTTTATAATGACTCGTGGTGGCCTACCGATGTATCGAGTCAATGCTGCTATCATCCCAGACAAGTCTGGTACCATTTTGCCGACCCCGGAGGGATGGAAGGCTTGGTGGGCCATGGGCACGGGGATCGATTCCACATGTGTTTTGCAGGGCGCCTCCAACTACTGCGCCACACGCGCCTCACTAACTATAATATAACTATAATATCGCAGTAAATCCCGAAATTATTTTTTTAAAATGACTGAAAAATGTGTTTAATAAGGACCATTTACAACAGGAAGTTTTGATGTCATGACTCTGTGAAGTCTGTAGAGATATCTTCGGATTTGTTAAATCACTATCAGTATGAGAGTTATAGATATGAAATAAACACTCTATCACCTAGTCATCGTCGCACGGCTATGTTCGTAAGCAGAACGGCTGCTTGCGGGAAGACAATCAGCATTGGAACGGCAATGCGTCTGCAACGTCAACATATTTTACTAAACATTACCAGCTCCATTCAACAATGTAGTTTATCATTAGAAAATAAACAAATAAGACGCTTTGGGGCGAAATAGGCTTGAGACAGAGACTGCAAAACAGATACTATGGATATCATATAAACTTGAACAAACATCAACATTTCGCAAATGAGAAAAAACATGTGATCTGATATAACAAAAAAGATGCATGCAGCTGAGAAGTTAGAAATGCCATGTGGTGCCCATAGTCAGAGGTTCAAACTCGAGCAGCCGGATAAGCAAGCGCATCCTTCTTCCGGACTCAGCAAATTGGTAGTAGATTTGTCTGAATGAACATAAGCACTTACTTACTACATGAGCATGTCAGTTCCTACAAGTCATGTATGGATCATATGAGCATTTACCCGAATCTATGACGTATCTCTTAGGGATGTATCAACGCCGACCACTTTTCTATCAGCAAAAATTCGAGAATAACGGCATTTGTTAGAAAAACCTACAAAATAAAGGTACGTAATGTGGCAGGTAGAAATGAGGACATACCCGAGAGATCGAGCAACTGGAAACACGATCTATTGAGCCGACGATAACGAGCATGAAAATGGAGAATGCTGACCCATAAAGCCAGACAAGATTATGAAGAAAAGATTTCATAAGCGGGATAAAATTTGGAATCAAATAAATAAAACGAAATCAAATAACCAATTTACAATGACCAAACTTGGGACGCAGTTGCAGCTCGTGGCTTAAGATCCCTACTAAGTGGTTCTTTGCTCATTTAGGATTAGGAATTGCTAACTTGGAGACACGTATCATGACGACTGTACAAAAAGAAATGGCTAGCGCAAGAGAATGGGATCACATCCGGATTAGAAAAAAGAAGCAAGATTTTCTCTTGATTAATGCGCTGTTTATAAACAAGGAAAGAGAACCGAGCAGAGAAAAAAAAACAACAAATTATTGGTAAACGCTGAGGTTCTTAGAAAGTTGGTGCTAAGAATTGCTTACGGTGTTCAAGTGATTATAGAAGTGTTTCAACAGATGATGGGCTGACCCAAACGCAATACGTTAAACAAATCGGCAACTGTGGAAATCAAGAGAGTACTAATTCGTTGGTAAAGTTTTTTAGCATAAAAAGCCTTAGGCAGGCTAGTTCTAATAGTTTAATTTGAGAAATGTGATTTTAATAAGGGAAAGTTTTAGAGGCGCATGACAAATATGAGCAATCGATTTAAATCGATAGTGGTTCATTCCACTTGTCGAGCACAGAGAAAGGTCATGTGAATCATTTGATACGCATTTAGCTTCTTGACGTGTTCCAAAGCTTCTTCTTTACTCAACTATTCAATAACAAGTTGTCGATTTTTATACAAGATTTCCAATTTTAGTCGAGCGTCACAATGAAATTAAAGAACAGGTCGTTTTTGGTAAAGAGGAGGGCAGCGTGGCTTTCATAGCGGCGAACTTTTCGCCTCCCACTCATTTTTTCCGCTTTCCTTTTGTCAAGTCCGTGTATTCTGAGCCGAGCGCTCTGTAACTGTTTGTTTCACTTAAACTAGCGCCATACACAAAGTTAGTTGACGTTTTGCGCGTGTCTACAGAAACGGCTTAAAAGGCTCATCATCGGTGCTAGCGGCCCAGGCCGTAGTCGACCGTCTTCAAAAACCTCATCTTTACCACACAGTTATGCAAAGTAAAGTTGTAAGATGCAATCGAAGACGGCTGCACCGAGGGCAAATCCTATGTTTAACGTGCAGCCATTTCTCGTAGCTTCACGTCTATGCTTGAATATGTGTAAAAACCAGTCAAAACATTCCAGCATCCTTATTGTAGTAACCTAAATTGAGCATAAGATAAAACAAGTAAATAGCAGACATGAAGATGACAATGAATATTAGTGTTCCAAAATGCCTTATAACCTATATGCCATATGTGTGTATTATCTATTTTGCAATGAAGGCATCGCGTAAATACAAGAGAGCGTCCTGTCTCACTTTCATCGATTAGAAGAAAGCTTTCTAGAAGAATGACTAAGTTGAGGTAGAAGTAACCATGGAATCTCTAGACAGCTAGGGCGTTCTACTTAGCGTACGAAGATTTTTCCTGAGCTAGATAAAAAATTTCACAATTTAAATATCACCATTCTACAACAATATTAACGTCTACGTCAAAAGAGTGGCAAGGCAAGGCGATACCATCTCCACAAAACTATTTGCCGCCACATTCGAGAAGTCATATGAATACCGGAATGAGACAACATGGGAGAGAAGATGGGTGGTCGGCAGTTACACCATCTTGGCTTTGTTGAACACGTCGTTCCTACAACACCAGGCATTAGTCGGGCGAAATTAATACTTTCCGACTTTGGTAACGTCTCTGGAAAAATGTGTCTTCGACTAAATCTCGCAATAACGATGTTCATGAGGAACGGATTGGTTACGTATGTCCTATTCACGCTCAACAGTAAGAATGTCATCGATCGCTCCAGCTACATCTATTTAGTTCGCGAAATCAGCATGACAAACGGCTTAGGTCCAGAGTTGAGCAAGAAGTAGCGAGTGGCTTGGGGAGGCTTTAAGAGAATCGGAGCTGCAGTGAAGAAAATAAAGAGCAACCGACTGTGCGCCTACTTTTTCTACTCAGCGATTCTTCTTGCTTTAAGGACACGTCGGAAATCTGATTGTTAGGTAAAGCAGGATGACCGACTACCCATCGTTATCGAAAGCGCAGTCCAGAGGACGATCCTAGGAGTATCCCGCACCACGCAAGTGAAGGAAGAGATCTGAGATTTCGACCTATGTCAACGATAAATAACCAAAGATACCGTTCTACACTCCTAATTGTCGAAGACTAGGTGAGCAGGCAGGACACCTAATGCGTATGAACGACAACCGATGAACAATAGCCGTTAACGACTGAATTCCTCGGAATGTCAAGCATATAGAAGGGAGATCACTACGTTATGGTTAGAATTCTTCACGAAGACTTTAGAAGAAAAATGTGATTCTCAACGAATCCGTAGAGCAGCTAAAACCTCCTGGGCTGCTCTTGTACGCGACAACGAGAAATGGGCCACTTACCGGTGCACACGCGTGTCACTTGGCGGGCAACAGGACGATAGGTGACATACATGATAGAGGCAATCCTCCCACTGAACATCAAATGACTCAGCTGGACACCAGCATAGAAGTAGCTCAATAATATTTGATAGCTGGACGGAACTCGATTGATTGCATCCTTTTTTTCCTTTAGTGTCTTCATCAAGAATTCTTTTCGTCATGTCAACAGACTTCCTGCTGGGCGCTTCATGTATCATTGTATCCTGTCGCTAACAGTTTTTCTCGCCCACTGGCTTTATGAAGGACCGCGTTCCATGTCCACTTGTTTTTCGACGTATTGACGTAAAAAAGCAACATCTCCAACCGCTGATCGTCGGTATAGGTAGGAATTTCGAACCTACTTCTCTCACTTGAGTTACATGCGATACTACCACAATCTCGTTATTGCACGTTAAGTGATTTCTCATTTCGCTTACGTAATGACCAAATTTCAGACACCTATGTTGAGGCAGGAAGAATTGCAACGTAAGTGTGAGAACAGAGCTTGTTGCAATTTGCCCTCTTTTTAAAGCCTCGAAGCTCTTGAAAGGTTTCTGCCGTTTGCTTTCCAGTTTTTAGATCTCTAGTTATGTCGTGCATCATGTTCACTTTTACGCCCAGACAAAAGACACACAGCCATAGCACTCAAATAAATCTACTCCATTTATCGTGAATAGGCACCAAAAAATATGTCCGTTTCTCGTCAACATCGTCTTTTGAGATATCGAAGGCCACTCTTTCCACAAACGCTATCGAAGCCAGTCAGCAGTGGTTCTATTTGGCTAATTCATGGTGTTATAAGAACGACGATATTAGAGAGCGAAAATAATGTTGCTATACCTCAGAGGAAATGAATACCTTAATTTGCATCTGTTACGGGATCCCAGAGGGTAAGTGGCGCAGTCGTGGTGATACCGTTCATTACGTCGGTGGCTCAACTTACCCAAATGGTGTTTCGAACCAGACCGGTGTCACTAAGCCTCTCATTCCTCTGAAGTCTGGAAACTGGTACGAGACTTGTATGGGATGAACTTACTCCCTTTAATCCACATCGGGACGCCATAGCACGGCTATCCCAACATTAAGAAGACAGTCATCTCAACATTCGTGACGGAGACGAAAAAAATTCCCAACCAACAGTGTGGAGGTCTCATGTAAAAAGTCCGAATACCATCGTGGATGGTAGATCCGAGGAAAAAGGGTCAAGTGCAAGAAGCGCTGGGATCCACATAGTGTGACATATCTGATGTCAGAAATTATAGCAATAAAAAATAGCTATAGTATGCCCCAATGGATATGTAGACGCTTTCTGTTAAATAAAAGATGTTTTCAGAAGTTTTAAAAATGCAAAGTAGATATTCTCTTTAAAAAAAATCTGAAAAGACATTGAAACTGCGATAAGCTTTGGTAATCAAGAAAATGTGGATAAGTGGATCTTATAGATGTCAGTAGAATAGAAGGAAAAGCGGAGACTTTTCTGATGTTTATCAATTTGGCACTTTTAAGGAAGGTATTTAGAGCGATTATATCGGCAGGACTGGCACAGATGGATAACATCGCAAATGCTGGCTTCAAGATCAGTAGATGTTCTTCTTGACAGCAATGGAGTCTTCGTAGTGATAGCATAGATCTTGTAAAAAAATGGTTGTCATGTAATATGCACTGATCGAGTTTTGCTTAAAGAGGAGGTAGTGCGGAGGAAAGGGAGAGGCTCAGATATTTGCAACCGGACCGCAGGTGTCTGAGGTGGAAATTTAGCACACTATTACCCTTTTGACAGAAAGGCGAAACGAAGGACCCGTATGGTGTGGTGGTGAATTCGATAACCCCTGGAGAAGGTAATAGAGTGTTCTATTCCCACCGCAGACACATGCGGTCCGGAGTTTTGCAAATATCTTAGCATTATTGTGGTTGTATTACATAATACCATGTCGTGAGAAATTTTAGTAGGCAATGAATAAAAAAGCGTGCCATTGGGAAACGGTTTTCTTAGGTTGTAGACGAGTAGACGAAGAATAGCCCTAATTTTAGATAAGGTCAATAGAGCAAAGCGAGCCAATAACACAAATAAAACTGATTGTTGGCCGTTAATCTCACGGGGCCAGCCGGCACTCGCCTGAGGACCTCGGTCTCTGACGTCAATGGCCCCGACGATGGCAATGCCGATCGGCGAAGAACGCAAAAGAAGGGCGAGCGGAATGCGGAGCTCGTCGTGAGCGATTTGAATGCATGCGGCTTTTCAATAGGCACACCATTAGTCACTTCGTCAGGATTTCGGCAAAATCCGGAGAATCTCCGTTGTCACGACGACGACAAATTCACAACCAAAGATCCTCACCGTTTTCCTTTATCGCGGCTTGTGGTCACTGATCAGAGTTTATTAGAGACTGTCGTTTTTTCTGGAAAGCTTGCCGATATTCCACTCGGATCCATTTCCGATTTCTCCAATTTCATGTTCCCAAAAACGCACCATAGCGCACTGTCTTTTTTATGCTGTTCGTTATTCATTGTTTTATTTCTTATAACACTCTGTTCGAACGAGAAATACACTACCGTGAAGAAACTTGGGGAAATTTAGAAATGTTTTCAATGTGTTGTTTACGCAGAGCCACCTTGGTCACAAAAAATGGCTTGTACAGCTCTCGACGTAATCTGCCCAGCGGTAGGGAATTGGAAGGAGTTTTTTTACCGACAAATTAATCACAATCCTTTTTTTGTTAATTTCACTTTCCCGCGCCAATTTTTGAAATGGCTACTTTTTAGAGGCCTTAAATCCGTCATCTATTGTCATTTCTTCGAAAGCTCTTGAAAATCTCAGAAAGCTGCCACTTATAGCATCAATTTTTTGGCAAATAGGGAAAATGATTTAGCTTCAGAGAAGCTTAAAATGATCGAATAGAATGTTCAGTCGGTGTAGACGAAAAGAGGAGTGCTGAACTCTTTTTCATGTTAACTCCTTGCCACTAAACTCTTTTAAGGGAAACTTTAAAACAACTACTTAGAGGTATCCATTACCATTAAACGTTTTCATTCCTAAACTTAGCCTTTCAGAGCTATTTATTCTTGTTTCCAGCTGTTTTAGTACACGTTTAGACGTTTACTACACCACACCGAAATAATGGGTTGGCTGAGCAAAGTCGGAATCGCTCAGAACTCACTTGATGAAAAGCGAATATGCTATAGAAAACGTATATATGGGTGTAAAATGTTTCCTTTAGTATGAAATCTACAGAAAGAAGGTGAAGTATGCCACAAGGAAGCAACTGTTTATAAAATGACAAACACGAAAAAGCAAACTACATAAGAAAACGTCCATAGAAAAAACCTGTTGAATTATTTGTACTTGGCCACCTTCTGTTAATTTGTCGTCGACATTTTGGACTACAAAATAGAAGAAAGAAACAAAAAAGGTGTAGTAAATTTATTGGTTCTTTCTCCAAAGCTCTCGGCGTTGATCAGTCTCTGAGAGATGCGCCATGCATTCGGCTTAATTAAGCATCGTTTGGAGGTGATTGAAGGTGGCCTACCGATGTATCGAGCCAGTGCTGCTATCCTAGCAGACAAGTGTGGTACCAATTTGCCGAACCCGTGAATTCCACGTGTGTGTTGCAGAGCGCCCCCGACCAATGCGCCATAGGCACCCTTTTTATTGGCATTTTTACAAAGTTTGAAAACTAAAACGTTGTACTCGAGTGGTACACTTCAGTTTTTTGGAAAAATAATCCTGTACTCACAGTGCAGATTAAACTCGTCATGACTTCTAGCATTACCAAAACGCAAAAAAAAATTCTTCAGGAAAAGGCGAATGCCAGGAATAGCGGATGTCGTACTTACTCCATCGCTATTTCCCTTTCGAATAGGGAGGATCGAGAAACGTAAAACAGAAATCTTCGCCGAGAACGCTTCCCATAAAACACTACTCAGGCGAAGAAAAATGTTTGTAAGTGGCCGTAAATGATGAGAAGAAAACCCAAACAGAGTATACTGTCGTATCATGATTGTTCTTTATTGACAATGCTGTAATGATAATGAATAATTTTGGCGAGGAATGTTTAGAATGGAGAATTGTGCAGCTCTCAACAACCCACATGGCAGTGTCAATGAAATCGTCATGGTAGACCGACTGTTAAAAGATACGATTACAAAGCATTCTTTTTGAAATAATAAGCTCCAATGAGTAAAATATAGAAAATTACAGATTATAAAAGGAAAAGGTGTAAAAAAAAATGAGTACGAAATTAATTTGGGGGGCAATAAAAGCGCATTGGTTTGACCCTCCCGCCTGGGTCAACCTGGTCATCCTTTTGGTATCAGGAAATTTATATCAGACTTGTCTAAAAAAAACCTTTTTCTGATCAACATTATTTGTGATGAAGACCTAGGGAAAGCTCTGGTACGGTTATTTCGGCGTTTTGGGAAAAAAGCTTACTCGGTTAGCAATTAAATACATTCACAAAAAGCGCCAAAATATTCAAGCAGCAGCCGAATCCACATGCAAATCCATAAACGTTCAAGGATAATGTACGCGAGTGAACTGAATGAAAGACGAACTGAAATTCGGGCGACATGTGATGTCTGATTATCTGGAAAACAATGATGAACAACGAGGTGAAAAAAAAATATCATGATCATGGAAAGAACTAGGGTACATTAATAAATATTCTTCGTAAATAACCACTTGAAAAATCATTAACAAAATAAAATCTTAAAATATCAGAGAATTTGTGATTTTTTGTTGCGTGCAGACACTAGCTAAGGTGGAAGTAAGGGGAAGGAAAGGAGAGAAACCAATGCGGACGTTTGTGATCATGTCAAAGAGAAATGATGGATTGGTGTCAGAGCACGGAAGGATGCACCCAAATGAGCCTCGTCGCGGTAAACTGCCAGATCCCGAAACCGGAAACTTTTTCTTTGCAGCAAAACATCTTTGGTAAAAGAAAATTCTAGACGACACAGTGCTAACAAAAGAACACTAAGAAATTCTTTAGGATTAACAAAAAGACCTTCGGTGAATGGATGGAAAATTGCAGAATACTAAAATTTCGAGAGGGTGTTTGTTAATGACTGCTAACTTTGACAAGACAGTGTGTGTTCAAGTCCAAAAGGGACAAGTTCGTTTAGCGATTTAAAGAATGATGTATTGTTCTCGTACGGCGAGTATTTTCCAAAAGATTTTCAAACGCGACAACAGCAAAACCTGAAGATTGACTTCTGTGGATGGGGGGACGCAAGAATATTCGGAAATTCCTCGCTACGTATGTAAGTAGCTACTGCTAAATTAAGGAAGAATAGCATTACCTTTGCCTCATATTCACTTCCGTCTCACTTTTCACTTCTTTTTTAAGGTCCAGGGAAACAGAAGCTAGTGGTAATTTTTTAAAGGCTAACTGCTAGATTTTAATAGGAAGACCACTACATCTGTTGTGCACGCTGAACCTCTCCTAATGTTGAACGAGTCCTCAGGAGAAGTGAAGTCACTGTTGAAGTCAAAACATTAGTAGTCAATATAGAACAGTAAACTACTGGAAAGAAGGAGATTACATTTGTTCGATTACGGTTAGCAGTGATGGACTGAACTACTGGACTTTCGAGGATTTAGGATAGAAAGTTCGGGGTACATCAGTCCGTGAGCACCATACATTCGGCTTCATCAAGCATCCAAGGTGCGTTAGAGGTGAGTGAATGCATATCTGGTGCGCGCAATTTATGGTGGCCAAGCGATGTATCAAGTCAGCGCTGCTATCCTCCCTGAGTCTGACACCAATTTGCAGATCCCAAAGGAATGAATGGCTTGGGAAGAAAGCAGAATGGGTTAGAGGCACGGGATGTGTGTATTGCAGAGCATCTCTAACTGGTGTGCTGCACGCACCATTCTGGAATTCAGTTCAGGTATAATTTCATAACGTGACAATCTATGTGTAACGTGAAATTCTGGTTGAACATGAGAGCCTTCTAGACTTAAAGCAGGCAAGTAGTCTTTTGGAACTATTAATACAATATTTGGCGCAGTGAGCGGAGGCGTCCCGCAATACACATGGGATCGATCTCCGCGCTCCTGGTTCACCTGGCGCGCCATCCTCTCCAAGGTCGGCGAATTGGCATTAGACTTGTCTGGGAGGATAGCAGCACAAGCCCGATACATCGGTAGGCCACCGTGAGTCATTGTAAAGGACAGATATGCTTGCAGCCTTCTCCAAACGATGCTTAATGAAGTCGAATGCATGGCGTATCCCCCCAGGGATAGATCAACGCCGAGAGCTTTATCCATTTTAGCTTTTAATATAAAATTCTAAAAAGAAATGAAAAAAATAGTGAAGATGATTTCCATAGGAAAATCTATGGAGCGTGACTGCACTAATTAGTGCTTAGTCATTGTTTAATTGAGATAATACAAAAAAAAGACTGTCGGAAATGCAATAGTTAAACATGCCATACGACACAGCTACGATCACGGATTCAACCTTGCATCAGCTCGAACAAGTCCGTCAACAGTCCTGCACTGATAAATTGAGGCTAGACTTGCCTGTCTAGAAGGAGCTCCCTTAGATCGATAAAGGTGACTGCTTATGGTGAACTAATGAGAACATTCTAGTACGGCCAATGTTTTATTTCAGCGAGAGTCAACTGGACCAGCATTCAACGAAGTTGATAAAGGAGACAAAAAGTTCTCAATTGGCAGCCGAATCGACACGCCATTCCGAAAAGCATTGAAGACGACGGATGCAGCGGACCTAATGAAAAAAGGCTGGGATCTGCAAAATAGGTGAAATGAGGTCGTGCAAAGTTGAAAAACTAGTTAAATCACAAAATTAGGAAATTTCGAGGGCTTGTAAGATTAATGAGTGGCGTTAATAGAAATTACCAACAAAAATCTTATGGATACACGACGATACGAAACAGAAACAAAGAAACGAACAAGAAACCATTTCTGTGAGTGAGAGAGTTGCCGTGGTAAACGGGCACTAGTGGACTATAGACAACATTCGGCAGGATGCCAAATCACATCATCATATATCTATCAAAAAACGACGAACAACATGACAACGATCGAAAACGACCGCGATGGAATGCCATCCACGAATGACATTAAAATCACCTGTATCACTTGTAGTCTCGTTGATCATCGACTGACTCGAGTGGGCGCTAGCAAATCTTCCATTTTTCCCTGTCGCGTGCAAGCGTAGCCCAGTGGGTTCTGCTCGCTCTAAGGACTCGTCGACAATCATATCTTTTTTCTAGGCTCTTCGTGAAGAACTCTGACTATCGGATCGGTAGGTCACCCTTCCTTGAACAATAACACGGTCGTACTGGTCTTCCACTGAATAGGGACCATGCATTCAGACAGGTAATGTGTGAAGAACCGAGCCAGTGTGTTTACGAGGACTGGCGGAAGGTTCTTCAGCTGTTTTGATCATATCCTGTCCGGACCTGGTGCTGTTCGATTTTTCACGGACGAAACGGCATGTCGGATTTCAGAAGGAAGAACCGGTGGTACAACATATCCATCCTCCTTTATTTCATATGACGGGAGATGTGCGTGGCTATCGAAGGGATCTAAGTAGCATTAGTAACACTAAGTAGTAGTAAGTAGTAAATGATTTTCTCCCTTGCCTTTCTGGACGTTGTAACTGTTCCGTCTGGGCGTCGGACTGCAATCATGTTGGCCTTGTAATTGGCGAAGCTTCGGTGGGCGTTGCGAATGCTTTTCGCAGCCTCTGCAGCTTCGACCATTACTACTGCTCTTCTCTCTTTAAGATCTTCTTTTATCGTCTGTCTGCATTGTTTTGCAAGTTCGGACGTTAGTTCGCTGTTGCCTGAAGCTTTTGCGTTTTCACACTAGCGTATCAGCTCGAGATATTCTGGAGACAGACGTTTCTTGGTGACTTTCGGACTCTCAGCTTTCATAGCGCTAACGTGAAGGTGTTGAATGAGCCGATCGTATTCAACGTCAATGTTATCGACAACGACATCTTCCCAACAGCTGACTAATGAATTGAATAAGTCCCAGTTTGTGGAGGTTCTGGGACTTTGGTTTTTGAATGTAGCGGCTTTTTCTCCTTTCCGCGGGAAATAGAATCTTGCACGAGGGAGACGGTGGTCTGATTCCGTTTAGAATTTTTGGGACAACAGCGACATCGTTAGGCAAAACCTTCTACTTACTATGATGTGGTCTATTTCGTTTTGGTACTCTCCACTGGAAGACTCCCACGTCCAGCGTTGAGGGTGGGGCTTTTAGAATTGCGAGTTACCATGGATGGTCTTGGTCGCCATGATAAACTCAGCTAGCCGCTCACCCTGTTCGTTCTATTCTAATCCATGGGTTCGCAATGTGACGTTGTTCAGACGTTCTCCTTGGTCCATCCTTGGCATTGAAATCTCCAATGATGACCTTGAAGAACGCATGGTCTTCTCTGTAGAACTTCTCCAAGTCTGTAGAGAACTCTTCGACTTCTTCTTCGTCATAGTTTGAAAACGGCGCGTAAAAGACGAACACTGTCAAAGCCGGTACTGATCCAGATCTTTTTAATCGTAAACGTCCCATTCGGGTTGTAAGCTGTTCGAATGAATCGAAGTTCATGGACATGGACAAACTCGTGTTGACGAGAATGCCGACGCCTCCGACTCCTCTACTGTCGCATGTTTCGAGGAACAGTTCTTCTCCGGGGTCATAGACGGCGTTAAATAGGTGACGTCGTCTCGTCTCCGCCAGGCTGATGACGTCGTACCTATCCTTCTTGCTTGCATGAGCAAGTCTACTATCGAGGACTCGAATGCAGGCGTACGTGCATTGTAGATACAGATCGTCACCATAGTTCTTCGTGATCCAGGCAGCTTCCATTGGCCCTGAGATTTTAGCAGACTTTCCGTACTGGTCCTACCCAACGCTGCGAAATTGGGGGCTCTTTTCAGGGGTCAGGGAAAAATGAGGTCCGTACTGCGTTTAGCATTTTGATATCCACGTATAGCTTGCTGGGCTCTGAACGTGGTGGCTGGGTATACTTACGGGTAGCTTGCCAGGCCCTCCTAGAGTGGACGTGGAACTTGTTTGTTGAAGGAGACTCCCTAACCGCATGCCATAGACTTCCCTGTCACTTGATTGCAGGCTTTTGTCCGAATTGGCCCGTGGAATACAAACCGCATAAGCGAGAACACACCCACACACGCAAGCATGAGTACGCCTAGCAAATACAGAAACTATGTGCCAGATCAGCGCAGCAGAAACAGGGGGTCCATACCCTGGATCCATCTGCGTCTCAGGAAAGCAAAGGTCGCTTTTGGTCCGCGATTAACCCCCCTATTCGCCACCTGGGGACGCACCACGTAGCCTCGCGACTAACAGGCTCGAAATCCCCTCATATGAGGGAGATCCGTGGGAGAATAAAAAAAACAGCTTTGAAATATGCGATTGGATTAGATTTAGCGCATACATAGGCATGTGTATGCATGCGTTTATATACGTTTGTATATACACATATACATATATACATATATGCATTTATACAAAGCGTATATATTTAATATATACATATACAATATACAAAATAATTTTGAACGTTACAATATAATTTTGAGCACGAACAGTTAAACGTCATAGTGCTATTTTCGAATCGCATTGATGTGCCAGCGTAATCAAAATCTAGAGAAACTTAGTTTTCACTATTCTTAAAGAATGCCGGGTCATTCTTCAGTATTCTATTCGATTCTTCCTTTTCTAGCGCTTTCATATATGAAGATCGTGAAGAAGCAAATGTGGCAAACCGTAGGGTTCTCGACCAATTTATTCCTCTGGTGGCTTTTAATCTTTAAATCCAACTACACACATCTCAGCTTCCTTTAGGTATTACTAGTCGAGGCTAGAACCATTGGAATTTAAAAAATTCTTCTATCGACTGTATAATTATATTTTTTGCTTCAGCGCAATGGGATTTTAATTTTTGAATTTTTTTTTAAGCCATCTTCAGCGGCACATTGTTTAGTGAAAAATTTCGCTCACGAGTGGTTGTTAAGATGCTTGAAGAGGTCCTAGCCGGTGAAGTAGAGATCCGCTGAGTATCCTCTATAGGACAGAACTTCTCACCCCGATTTTTTTCAACTTCCGTAATGTCGGTTTTGATTTAATGATGTCTCTACGACAGATGATGACAAAGAATCAGTTATTTCCAAGTTTTCAACTTCACTTGCAGACATTGCAGTTCTATGCTCTTTCACTAGTACTGAAGTATTACACTGGATGGCTCCCTTTATTAAACTCTAAGCGACTTTTTGATGTATCCATCATGAAGCACATAGTTTGTGATGTTCAACAGAAACAAGAAACAAGCTCATGGTGATTTTCTTTGCATCCTGCCTAACTTATACCGAGGGGTAAGCAAGGTAGAGGAGTGGTGGCCACCCAACGAAGTCTCTTAAAAACTCTGTTTAAGCGAGAAAAATCGCAAAAAACCGACGAATTTTTGGGTCGCGACAGCAGTCGCGCCGCGGCACCCGACGAGACATCCATGGAACGGGGCAGTGTTTAATCTCCCGTAACTCGCCGAAGAACGCGAGTTTCAGCGCGCAAACGCAATATCACACACGTAAATACTATGCGGACGAGTTACTTTAGTGGACGAGTTACGGTATTATGCACTGTCTAGGTTTTTCAGTTTATAGTTTGACAGCGGTCCATCGAAGGTGTCACTGTATATTCTAGCACACAGATATCTCACAGAAGAAAACAGTTGTGCGTGAATATGTTACAGCTGACGTCAATTGGAGTTAGAAAATCATTCTATTTTCCTTAAAATTCTTCTAAACTTTCATCACCAGCGAAAACTCTTTTCAGACCAACCTAGCACTGTATTTGTGTAACTGACATATGCAAGTGAAATGTTCGTTGTCAGCGGCTTTTGCGGCTTTTCATTGAGGAACACCCCGTAAAAGCTTCTCGGATACACTTTTTTCCAATCTTTATTTCACTGGCTTAAACTGCGCACATATTAATGCAAGGAGAAAAGTGCTCCTATAATTCTTTGAAGCAAACTCTATGCTTTTGAATGCAAAGAAACCCATAGAAAATTGTTTAGTGGCACCATTCATGGAAACAAGCCAAGGAATTTCACTGAGTTATTGTTATATGCGAAATGGCGTGAATTACATCCCCATTCAACAAGAAAGGTGGAGCACGAAAAGCGGCACATGCTGCTGTCAGTGACTAGAATGGAGCTTTGGATAGCCATTTCTTTTGAACCAAATGATCCTTGTAAAGTCTCCATTCATCAAACGCTTATAAAGGCTTTATTTGCAGAAATTTGAGCTTCAATTAATGATAGGGTTAAGACTCCAGTAAGCATAAGCGGTTAACTTTTAACTTAGATTTTTGGAGTATCGTTTAACCTTAGAGGTGTTTGTAAAGCAATGGCAAGAGGTGGCCTTCAGCACATACGCGAGCGTAGGCTCTATCCTTCATGCTAACAAAACTTTCCCCTCCAAGTCTCCGAGGCTCCGTAATTACTACCAAACTTCTTTGCTAGCAATCAAAAAAAACAGTTCCTTTATTGTTCGGCAGTAATTTCATAGAGTAAGTTTAAATTCGTTCGATTCCACGATGCTTGATGAAGTCCAGTGCATGGCACATCTCTCAGGGATTGATCAGTGGCAAGCGTTTAATCCTCCTTTGCTTTGTCAAGATTGTTCAGTCTATCAGATTGTAAGACTACATAGTGGATTGCAGATTAGCTTATCAGATTATTCTTCTTTGCTTCTACACTTTAAAAAGAGCAACACAGATCTCCTGAAGTAATATAACAAATTTCAACAGACTTTTGCTAGTTTTGGATTTCAATAGTTATCAAAAACCCTTCCAAAAAAGATTCTTTTTGAATGATTCTAATTAAGGATGTCACTTCACTTGTAAGAATGCAAAAATGATTCTTGTCGTTGTTTTAATGCCAATGAGACATCACTTCTACTGTGAACTAACAAGAAAGCGGCTCTAAATGAACGAAAAAATTTTAGTCATTTTCTGAGATGTCGTAGCACCACAAGTTCTAAAAATATGTTTTTTGAGCCACACTGAAGCTAAAGTGTAAAAGTTGATTTGCAGGGACGTAATGGTGAGGGCGAACCTGGAATTAGCTAGGTCTTGGGATGATTGCAAGGCATGAGGTTAGGAAGAGATCACAGTGAACGAAAAGCTGCCAACTGGACAAGATTCCTGAAATATGAATCTACTAATCGCCCAATTAATTTTCCACTATCCAATTCAATTAAAAGCATAAATAAATGATAAGCGGTACTTTCAAGTCTGAAATGCAACAAAATCATTACGCATGAAACAATCCACTTGAAGGGTAGAATAATAAGGGAAGTGATATTTATGTTCTAAAAAATCGCTAAAAAAGTTGTTATCTCAGTCATTTTGAAGAACCATCAATGTAAAAATCAACTTGCATGGAATTTGAGAAGATCTGCTAACGAATTATCTAAGTTCTCTTGTGTCCTCTAGAGATGAACGTAATCAAAGCAGTGTTGCTCACTGATAACTGGCAATCATTCGTCACCTTAATCTATGCTTCAGCAAGTTCTTGACATCGCCAAACAGCCCACCGATTACCCAAATCCCTCAACGTGGGCGGAAGGTATCACGGTTTTCGTATGAAATAATTTGTCTGTGACAGCTGTGTACATCCCAACGTGTAACTTGCGAGGTTTCGAGGTTCGGAGAAAGTGTTTAGATTTTGGACTTGTTCGTTGGGCACACAATTCAGAACCATCTTTTGCAATGTTCAACCATTTGATTGCAATCTACAGGCTAATAAAATACGCTGACCAGGTGTACAAGTGTGCCACCTCTTTAAGACAGGAACTCATCAACTGAATCCATCTCTGTACAAGTGTACCGCAGCTGTATTTACCATTCTGTCAACAGAGGTCGTCCCACGTAGGATTGCGATTCATCTCCTTTCACCATTGAAATCGTTTGAGCTAGGAATCAAGTGTGTTGATCTTGATACAAGCAAACATAACACGACGTTTTCGTTCGGGAATCGTGGAAAGTAGTCATTTCTATCACACAAGTGATTGCTCCCTGGAGACCGTCAAGTGGCTTCCCGCATTCTATCGTTGATTTTCAACCATTATGGTTATAGTTAATTTCATAAATTTTTTCTGGAACAACTTTGGAGGACGGATTAGAGAAGAAGTGTAAGTATTAAAACCAGAAGAGTAAAGTAAATAGAAAATAAAGGTAAGAATAAATGTTGGATACCAGTGTTAAGTGAGAACGGAGTTGAGCTTTTTTTCTAGATAAAACGAACAGTAGAAAAAGCATATTGCACAAACGATTGTGGAGAGTTTGGATAGGAAAGATTCTAATAATCCATAATAACATCAACTACATGAAAAAAGGTTAATCACACTATCGACCTTCTTAGTTTTCGTAATAGTTGCTGAGTATCAATCGTATACGGCAATTGCACTATTCTGAAGAACTATTCATCTGATCCGCTGCTCATTTTCTTGAATAAATACTCAATTATCGACGAACAATAGAAGCCGTAAGGAATAGGATTATGTGGGACACACCATCAGTACAGATTCTCACTACATCTAATGTTCGCAACAAATTTCATGGACAGATTTTGTTTTTGGTGCAAAATTGAGGACTCTCTATCCCAGTACAACCATCGTACTTTGGTGATGCAACAAGCTCTTAAAAGTTGGAAGAAAGAACTAATCTTCTAAAAGCGATTTTAACCACAGAGATTCGGAAAACAAGCTTAGAGATCGATTTTTCAGCACACCACTTCGAAAAATACGAATAATGTTCTTTTTGAAAAGTTTTTTGGTGATTTCACCAGTGTCAAAGCACTTCCGAATTTTGGCACTTGCTAAGGCTCCATAGTACGTGCATTCGTCTAAAAAAAATTCAAGAAAAGACGGAAGTGTTTGGCAAGCGCTGTCCTACACGTTCATCGGAAGAGGAGGGCTAAAATAATCCCTTTTCCTCCAAGAGAAAACTAATAACCATAATCACCAGCGTCCTGATAGCAAACCTAATCACACTACCGCCAACTTTCTCTTTGATCCATAAAGGACGGCGACGAACGGCAAGTGATGAGAACCAGCGGAAGAAATGATAGGGCTACCTTAGGGCTCAAAGAGCAGGACGGAAATTACGTTGGAGACCACACGGGTATTTGTGTGGGTGGGCCACTTGTCTCTTAATGTATTCAAGTCATTTAATTATTCTCGATGTTTTATTCAAATCTTCTATTGTGCTTTTTGAGGATAAAGTTGTTCTTCTCCGCAATTTATTGAATCTGTTGTAGTTATGATGACATGGTTGAGAAGGATTAACTGAAAGAAAGATCTGATTTTAGCCCACTACAAACGACATAATTTATGCATATAGAGAAAACATGGTCGAAAAAAAAGTGTGGCAATGCATAGATACTGAAGCTACAACTTCCAAATGCGACCGCTCGTTTCAAACCCAACTTTACTAGTTTAGGAAGATCCCTCAGAATATAGACATTTTTGCTAAAAAGTTATAAGTTCACTTACTCCGGCATCTTAAAATCTTGAAATTCTAGGAGTTTTGCATTAATCCATGGCATTTTCAGCAGCGGCGTAGGTCATGAAGATAGTTCTTTTGATATATATGTGAAGATGCGTGTAAGAGCAAAAGTTGGTTGGCGAAAGGTTCACTGAGTACTCTGGATGAGGGAAATTTCGTAGTCCAATTCGTTCACTTCCTGCAATATTGACAGTATAAACAAGCATTACCTTCCAGTATGGTTCAACAGTTTCTGTTGATCACGGATGGATACATGGGCCAAATTTTCGGCGTTGTGATGGTACATTGCGCTGAATCGTCGGAATTTAAAAAGTTGTGATGGATGAATCTGGCTGTAGACCAGCGAACAGCTACCACAATCTTCATTTCTTATAAATTCTCTCTTAAAAAGCATTTACGAGCTCCATGTCGGTCCAATCACAGTGATAAACGTCATCTATTGCTGTAAAGAATCCATTTTTTTCTTTTCCACTGCATCCCACAATGGAGGAACGGGTGATTTTTGGTGCGCTAAAGAAGTGTGGAGCTTCATAACGACGACCTCTTTGGTCTTCGTTCAACTCTTGTGCCACCGATTTATTGAGCCTCTCCATCCTTCCAATAAGATCTTTTAACACATTCCTGATGAAGTTGGTTTGTCGAAAACGGACAGTACTTCTTGCAATTATACAGCAATCGTGTAGTTGAATACTTCATAGTTTTATGGAGCAGACTTGGTTTTGTTACGTCAAGGATACATATAACTTCCTAGAATATCCTTCAGATCTAAAATTTGCTAAGAACTAAAGTTTCCAAAAAAACTGGCAACAAAATCTGAATTTTCAAACTTTCCGATGCAAACGTGGAAGTTGCGCACAGAAACATTATGGAATATGTCCCTGTTCTGCTGGACGAAATGAGGCTTGTTCCCTCAGTTGCGTGATCTGAATATGGGGGTTAACGCAAAAGAGTGAAACATTTGCTTTTCATGAGATTCGGGAAATAACGATTTCACCTTAGTACGACAAAAAGAACATATGCATTGCGACGGAACATCTCTAGATTCTAACCGTTTCTATATAGATTAATGGAATTAAATATGACGCTTGATAAGTTGGCCTAAAGCTCCAAGCGGACATTGGCATAAATATGCCACTTTCAAAAGCGCAATGAAAGTCTACTGTTGCCTAAATATAGGAAACCATAAGCTGTCATATATTCTGCATGCGTTTGGTATTGTGGCCTTAACGTCGGCTTTCCTACTGCGTCCGATTTTTGACCACTCTTTATAAAACACATAATTTCCAGTTTTAGTTTACATAAAGGCAAGTAGTAAGTGGCATTGGCATTTGGCACAACACAGTGGCATTTTGCTACTAAAATATCTTGTGGTTCAGATATTCAACAACATGTCACCCTTCTCTTCCACACACTCGCAAGTTAATTCATCGAATTGAATGCACACAAAGGCATTAACAGTTCAACTTTTCGCTTTTACACGCCGAATCTTAATAAACATAGCGTTTCACGTGCTCTTGGTACCAGAAAAGGATATTGCCATCCCATTCTCGACGAGTCAGTTCTCCCTGGTGAACTGGAGTAACTCTTGTATAGCGCCCGAGGGTTTCATCATATGCAGTTGTCGAAAGTTGTCGAACTTTTTATGGATCGAGGGAAGCCTTCGCCAAGCAAGGCTTGGATTTCACAATTTGCCGAGCCCGGAGAGATGGGCCGTTCTGTTCGTTTGCGTGATGTTCGAGCCGGAGACCATGCTTTATGATTGCACAACACTGCTAACCACTTCGTTTCCCGCATCTTAATTTTATAATATTATTAATTTTACAAAATTAAATAATAATAATATTGAATGAAAACGGTTTTTAAATAACAATAAAAAAAATTTTTTTTAAAGACGTACACGTTTGAATTTTGGAATGGTTGCTTGCATACAATACGTTTATACGTCTAATAACATCAGAATTCACGAAATAATCATTGTAAACACTAAAATGTGAGAGAACAGCATGTAGTTTCAACAGTGATAGTTGATATGGAGGCCATGAGAATAAAACGGGCAGCGGAACGAGCGAAATTTTTTGAAGGGTGCGAGTGGCAGCATAAATAGGACGATGATGAATAGGAAAAGAATGGCGACGAGGCCATGCACATGCCCGCCGGCAGTAAACAACAGCAGCCAGGACAATGTCGGCCAGCATCGACCGACACCTCAACGGAATGAGCTGGTTGAAGTGTCGTTCAGTAAGAAAAAAAAACCGCCGGAAAGCATGAACAATTGTGAGCATGTCAAGAAAAAAAACAATCGAGCACAACAGCGAACGCCTTCTTTCTTCCGACAACAGCCTTGACAATAAGGGCATGGGCGTGGCTGTTTTCCATAAATGGATTTGTTTAGCGTATTCGAAATCTAGGACTCCACAAGGCTAACAAGTGCTGCCTCTATGATAGTTCTAAGGGGTTTTTTTTTACCTTCTCACGTCAAATATAATCATTCTTATAGAGTTCACTTAGATTTTGAAGTCTAAACAAAGTTGGCTGCGTCCTGAAGTTCTAACCACATCATCGAAAGACGAGGACAATATCAAGTTTTTTTAAGCACTGGTACAAGAGAAGTCGAAAATCTCATTAGTATTACTACCCTAGAAAAAGCTGATAAATAAGATAGGAAGCGTTTAAATACTTCGTGCTTGTTTAAAAAATTTTTTCACCAAGAGAAACTTTACGCGATACCACAATGCGCATTTTCTTTATAGAAACACAAACAGGAAATAGAAAATGATTAAAGTACTTCATCTTTTCTTGCCAAACAGTTTTCAAACCAGATGGATTTTTTTTGTTTGAGATTTCTTTTCTGAAGAGGATAAAGTAAAAACGACTTTTTTTCCGACTAGACTGACTTAAGCAACGCCAAAGCGACTCCAGTGTGACTAGCAACTGTATGATAAGCACTGGCCCACATTTAGTAAATACCACGTTTTTTTCAGTGCATGCGGGTAACACAAAGGGTAGAAATGCCTATGGTCCTGGTTTGACTCTCTACATGGACCCACCAAGTTTCGGCACTTCGGGATCAACGGGTTCGCTCAGAACTTATTTGGGAGCAGTTACTTATGAATCATAAACTAGGTTGGCTTTCTGTGGTGAAGACTTGGTGATCTTTTATTGAAGCCATACCAAGGTTTTGGAGAGCACCAACTCGGCTAGCATTCAACGACATTCATTACGGAGATAAAAAGTCCTCAAGTGGCAGCCCTAACTTACACGCAAGCTCGATGATCTTTGTGAACGACGGATGCGATACGACGCAGGAGTGAAAGACGTGCTAGGATAAGCACTACTTGTGAAATCGGTACACATTAAAACCAGCAGCAAGTTTTTTTTAAATACAGCAAAAACTGCGGTTGAAAATGCTAAAAAATCCAAATCTTCATTGGGAAAATGCATTGCAGAGAATCGTCCAGAACAAAACTATCTTACGGCTGCTGAGCAACCACAAGAATCGTTACCACCACACGTCACTTTAACGTTTTTTTCGAATGGGAGTTATATCATAGTGATGTCTGCTGTAGAACCACGTCGGTTCTGCATCTTGAGCGTTTAGAGGGAAGTAATAGTATGTAGGGCTATGACTACTTGCTACGCACAAGTCTTTAGAATTGTAAGCTCCTCAGTATTTCTAAAATGTAAACAGATGAAAAGACTTCACTCAATATGTTCTTCACTACATCTCTACTCATAAAATTTCTTTTTTCTCGCTTCGTGAAACATCCACGGAAACATTGTTGGAATGGAGAAGAAAAAATTTTTGGATTCTTCATTTGAGTAACTCGCTTAGATTCTCCCAAAAAGTTTTCACCATATATTGCAGACTTCGGCAGACTGCTGAATTACAGTTTGTGTTTCTAAAGTTCAATTGGCAATAGTTGATGTAATTCCCACTACCGACTTTCTATTAACCTCTGCATTGATCGAACAATTCTCTGCATTCTTGTCGAACAAACAAGTATTGTTATTTTATTTCATTACTTTTGAACAAGCCGACGTTTCGGCGGATTTCGCCCTCCGCAGAAAAGTCAGCTAGCCTTCCTGTTTCCTGAGGTTTCTGGGGTACCTGGTTGATCTTTACAGGCTGTGAGGAAGGTGGAATCCACCGAAACGTCAGCTTGTTAGCAAATAAAGAAGGAAAATAACATCTCGTCTTTGCTCAACAAGAATATAAAGAGTAGTTAATGTGTTCCTAGAAAAGCAGTACGGAATCACGCAGATGTACGGCAGGCGACAACACTAGACAAAACAGGCATAGAATTTCCACCTAGACCACCATTTTTTCACATGTTGTACGAACTTCAATACTTCCTTCATTAGTCTGATTAAATCACAGCCGTCGCTATGAAGGTGCTCGGTCTCATGTGTCGGTTCGCTTAAGAGCTAAATGTCTATACACGCCTCACCTAACCGATATGTTGAGTACTGACTGAGGAAATTCTCACTAAAACTCGATTCAACTGGGCTAGGCTGCTCCAGTTGTTTACCACAGAGAGCGCGTCGCTGTAGTGAAAAAGGAGAGGAGTTTATAGTAAAGATTATTCTACTAGGACAACGATTTCTCGATTTCATAGATTCACCGTCCATCAGTCGTCAGTCAACGATGATGTGAAAGTGAAAGCAAGTATTGTGAATCTCAAGCGTCTTGAAGCGTTTTTTGTTATCGTTGGAACACTTGCTGTTTCTTGCTGTCATGTATAATAGGGATTATTTTCATAAGTGATCGAAAGCGGCTCAAAAACTTAGACGATATGAACACGTTTTGCGAAGGACTGCAACCCCCCGAAAGACAAGCACTCAGTCTTCCTTCATAGTCTCACATTAGACAACACGAGATCACATACTGAAATTCCTGCGTTATTCATCTTGTCCTTGCTACGAAGTAACTGTAGCAATATTTTTCGCTCAGGATGGATCAAAAACCATGGTGGTACGTTTTTGGGGGTTTGTTTTTCAGCGCGATGGTTCATAACTTCGTTATTTTAGTGAACTGACTCAAATGACTACATAATTCTGTGGATAAGATAGTAGACTAATTAGGAAAGAGAGCTTGTTGGCTAGGTATGAAAAACATTCAGCCAGCCTTCATAGAGTTTGCTTGCTAGGATGTGAAACTTGTTCTTAATAGATGGTTCTCCAAACACTTCTTTTTTAAGCATTCTTAAAGCTGGTCATTCAGTGCACGTTTATGAGACAAAGACTATGGTCGCTCTTAAGATGATATAAAAAATTTTCGCAAGTAAAACGTCGTTGGTGAAAAACACATTCGCTTTGAAAGCCAGCGAAGGCAGCACCGACAATCGAGCAGCATAGAACGGAATCAACGATATGTTGTCTTAGTGAAGCACTTTTTCACAAAAAAGGTGAAGATCTTATACTTACTTACTTGATACTTGAACGGCCCGTCCTCGCTAGTTGCGCGGGCCCCAGCATAATTACCATCTTTCGGAGATTTGCTGGTTAAGCCATTGTGGTTCCCTGGAATCCCGAGGACAGCCTGGCCAAAGTCTGCCCCAGGTCGTCACCACGAGAGGCAGCAGCAGCCCTTGTGGATCAGAGAGAGATTTATCACCATGCGACTTTGATACCAAGACGGTGGTGGGTCCTGATGTTGGCCTACTCTTAGCTAGGCTTCCTGATGGAAACGCCGGACTCCTTCTCAGCTTGGGAGACCCTGCCGGGAGGACGAATCCCCCCGTTGTAAATCGCAGTCCGACACCCAGAACACCTCCCAGTCACGATGAGACGGTAAACCGTTGTGATGAAAGATCTTCTCTAAGATCTGGATCTTCAACCTTCTTCTTCTTCTTCTTCTGGTTGAAGACCTTATAATGGAATAAATTCTAGGATTTTAGTTTGTAAGGAAGTTTGTTTGCGGCTTTCAGTGTCTTGTCCATGAAAAAGTGCTTAGGAAGTCACTTGCATATAGACTTCGTCATTCTATTATATAGATTTCACACGTATGAAAGGATCGTCCGATCATACATATTCCGTTCCCTAGCTAGCGTTCAAGCTTCTCTAGCTTCTTCTAGTTGAATGTGGGGATTCCGTAGACGAGAAAGTCTAGAACATTTGCCTAAAATACTTCTGTGGTTGGTCCTTTTCTAGAGTTGCAAACCATTTCTACGGACAACGCCAATACAAAGACAGAGTTCTCCCGGACTTTATTGTTTTCGGCATTCGATTTCAAATAATCTTATGTAGATTATCCTTCTTACATAAATCATTGCTGCGCCGAAAATAACGTTTACCATTCAGAACAGAAAACTGCTCCTACGACGCATGGTCGATGCCTAACTTTTTGTCTGGAAGCCTCTAATTCCAAGTTGACCAATTGCACCGCGAGATGGATTATTCTCCAGCAGTTACTGGATTCGGACCGCAAAATGCCTAGAGCCGAAGTATGAGGTTCGGTATGTCTTTTGAGACTAAGAATTTTCCTAAGGTGGTTTGTAGGACAGATTTTCTCCTGGTAAGGATGAATTTAAGAACAATTTTTTTTAAAAGTTGTTCTTTAAGAGTTAATTATCAAGCGCACACCTGCTTCTCAAAAAGCCAAAAATTTAGGCTTCCTTATCCAATGCAAGCCAATATTTCTGACTGATGTATAGGGTATTCTTATTGTACGGTACACACAGAGTCATTCTATGAAGTCAATTGAAAACATTTATGAAAGTTATGCAGACTGGTGAGTCTTTAGTAAAGATGAAGAAATTGCTCTGAGAAGTGCGGGAAAAAGTCTTTCCGGTGCATATTATTGAATTCTTGATTTCAAGAGCTCGTTAACACCCTCGTTGTAAAGAGAAGCGGAGAAAAACATCGGTTGATTTATGAGTTGCACTTCCAATCACCGCGGGTCCTGCGAAATTCTTTAGCCAAAAGCTCCAACTCTTGACAGATTGGTGAAAAAAAAGGTGTCAGAAAAGTCGACAAGGTATAATCGACTGTGAAAAGATACGAAAGAAAGAAATTGCCACGGCCAGCAAATCGCTCAAGGGTTCCTTAGAAACCCCTGAAACCTCAAAAACTTTGAATATATGAACTACATAACGAGAAACGACGTGGTATAAAATACTGGACTGATCTTTGCTACTGCTCTAGTAACATTTTGAAAACCTCCCCATTTTCTTTCTATGACTAAACTAAAACCTTAAAGCCACTTTTGCTTAATTTTTTTTGGAAGTCAAACAGGATTCAGTAATATGAAGATGATTGTGTATAACTTCTATTTACTGCTCAGTATTTTTTTCACTGCAGGGTATTATGTGAAATACAACCCCAACGACGTGTTTGAATTGTTGAGCTTACACGAGGTTGCTAAAATAGTTTTGTTCGAGTAACGTTTCGACGTCTTTGTCTTTATCACAGCCTATGATCCGAGTCACTGAGGCCCTGGTTCTGGCTTTCTCTTAGGCAGTCTTTTTACCCCTAATGGTGTCGTGACATGTAACATCTGGAAAGTGTAACTGCAGTTCGATCTGTTCGATCTTCCTTGATGTACAAGTTTTGCAAATGTCTCAGCATCGTTGTGGTTGTATAAAAATGATTGGTGGTGCTAAGGATGTACACATTAGAAGTGCACAGGTTAGTGATGGCGTGCAATACATGCATGAAATTTAGTTCGGAACTGCACCGAGCTATTTGAGCCCCCCATCAAAATAAAGTCGGCACATTGACAACTCTCTTGCCTGAGAGAACTTCCACCAATCCAAGAAGACCGACAGTGTTTGTGGTGAAGATTGGGCAATGGTCCAGTACAGCAGACCTGGAATTCCATAGATAACCAACTCGTTTAGCATTCAACGAGTTCTAGTTCGGTTGGAGGACAGAACAAAATAAGTTGAATTGGGGAAGCACTGAGATCGAAACAATAGGTCATATCGTATTTTGTGCACAACTAATTAAAACATCATTCCGAGAATTATTCAAAAACCTTGCTTCGGTCAATATCGTTGATGTTATCTAGTGAACGCAGATTAAGAAAAACACTTTTCAATCATATTTGTTACCATACATTTTGTACCTTCATACGTCCATTTTTGGATCCAGTTACAATATGACCTTACGTAAGTCATGCGGTGGGGAGCATATTGGAGAAACAGGTAGACCACTTTATGTCCGCATAAAAGAACACCTAGACGGGATAGTCGAAATTCGTCAAGGAACTCCTCTAGGTACGCATAGGGCACGAAAGCACAATGGCGATGATTTTGAAGTGAATGTCCGGATCCTAGCACAGAATCGAAAACATCAACGAGCAAAACTCTCAAGCCGTTCTAGATAAATTCCGAAAATTCCAAAGATTAACCGGAAACACAAATGCCTCACTATCACACGTGACCTGGCGCCTTATTTCAAAATGACTTTTTGACCCCCTAGGTGTGTCTCGCTCGCGCCCCACGTGAACAATGAGTGGGCCGGTCCCACTCGTAACAGCACTGTGAGTAGCCTTTTTAATCAATATGACGTTTATTTGAAAGTTTGATCTCCATTAGTACTATAGATATCTCACCGAATATAAGGTACATAAAATACATCCGGGCTCTCAGCAAGGCTAAACCGCCGAAACGTCAGCCATCGACCGATAACACCAACAACAACGACAACGACAACGAAAACCTATATCAACCTCGCATCAGCTCAACACGATCGGTTTATAAGATTATATAAATAATTATATCAACTATTTATGCCGAACTTCATAGAAAGTCGGTCTTTTGAATCATATTTGCTTTACTGACCCTAAACAGATATTCAGAATACTGGAAGAACAATTACAACGAAGAAACGTCTGGCGACTATGTTCCGAGCAACTCTAATCCTTCCTCATGTGCTCGTCAATCACTTTGTGTGTCATATGCTATGTTGAGAAATCAAAAAAGAAAACGCATGCTAAGGGAGCGCTCTACCAGTGCACCACAGTTCCCTTCTATAATCGCATGCTCGTCGCAAATCCACTATAACCAAAAAAACAAGGTTAGCTTTTTTATTTACTGCCTGTTACAATTTTTTCAGCGAAGGGTATCACGTGTGATACAACCATTATGGTGTTGAAATATTTGCAAAACTCTGGACCGCAGGTGTCTGCTGTGGGAATGAACGCGTTATTACCCTTTCCGGGGCTAATGCCTTCACCACCACACCATGCGGGTATAACCAAGTATTTCGGTACTGAATAATACCGATAAATCTTAACTTTTTATTTCCTGCCTACAAATATTTTTTCACGGCAGGCTTTGATGTGAAATACAACCACTACGATATTGAAATATTGGCGAAACAATCCGAGTCCAGATTGAATGGCGATTACCTTTGTGGGGTCTCATTTGTTCCGTAAAGAACCACTGAGGACCTTGTTTTGCCTTTCTCCCAGTCAGTTTTCTACTTAACGCTCCCATCAGAAATCATCCGTCATTGGAATTGATCAGGAGAGCACAGATCACATCGAACCCAGTCAAGCTGAGGCTGTAGTCGAAATCGCAATGTTAACTGTTTATTTACTGCCTACTGAAAGAAAGGCAAACCAAGGGCCCCGTGGTGCAGTGCGTAAACCGCACAACTCCCCCGAAAAGGGCAATCGTGGATCGAGCTGGTCTAAGGTCTAACTTTTGCAAGTGTCTTGAGGTCGTAGTAGTTGTATCTCACATAACACTGACAAGTTTTTTTAGTTAAAATTGACTAAAGAAACCGTTTGCGAGTTCAGATAATCTTGATGCTTTCTAAATGAAATATTGAGAAGGGAGTGAAATGAAAGAAGACTTGATGGATGGGGTTGAGAGATGGTGAGCACAACAGGATGGCCACATTGACCGGCACGAGACGATCAACCCATGAAATGAACCGCAAGCTAACGCGCACTTACACGAATGCCGAGTAATTTTCACCAATTTTCGTCGATAACTCACTAGACGACCTGGCTAGGAACGAGATTGTTTATGTTGGTACAAGCGTCTTTCCACCATACTTTTCACAGATCTTTAAGACATAAACGACAGCATGTTATTTTTACTTGAAAACATGAAAACATAGAAAAAAGCTTGGATAGGGACGTTACCTCATCGCTTTGTGCATGTGTAATTCGTTCAAAATATGTTTCTAAATTGTTGAGCTTACACGATGTTGACAAATATTTTTTATTTCGGCTAACACTTGGATGTCTTCGTCTTCATCAGAGCCGATAATCCAAATCATTGGTCCACAGTAGTCCGTCTTCTCGATGTGGCGTCTTCGTTGTCGTACCGAGACGGGATCTTGTTCAGTGAACACGGCTCGATTGAGCCATGTACACCCGGCAGCGCTCTTTTTATTTTATACAGAGCGGTTGTTGTTGATAAGACTATCCGTTGATAACAGTTTGTTTTTTCAACGGATAATCGATCCTGTAGCAGTCGGTATTATGTAAGCTAGCGCAAAGCGAATAGCAAAACAATTTTCAGAATGAAAATGAAAAATTGAAAAAGGAATGAAAATAAAAAATTGTTTCGCTCTTCCGAAATATTTTTCTTATGTTAAAAAAATTCGAATATCGAGACATCAGTAGGATGGGAATATTCTTCTAGTGCAAATGTGAAGAAGCCTTAATTTGTGTGGTGGCTTTCATGGAACAGCTTCAAATTCTTCGCCTTAGCCGCTGTGATTTCTGCAAATGTCATACTGGCTAAGATGCCTCTCCAAAGAATAACCATGTCCGTTTTCTACATTTTTCGCTCCGTAATTGTCTATGTTTTTTTCCATGTGTTTTCGGAAGAATTTTCTGCGTTTCTGCTGTTTTATCTTCCATATCCTCTGTGTTCTCCAATGAATCATTATCGTAAGTTTTTGCACCACTAGTCTCGACCCATTACAAAGGCATGAAGGATCACATGTTGTGAGAAACTTCTTTTATTCGATCGGATTCCTTGCATGTGGCGTAAATGGAAGTTTACGGATTTGCGTGGAAGTTCGCCTATTGCTAGAGGATTTTGGTTTTCTTTACAGACGTCGTTTAGTAGTCATGCTCTCATCAACTTTCTTGTGGATTGGAGTGAGCGATTTCCGAACAAATCTGGCACCAATTTCACGAAGAGACGAGAGAGTTGGCTGGCACGACGCGAAGTCTATGTACTGACCTTGCGCGTATTATTGAACGGCAACAATGTCAGTGCTCTTCCTATGCCCTGAACACGTATTTGGACTTAAAAAAAAGCTTGTGGAGAGAAACTACCCATCAGTCAGACAAGTATTTCTAAGTATTTCTACTCTTCCAGACAATTCTGTTATCGATCTGCCCACATCCAATAGATAGAGGGTTTCTTTTTCATGGAGAGTGAGATAGAAGCAGCGGAAATTTGTGCACTGCACGACGCCATTAACCCATTCGCCCCCTCTACCGCATTTCGCGTTTTGCTCAAGCGATTCAGAAGAATTTCTCGCCGTCTGTGGATCTTCTGGTTTTTTGACAGTAAAAAAGGTTTTTCAATAATTAGTGCTCCTGGGTTTGTGAACGCGACAGAATTGTAGAACAGACTTTGCTCGACGGTTCTATGCTTATGAATGATATTTATGCTACTATTTGGTGCATGTTGCTATGGTCCATTATGCAAATGTATTGCTATGAGCATTTGGAGTATTCTACATTCTATGTTGAGTCCATTTCGGCGTTTTTTACGTCCGCGCATTCCATACATGACAACAATGATTAAAATGAAAACCAATTAATTGTCAACCACAGCGATGCTGAGATATCCGCAGAACTTGGATCCGGGTCAGATCGAACCACTATTATCTTTCGCGGCGGCTCGCGTGTTACCCACTGCACCAGTGAGGGCCATGTTTTGCCTTTCTCTCAGCCAGTTTGTTACGCTAGCGATGCCATCAGCAACCACTCAGCGAGCAAAGCCTTCAATGGTGCAGTGGGTAACACGTGAGCCCCAGAAAGGACAATCGCGAACTCGAATATGGCCTGGGGTCCATGTTTTGCAAATATTTCAGCATCATTGTGGTTGTATTTTACGTAATATACTGCCATGAAAAAATAATAGGTACTAAATGAAAAGCCAAACAGTTAGGTGTTAAGGTAACCACATTTTACTTACTGCCTATTCATTTTTCAAGGAAGGATATAACGTGAGACACAACGACCACGATGCTGAGACATTTGTGCAATCCGGGGTTTTGCAAAATCTCTAGTCAAATTGTCGGCCAGTGCACGTTTTCAAAAGAACGGTTTTTGTAAATCACTAAGTGTTGGGAATGGCTTTTCTGATCTCACCTCTACTAATTTGTTGCTTTCGATTAGCTATCGAATGAGTGATCACAGTGCTGCAAGAAAAAAACATTACAACCCACTAAACTCAATGTGTACACTATAGTGTCCACGTGGTCTTTTGACCCAGTTCGCTATGGATACTATTGCACCCATAAGAGGCCTTATGGGTTAATCACTCGTTGCACAATTAAAAAAAATGAACTGTACATGTTTAATGCGACGGTCGACTCTGGTTTTCTATAGTCCAGCTCTGCTTCTCAACACAGTTCCATATGTGTCCATCTAACAGAGCTTCTCTGGGAACCTTAGTAGACAACAGGAATTTGTGATGAGACTGAAGCCATAGTTTATATAGCCGATAAGAAACGGGAAAAGAAAATTTGTGTTGGAAAAGATTTATACCGATCATAGATGTTGTTTTCTGTCTCATAAAGCCATCTCTACCTCTCCATCCTATGCGATTTTTTTATTTACTTTATTTTACACGACCTGTATTCACATCTACTGTGGGGGTGCCAGCGCTTTCATCTTGAATGTCATAGAATGCTGGTCGAGTCGATTCTCACCGAAATCTTGAGTTAGCCAGGCTGGAGCGTTCTCATTTGGATTGCAGGGAGTAGTTTCTTTCCCGCACCAATGCGGTAACAATTTCCCCACCCCTGAAAGATGAGAGGCTTGGTGACCCTGGAACGAGATCGAAGTGTTCATGATGACCGGCATTATTACCAATGTGATACCTGCTCCTATTCATTATACCATCATACATCTCTTATTTTTATCCTTTTTTTCTTACTTTTTTGCTTCTGTAGTATTATCACCTAATGTACTATGAAGCGGCTTCTAAGGCAGTGGTAGTGTTGATGCTCATTACGCTGACGATGCAACCAAATTGAGCTGTTTCAAACCTATCCACAAAACCTGGGTTCGGGATGTCAACACCAGGCTCGTCTGGGACTGGCCCACTTCTTCCAAATCATGAGGAAACGCCCTTGAACGGCTATCTCAAGACTAAAAGGACAATCAAGTTGACAAGCATTCAATGATATTCGCCACGAGGGCCAAAAAATTCTTGAGCAGCAGTTGAAAACACAAATAAAAGAAGGTTAGAAGACCTTCATGAATGTTCAGTGCAAGGGATCGATTGCAACAAGTGCTCGGATCCGCATCTCGTGATACACATGATTTCTAGTCATGTAATAAGTGAAAAACAAATTCTTCAAATATTTGAAAGCCTTTGACTTTATGTTGCACAATATCTATTCTCAGTGGGTGGTCGAGATCAACGTTCATGTAGAGTTCAGGTAGAAATGGCGTGCTTTTCTGGCAAGTCTGCTACAACTGTCACTGAAGCGACCGCTCGATTTCGAACTTGACGTCGTCGAAGAGGGCGAAAGTGGTTAACATAAAATTTTTGCACAGCAGATGAAAAATCATTCGGTGCAAAGTGTCAAATGATAAACATCTAACTATTTCCTTAGCGTTTCCAGGTGCTTATATACCTTCGAAATGACATGCGATCGACTGTTTTCGTACAGGAGACCATCTAACTGAGTGAATGCAAATTTTTTCGGAGGTGGAGCCTTTGCAGACAAGCTCTCACGTAGTCTGTAGTTTTTTTTCTCTCTTTGTTCTCCTTTTGGGTCTTGGTTGTTTATAAACCAAGTGTTAAACTTTTGAAAGCTTTTTACTCGTGTATCTAGAAATTTCAATTCCAGGGCTAAACAAGGTCACAACTACCATATCATCTTTGGACGGTCAGTCGCCTAACCGCTCTATTCTTTATCTTCAAAAGAGTCGCTGTTGTTTTGGAAGAAACCGAGAAACCGAGTCACAAGGCAGTAAATCTCCCTTTGATCCACAACCGTCGATTACTGCGCATAATGAAGACCTGAAAGCGTTCAAACCAAGCATTTTCGCACATATGCCGAAAATCACGCTAGAACAGCATGATGAGAAATGAAGACAACACAGCCTGAAATTCCAGTTCAAACCACACGTGAGCTACACCACCACTTTGGCTAACACTTCCAAGACAACGAGGTGAGCGGATGGCCGAGGTAAAAGAAGATAAGGGACAAAGCTGTGAGTACTGACCAATTCTTGAGGTGAGTCGACTTCAATAAGCACCGCTGGAGATGATGAATTCATATATGGTCATTCCAATGACATACGGTGGCCTACCGATGGGTCGAGCCAGTGCTGGTATCTTCGCAGACAAGTCTGGTACCAATTCGCCTGACCCCGGCAGGAAGGATCTTGATGAGTCTGGGGCGCAGGGATCGATCTCATGTATATCGCAGGCCGCTTCCGACCACTGCACTATATGGGCCTTTCTTGACTACTGAGATATGCATAATATATGCATACGGTTAATCAAAGTATACAATGAGTGATATCGCTAAATCTTCATGATTTGTTAGAAATATCGGTTTCGTTCATTGGAATCGTCATTGTAAATGGTTGATGCTCTGTATGCGGTCGTAATTCTAGTCCTACCAACTGTTCGGTCACAAGGCATAAGTCATCCCACTCCAGGTATTTGCGGAGAATTCATCCATATGAGAGCGTGATTTCATCAAAATACTATTTCAATTGTTCTTTCACAAATAAATTAAGCACGGATCGCAATCCTGCGAAATTCTTAAATTGGTATTCACTGAAAATTCGGCTGAAGAGGTCTTCGTAAATTAAGTGTAGAGCATACTGTTTAACAGACCGCGTCTGCCCTAACATTTGTATCAGATAAGCCATCTATTGAATGCAAAAAGCACAGAAAGTGAAATCTTTTCGGCAAAATGGACAGTCAAAAGTATATACCCGCACTCACGAATGCATTGATACCACTGCATGCGGTCTCTTATAAGCAATACTTAACCCTATAATTCGCAAGTAGGGACAATATAGTGCCCATACCTTTTTGGCCTGGGACTTATATAAACACTGTAGTGCCCGCTTTCAGTTTAGCTGGCTCTTGAATTCTTTTGCCCCTCAGTGTATACTCATTCTACAGATTATCGAAAGAAGATCGGAATAGTGGGTCTGAGACCAGAAAGCCACCTTCTTTATCTAACGGTTCACAAAAAACACTTTTTTGAAAGTTCGTTGACCAGTATATGTGCTTCACAGATCTTTCCTGTTGTTGGATGATTGATGATCGCAATGTTGGGGTGAAAAACCTGAGATAAAAATCAAACCAAGGCCATTGCTGGCACAGTGGGCAACTCGTGCCTCTCGGAACGGGTAATCGCGGGTTCGAACTGCCCTGAGGTAGAACTGTTGCAAATATCTTAGCTTTATTGTGGTTTTATTCCACACGTGGAAAATGGAATGTCCACCTACTCTGCCATAGAAAATAATAGGCAGCAAATAAAAAATTGAACATTGCTACAATTATTAAGTGTTCCTTCATTTGTTATTGTATTGAATGTGCGGATATAAAAAAAACCCTAAATGGATTCAGCAGGTGGTGCCAAATACTTCTGAGTTCTGAAAGCACTATAACTGCATAAGGGGCCGTAGCAAAACACTGCAAATGTTAGCATAGGTATTCATTCATACCCATAGAACGACAGAGTAAAGTCGCTTCTATAACTGCTTCATATTGACAACCTCAAAGTCCCTTCAAGTATTTGAAAATTACTTTCCGTTATCAAAGCAAGAAAGTACACAGCTAACGAAAAAGTGTTCGTGTTCCATTTGTAGAACTACACTAAACGGTGTTCGACCATTATGATTTAATCGATGTAGTGATTCGATTTCAGTTTTCAATTAATGTGCACCGTTGTCCACTGTGAGTTCGTTCTTCAGATCTCAGCGAAGGAGCAAAATTTCTTCCAAGGACTATACTTTACTGTAGCTACAAGTTTCCACTTCGAGATGACGGCTCGTTAATTGCGTTCTCCGAAAAATCTGAAGAGGAACGGGGGTGAACACAGAAGTCATATCTGTCTTTTTTACGGATCCTTCTAAGTTAAATGTGGCTCTTCGAAAAACTTGATGCTAGTAATATATTTTTTTTAGAGAAAATGCTGTTATAAACGAGGAACTCGCTAAGGTATTATATCCCAGGTATGACTTCATCTCTTCTAAAACAGAGATTTTCTGAAGGTACAAAAAGTACCGTTCGCAAATACTTACTCAAAATTACGAACTATCATGACCAAAGAACTTCAGTACTGTAAGGCTTACTAAAAAAAATAAGTATTAAACTTTAGAAGATACATTTTGAAAAATCATTTTAGCCACTTCAATCCTTTTTCAGTGTTACAAAAAATCATCTCTTATCTCGCCGTTCTAAAATCAACTTATTAGGAGTCATACTTCCATCAAATCGTCACTAACACTTGCCAAAACCCGCATCGATTACAATGCGTAAACGCCTGAAAACAATTTAACCCTATAACTATAGCCAAATGTATTTTTTGCTCATAATCAACTTTGTTGATTGAGATGCAAATGGTTAGAATCTATACACTTTCACCAGGAACCATACACGTATTTATTTTTTTGTTGAAAAATAATAATATTGCTTTCCTAGGGAAAAAATTTTAAAGAAGTAGAAGAAGACATGCAAAGGCGTCTGAGTAGTCGGGATGGTCCCTTCTGGCGTGAGGGCTCCACTGCACCGCCTTAAAGACATGGATGCTGATCTGGACGGCGCTACTGCGGCATGGATGGCCGAAACATCTTTAACTCGAACTGAATACATTGGGTTAGCTACAAAATTCATGTATAAAATGCTTCATTTAGATGATTAAATGGTAGAATTTTTTGATATAGGAGCTATTTATAACCAGAACGTAATGGTTCCCTATTGGCAATAAGCAGCAAGCACTCTGCTCTAGTCTCTGTTATACTAAGTTCTCACTGAACGCACTGGACTATCTTGTATGTACCTGCAATACATGTGGGTCCCCTCGATCTCGCGCTCTATTCATATTAGGCTCACCAAGGTCTCCATCCATCCGGGGTGGGCAAACTATTACCAGTCCTACCTAGAAGGACAGTTGCGCTGACTCGATTCTTCGGTAGGGCACCGCGAGCTATTTTATAGGCCAGATATTCATTCAGTCCCTTCTAACGGTGCTCCACGAAGTCAATCAAGCGCATCCCTAAGGACTGACCAACGCCGTGAGCCTTCTCATTTATATTTTGCCATTTTTTATCGCTCTGGCTCCTCTTGAAATGCTGCTTTCTGAGTAAAAATATTATGGTTTGCTGTTAACTCAATATGAATCTCTAATTGTGGCTCTTTTCTTGGCAAAGGATTTCTCACTAGTGAATTTCTTATCACTACAGCACCAAACGTTATCTTTCCAACTGTTTACCGCTTCATTGTGGCTGGCAGGTGTTCCTAGGTTTCGGGCTGCGATGAACAGCTGAGGAATTCATCACTCTGGCAGGGTCTCCCAAGCTGAGAAGGAGTCCGACGTTTCCATCAGCGAGCTAGCTAAGAGTAAACCAATACGAGGATCCGCCACCGTCCTGGTATGAAAGTCGCATGGTGGCAAATTTCCCTCTGATCCACAAGGGCTGCGACTTCCTGTCGTAGTGACGACCTGGGGCAGACTTTGGCCAAGCTGTCCTCGGGATTCCGGTGAACCACAATGGTTTAACCAGCAAATCTCCGAAAAATGGAGATTATAATGCGGCTCGAACAACCATTGAGGACAGGTCATTCAAGTACCAAGTATCAAGTAAGATTTTCTTATATTACGCATTCAACAGTGGCCTGTGCTCGCTTCTTTAAAGTGTTACATTTCAGGGACGAGAACGGAATTCCGCAACAAGACTATTATGGTATTGTAGTGAAACAGATATATGAACCATTTGGATTCCCCTTCGAGGTATGCTTTGCTCGGTGTTTTTCCTTTCGCAATAAGAAAAAAAGATGAAGCAATATGCGATCAAAATCCGGAAGTCATAAAAATGTTATGTTTTCCAATTTTTCGTACGTAATTTAGAGTTCTTTGCTATTAAATGGCTATTGTTGAGAACGAGAATGGACTGAACTCTGATGGAACGGAGAGAATCCTCAGTGAAACAGTAATCTGGGATCATTTTATTTTTTGAACAGGTTTCAGTGCGCATACCACAGTTAGTGTAACAAACGCTAACTAGAAAAAAAATCAGAGCTACTAAGGTTAAGCCTTAGGAGGATTTAGGTTTATTGCACTACTCTGAGAAAAGTAAGGGAAGGGATCCGAACCTCCCACCTGCGTTAACGATCAAAAATCAAAGAGGCCGTTCTGTACGCCAAACAGTAAGGATAAGGTGGGCAGGACACGCAATGCGTATGAGCGACAACCGATGGACAAGAGCCGTTAGTGACTGGATTCCTGGTAATGTGGAATGTTCAACGTACTGCAGGAAGACCACCGACCCGATGGTCAGAGTTCTTCACGAAAAGCCTAGAAGAAAGATATGATGCTCAACGAGTCCGTAGAGCGAGCAGAACCCACTGGGCTACTCTTGCACATGACAGGGAAAGGTGGAAGATTTACCGGCGCCCGCTCTAGTCACTCGACGGTCAACGGGACTACAGGTGCTACAGGTGATACTCTGAGAAAAATAATTCATTGCTATGGGTTTTTAACCGACATACGGTGCACCGGTGAAGACGATCGCTTCCGATTTGTTCTTGGACTGATATGATTGTAACACTAGTAATACTAACAACAAGAATGTAGACTTGTTCTCGCATTCCCTTCTTCGATTTCTCAACAAGCATTTGAGCAAGAAAAGCGGTGTCGTAGAAATCACATTTTAACGAGAAATTTTAAAAGCTCACAATTTTTTTTACCCGTCTTTTTGATGTATTAGAATCTTTAGTGAACGAAAAAGTAAGACTTTATGACAAAGTTTACTGAGTAAGAAGATGCCTGACAGATTTGCTTTCTGGCTCCCTTTGTATCCATCGGAAACCAGTTGTTCAGTAGTTCAGTCGCCTAAAGATTAAACCGAATAGTAGAAAATGAATAGCTTTGTGAGCAACATGGATTAGGGTGGGGTTTCCATACCGTCAACGTTTCATTAACGTTAAAAGACTGAACTAATGAGATGTAGTAAAGCTCAGTCTAGAAGATATTTTAGACTATTCTTCGATACAGCAAAAACTTACTGGATCATTATTTATTATTGTTTTTTGGTCAAAATGGATATAGAAAAAGGGGGTGAAACAGGGGCACTGGGCGAAATTTTTGGATAGCCATGGAGCCAAGTTTTTTGTGAGTTTAACGGAAACTTCTCAAACGGTCATGATCCATGTGTAAAGCAGAATAGAAAAATATCCATGAAAGTGTTCGAGTCTTGAAAACGTCACTTAAAGCTGATTTTGTGATAACATATGAAGAAGAGCAAAGAATGCGAATGAGAAATGGTTGGCTAGGGCTTGATCAAGGGTTCGGATTCCACTGCAAGTCACCTTGCTATTTTTGCTTTCCAATGAATGTCTAATGAAAAATGGATTCAATCCCGACACACTATTCATGACCAACGAAAGAAACTCTCTGACTTTTTCAACAACATGCATCCAAACACGATTCGATGACGCAGAGTGGGAACAGTTTGTGAGATGGGGTACAACGCGGCACGTCTATTGTCGTATTGGGAAAATGAATAGAAAGAGATGGAACAACTTTGTACGTAGATCTTCCTTTCAATTTATTCACACTTCTATAACACCACAAAAACTTCAAAACTTCGAGGAACTAGAACTACAAAACAAGGATGAACCAAACCCTTTGTCGACTAGATTTCAGCGGGAATTCCATCACACATCTCGATGTCCTCCTACAGGATTTTAGTGGTACATTCATGGAGTTTCTGAAGAAGAAACATGTTTTTACATTGATTCTGTAGTGGAAAACCAAGTATTCTTCAATGACGAATGTAGATGTTATTGGTGTATGTCTAGCCGTCCCGTAAATGGAAGGGCCACAGAAAACACGAAACGTATGAACTAAACATTCGTCAAGGAAGCTCATTTTAAAAAGCGAAGACAACACCATCACGTCTTTTAGCTAAGATCAAGTAAAAAACGAACCACAACGATACTGAAATATTCGCAAAGCTTGGATCCCTGACATGATCGAACCACGGTTTCTTTTACCGGTGGCTCGCACGTTACACACTGCGCCATGGAGGCCCTTGCTTTGCGTTTCTCTCAGCTATTTTTCTATCTATCAGTGCCAACAGCAATCACCCGTCAACGGGATTGATCTGTAGAGCCTACATCGGCATTGGACCCAATTAAGCTGTTTCTCTCACCTAGTTTTCTGCCTACCAATGCCATCAGCAAAGGGCCTCCGTGGCGCAGTGTGTAATGTGCGAGCCTCCGGGGAAACCGTGGTTCGATCTGAACGGGGCTCCGAGCTCTGCGAATATCTCAGCATCGTTGTGGTTGCTTTTCGCATAATACCCCTGATATGAAAATTGTAGTAGGCAGTGAATAGAAAAGTGAATAAAAAAGATTTCCGGTTTCTGTGTAATTATTACTGAAAACACAGCAAGATACAGGGTTTTTTTGGCATATTACAAGCGAAGCGAAATATTATCTAAACCTACAACTGGATTGTCAAAAACAAACTTAATGTGACGTCACCTTTCTATTAAAAGAAAGGAGAGGTTGAGATTTTTTGTAGACAACAGTTCTTTCTATAACGGAAAGGTTTTTTGGACTTCTTTTTTCGTACCGCTGTTCGCCAGCGGTCCAGCGCTCAATGAGTGCTTTTTCATTGACCACACCACAACCATCAATCATCACTCGTACTAACGGTTATCTATCTGCGCCTTCGTGAAAAATGGTTTTTCATAACTATCATACCTGAGATGATAAGATCCAAAATGTTTGTACTCATTTTCTACTCTGCAAAACCACTTAATGACATGCCTTCATACATTTTATTTTGATTTTTCTAGTGCTACCTTCCTATCCCACAACTTGTTTGCTGACTGTTGTCTACAAGCTCTTCAATGGAGTCATCTCAAACAGGGCTGACAGTGCACTGGGCGAAGGGCAATCATGTAAAAAGCAGAGTTTTGAAAAAGGATTTAGTACGATAGACCACATCCACACGATAACAAGACTCAGTGAACTATCACCAGAGTACAAGGGACCGCTCTGGCTTTCACTGACTTCGGAAATGCTTTGACTAAGATGAGATAGAAGCACTCATGGAAACTCTGGACAGCCAGATCGGTATTCGGCCAAATCTCATGGAAATAATGTTTTTTGAGAAACGGATTGGTTTCGCATACCACATTCGCATTCAGCGGAACTAATATCTCCAATGCTTTAGCTACGTCTATCAAGGTTGGGAAATCAACAAGATGAACGACTTTGTTTCGGAGTTAAGAAACAGGAAGCGAGCGGTTTGGGGAGCTTTTAAGAGCATCGAATGTTTAGTGAGAAGAACAAAAAAAACCCCGACTCCCTACCCAGCCTTTCGACTCCTCCATTCTTCATTTCTTAACGTAGGTGTCGGAAACCTGGTCGCTGCATAGGCAGGATGGAGAACCACTCAGCGTTATAGAACTCACAGCGGAAAGGATGACGCTAGGAGTGTCCTGTACCACGCAAATGAGTGAAGGGATCTAAAGCTTTGAGCTACGTCAACGATCAAAAATCAAAGACGTCGTCCAATACGCTAAAGTGTAGGATACAAGGTGTGGAGGACACGTGATGCGCTTGAACGACAACCGATGGACAAGAGCCGTTAGTGACTAGATTTCTCGGGATGTCTAACTTACAACAGGAAGACCACCGACCCGATGGTCAGAGTTTTTTCATGAATAGCCTAGAAGAAAGATATGATGCTCAGCGAGTCCCTAGAGTGTGCAGAACCTTTTGGGCTATTCTAGCTTGCGACAGGGAGAAATGGAGGATACTGGCGCCGGCTCAAGTCCTTCGACGATCAAAGAGCCGACAGGCGACACGTTCCTAGGACTTCCAGCTGGTGACCGATTTTCCGCTGAACACAAAGAAGCATCGAGACATCGCACTACCTTAAACAATACTATTTTGCTGTTCGTCCAGTGCACGTTTAGAAAAGAAGCACTCTAGTAAACAACGGCAATAAAACGAACTGGCAGACTTGCGTAATAGAACATTTGCAGTTGTTTTTAGAACAATTTATTGTCATGCACCCTTTGAAAATAGTTTCTTAAGCTACAACTACAGCCTCAGCTTAACTGGGTTCAATGCTTGGGTTCCCCAGATCAATCCCGCTGACGGGTGATTGCTGAGATTGCTGATGGCAGGGATGGATAGAACTAGCTGAGAGACAGGCGAAACGGGAGGACCCGCATGGTGCGCTGATGAACGCGTTAGTCCCTCTAAAGGGTAATAGCGCGTTCATTCGCCGCCGCAAACACCTGCGGTCGGCAATTTTGCAAATGTCTCAGCATCATAGAAGTTTCTTAAGCATTTTTTTTGAGAGGCATTGTTAGGCTTTAAAGTCAACAAATGTTCATGGAAAATATACATATAACAATTATAGGTGCCTTGTTACTCAAACCGTGCTGAAAATATGGGCTTTACGACTATTTTCTACAAAAATCTTGCAAAGGTCCTCCAGTTTCGTTACTTTTCGGTTAAGAAATTTCACACTTCGTTAGCATTTCTAGGACTATAAAAGCAAAGCTTTTCTTTTAAAACGAGATGCCCCAGGTTATCTCAATTGCTTGGATATCATGGAGTGTTATACTCTTGGTATAAAAATGCTGACTTTTCCATCCACATTTTTAAAGAAAGGAGTCGATTCGCCACATCACTCTTAATAGGTGCATCAGCTGATCGTGGGATTCGCTTCCTTCCTAGGAGTCGTCGTTAATCAGGAAGAATCCGAGTCGCAAGATATAAATTTTTCAGGTTAAAAGTATTCTGCCCCTATGAAGGCCTTAACTCGTCCTTTTGCGGCTATCTCTTAATTCCATTAGAAATCATGCTTGACGAGCATTGAATCTGTTCGTGGGGAAAGCAAATAATAAGCATTCAACTCATTATCGGACTAATGCACAACTTAAACCGCTTTTATGAACTATAGTTGCAAAACACAGAGTAGAAGAGATGCTAGACTGAGCACGGAAAATGAAGATAGCTTATTTAAGCATCTAAGTTAGCGAGCGAAATTTTTCTCGAAATGAGTGTCCGGTGAGACAACTGTACTGATTCATACCCTCTTGGAAGTGCTTGCGTGTATGTAGGTTATATCCTGTAGGTGGATTCGTTCGAATGGCTGCAGTCTTTACCGGAAAGTACGTGTAATGCGGTTCTTTTTTGGTTGATTGCTAACAAATAACACCAACGTCTACTCGACAAGGCACAGTATGACAACCAAGTGCATACGTTTTCTTCGTAACTATGTTAAGGATGTCGAATCCATGGAATTGAGGAAATGGAAGCCGGGTTAAGTGGTGCTTCTTCCCAGTGATTTTTGAAGTTTTTTGTGAGCCCACTCGTTTCTTCTTTCCCAGCTCTTGAACGTAGTTGCCCACAATCCTTAGTTAACATAAGCCATGTGCGGATGAAGGGTTTGAAGGTATTCATTACGTTGGGCTTGAGTTGTCAAGAAAAACCCCCTTTTTTCTACCTATTTTATCACGTTCATCCGAAGACGAGTGCTTCCACTAGAACCGTCTGAAATACCGGGTGTGTATTTCACGTGGCTAACAGAGAAAGTGGATAACGCGTTCGATGTCGGTCCTTAGCGGTGATCCATGTATTCGGCTCCATTAAGATTAATTAAGTGCATTTTTCTCCCATTCAATGCCTTGCGGAGATCTACCGGCATTCGAAGATGTATTTTTTATCCTTGCAGACAATTTGTAGTAACAGTCTACCAAGTCCAGCGAGATGGGTGGCACGATTTGTCTTGACCCGCGGCTGAACCAATAACCACATGTGTATTGGTGAGCACCTCTAACCAATGCGCTTCATGCATAGGCACCTGGGCAACCCATCAACAACACAAAGATGATGTAGTTGACATCTATCAGTTTTTACTTTTGCATTCCCCTTACTCCATAACGGATATTATGTAGCTTCATCGAGAGTGGAACTAAATCTTTTTCCAAGATTCTGTCGCCTCTCCGGTTCAAAGTTTCCGCGGCGGTTTACGTCTCAAGTGAAAGTCTGTGAAAATACTTGCTTAGAATAGACTATTCATTGATCTTCTTAAGTCAAGATACATGACATTTTGGAAAGAAAGTATAAAAGGAACTGTTTTAGAGAGTTCTTGTCTCAGCCAGCTCAGTGGCTAGTGGATCCTGTCAGAAAACTCGATGTCGTAACGTATTTCTCCGATGTTGTAACAAGAATGCAAATGACTACCCTTAGTAAGGAAGTCATTATCAGCCCACATTTCCTCCAATAATTCTTTAGTGTTCCTCGCTTTTAAAGCGAGAACTCTCAGTGCTTTTTAAGGGTAACTTTCCCTTCTGCTTCTTAGTTTAGGTAAACCTAATATTTCTGAATACGCGGCTTGGCCTCAACTTATAGGAAGAGATATGGGTGTATTTACTCATAACCAACAACGAAACTTTCTTTTTAAAACCAGACGGAAAAATTGACGGTAAGCTCGTATTATGTCATAGGCGTTCCCACATGCAATATTTAAAACCACGAAAAACTTTCTACTGAACTGTCTACAGGCAGGCGAAACGAAGGACCCACATAGTGTGGTCGTGAACGCGTTAGCACCCAGAAAGGATAACAGCGCGTTCGTTCTCCACAGCAGACACTTGCGGTCCGGTTGTGCAAATATCGCAGCATCATTGTGCTTGTTTCTACTGAACTATGTGGTGTTGTTTGGAAAGCCTTGTAAGACAAATTCCAAACAAATACCTCCAGTAGCCAATTTTTTTGTTTGTTCCAATTTCAAAATTCCGAAATATCACCCGATATGAACGCTTGCAAAAATGGCTTTCGCTTGATGTCAGTGTAAATGAGTAACACTTTTTCTTGTTGATAAGTTAAGGCGAGAATGTCATAGAAGTTTTACACAGCATGCGTTTTGACTCTTGTAACAATCTTGTGCTAGCTCACTAATAGAAAAATGCAATAATATGAATAATGAATGAATCTACACAAGATGAATACACATGGTATAAGTTATGATATGCTTTGCATGTCAGTGATCGCTGGTGCGTGTCTTTGTGGTGACAAAAAGTGCGGGCAACTTCTTATGATGTGGACCGAACATTTCGATTATCCAATGCTTTCTATGGTCGATGGGCTTATCGTTTTCATAAATTTAGATCAATCCATTTCCTGGAGACATTGCCAATGCTCAAATCGGCGACAATTCAACCGTGGGCCACATTAATGTGTACTGCCGTAAGTCAAATGGTTCACTTTTGCTCTTCTGAAACACACTAGCAGTATATGAAAACTCGTGAATTTCTGTCAAATACGCTGAATTGTATAAAACGATCTGTGCACTTGTAGTGCAGTCGTTGGAGGTGTCCATCAATATACAATTCTTTGCTTCGATCGCACCCTTCAGGCAGACATGCCTTCTATCCCTCTGGTGTAGGCACACTGGTAAGAGAAATGTCTAGGAAGATGGCAGCGCTGAATTGGCCACCGTATGACATTGTATAGGCCAGATATGCGTTTAGTCACTTCCAACAATACTTGGTGAAGTCGAAGGTATAGGACACCCCTCAGGGAATGATTAACGCCAAAAGTTTTATCCCTTTTTACACGGCGACTTAATTGGCACATTATGTTTCTCGTTCTTATCTTTTTCGTTATAGTTGTAGTTATTATGGCTTTATGTGGCTTTTATGTAAAAGCGAATGTAGTTTTTAGTGGTTTAAATTCGTCATTTAACAATAGAATACATTCTTAAATAAATGTAGTTGCGTTATACATCACTCTAATATGCATTCCTCGCCTTGTGCTTCTTTGAAGTGATGATTGATAGTCGCTATCTATTTCAGATGTTTTGATATGATAGAAGTTAAGTCATGTCAGAAGAAAATCTCATTAAACTCTCTTATTGTAAATGGGTCGCAAGGAGCGAAGAGTTCTTGATAAATAACGCATTTGTCCTAAGAAATACTGATGAACATACAGTGCAGTGGCAGTTTGAGAGCTTTTTACGAAAGAGACGACAGCTTTGAAGAAAGTACTGGTCGGTCATCGGAAGGCGCCAGCAGTCAGTCCAAAACGATTATTGGAGTTGATCGTGTTACAATTCTGTGAGACGTTTCCGAAAAGCTTACGGCAACCTTCCCACATTTGTTCAGTATTTGAATCAAACTGAAAACGTGAGAAAGCTCAACAAGTGCTCTGCGATTTGACCAAAGTCAAGGAGTGGTAGTATTGAAGTCCGCTCTTCGTTTCTTCTAAGCAGAAAAATGACTCATTTCTCTTTCTCGTTCTGAAATGAGATGATACCGCTTTCAGCGTAGTGGTTGAACAGGGGCGAGGTTTGTAACCAATTTCCAAAAAAAAATTCGCGCCAGAAGAAGGCTACGGTTGATGTTCGCTGTTGTGTGAAGCATACATTATACTTTCGAAATCCTAGATAGACAAGCTCGTTAGGGAAAAATTGCCAAAAAAATGTGGAATCTTTCAAAAACTATAAATGTTTACTCAACCATGCATAAGAAAGTGGAAAATTACCCCAAGTATCGTAGTCTTGTCCAATGATTAATTCCGCTCATTGTACCGTGCTGGTCGTGAACGACGTCACTACTGCTGTGCTATCCGCCCCTAATGTTATTATACAAAACCGTGCGTAAATTTTCTGTAGAAAAGCGTGTATAAAGAAAAAGAGTTGTAAATTAAAAGTAGAAAGACTTCTAGAGATATGTCATCCATTGCGATTTTATTACACAACGAAAAATGAGAGACATACTTAACTCACAGGTTTTGAAATGAAATTTAAACATGCAACCGTAGCAAAGGTTTAGACAGATGACTTCCAGCTACATAGTGTTAAAAATCTTGAGTACGACAGATTTCTACTGACTTCCTGCACGCATTGATACTTAGAAGATCTGTCTTCAACCGTTTTGGTTGAAAAATAGCTCGCTTAGGTATTTCGGTATCCTGGCCTCCTGAAATGGGTGGAGGTGATTATTCCTAGACGATTTCCAAAAGCATTCATCTCCTCAGTAACATCGAAAATTTTTGCCATCACCTTGCGAAAAAGACTGGCGAAGGTCAAATATGTAGAGGACAAAAAACCTCCACAGTTCACACTTATTTGGAACGCAAGTTCTTCACAAAAGTCCTTGAATACGGCAGGAGCCAGATATGGAGGAGGGGGACTGCATCTGTATGCCGATACCTTAAACCAGTCCTCAGCATTATTACAAGTGGAAATAAGTTTTGCGTTTTTTCTGTGAAAAACTGAAGTGCAAAAGACAGCTGTGAACAATCTCTTTATGCATAATTCTCGAATGATTCCACAGAGCAACATTTTTAGAACCGGTAACTTGTTGACTTACCTAGCAGTTTTTGCTATTTAATCGTTCATGGCAATTTTGCAAAGAGAAATCAATTAGTTTGAACTACTACAACACATCTCTCCTCAATAGATCAGTTTTTGGATCATAAGCACTGAATTCTTATCCTACCAGTAAATCCCTTTAAAACCAGCGACTCAGTGCTTACTTTACCTAGGGGCTTTTCTCACGAGAGGCGTAACTAGTTGGCTGAGCATCACAGAAATTGTTACGTAGTGGAAAATTATACAATGTTCTTCAAAATTTCCGGACAAATGTTTAAACATTCGGAATCCTTCGGGCGTCTCAGTTTTTTTCAAACTCTTATAAGGCTGGAATCAGCCTTTACTTTACTAAATATCTTTGAAATGGCCACAATGGTTGCAGATGGTTGACAACGAGCCGAGAAGTTTAGGAGTGGTCATCAATGTCGACTATCTTGTAAATGGTAAGTGGGATGTCCGAGAAGTCTCCTAGTTGTGTGGACTTCGTTGTATTTTGGATGAATATTTGAAAAGTACTTGCAGAGGAAAGAGTGCTGATGTATTCTGATATTAAAGTACTTGATCTTGAGAAAAAGAAACCAGAAGAAAGCAAAGAGTCACTTCCAATTCTTGACCTAAGTTCCAACTTAAAGGTTCGTATTAGGTGAAAAGTAAATGGGAATATGTCTCCCGACTAATTTCTCTTAGATTTATCCCCCGTCTTTGTAACTTTACTTTAACTCGTCTTTTTTTGATTTTATAGTATCTAAACAGTGGACGGGTGCCTCTTTCTAACTCTTTCGTAAGTGCCTTGGCTTTTCGATTCCGTAGCAATGGGATTTTTACTCAGCGATAAGCTAGCTGGCTTTTTGCTGACTCATTCTCAGTTCTAGACTTTATTATAAACTGAGAACATCTGAATGCTTTTGTCGAACAAGTTTTGTAAAACGATGGAGATCAGCTTTAAAATAGTTGGTTTACCAATTCAGTTAAGATCGATATAAGCTGGGACGATTGGTCATGCTGCTCGGCTTGTTGCTGTTCGGGACAATTATGTGGGAAGTTATACACACCGGATAGGAAATGGTTTTATCAACCAGTTTATAAGTTTTAAAGGGTAAACAGTAGTTGATGGTATTAAATTCAGTAATACTCTACCGTCGGTTAAAAATTCGCAAAGGATATCTCTCCTTAATGAAGATAAATATTAATAAACCTGTAAGTTGCTCTTTTGATGGGAAATTTTCTTCTACAACTATTTTTTAAGCGAGACCGTCATCGGCTGAAATAAAATATGTGGCAGTTTAAATAGTGATTCAGATACGTCCTTGGGACAGAAATGCTGTGGACGCTAAATTCCAGAAAATGATGTCGATAAGTCCATATAGGGAAAGGGGGATCGCACTATTCTCGACGATATGGGAGACTGCTAGTTACTTGTTTAAAGTGAAAAAATTACAAGGTTGGTTTAAGGCGCTTATATTTTACGCTTAGTTAATTGGTATTAATGCAGCTGAGAGCTAGGTGATTGTAGGGCATTGGTTAGATGCGTCTTGTAATACATATGTGATCTTCGGTTCGACGTCGCGGGCCAGTAAGCTTTCCGTTATTTCGGGCTTGGTAAATTGCTGCCACACTGGCTTGGGACGATAGTAACATTGACCTAATACATCAGACCATAATTCCTTTATGATACCGTTCGTTTGCCTCTTCCACATCATACTATATTGTTGAAAAAAGATTTGAACTTTAGCTGTAATTTGACTGAACAAAGACTTACTTCAAAAAACTCATTTGGTGTTGGGTTTTTCTGTAGAGTGAATCTTCGTTTATTTATTACAGTCGTCTTCTAAAGTAGTCTTGAGTTCAATTTCGCAATGGATTTCGTGGTTAGTCTTCCGCCTACATAGACTTGGTTCTTAAGCTCAGCGTGTTCTGAAATTTTCGTTGCACTTAGACTAGGAATTCCTACTTGGAGCAACACATAGATGTGCTCTGCATTCTGGCTGTTCACAGGGGTGCACTGTTTCGATCATGACGAAGTTTGTGAGTAACATTTCGTGATCGAAAGATCGTTTTTGAACGCCGCTGGTCGAAGGGATTTGAAAAATGTCTGCCTATTTTGCAATTGTCGTCTTGGGGGGATGCTTATAACCCATTGATGTCTAGTCCGCTATTCCTTTCCATCTATTACCAGCCCTTCTCGCTACATGGCCGACCACATCTGTTTTCTTTGCAAAGCAAGTTTTTCCTGAACATCGAGGACGAGGTACAAAACCACATCTGTTTTGCAAATTCCGGAGCACAGGTGTCTGCGGTGGGGAACGAACTCGCTCTTACCTTTTCAGGGGGCTAACTCGTTCACCACCACACCATGCAGCTCATTCGCTTCGTCTGCCTCTCAGCTAGCTCCATTGAGCAATGCCATCTCTAATCACCCCTCAACTGTCTTGATCTGTAGAACCCAAATCGGCATTGATGCCAGTTAAGCTGAGGCTGTAGTTGTAATAAGTTTTTTACTTGCTACCCACTATAATTTTTCACGGTAGGCTATATAATGCGAAATACAACCACAATGGTGCTGAGATATAGATATATAGCCCTAGGAAAGTGTAATTGCGCATTCGTTCCCCACCGCAGACACCGGCGGTCCGTAGTTTTGCAAATATCTCAGCAACGCTGTGGTTGTATTATCCCGGAGATTGAGAATCACTCACAGAAATCTGAAAATTCAATAAAATCCAATGAATGGAAAATTGTTGCTCTTAGAATACTTGATACTTGATACTTGAACGGCTCGTCATCACTAATTGTGCGAGCCTCAACATAATCGCCATTTTTCGGATATTTGCTTGTTAAGCCATTGTGGTTCCCTGGAATCCCAAGGACAGGCTGACCAAGTCTGCTCCAGGTCGTCACCGCGACAGGCAGTCGCAGCCCTTGTGGATCAGAGGGAGATTTACCACCATGCGACTTTGATGCCAAGGTGGTGGTGGATGCTGGTATTGATTTACTCATAACTAGGCTTCCTGATCCTCCTTCTCAGCTTGGGAGACCCTGCCGAGGGGACGAATCGCCCGCTGTACATTGCGGCACCCAGGAACACCTCTCAGCCACGACGAGTAAACCGGTTAACCGTTGGGAGGTGCACTTAGAATAGAAGTTCAAAAAGAGAGAGATCTGAAAACCGGTGACAGAACTGCATTCAGGATCAGCTTTACACCAAACGCATCAAATCAATCATCAACGAGAACAAAACGTCAACTCTCTTCGGAAATCACCCTGGGTTTTACATTGATGAAATTTCCTGTACGGAGGAAAAGTACGACTGTAACAAAGTGGCCGAATGTCGAGGCATAAGTATAAAGGTGTCACTATTCATTTACGAAGATAATCTCTGTAAATAATTTCTAGAACTACCGTAAAAGTTTTTCAAAAAGAAAAAGGCGGGCCGACTACTTAAGATTTTTCAAATCTTTCAGTCAAAAAAGTGTCCTAGAACTTCAAGAAGAAGTCGATCCGTGCGATGAATACGAGAGCGAAATCGAAATCGTTTTCATTGAACGCGAACAATCCGTCATTAAGTCAATTTCATTCGTTTAATTACTTCAACCAATTAATTAATTTTTTCTCTTCTTTTTTCAGGTTATATCCTGGTGAGAACTATCGGCTGCGTATTAGGGAAGAGGTATTTTCCACTGATGCGACAAGGGTTAGTTTTCTTACAACAAAAGGCAAAAGACTGAGGCTTGGATCATCAGCATGGTACTTCGACGTAGGCGATTAGGAGGTTGAATGTCCTTTACTTCGCTTAATATTATAGCACGCAGTTTCCTGACTTTTTACACAGATTTAGCCTTATCAATTTGTTATTACAAATTTACAAAAGTGAGCTGCTTGCATTTAATAGCATTAAACGTCAGAATTCAATGACGCAAATATCACTCGGCAAAGCAAATGCTTGAGAGAAAATACTTGTCAAAATGTTTATATTTTATTACTATCTGCACCACTGAAAAGAGGGCGCGTGTGGCGCAGTGGTCAGTGGCGCCTGGGAACACACACGGGAGATCGATCCTCGCGCCCCCTGGCTCACTAAGCCCTTCGTCCCTCCAGGGTCGGCAAAAGGGTTGTCTGGAAGGGGAAAGCAGTACTGGCTCGATACATCGGTAGGTCATCACGAGTCACTGTGAAGGCCAGATATGCACTCAACCACCTCCAAACGATGTTTAATGAAGTGGGATGGATGGCGCATCCCTCACAAATTAACCAACGCCGAGAGCTTTGTCTTCTTTTTCCACTGAAAAGACGGAATAGTAAATGGTCAGTGACAAGATCACGTTGACGTAGCGGCTGTTTCAGCCAACAATTTTTTATTTTTCGACATGTCTATGATTATGATGGGTCAACTAATGCGAAGGAACAGAACTGGTCTGAAGACATTGAGCTTTTCGTGAAATCAGACAAGTTTAGCATAGAGAGTATATATGGTACTCCTCGCAAACTTCTATGAGTCTTGAAAGTGTTTGGAGGTCCTCTACACAGCTAAATTCTCTCCAAAATCCTGTTTGTTATATAATATGTGAGTCGTCTGCGTTTTTCGAAAAGAGCGCGGCCTTCCTGACAAGCGTAAAAAGTTCGTTTAGTAAGCTGGTAGGATGGCAATTGCAAAATTCACCTAGTTATACCTTTCCGGATAATTGAGCTAACACGAGATTGCCAAATTGTCACGAGCTGTGATTGGTGTTTGCGGCAAGTAGAGCGTGTGGGCAGTGAATGCTAACTTAGAGGACGTCAGGCAACATATTGCTCGACCCACGAGTTGATCTAATTCCAACTTGCAATCCGGTGAAAACCATCATCGGTGCTGTTTTGCTACTGTTATGGTAGGGCCTGGTGCCGGTGTTGTAAGCAGATTTCTATAGGGTTTCTCACTTATGTATTCCATCTTACGGTGAGAGATTTTAACTCAACCATATTTACCAAGTAAAGCTGAAAACCAAATATCATTTTGTCGAAGATTTCGACGATGCTTCATTGTGATTTTATCCTACTTTCAGAGTCTTTGCCTTTTTCTGGTTGGTGAATATCTTTGCACTGCCTTTTTTCAAATGTTGTTAATGACAATTGGTTCGATAATAATCGAAACCATGTACTCTTTTCGAGAGCTGTTCAGCTTTGTTTAATAAGCTTTAAAAGTTTATTTCCAAGTGTATAGGAGTTTGTTCAGTAGATATTGGGAAACCTTCAGGCTACTCTAGCAGTATTATTTGGATATCGTCGCAATAAGGGTGAAGTCGCTTTATATGGTTTTCTTTCATTCTTTCCGCTCGGGTCTGGCATTCGTTTTCGTTTTATAGGTAAAGTTGAGTTAAACACATTATACAACATCGTCGTAGAGTATATTCTATCCTTCATTGACAAGGATATGATCGATAACCATGAGTCGCATTGTTCGGAAAACTCATATTCCGTAGTTTTCTTTCTTCTTCAAAATGAAATTTTCATGAAAAAATGGAACTGTTGGGAGCAATTTCAAGAATCTACTTTCACAGTTGTAACCCCATCGACAGGTTCCGATCCTGTACTGTTGTTGAAGTCGCCCTTAGCAAAATCAGCGAAAGACTTTCGCTACGAACGGCTTTCAATAGGTTTTCATAAAACGCGCCGAGTTTTTGGAATCACCAATTAACAATGCCGACTTTTCTGCTAATGAAGTAGTGGATGGCTTAGAATGTCAAATCGGGTAAGCTGGATTTCACAACACTCGAGGAAGTGCGTTAAGTTCGGGTTATCGGTAAAGTTAACGGCGCCACAACGAAATCTTTTAAGGGAGAATGAAAAGCTTCCGTTGATCATCTACTAAGTTAAAGTTTTCATCCCCAGTGTTTTTCCAAAGGCGATTGTGTGGGATTTTGTGCCAAAGAACGGCAAATAGAATGAGTTTTGCTCACATATATAGTTGGAAGCAGACACCATAGCGTCTCTTGTGTGTATTGATGTCTTAGAGGTTGCATGATGTCTCCTACTGCTCTTGCTTGACTTAACATGTGGTCGAGGTAAATCTCAGTAGGATTCCTATATAGCCGTCCTGGACCTTCCTATTTCTTCAGTACAAGCAATAGCTGCTCATTGTGGATCAGATTATGCTATTTGCCGTCTTTTTTCTTCTGGCGTTTTCACCAACACGTTGAGGTTCCAAGAAGCTGAGATCAAATTACTCACTCTATGTAAAGCAATATCACGCCTGCTGAATTGCTGAAATAATATACTGTCGCTGGACCTAGTTTCATTTTTACTCTAGATTTATTAAAACTTGCTGTACATTTAAATATAGTTCCTCAAAAACATTAGAAATTAAGAAAAATTTGTTCTGCTCCCGACAGAACAGAAAGTTCCTCGTGTACGTGAGTGACATCATTCAGGCGCGTTGGAAAGTCTCATCACGCTATGCAAATCAGTACGATACTTCAAGAGACTGTTTGGAACAGGGTACTGCGTTGCTTAAGAACGGAGACTTGCTGCTAACAAATGTAAAACCAAGAGATGCTCGAAGGCGGATCGAAATAACATTGGCAGACGGGAGACAACTTAATATACAACTACAAGATGCAAGGTTAGTGTTGGTCACCAATGACTGATTGATCACGATTGACAACGATTCAACTAGCTGTTCTAAAAATTTCGAGAGCGAAACAGAAGTCTATATTCAAAAAGTCTTCTTCGATTTTGACTTTCAATCTGTTATATAGATTACCTGAGATAACTGAAAATGTGCACAATACAGTATACCCATTATTGGGACGCGCGTAGCAAATGCTTGAAGCTCACCTATAATGCACACTCGGTCGTTCATTCGACCCTGCGTCTCGGATTCAGCAAGCTTTCGTTCCCTCCAGGCTTGGCAATTTAGCAGGACACTTATCACGGAGGACAACAGCGTTACCTGATAAAATGGTAGGCACCCGAAAATCATTGCACAAGTCAGATATGTACTCACTCACTTCTAAAGATGCTTTACGAGGTCGATTGCTTGACACAGCTCTTAGGGATTCATCAATCTAACGTTTTAGTCATTCTTATTCCTCTAATCTGCACTAATTTATCTCAAACGAATACTGGAGAAAGATTTTGGACTGCGTGAGAGCTTTTTGAAGGCTTTGATTTTAACACCTAAGCCCTTCTCAAAACGTTGGCAATGTTTCTGGCTTTTTAGATAACCGTCGATGATTTTCCTGTAATTAGACTTGTTAAGCATTAGAAAACTTGATAAACGTGTTAAGGGACTTCTCTCCATCTGCCCAACCGTATGCAAAGTTGCAAAAATCCTATATTTACTCAAAAATCTTTAAACTAAATTTTGAACAAGTGCACTTCTTCAAAAAATTTCAAAATTTACAAATCGCGAAAGCTCCGACTGCCTATCATTCGCATATATCGTCGCTTTGTGCAAGAAAAAATTTTGCTCTTTCGATAGCTAGCGACTAAGAAGGCGGAAGGAATAATTCTTGTGATTAGGATATGGAAATCAGGGAACCGGTTTTCCATTTGTTTATAGAAAAATTTTTTTTCCCCGTTTTTTGCTGCGGATCAATAGATCCTATATGTTTTTTTGAATCTGCTAGTTCGTTATGAGCGCGCATGCTTATTTCAACACTTGCGCGAAGAATACGGTTTTTTGATAACAAATGATAATTTCACGATCACACATATAGTCTTTATAAAAGGTCCTTTTTAATTCAAATACATTTATAGTCACAACTTTTTAAAAAATTGAAAATTGAATCCTACTTTTTAAAATTTCTGACGGAAGAGCGGCAGTTATAAATATAATCGATGTCTTTTTGTAAAACCGTTGTGACGCCCTGGTCACTACGTCTGTTCATTTGTTCTTGCATTCAAAATCTGAGCCTTGAAATGAGTGATGTGAGTCATGAGCTTCAGCAAATCAGAATTTCATGTAAATGATATAAGAGAGCTTTTATCCTCCAGGCAGTGATTTCTAGATTCTAAGAGTTCTCATTGCAATTAATGATTGAACGTTAAAGGGGTCATTGTTTTCGCATTGTATTACTCCTTTAAAGGTTATGTCGTCGCGAATCTGTTAAAGTTAGCAAAGAAAATATTTGTCGATTAAGTATGCAATGAAATCTATGAGCTCACTAATGAGTTAAATGTCGCTTCCCGTTTTGAATATTCTAAAAAGTTGGACGAGTCTGTTCCACCTGTGATAAATTTTAGACAGTATGCTTAGAATCCAACAGATTTTCTTAAATTAATTAATTGTTATAAAATGTGGTCATTCAGGTATTCCATATCACTCTGTAGAATTACGAGCGTTTCAATGAATTCAATTGTGATGTCTGCTGTGTAGCAAACATGAAGGAATTATTTTAGCATTCAACTTGGTCTCGGAGACGACAGTGGCGTAATCATATTATGGGCTACGATAATCACCCGTGAGTGCTCATTACGCAATTTTATCAATTATTACTCATAACTCAATGAAAACTGTCTCAATGAAGTTCACGAAACACTGAAAAAGTTGGCATTTTTCCGTTTTTTTCTTCTTGGGAAAACTCATTTCGAATTAATTACATATCCCTAATTGACTAAGTGATCTATCCAATTCGAATGTGGAACGGCGTTAGTGTTGTCTACTGAGTTGCATGTTATCATTGTAACATATCTTATTAGCCACCCAGATGGCACTCATTAAACATTGTGCAAGCTTCAGTATTAATCGTTTTTCTTCAAAAGTTATATTTAAGACCAATTGCAAGGCTTCCTTGTGTTGGAAATTAACGTAGTTTTTTCTTGGAATCACGAAATAACTGCGATTTAGCGTTCACATCTTTTCGACACAGGCTATCGCAATTCTGAGGATGGTTTACTGCTTTGCGATGTAGATTAATAGCGAATCCTGTTACAAGATTGAATTCTATCCCTAGTGAGCGGAGAGCTACGAGGCGACTAAGAAAGGATAACTTAAACGATATTGTACACTTTTCACCGTATGATTAAAACAGAGCGCGGGTGGCGCAATGATGGTGCCGTTCATCACGCCAAGGCCCAAGCGATCCCCGCGTTGGTTCGACCTCGTCTCGTGCACACCACCCTTTCAGTCGCTCATGATGGGGGAATTTGGTACCTCTGAGAACAGCTCACTTCCACCAACCAAAGTGCAGACTCCTTATCACTGATATCAGGATTAAAAAAGAGAACCGAGTTGATCAAAATCCAACAGCGTTCGTAAAGAAGACGAAAATTCCTATGCAGCAGGCGAATCCATAAGCAAGCAGTTCGAAACGTTCGTGGATGATAGATGCGAAGAAGCGAATCGAATGCAAGAAATCCAAGGACCCGCCAACATATTGATTAAGTGACGTGTCAATGATGAAACTGAAAATAAAACTAGATATATGAAAACGTCGAAATATTTCTTGAAATAACTACGGGAATAGATGGTAATGACATTCGTTAATCACAAGATTATTACTTAATACTTAACTTGATACTTGAATGGCCACTCCTCACAGGTGGTTGTGCGGGCGCCAGCATAATTTTCATTTTTCGGAGATTTGCTGGTTAAGCCATTGTGGTTCCTTGGAATCCCGAGGTCAGCCTGGCCAAAGTCAGCCCCAGGTCTTCGCCACCATGGGCAGTCGCAGCCCTTGCGGGTCAGAGAGAGATTTGTCACCATGCGACTTTGATACCAGAACGGTAGTGGATCTGGATATTGGTTTACTCTTAGCTAGGCTTTCTGATGGAACCCCGGAGTCTTTCTCAGTTTGGGAGACCCTGCCGGGGAAATGAATTACCCTGCTCTAGATCGCAGTCCGAAACCCAAGAACACCTCCCAGCCACAACGAAGCGGTAAACCGTTGAGAGGCATAAGGTTAATAACACAAGTTACTTCTCCAGAAAAATTTTTTGAAAATTCAATTTGCTAATTTTAGTGTTTCTCATGTTTCTTTTGCTGTTTGCATCCGCAGTGCATAGTCAAAGGAAAGCCAGAACGCAGACGATTCTATTCAACAGAATGAAGAAACGAAGAGGGATTGATGAAAAATTACTATAGAAGAACTATCTGCAGTGGTTTTCAACAACCCTGAAAACTACGAACCATTCTCATAAGAAATACCGAAAATTGCACAGTCTTTGTTTATGTGAGTTTCCAAATAAACGAAATGCGAAGAGCGAGCAATGGAACTGTTAAAAATAGCCACATGAGACACAATCATAAACGGAAATCACGTAGCGCAGTAACTCAAAAGTCAACTCAGTTCACATTAATCTCTTTATAAAAAATGAATAAAATTGAAAATAACGAGACAACGCCAGGTATCGATTCTTGAGAGCTTTTGCTGCGCCCTGCCCATTTTGTATTTTTTACACCAGCGCGTTAAACACAATAACTGTCATTCGTTGTTCTTATTAGATATGAAAAAATAATCAATGGCAAGCATCTTGGTAAATGGAATCCTTCAAGAGAAGCTTTTTTTGTGTCTTTCCATATTTCTAAGTGCAAAACGGAGCTTCTCTAAGCCGACTGTCTCCACAAAATATGCGTCCAGTAAACAATGGAAAGAATACAAGGAACCTAGTAAAGGGTTGTAGCTGTCGAAACCAGTGATTTTCAGAGACTGAGTTGCACGCAAAATCTGCTCCGTATCCGCAATCGAACCCGTAACCTCTCGCACCACTGTCACTATTTCTCCTCTTCGCTTCAGTCAAACATCAGTAAACTCCGAGTTTACCGCCGCAGCGCGATTCATCAGCGTGATTGTACGCGACTGAATTTTTACGCAAAATCTAGGCCGGACCGGAACTCGAACCGAAGACCTCTCGCACCCAAAGCGAGAATCATACTACTAGACCATCCGGCCATCATCACTATTTCTCCTCCTCGCTTTCTTCAAGCACCAAAATACCCTGGTTTACCTCCGCAGCGCGATTCGTCAGCGTGATTGTATGCGACTGAGTTTTACGTAAAATCTGGGCCGAACTTAGTATTCGAACCCGGTACCTCACTCACCCGAACAAGAATCATACCCCTAGACCATCCGGCCATCGTCACTATTTCTCACTCCTAGCTTTCTTCAAAGCACCAAAATACCCTGGTTTACCTCCGCAGCGCGATTCGTCAGCGTGACTGTATCCGACTGAGTTTTACGTAAAATCTGGGCCGAACTTGTATTCGAACCCGGTACCTCACTCACCCGAACAAGAATCATACTACCTAGACCATCCGGCCATCATCACTATTTCTCCTCCTCGCTTTCTTCAAGCACCAAAATACCCTGGTTTACCTCAGCAGCGCGATTCTTCAGCGTGATTGTATGCGACTGAGTTTTACGCAAAATCTGGGCCGAACTTGGGATTCGAACCCGGTACCTCACTCACCCGAACAAGAATCATACCCCTAGACCATCCGGCCATCGTCACTATTTCTCCTCCTCGCTTTCTTCAAGCACCAAAATACCCTGGTTTACCTCCGCAGCGCGATTCTTCAGCGTGATTGTATGCGACTGAGTTTTACGCAAAATCTGGGCCGAACTTGTATTCGAACCCGGTACCTCACTCACCCGAACAAGAATCATACCCCTAGACCATCCGGCCATCGTCACTATTTCTCCTCCTCGCTTTCTTCAAGCACCAAAAATACCCTGGTTTACCTCCGCAGCGCGATTCGTCAGCGTGACTGTATCCGACTGAGTTTTACGTAAAATCTGGGCCGAACTTGTATTCGAACCCGGTACCTCACTCACCCGAACAAGAATCATACTACTAGACCATCCGGCCATCGTCACTATTTCTCCTCCTCGCTTTCTTCAAGCACCAAAATACCCTGGTTTACCTCCGCAGCGCGATTCTTCAGCGTGATTGTATGCGACTGAGTTTTACGCAAAATCTGGGCCGGACTTGGGATTCGAACCCGGTACCTCACTCACCCGAACAAGAATCATACACCCTAGACCATCCGGCCATCATCACTATTTCTCCTCCTCGCTTTCTTCAAGCACCAAAAAACCCTGGTTTACCTCCGCAGCGCGATTCTTCAGCGTGATTGTATGCGACTGAGTTTTACGCAAAATCTGGGCCGAACTTGGATTCGAACCCGGTACCTCACTCACCCGAACAAGAATCATACCCCTAGACCATCCGGCCATCGTCACTATTTCTCCTCCTCGCTTTCTTCAAGCACCAAAAATACCCTGGTTTACCTCCGCAGCGCGATTCTTCAGCGTGATTGTATCCGACTGAGTTTTACGCAAAATCTGGGCCGAACTTGTATTCGAACCCGGTACCTCACTCACCCGAACAAGAATCATACCCACTAGACCATCCGGCCATCGTCACTATTTCTCCTCCTCGCTTTCTTCAAGCACCAAAAAACCCTGGTTTACCTCCGCAGCGCGATCCTTCAGCGTGATTGTATGCGACTGAGTTTTACGCAAAATCTGGGCCGGACTGGGATTCGAACCCGGTACCTCACTCACCCGAACAAGAATCATACCCCTAGACCATCCGGCCATCGTCACTATTTCTCCTCCTCGCTTTCTTCAAGCACCAAAATACCCTGGTTTACCTCCGCAGCGCGATTCTTCAGCGTGATTGTATGCGACTGAGTTTTACGCAAAATCTGGGCCGAACTTGTGATTCGAACCCGGGTACCTCACTCACCCGAACAAGAATCATACCCCTAGACCATCCGGCCATCGTCACTATTTCTCCTCCTCGCTTTCTTCAAGCACCAAAAAACCCTGGTTTACCTCCGCAGCGCGATCCTTCAGCGTGATTGTATGCGACTGAGTTTTACGCAAAATCTGGGCCGGACCGGGATTCGAACCCGGGACCTCACTCACCCGAACAAGAATCATACCCCTAGACCATCCGGCCATCGTCACTATTTCTCCTCCTCGCTTTCTTCAAGCACCAAAAATACCCTGGTTTACCTCCGCAGCGCGATCCTTCAGCGTGATTGTATGCGACTGAGTTTTACGCAAAATCTGGGCCGGACCGGGATTCGAACCCGGGACCTCACTCACCCGAACAAGAATCATACCCCTAGACCATCCGACCATCGTCACTATTTCTCCTCCTAGCTTTCTTCAAGCACCAAAATACCCTGGTTTACCTCCGCAGCGCGATCCTTCAGCGTGATTGTATGCGACTGAGTTTTACGCAAAATCTGGGCCGGACCGGGATTCGAACCCGGGTACCTCACTCACCCGAACAAGAATCATACCCCTAGACCATCCGGCCATCGTCACTATTTCTCCTCCTCGCTTTCTTCAAGCACCAAAATACCCTGGTTTACCTCCGCAGCGCGATCCTTCAGCGTGATTGTATGCGACTGAGTTTTACGCAAAATCTGGGCCGGACCGGGATTCGAACCCGGGACCTCACTCACCCGAACAAGAATCATACCCCCCTAGACCATCCGACAATCGTCAGTATTTCTACTCCTAGCTTTCTTCAAGCACCAAAATACCCTGGTTTACCTCCGCAGCGCGATCCTTCAGCGTGATTGTATGCGACTGAGTTTTACGCAAAATCTGGGCCGGACCGGGATTCGAACCCGGTACCTCACTCACCCGAACAAGAATCATACCCCTAGACCATCCGGCCATCGTCACTATTTCTCCTCCTCGCTTTCTTCAAGCACCAAAATACCCTGGTTTACCTCCGCAGCGCGATCCTTCAGCGTGATTGTATGCAGACTGAGTTTTACGCAAAATCTGGGCCGGACCGGGATTCGAACCCGGGACCTCACTCACCCGAACAAGAATCATACCCCTAGACCATCCGACAATCGTCAGTATTTCTACTCCTAGCTTTCTTCAAGCACCAAAATACCCTGGTTTACCTCCGCAGCGCGATCCTTCAGCGTGATTGCATGCGACTGAGTTTTTACGCAAAATCTGGGCCGGACCGGGATTCGAACCCGGGCACCTCACTCACCCGAACAAGAATCATACCCTAGACCATCCGACATCGTCAGTATTTCTACTCCTAGCTTTCTTCAAGCACCAACATACTCTGGTGTACCTCCGCAGCGCGATTCGTCAGCGTGATTGTATCGCGACTGAGTTTTACGCAAAATCAGGGCCGAACTTGGGATTCGAACCCGGGACCTCACTCACCCGAACAAGAATCGTACTACTAGACCATCTGGCCATCATCACTATTTCTCCTCCTAGCTTTCTTCAAGCACCAAAATACCCTGGTTTACCTCAGCAGCGCGATTCTTCAGCGTGATTACATGCGACTGAGTTTTACGCAAAATCTGGGCCGGACCGGGACTCGAATCCGTCACCTCTCGCACCCAAAGCGATAATCATACCCCTGGACCATTCGGCCGCTCGTGCATTTTCCCATTTCGGCTCCAATCAAAACCAAAGAAAACCGCGGCTTTGCCTCCGCAGCGCGATCCTTTAGCGTGATTGTATGCGACTGAGTTTTACGCAAAATCTGGGCCGGACCGGGATTCGAACCCGTAACCTCTCGCACCCAAAGCGAGAATCATACTACTAGACCATCTGGCCATCATCACTATTTCTCCTCCTCGCTTTCTTCAAGCACCAAAATACCCTGGTTTACCTCAGCAGCGCGATTCTTCAGCGTGATTACATGCGACTGAGTTTTACGCAAAATCTGGGCCGAACTTGGATTCGAACCCGGTACCTCACTCACCCGAACAAGAATCATACTACTAGACCATCCGGCCATCATCACTATTTCTCCTCCTCGCTTTTCTTCAAGCACCAAAATACCCTGGTTTACCTCCGCAGCGCGATCCTTCAGCGTGATTGTATGCGACTGAGTTTTACGCAAAATCTGGGCCGAACTTGTATTCGAACCCGGGACCTCACTCACCCGAACAAGAATCATACCCCTAGACCATCCGACAATCGTCAGTATTTCTACTCCTAGCTTTCTTCAAGCACCAAAATACCCTGGTTTACCTCCGCAGCGCGATCCTTCAGCGTGATTGTATGCGACTGAGTTTTACGCAAAATCTGGGCCGGACCGGGATTCGAACCCGGGTACCTCACTCACCCGAACAAGAATCATACCCCCTAGACCATCCGGCCATCGTCACTATTTCTCCTCCTCGCTTTCTTCAAGCACCAAAAAACCCTGGTTTACCTCCGCAGCGCGATCCTTCAGCGTGATTGTATGCGACTGAGTTTTACGCAAAATCTGGGCCGGACCGGGATTCGAACCCGGGACCTCACTCACCCGAACAAGAATCATACCCCCTAGACCATCCGACAATCGTCAGTATTTCTACTCCTAGCTTTCTTCAAGCACCAACATACTCTGGTGTACCTCCGCAGCGCGATCCTTCAGCGTGATTGTATGCGACTGAGTTTTACGCAAAATCTGGGCCGAACTTGTATTCGAACCCGGGACCTCACTCACCCGAACAAGAATCATACCCCTAGACCATCCGACAATCGTCAGTATTTCTACTCCTAGCTTTCTTCAAGCACCAAAATACCCTGGTTTACCTCCGCAGCGCGATTCGTCAGCGTGATTGTATGCGACTGAGTTTTACGCAAAATCTGGGCCGGACCGGGATTCGAACCCGGGACCTCACTCACCCGAACAAGAATCATACCCCCTAGACCATCCGGCCATCGTCACTATTTCTCCTCCTCGCTTTCTTCAAGCACCAAAAATACCCTGGTTTACCTCCGCAGCGCGATCCTTCAGCGTGATTGTATGCGACTGAGTTTTACGCAAAATCTGGGCCGGACCGGGATTCGAACCCGGTGACCTCACTCACCCGAACAAGAATCATACCCCTAGACCATCCGACCATCGTCAGTATTTCTACTCCTAGCTTTCTTCAAGCACCAAAATACCCTGGTTTACCTCCGCAGCGCGATCCTTCAGCGTGATTGTATGCGACTGAGTTTTACGCAAAATCTGGGCCGGACCGGGATTCGAACCCGGTACCTCACTCACCCGAACAAGAATCATACCCCTAGACCATCCGGCCATCGTCACTATTTCTCCTCCTCGCTTTCTTCAAGCACCAAAATACCCTGGTTTACCTCCGCAGCGCGATTCGTCAGCGTGACTGTATCCGACTGAGTTTTACGCAAAATCTGGGGCCGAACTTGGATTCGAACCCGGGTACCTCACTCACCCGAACAAGAATCATACTACTAGACCATCCGGCCATCATCACTATTTCTCCTCCTAGCTTTCTTCAAGCACCAAAATACCCTGGTTTACCTCCGCAGCGCGATCCTTCAGCGTGATTGTATGCGACTGAGTTTTACGCAAAATCTGGGCCGGACCTGGGATTCGAACCCGGGTACCTCACTCACCCGAACAAGAATCATACCCCCTAGACCATCCGGCCATCGTCACTATTTCTCCTCCTCGCTTTCTTCAAGCACCAAAATACCCTGGTTTACCTCCGCAGCGCGATCCTTCAGCGTGATTGTATGCGACTGAGTTTTACGCAAAATCTGGGCCGAACTTGTATTCGAACCCGGGACCTCACTCACCCGAACAAGAATCATACCCCTAGACCATCCGACAATCGTCAGTATTTCTACTCCTAGCTTTCTTCAAGCACCAAAATACCCTGGTTTACCTCCGCAGCGCGATCCTTCAGCGTGATTGTATGCGACTGAGTTTTACGCAAAATCTGGGCCGCACCGGGATTCGAACCCGGTACCTCACTCACCCGAACAAGAATCATACCCCCTAGACCATCCGGCCATCGTCACTATTTCTCCTCCTCGCTTTCTTCAAGCACCAAAGAACCCTGGTTTACCTCCGCAGCGCGATCCTTCAGCGTGATTGTATGCAACTGAGTTTTACGCGAAAATCTGGGCCGGACCGGGATTCGAACCCGGGACCTCACTCACCCGAACAAGAATCATACCCCTAGACCATCCGACAATCGTCAGTATTTCTACTCCTAGCTTTCTTCAAGCACCAAAATACCCTGGTTTACCTCCGCAGCGCGATTCTTCAGCGTGATTACATGCGACTGAGTTTTACGCAAAATCTGGGCCGGACCGGGACTCGAATCCGTCACCTCTCGCACCCAAAGCGATAATCATACCCCTTGGACCATTCGGCCGCTCGTGCATTTTCCCATTTCGGCTCCAATCAAAACCAAAGAAAACCGCGGCTTTGCCTCCGCAGCGCGATCCTTTAGCGTGATTGTATGCGACTGAGTTTTACGCAAAAATCTGGGCCGCACCGGGATTCGAACCCGGGACCTCACTCACCCGAACAAGAATCATACCCACTAGACCATCCGACAATCGTCAGTATTTCTACTCCTAGCTTTCTTCAAGCACCAAAATACTCTGGTTTACCTCCGCAGCGCGATCCTTCAGCGTGATTGTATGCGACTGAGTTTTACGCAAAATCTGGGCCGAACTTGTATTCGAACCCGGGACCTCACTCACCCGAACAAGAATCATACCCCTAGACCATCCGACAATCGTCAGTATTTCTACTCCTAGCTTTCTTCAAGCACCAAAAAACCCTGGTTTACCTCCGCAGCGCGATCCTTCAGCGTGATTGTATGCGACTGAGTTTTACGCAAAATCTGGGCCGGACCGGGATTCGAACCCGGGACCTCACTCACCCGAACAAGAATCATACCCCTAGACCATCCGACAATCGTCAGTATTTCTACTCCTAGCTTTCTTCAAGCACCAAAATACCCTGGTTTACCTCCGCAGCGCGATCCTTCAGCGTGATTGTATGCGACTGAGTTTTACGCAAAATCTGGGCCGGACCGGGATTCGAACCCGGGACCTCACTCACCCGAACAAGAATCATACCCCTAGACCATCCGACAATCGTCAGTATTTCTACTCCTAGCTTTCTTCAAGCACCAAAATACCCTGGTTTACCTCCGCAGCGCGATCCTTCAGCGTGATTGTATGCGACTGAGTTTTACGCAAAATCTGGGCCGGACCGGGATTCGAACCCGGGACCTCACTCACCCGAACAAGAATCATACCCCTAGACCATCCGACAATCGTCAGTATTTCTACTCCTAGCTTTCTTCAAGCACCAAAATACCCTGGTTTACCTCCGCAGCGCGATTCGTCAGCGTGATTGTATCCGACTGAGTTTTACGTAAAATCTGGGCCGAACTTGGGATTCGAACCCGGGACCTCACTCACCCGAACAAGAATCATACCCACTAGACCATCTGGCCATCATCACTATTTCTCCTCCTAGCTTTCTTCAAGCACCAAAATACCCTGGTTTACCTCCGCAGCGCGATCCTTCAGCGTGATTGTATGCGACTGAGTTTTACGCAAAATCTGGGCCGAACCTGGGATTCGAACCCGGGACCTCACTCACCCGAACAAGAATCATACCCCCTAGACCATCCGGCCATCGTCACTATTTCTCCTCCTAGCTTTCTTCAAGCACCAAAATACCCTGGTTTACCTCCGCAGCGCGATCCTTCAGCGTGATTGTATGCGACTGAGTTTTACGCAAAATCTGGGCCGAACTTGGGATTCGAACCCGGGACCTCACTCACCCGAACAAGAATCATACCCCTAGACCATCCGACAATCGTCAGTATTTCTACTCCTAGCTTTCTTCAAGCACCAAAATACCCTGGTTTACCTCCGCAGCGCGATCCTTCAGCGTGATTGTATGCGACTGAGTTTTACGCAAAATCTGGGCCGGACCGGGATTCGAACCCGGGACCTCACTCACCCGAACAAGAATCATACCCCTAGACCATCCGACAATCGTCAGTATTTCTACTCCTAGCTTTCTTCAAGCACCAAAATACCCTGGTTTACCTCCGCAGCGCGATCCTTCAGCGTGATTGTATGCGACTGAGTTTTTACGCAAAATCTGGGCCGGACCTGGGATTCGAACCCGGGACCTCACTCACCCGAACAAGAATCATACCCCTAGACCATCCGACAATCGTCAGTATTTCTACTCCTAGCTTTCTTCAAGCACCAAAATACCCTGGTTTACCTCCGCAGCGCGATTCTTCAGCGTGATTACATGCGACTGAGTTTTACGCAAAATCTGGGCCGGACCGGGATTCGAACCCGTCACCTCTCGCACCCAAAGCGAGAATCATACCCCTAGACCATCCGGCCACTCGTCACTATTTCCCATTTCTCGGCTTTCAATCAAAGCACCAAAAAAACCGCTGCTTTTACCTCCGCAGCGCGATCCTTTCAGCGTGATTGTATGCGACTGAGTTTTACGCAAAATCTGGGCCGGACCGGGATTCGAACCCGGGACCTCACTCACCCAAAGCAAGAATCATACTACTAGACCATCTGGCCATCATCACTATTTCTCCTCCTAGCTTTCTTCAAGCACCAAAATAACCTGGTTTACCTCCGCAGCGCGATTCTTCAGCGTGATTGTATGCGACTGAGTTTTACGCAAAATCTGGGCCGAACTTGGATTCGAACCCGGGTACCTCACTCACCCGAACAAGAATCATACCCACTAGACCATCCGGCCATCGTCACTATTTCTCCTCCTAGCTTTCTTCAAGCACCAAAATACCCTGGTTTACCTCCGCAGCGCGATCCTTCAGCGTGATTGTATGCGACTGAGTTTTACGCAAAATCTGGGCCGAACTTGGGATTCGAACCCGGGACCTCACTCACCCGAACAAGAATCATACCCCTAGACCATCCGACCATCGTCACTATTTCTCCTCCTAGCTTTCTTCAAGCACCAAAATACCCTGGTTTACCTCCGCAGCGCGATCCTTCAGCGTGATTGTATGCGACTGAGTTTTACGCAAAATCTGGGCCGGACCGGGATTCGAACCCGGGTACCTCACTCACCCGAACAAGAATCATACCCCTAGACCATCCGGCCATCGTCACTATTTCTCCTCCTCGCTTTCTTCAAGCACCAAAATACCCTGGTTTACCTCCGCAGCGCGATCCTTCAGCGTGATTGTATGCGACTGAGTTTTACGCAAAATCTGGGCCGAACCTGGGATTCGAACCCGGGACCTCACTCACCCGAACAAGAATCATACCCCTAGACCATCCGACAATCGTCAGTATTTCTACTCCTAGCTTTCTTCAAGCACCAAAATACCCTGGTTTACCTCCGCAGCGCGATCCTTCAGCGTGATTGTATGCGACTGAGTTTTACGCAAAATCTGGGCCGGACCGGGATTCGAACCCGGTACCTCACTCACCCGAACAAGAATCATACCCCTAGACCATCCGACCATCGTCACTATTTCTCCTCCTCGCTTTCTTCAAGCACCAAAAATACCCTGGTTTACCTCCGCAGCGCGATCCTTCAGCGTGATTGTATGCGACTGAGTTTTACGCAAAATCTGGGCCGGACCGGGATTCGAACCCGGGACCTCACTCACCCGAACAAGAATCATACCCCTAGACCATCCGACCATCGTCACTATTTCTACTCCTAGCTTTCTTCAAGCACCAAAAATACCCTGGTTTACCTCCGCAGCGCGATCCTTCAGCGTGATTGTATGCGACTGAGTTTTACGCAAAATCTGGGCCGGACCGGGATTCGAACCCGGTACCTCACTCACCCGAACAAGAATCATACCCCTAGACCATCCGGCCATCGTCACTATTTCTCCTCCTCGCTTTCTTCAAGCACCAAAATACCCTGGTTTACCTCCGCAGCGCGATCCTTCAGCGTGATTGTATGCGACTGAGTTTTACGCAAAATCTGGGCCGGACCGGGATTCGAACCCGGGACCTCACTCACCCGAACAAGAATCATACCCCTAGACCATCCGACCATCGTCACTATTTCTCCTCCTAGCTTTCTTCAAGCACCAAAAATACCCTGGTTTACCTCCGCAGCGCGATCCTTCAGCGTGATTGTATGCGACTGAGTTTTACGCAAAATCTGGGCCGGACCTGGGATTCGAACCCGGGTACCTCACTCACCCGAACAAGAATCATACCCCCTAGACCATCCGACCATCGTCACTATTTCTCCTCCTCGCTTTCTTCAAGCACCAAAATACCCTGGTTTACCTCCGCAGCGCGATCCTTCAGCGTGATTGTATGCGACTGAGTTTTACGCAAAATCTGGGCCGAACTTGTATTCGAACCCGGGACCTCACTCACCCGAACAAGAATCATACCCCTAGACCATCCGACCATCGTCACTATTTCTACTCCTAGCTTTCTTCAAGCACCAAAATACCCTGGTTTACCTCCGCAGCGCGATTCTTCAGCGTGATTGTATGCGACTGAGTTTTACGCAAAATCTGGGCCGGACCTGGGATTCGAACCCGGGTACCTCACTCACCCGAACAAGAATCATACCCCTAGACCATCCGACCATCGTCACTATTTCTCCTCCTAGCTTTCTTCAAGCACCAAAATACCCTGGTTTACCTCCGCAGCGCGATTCTTCAGCGTGATTGTATGCGACTGAGTTTTACGCAAAATCTGGGCCGAACTTGGATTCGAACCCGGTACCTCACTCACCCGAACAAGAATCATACCCCTAGACCATCCGGCCATCGTCACTATTTCTCCTCCTCGCTTTCTTCAAGCACCAAAAATACCCTGGTTTACCTCCGCAGCGCGATTCTTCAGCGTGATTGTATGCGACTGAGTTTTACGCAAAATCTGGGCCGAACTTGGATTCGAACCCGGTACCTCACTCACCCGAACAAGAATCATACCCACTAGACCATCCGGCCATCGTCACTATTTCTCCTCCTCGCTTTCTTCAAGCACCAAAATACCCTGGTTTACCTCCGCAGCGCGATTCGTCAGCGTGATTGTATGCGACTGAGTTTTACGCAAAATCTGGGCCGAACTTGTATTCGAACCCGGTACCTCACTCACCCGAACAAGAATCATACCCCCTAGACCATCCGGCCATCGTCACTATTTCTCCTCCTCGCTTTCTTCAAGCACCAAAAATACCCTGGTTTACCTCCGCAGCGCGATTCGTCAGCGTGATTGTATGCGACTGAGTTTTACGCAAAATCTGGGCCGAACTTGTATTCGAACCCGGTACCTCACTCACCCGAACAAGAATCATACCCCTAGACCATCCGGCCATCGTCACTATTTCTCCTCCTCGCTTTCTTCAAGCACCAAAATACCCTGGTTTACCTCCGCAGCGCGATTCGTCAGCGTGATTGTATGCGACTGAGTTTTACGCAAAATCTGGGCCGAACTTGGGATTCGAACCCGGGTACCTCACTCACCCGAACAAGAATCATACCCCTAGACCATCCGGCCATCGTCACTATTTCTCCTCCTCGCTTTCTTCAAGCACCAAAAAACCCTGGTTTACCTCCGCAGCGCGATCCTTCAGCGTGATTGTATGCGACTGAGTTTTACGCAAAATCTGGGCCGAACTTGGATTCGAACCCGGTACCTCACTCACCCGAACAAGAATCATACCCCTAGACCATCCGGCCATCGTCACTATTTCTCCTCCTCGCTTTCTTCAAGCACCAAAAATACCCTGGTTTACCTCCGCAGCGCGATCCTTCAGCGTGATTGTATGCGACTGAGTTTTACGCAAAATCTGGGCCGAACTTGTATTCGAACCCGGTACCTCACTCACCCGAACAAGAATCATACCCCTAGACCATCCGACCATCGTCACTATTTCTCCTCCTCGCTTTCTTCAAGCACCAAAAATACCCTGGTTTACCTCCGCAGCGCGATTCGTCAGCGTGATTGTATGCGACTGAGTTTTACGCAAAATCTGGGCCGGACTTGGGATTCGAACCCGGGACCTCACTCACCCGAACAAGAATCATACCCCTAGACCATCCGGCCATCGTCACTATTTCTCCTCCTCGCTTTCTTCAAGCACCAAAAATACCCTGGTTTACCTCCGCAGCGCGATCCTTCAGCGTGATTGTATGCGACTGAGTTTTACGCAAAATCTGGGCCGGACCGGGATTCGAACCCGGTGACCTCACTCACCCGAACAAGAATCATACCCCTAGACCATCCGGCCATCGTCACTATTTCTCCTCCTCGCTTTCTTCAAGCACCAAAAAACCCTGGTTTACCTCCGCAGCGCGATCCTTCAGCGTGATTGTATGCGACTGAGTTTTTACGCAAAATCTGGGCCGGACCGGGATTCGAACCCGGGACCTCACTCACCCGAACAAGAATCATACCCCTAGACCATCCGGCCATCGTCACTATTTCTACTCCTAGCTTTCTTCAAGCACCAAAATACTCTGGTTTACCTCCGCAGCGCGATTCGTCAGCGTGACTGTATCCGACTGAGTTTTACGCAAAATCTGGGGCCGAACTTGGGATTCGAACCCGGGACCTCACTCACCCGAACAAGAATCATACCCCTAGACCATCCGGCCATCGTCACTATTTCTACTCCTAGCTTTCTTCAAGCACCAAAATACCCTGGTTTACCTCCGCAGCGCGATCCTTCAGCGTGATTGTATGCGACTGAGTTTTACGCAAAATCTGGGCCGGACCGGGATTCGAACCCGGGACCTCACTCACCCGAACAAGAATCATACCCCTAGACCATCCGACAATCGTCAGTATTTCTACTCCTAGCTTTCTTCAAGCACCAAACATACTCTGGTGTACCTCCGCAGCGCGATCCTTCAGCGTGATTGTATGCGACTGAGTTTTACGCAAAATCTGGGCCGAACTTGTATTCGAACCCGGGACCTCACTCACCCGAACAAGAATCATACCCCTAGACCATCCGACAATCGTCAGTATTTCTACTCCTAGCTTTCTTCAAGCACCAAAATACCCTGGTTTACCTCCGCAGCGCGATCCTTCAGCGTGATTGTATGCGACTGAGTTTTACGCAAAATCTGGGCCGCACCGGGATTCGAACCCGGTACCTCACTCACCCGAACAAGAATCATACCCCTAGACCATCCGGCCATCGTCACTATTTCTCCTCCTCGCTTTCTTCAAGCACCAAAAAACCCTGGTTTACCTCCGCAGCGCGATCCTTCAGCGTGATTGTATGCAACTGAGTTTTACGCAAAATCTGGGCCGGACCGGGATTCGAACCCGGGACCTCACTCACCCGAACAAGAATCATACCCCTAGACCATCCGACAATCGTCAGTATTTCTACTCCTAGCTTTCTTCAAGCACCAAAAATACCCTGGTTTACCTCCGCAGCGCGATTCTTCAGCGTGATTGCATGCGACTGAGTTTTTACGCAAAATCTGGGCCGGACCGGGATTCGAACCCGGTACCTCACTCACCCGAAAGCAAGAATCATACCCCTAGACCATCCGGCCATCGTCACTATTTCTCCTCCTCGCTTTCTTCAAGCACCAAAAAACCCTGGTTTACCTCCGCAGCGCGATCCTTCAGCGTGATTGTATGCGACTGAGTTTTACGCAAAATCTGGGCCGAACTTGGGATTCGAACCCGGGACCTCACTCACCCGAACAAGAATCATACCCTCTAGACCATCCGACAATCGTCAGTATTTCTACTCCTAGCTTTCTTCAAGCACCAAAATACCCTGGTTTACCTCCGCAGCGCGATCCTTCAGCGTGATTGTATGCGACTGAGTTTTACGCAAAATCTGGGCCGAACCTGGGATTCGAACCCGGGACCTCACTCACCCGAACAAGAATCATACTCCCCTAGACCATCCGGCCATCGTCACTATTTCTCACTCCTAGCTTTCTTCAAGCACCAAAATACCCTGGTTTACCTCCGCAGCGCGATCCTTCAGCGTGATTGTATGCGACTGAGTTTTACGCAAAAATCTGGGCCGGACTGGGATTCGAACCCGGGACCTCACTCACCCGAAAGCGAGAATCATACTACTAGACCATCCGGCCATCATCACTATTTCTCCTCCTAGCTTTCTTCAAGCACCAAAATACCCTGGTTTACCTCCGCAGCGCGATTCTTCAGCGTGATTGTATGCGACTGAGTTTTACGCAAAATCTGGGCCGAACTTGTATTCGAACCCGGTACCTCACTCACCCGAACAAGAATCATACCCCTAGACCATCCGGCCATCGTCACTATTTCTACTCCTAGCTTTCTTCAAGCACCAAAATACCCTGGTTTACCTCCGCAGCGCGATCCTTCAGCGTGATTGTATGCGACTGAGTTTTACGCAAAATCTGGGCCGAACTTGTATTCGAACCCGGTACCTCACTCACCCGAACAAGAATCATACCCTAGACCATCCGGCCATCGTCACTATTTCTCCTCCTAGCTTTCTTCAAGCACCAAAATACCCTGGTTTACCTCCGCAGCGCGATCCTTCAGCGTGATTGTATCGCGACTGAGTTTTACGTCAAAATCTGGGCCGAACTTGTATTCGAACCCGGTACCTCACTCACCCGAACAAGAATCATACTCCTAGACCATCCGGCCATCGTCACTATTTCTCCTCCTCGCTTTCTTCAAGCACCAAAATACCCTGGTTTACCTCCGCAGCGCGATTCGTCAGCGTGACTGTATCCGACTGAGTTTTACGCAAAATCTGGGCCGAACTTGGATTCGAACCCGGTACCTCACTCACCCGAACAAGAATCATACTACTAGACCATCCGGCCATCATCACTATTTCTCCTCCTAGCTTTCTTCAAGCACCAAA